>CM059434.1:88146494-88746494 GCA_030390025.1 Squalus acanthias | reverse complement strand
TGGATACCAGGGTACCATATTGTACCTATCCTTTGCACCAAATTGTGTCATTTTATTCAGAACCTCTCAAAATACAACCCTGTTTATGAAATTCTATTCCTGGTTGTGAGAAAAACATAAATAAAAGGAATGCAGTTAGTGTACCCATTTAGAATACCTTACACAATACAAAGATCTACTCCAGTTTGTTCCAGTAAAGTCCCTCCCTATTTGTTGGTTCTGTCCTCCACTGTATCTGTATTTGCTTGCCTTTCTGTATTCGTTGAATACAGTTGTGGGAGATCAGCTAGTTTATGAGAGCAAATTTTCCTATATTACAACAGTGATTACACTTCAAAAAGTACTTAATTGGCTGTAAAACACTTTGGGACATCTGGTGGTCATGAAAGGCGCTTTATAAATGCAAGTCTTTCTTTCTTTAAGGGCCAGAATGCCCGTTAGGACCTCACATACAGTCAGTAGACGTTTGAAAATGATGGACGCACTGTCCACGTTATCTGTTCATCAGTTTCAAGGGGTAGAAAGTCGTGGGCTGTGTACATGTCCCATTCAGCAATAAGCGGCCTTGCAGAATTTACCCTACAGGATACATGGCTTTTGTTTCCAAAGTTAATTCAGAAAACGCTGAAAGAGTTTGTGCTTCACCTTGTTCCGATGTTTTACACAACCAAACAAATTCTGGTTAAATTAGCTCCTCTAAACAATGTTTATTTCTGGGGGACAGGTGTTTAAGACGCTTCTTAAAACCTACCTCTTTGACCAAGCTTTTGGTCATCTGTCCTAATGGGCCAAAAATTCCGACCTTGCCGGGTGAGTACGTGCTGTGTACTCACCCGCAAGGCGTCCTGAAGTGTCGGTTCCCTGCATGCACTGCGCATGCGCGGTAAACCGGAACTTCCGGTCTGGTGAAGGGAGCGGTGCATAGGTGAACCGCGTGCACGGTAGAGGCTGCGCGCACGCAGCAAACTTAAGTTTTTTTTCAGGTTTCTACGGGAGGGTAAGTATTGAAGAACCTGCGCTTTTAAAAAGGACATGATGCGGAGATGCCGGTGTTGGACTGGGGTGGACAAAAGTGAGAAGTCGCACAACACCAGGTTATAGTCCAACAGTTTTATTTGAAATCACAAGCTTTCGGAGCTGCTGCTCCTTCATCAGGTGAAGTGAAGGAATACAAATCGGCAAAGCATATATAGACAGAGAACAATGCCTGTGCAGCGTACAATGTCAGACGACTACAGTTAATCTTTCTGACTGCCTTTTATCATGCCTCGGCAGAGAGACAATCAGTTCAGTCAGGGAGGCATTATATCAAAGACATAGCAAGATACAACTAAGACAATGAGGTGGGGTCACAGGGGGTCTAATGTGTCAGATGCTGCATTCTGTATGGAAAACCATAAACTTTAAACTTTTTACTTTTTTTTTTACCGGAAATCACATCTGTGAACAAGCCAACGATGACTCGAGTCTGGATGACTCTACGTCATGTAGCGTGACATGAACCCAAGATCCCGGTTGAGGCCGTCCTCATGGGTGCGGAACTTGGCTATCAGTTTCTGCTCGATGATTTTGCGTTGTCGTGTGTCTCGAAGGCTGCCTTGGAGAACGCTTACCTGAAGATCCGAAGCTGAATGTCCTTGACTGCTGAAGTGTTCCCCGACTGGGAGGTAACAATCCTGCCTGGCGATTGTTGCGCGGTGTCCGTTCATATGTTGTTGCAGTGTCTGCATGGTCTCGCCGATGTACCATGCTCCGGTGCATCCTTTCCTGCAACGTATGAGGTAGACAACGTTGGCCGAGTCACATGAGTATGTACCATGTACCTGGTGGGTAGTGTCCTCACATGTGATGATGGTATCTGTGTTGATGATCTGGCATGTCTTGCAGAGGTTGCCGTGGCAGGGTTGTGTGGTGTCGTGGTCGCTGTTCTCCTGAAAGCTGGGTAATTTGCTGCGAACGATGGTACTTTTGAGGTTAGGCGGCTGTTTGAAGGCGAGTAGTGAAGGCGTGGGGATGGCCTTAGCGAGGTGTTCGTCGTCATCGATGACATGTTGAAGGCTGCGAAGAACATGGCATAGTTTCTCCACTCTGGGGAAGTACTGGACGACGTAGGGTACTCTGTTGGTTGTGTCCCATGTTCGCCTTCTGAGGAGGTCTATGCGATTTTTCGCTGTGGCCCGTCGGAACTGTCGATCGACGAGTCGAGCATCATATCCCGTTCTTACGAGGGCGTCTTTCAGCGTCCGTAGGTGTCCATCGCGTTCCTCCGCGTCTGAGCCGATCCTGTGTATTCGCAGGGCTTGTCCATAGGGGATGGCTTCTTTAACGTGGTTAGGGTGGAAGCTGGAGAAGTGGAGCATCGTGAGGTTGTCCGTGGGCTTGCGGTAGAGTGAAGTGCTGAGGTGTCCGTCTTTGATGATCAAGACTGATCAAGACCTTCGATCCAGACCTTCAAAGCATCCTACGCGCTCTCATCCCACGTACTCCCCGCGTGGGAGACTTCTACTGCCTCCCAAAGATACACAAAGCCAACACACCCGGACGTCTATCGTATCAGGCAACGGAACCCTGTGTGAGAACCTCTCTGGATACGTCAAGGGCATCCTGAAACCCATCGTTCAGGGAACCCCCAGCTTCTCTCGCGACACTACAGACTTCTTACAGAAACTCAGCACCCATGGACCAGTTGAACCAGGAACACTCCTCGTCGCGATGGACGTATCGGCACTCTACACCAGTATCCCCCACGATGACGGCATCGCTGTGACAGCCTTAGTACTCAACACCAACAACAGCCAATCTCCAGACGCCATCCTACAACTCATCCGCTTCATCCTTGACCACAATATCTTCACCTTCGACAACCAGTTTTTTACCCAAACACACGGAACAGCCATGGGGACCAAATTCGCACCCCAATACGCCAACATCTTCATGCACAAGTTCAAGCAAGACTTCTTCGCTGCACAGGACCTCCAACCAACACTGTACACCAGATACATCGACGACATTTTCATCCTTTGGACCCACAGCGAAGGATCACTGAAAAGATTACATGATAACATCAACAAGTTCCATCCCACCATCAAACTCACCATGGACTACTCCTCAGAATCGGTTTCATTCTTGGACATACGAATCTCCATCAAAGACGAACACCTCAGCACTTCACTCTACCGCAAGCCCACGGACAACCTCACGATGCTCCACTTCTCCTGCTTCCACCCTAACCACGTTAAAGAAGCCATCCCCTATGGACAAGCCCTGCGAATACACAGGATCTGCTCAGATGAGGAGGAACGCGATGGACACCTACAGACGCTGAAAGACGCCCTCGTAAGAACAGGATATGACGCGCGAATCGTCGATCGACAGTTCCGACGGGCCACAGCGAAAAATCGCATAGACCTCCTCAGAAGGCGAACACGGGACACAACCAACAGAGTACCCTACGTCATCCAGTACTTCCCCGGAGCGGATAAACTACGCCATGTTCTTCGCAGCCTTCAACATGTCATCGATGACGACGAACACCTCGCTAAGGCCATCCCCACGCCTCCACTACTCGCCTTCAAACAGCCGCCTAACCTCAAAAGTACCATCGTTCGCAGCAAATTACCCAGCTTTCAGGAGAACAGCGACCACGACACCACACAACCCTGCCACGGCAACCTCTGCAAGACATGCCAGATCATCAACACAGATACCATCATCACACGTGAGGACACTACCCACCAGGTACATGGTACATACTCATGTGACTCGGCCAACGTTGTCTACCTCATACGTTGCAGGAAAGGATGCACCGGAGCATGGTACATCGGTGAGACCATGCAGACACTGCAACAACGTATGAACGGACACCGCGCAACAATCGCCAGGCAGGATTGTTACCTCCCAGTCGGGGAACACTTCAGCAGTCAAGGACATTCAGCCTCGGATCTGCGGGTAAGCATTCTCCAAGGCAGCCTTCGAGACACACGACAACGCAAAATCATCGAGCAGAAACTGATAGCCATGTTCCGCACCCATGAGGACGGCCTCAACCGGAATCTTGTGTTCATGTCACACTACATGACGTAGTGTCATCCAGACTCAAGTCGTCGTTGGCTTGTTCACAGATGTAATTTCCAGTAAAAAAAGTAAAAAGTTTAAAGTTTATGGTTTTCCATACAGACACATTTGACATTTGACACATTAGACCCCCTGTGACCCTACCTCATTGTCTTAGTTGTATCTTGCTATGTCTTTGTTATAATGTCTTCCTGACTGACCTGATTGTCTCTCTGCCGAGGTGTGATAAAAGGCAGTCAGAAAGATTAACTGTACTCGTCTGACATTGTCCGTTACACATGCATTGTTCTCTGTCTATATATGCTTTGCCGATTTGTATTCCTTCACTTCACCTGACGAAGGAGCAGCAGCTCCGAAAGCTTGTGATTTCAAATAAAACTGTTGAACTATAACCTGGTGTTGTGCGACTTCTCTCTTTTAAAAAGGAGGCGCAGGACCCTTTTTCAACAAGGTAAGTGGTTAATTAATTATAATTTAAAAAAAAAAATTTCAACAGGTTTATCTTTTTTAGATACATTAAAGAAAGGTAAGTTTATTTTTAGCACTGTTAAAAAGTTTTTTAATTTTTTCAAAAACTTTAATTTTTGATTAAAGTAGTTAATTTATTTAACTTATAGTTATTTCATAAATGTGATGTTTTTTTTAAATTTATTTTAAGTTGAGCTGTTCTTTTGGGGCCGATTTCAATTCATACATTTGACAGTCCTGTCAAATCTATGAATGAAAGATGGTCTGCTGCCATTGGCTCTCCATGGCCCACGTGATCCCAGGGGACGCATCGCACTAACTGCGCCCCTGGGACACGCAAGCACTGCACGCCGGCACATGGAGCAGGCCCAGGACCCGAAGTTCCTGTGGGCCCAGAGATCAATGGCAGGCGCGGTAGGTAAGTGCGCGCGCGATCCTTACCCCCGCGGCAAGCCGGAGAGGCGAATTTCAGGGCCAATATCTCCGTATGTGGCTCCATTGTCAAATTTTGTTTGATAACGCTCCTGCGAAGCACCTTGGAATGTTTTACTACGTTAAAGACACTATATAAATGCACGCTGTTGTTGTTTAGTCACTTTGTTCTCAAGTATTGTCCATGTGCAGGACGACCAAAACCTACAAACAGCTCGTTTTGGTACACTCTGTGAATGTCCAGACTCGCTGTTAATCGTAGAAATTTTATAGAAATTGGGATGGGTGCAGGCTGGGAACTGTAGGCCGGAGGCTTCAGCTGGAGTGTGATAGGTTGGGGAAGCTGCATGAGCGCAAAGCTCAGGTTTGTTACACAGGAACAGACCTCTGACAGAAAACACTGTTCCAGATATTTCCAAGAGATAAATTACTTTTACGTTGCTAAGCTTCATATTTCTTCCCAAATTTTCTCATTTTTATGCCTTTTTATGTTACCAACCTTATTTCCTGCGGTAATTCTTCAACTTAGCAGAGAAAGCAAGATGGCATTAGAAAGGATTTTCAAAAAAATATTTGGAGCTATTTTGTTGGTTCACGTTCTCCTTTGTTTCACTCATTCTGCTCATTGTTGATTGATTGTTTTTGTTCATCCTAAGTAATTGTTCAGGGAAGGTTATGAAACCCCCTCCCCCATGCCTGCTTCCTTTTGTATGTTCTTATGTGTTCATTTGTGATTTGTTGCTGTTTTTTAAATATGAAATGTGTGCAAAAGAAGTGCAAGTATGACATAAGTTTGCATGTAGACAGGTGTACTGTGTCCCTCTCTCTCACTACCCAATTTAGCACGGTGGTAGTGCCACACGACACAATGGAGGGTGAAGACGGGACTTTGCCTCCACAAGGGCTGTGCGGTGGTCACTCCTACCAATACTCTCATGGACAGATGCATCTGCGACAGGCAGATTGGTGAGGACAAAGTAGGTTTTTCCCTCATTTTTTCTCACCACCTGCCACAAGCCCAGTCTAGCAGCTATGTCCTTCAGGACTCGGCCAATAAAGGTACTACTGAGCCACTCTTGGTGATGGAGATTGAAGTCACCCTCCTGATTCTTCCAAGTGGTGTTAAACAGCTGATTCTAAAGCTGAGGGAGGTGGTAATCAGCAGGAGTTTTGACCTGAGTTCATGGGGTCCAGAGTCAATGTTGAGGACTCCCAGGGCCACTCCCTCCCAACACCTACTGGGGGGAGTCTGGGTCATTGGCTGATAGGTATGATTCTGTGAGTACGACTATGTCAGGCTGTTGCTTGACTATTCTGTGGGACAGCTCTCCCAATTTTGGCACGTCCCCAGATGTTAGTGAGGAGGACTTTGAGGAATCGGCTCGGCGTGCCTGGTGGTCCGTCCAGTTTTATTCTTATTCTTAGCGGTTTGATACAACAGCTAGGCCATTTCAGAGGGCTGTTAAGAGTCAACCACGTTACTGTGGGGTCTGGATATATAGGCCAGACCGGGTAAGGAAGGCAGATTTCCTTCCCTTAAGGAAGGAAGAAAGGACATTAATGAACCTGATGGGTTTTATTCGACACTCCAGTAGTTTCATGGTCACCATTACTGATACAAGCCTTTTATTATTTCAGATTTGTTTAATTAAGTGAATTTAAGTTCCCCAGCTGCCGTGGTGGAATTTGAACTCATGTCTCTGAATCATTAGTCCAGGCCTCTATGCTACCATACCTCTTGACAGTCAGTGGCGGTGCCAGCCCTATGGTGGAGGCTGGCTGGAGGTCAGATTCTGGGAGACAACACAACTCCCTCACTGCCACCCTAGTGAAGCAAATCCTGTGAGGGTAGCTTTCTTCCTACAATCCAAGGTAGGCATGCCTCTTCTTATAGAGGCAGCGGTAAAGTTGTTTAAAAGTAGTTCTCGTCCCTTCAGGCAATCTGACCTGCCTTACATCAACACCTTTCATCCTCTTCTTTATCCTCCAAATAGCATAGAAAGAGAGGAATTTTCATTAGTTGCCAATTTTCAAAATTAGAATTGCAGCAGCTAAACTTCTGGCAAATAAAACTCAGGCAAAAACCTCAAAAAATAACTGGGCAATAATTAACACTGAAAATAACCCCGTAGTGCAACACTAAAGAAAAATGTCACTTTATTATCTAACTGTACAAACATAGATGGCCCTTTAAATGCTGACATCCTATTTGCACAGAATGTGTGTATCGGCGAATTCAGTTCATCGTGCATTCCTGGTGAGAATCATCGGAAAAGACGCATGCCCTTAAAATGTATCTAGGTAGCCCAGGAATGCCTCCAAACATGATCCCAGACAACAGCTGGGAGATGGGAAGGGCAGGCAGAAGAAGTACTTTCACTCCTCCATCATAATAGTTATATTACTGGACTAGTAATCCAGAGAACCTATGGCACTATGGCAGTTGGAGAATTTGAAAGCAATCTGGATATAGAAGGTGGTATCAGTAAAAGTGACCATGAAGCTGTCAGATTGTCGTAAAAACCCAACTCGTTCACTAATGTCCTTTAAGGAAGCAAACCAGCCATCCTTACCTGGTCTGGCTTATATGTTGAATCCAGTCCCATATCAACGTGGTTGACTTTTAACTGCCGTCTCAAGTGGTCTAGCAAGCCACTCAGTTGTATCAGGGCAACTAGAGATGGGCAATAAAGGCCGGGCTTACCAGCGATTCCCGCACTCGATTTTGCTGTATCTGAGCTGAAGGGGTGGAAACCTACCGGAGGGACTGGAAGTTTTGCATCAACTTACAATCCCTCTGCCAAAACCTGTGCTTGAATCCATCCCAAGAAAGAACCGAATTTCAAGGCTAATTTTTAAAAATGTATTTACTTTTGATTTTTTTAAACTTTGTGCCTGGAAATTCCAAGGCCTGGGAGGTTAGTACCGTGATGGATGTTGGGGTGGAGGGGCCAGAAGTTGGGACAGCAAATATTCCAATGGGTGGGGGTGGGGAGTTCCAGACACTTCTTGCACTTGCCCCTCTTCTCTCCTGACATTACTGAAAGAGTTGGGACTGTTCGGATGACACAACTCACCAGAAATCCAGCCAGTTCTGTCTTTCTTGCAGCCAATGGAAAGTACTCCCAATGCTGGATTACTAATGGCTGCGTTTTAAATAAAGTCTAATTTTCGACTGGAACAGCCAGTTCCTCCTCCCAACAGAGGGGCAAGGTACCGCTCTGAAATTCTTGGCTCCCCGTGAGGTGGATGCCATGGAGTTTATGCGTAGTTTGGCAGAGCGAAGGTTTAAGGAACCCGCAACTCTGAGCAGGGGGCAGGGATACTGCTGGAGCCTGAACATCTTAACAGCTGACTCGAGACCCCACCTACCTACCTCCACCCCCACCCAAAGGGGATAGTCATTATTGGTCATTAGTCCCAGCTTGGAACAGGCTAAAGAAATTCTTTGAACTGCGGTTGGTCCCTCACCTCCACCAGACTGGCTCCTTCTCCCATCTGGTGGCACATGCTTCCTGGAGAGGAAAATGAGAAAAGGTGAATATATTGTCGGACAGTATTTTTAATATCACACTGTCATCAATGCATGATATTATGTCATGGCCTGCAGTTTACTCCCCTAGTATGATTGCTTCACTTTGCTTTGAAGAGTCAGCGCCCGTAATGAGCTGAATTGCTTCCTTCTGTGCTATAATGTCTATCATCCTGGGATACTTCAGTTTAATTGTGCATTCTCTCCATTTTTACTTTATAGGAATTTCAGAGAAAAGTACTCAAAGAAGAATCAGCTGTCCCTAAGACTGGTTCCAAGTCTTGAAAAATGAAAATCATTCACAAAATATTTTTCACAGGATGCATAACAGTACCTTAATAACCAGCATATTGTTAGTCCACATACCATGATCATCGTTGTTAAAGTACCCTCTGACTTATTCTGAAGATACGCTTATTGTGAACATTGAAAGATTCTCCAAACTCCAAGATTAAACCGACTCTGCATCATTTCGCAATGCTTTAGAGTCTTAACATTTTAAATTAATTACTTCAAGACTGATCTCTCATACGTTTGCACTTAAAACAGTAAAGATGGTCTTTATTTAATCTTTGCACTGCAGCAATACATTGTATTGGTTTGGTGTATTCAATAAAAAAATAACTTTACAATAAGGTATTAGTGTGCAAGTTTACTTTGTTGAGGCTGCCGCGAAACACGAATTAAGGCTGAATCCATGTGTGTTAAACAAGAGACTTTTTAATCACAGCATGGTCCAAAATGGCTGAAAGGAAAAGCCCCCAGAATTCTCTGGGCAAATCCTGAGGCCCCGCCCACTCCTGCCTTAAAGGTAAGGTGCCTTAAAGGGAAGGTGCTGGATATTTGTCCACAGACAGAAGAGTGGATTATGCCCGCTTCGGTGGTGATCTGCCACACAGCTCCCTCCAGAATCCGCTTAGGAGGTGTGGATGAGATGGTGCGGCGGTCTGATGGGCCGGCCGGAGCGGCTCTTGTAGGACGCTGGTGGACGTGGAACGGCCGGGCGTGGAGCAGCCGGGTGAACCGGCTTGAGGGCAGGTCGGCCGCGTAGCGGTGGACGAGCTACAGGGACCTGCTCACCGGGCTCCGAGTGTGCTGGCTTGAGTCGGTCAACCGACACTTTTTCGGTCCTGTCGCCCACTTGCAGGGTGAAAAATTTGTCCCCAGCCTGTAGCACCTTGTAGGGCCCGTCGTACGGGGGTTGAAGGGGTCCGCGGTGGGCGTCGTGCCGGATGAAGACAAACCGTGCCTGGTGCAGGCTTAGTGGGATGTGTGAGGTAGATTCGCCGTGTCGGGCAATGGGCACCGGGGCGAACTGCAGCACCGGTGAGGCGAAGTCGTGGCGTTGCTGGTCGGCTGACCAGGGTGTCGTGGCGGTGGGCAGGAACTCGCCGGGTACTCGCAGCAGCTGACCATACACGAGCTCTGCTGCCGATGCGTGGAGGTCTTCTTTAACCGCGGTGCGCAGGCCGAGGAGGACCCACGGAAGTCGGTCGGTCCAGGCGCCGTCTTGGAGGCTGGCTCGAAGAGATGCCTTCAAGGATCTGTGGAACCGCTCACACAGTCCGTTGGCTTGGGGGTGGTATGCTGTGGTGCGGTGAATGGTCACCCCGAGATTGCGTGCGATGGCGGTCCAGAGTTCAGAGGTAAATTGCGGACCTCTGTCCGACGTCATGTCGGAGGGGACGCCGAACCGTGCGACCCAGGTGCTGACGAAGGCTCTGGCGATGTCGGCGGTGGTGGTAGAGGTCAGTGGAATTGCCTCAGGCCAGCGTGTGGTGCGGTCAACGATGGTCAGCAAGTGCGTGTGGCCTTGCGACGGCGGCAGGGGCCCGACGATGTCACGTGGATGTGGTCGAATCTCCGCGAGGGGATGGTAAACTCCTCGAGGGGTGCTTTCATGTGTTGCTGTACCTTGGCCCGTTGGCAGGCTAGGCAGGAGTTGGCCCAAGTACGCACATCCTTGCGAAGGCCGCGCCAGACGAAGCGGTTGGCTACCAATTTGATGGATGCGCGGGCGCCGGGGTGGGAGAGGTTGTGGAGAATAAGAACATAAGAACATAAGAAATAGGAGCAGGAGTAGGCCAATCGGCCCCTCGAGCCCGCTCCGCCACTCAACAAGATCATGGCTGATCTGATCCTAACCGCCAATCTACTATCTATCACAGAACCATCTCCTGCATCTAACAGAATTGCACACACGAAATAGGAGCAGAATCAGGCTACACGGTCCCTGGGCCCGCTCCACTACCCACAGGGCCATGACCGGATCCGAACCTAGACTCATGTCCAAATTCCTGCCCGCTCCCCGTAACCCTTAATGCCCTTTCCTTCTAGGAAACTGTCTATTTCTGTTTTAAATTTATTTAATGATGTAGCTTCTACAGCTTTTTGTGGCAGCATATTCCATGGACCTACCACCCTCTGAGTGAAGTAGTTCCTCCTCATCTCAGTTTTGAAAGAGCAGCCCCTTATTCTAAGACTATGTCCCCTAGTTCTAGTCTCACCCGTCATCGGGAACATCCTCCCCGCATCCACCCGATCCAACCCCTTCACAATCTTATATGTTTCAATAAGATCGCCTCTCATTCTTCTGAACTCCAATGAGTAGAGTCCCAATCTACCCAACCTCTCCTCATATGACCACCCCCACATCCCCGGGATTAACCGAGTGAACCTTTTTTGCACTGCCTCGAGAGCAAGGATGTCTTTCCTTAAGTAAGGACACCAAAACTGTATGCAGTATTCCAGGTGCGGTCTCACCAATACCTTGTACAACTGAAGCAATACCTCCCTATTTTTATATTCTATCCCCCTAGCAATGAAAGCCAACATTCCATTTGCCTTCTTAATCACTTGCTGCACCTGCATACTAACCTTTTGAGTTTCGTGCACCAGGACCCCCAGATCCCTTTGCACTTCAGTACTCTCCAGTTTCTTGCCATTAAGATAATAAATTGCTCTAGGATTTTTCCTGCCAAAGTGCATCACCTCACACTTTCCAGTGTTGTATTCCATCTGCCAAATCTCTGCCCACTTACTTAGCCTGTCTATGTCCCCTTGCAGGTTTTTTATGTCCTCCTCACTCACTACTTTCCCTCCCATCTTTGTATCATCTGCAAATTTTGATATGTTACACTTGGTATCTTCCTCCAAATCGTTAATATAGATTGTAAAGAGTTGGGGACCCAGCACTGACCCCTGTGGAACACCACTAGTTACTGATTGCCAGTCTGAGAATGAACCATTTATCCCAACTCTTTGCTTTCTGTTAGATAGCCAATCCTCTATCCATGCCAGAATATTACCCCCAATCCCGTGATTTTTTACCTTAAGCAATAATCTTTTGTGTGGCACCTTGTCAAATGCCTTTTGGAAGTCTAAATACACTACGTCCACTGGTTCCCCTTTATCCACTCTATATGTTACTTCCTCAAAGAACTCCAGCAAATTTGTCAAACATGACTTCCCCTTCGTAAAACCATGCTGACTTTGTCCTATTAAATTATGATTATCCAAATGTCCTGTTACTGTTTCCTTAATAATGGACTCCAAAATTTTACCTACCACAGATGTTAGGCTAACCGGTCTATAGTTACCAGCCTTCTGTCTACTGCCCTTTTTAAATAAGGGTGTTACATTAGCAGTTTTCCAGTCTGCCGGGACCTTAGCGGAATCCAGGGAGTTTTGAAAAATTATTACCAATGCATCTACAATCCCTACCGCCACTTCCTTCAAGACTCTAGGATGTAAGCCATCAGGTCCAGGTGATTTATCCGCCTTGAGTCCCATTATTTTACCGAGTACCACTTCCTTAGTGATTTTGATGTCGAATACCCGGCGGCGCCAGGACGCTGGGACGACGGGCCAAGGTTGACATAGGGATATGTCGCACTTGACCGTGACTGCGGTCGGGCCACAGGCGACGTCAGCCAGGCGTAGCCCTGGTAGGTTGGTGGGTGCGGAGAGCAGAGCAGGGTCGGTGATCTGGTCTGCTGCGAGTTGAGCGTAGTCGACTGCTAGGTGTGCGGCATGGATGGCGGGGCGGGAGAGGCAGTCGGCTACCACATTGTCTCGGCCGGAGACGTGTTGGATGTCCGTGGTGAACTCGGACACTGCCGCGAGCTGGCGCTGCTGCCTGGCGGACCAGGGGTCGGTTGTCTTTGCCATTGCGAATGTCAGGGGCTTGTGGTCGACAAACGCAGTGAAGGGGTGGCCCTCAAGCAAAAACCGAAAATGGCGGACCGCCAGGAACAGCGCGAGGAGCTCGCGGTCAAAGGTGCTGTAATTGACCTCCGGGGGGCGTAGTTGGCGGCTGAAGAAGGCAAGTGGTTGCCAGGTGCCGTCGACCCACTGCTCATACACGGCGCCGACCGCGTGGTCGGAGGCATCCGTGGTGAGCGCTACCCTGGCATTGGGCCGTGGGTGCGCGAGCAGGGTGGCGTTGGCGAGCGCGGTCTTGGTGGAATCGAAGGCGGCGGACACGTCTGCCGTCCATTTGACCGCCATCTTGCCGCTCCTGCCCCGGAGGGCTTCATACAGGGGCCTCATGAGGGACGCCGCTTTGGGGATGAAGCGGTTATAGAAATTCACCATCCCGAGGAACTCCTGGAGGCCTTTGATGGTGGTGGGGCGGGGAAATTGTTGGACGGCCTGCACCTTGGTGGGCAGGGTAATGGCCCCAACATGGGTGATGTGGTGGCCGAGGAAGTCGATCTTGTCCAGGCCGAACTGGCATTTGGCTGGGCTGAGGATGAGCCCGTGGTCGCTGAGGCGCCCGAACAGGATGCGAAGGTGTTCGAGGTGTTCCTGCTTGGAGGAACTGGCTACCAGGATGTCGTTCAGGTAGACGAACAGGAACTTCAGGTCCCGAAGGACCGAGTCTATGAGCCGTTGGAATGCCTGGGCCGCGTTTTTGAGGCCGAAGGGCATCCGCAGGAACTCGAACAGGCCGAAGGGGGTGATTACAGCCGTCTTGGGGACGTCCGCGGGGTGGACGGGGACTTGGTGGTAGCCGCGCACCAGGTCGACCTTGGAAAAGACTGAGTGGCCGGCCAGTCTAGCCGAAAAGTCCTGAATGTGCGGCACGGGGTACCGATCAGGGGTGGTGGCGTCATTGAGGCGGCGGTAATCCCCGCAGGGGCACCAACCTCCGCCTGGTTTGGGGGCGATGTGGAGTGGGGGTCCCAGGGACTGTTGGAGCGGCGGATGATGCCGAGCTGTTCCATGGTGGCAAACTCGGTCCGCGCGATCTCCAGTTTGGCCGGGTCCATCCTGCGGGCGTGGGCGTACACTGGGGGGCCTGTGGTGAGGATGAAGTGTTCTACCCCGTGTTTGGCGGCCTCCGCGGAGAAGGTCAGATTGGTAAGGGCCGGGAATTCGGCCAGGAGTGCCGAGTAGTCATCCGTGGCCCGGGCGTGGCACTGTGACGCCATGTCGGCGGGTTGACGGGGGTCCATGGCGCCCAGGATGGGGGACATGGTGTTCATGTCCACAAGGCGGTGACGAGGGATGTCTACCAGTAGGCCGTGGGCGCACAGGAAATCTGCGCCGATGAGCGGGGAGAGCACCTTGGCAGTGATGAACTCCCATCGGTAGCGGTGACCAGCGAGGTCGAGGGTGACTGTCCGGGTGCCATACGTCCGGATTTCCGAGCCGTTAGCAGCAGCCAGCGTCGGTCCTCGTTCGCCTTTTTGGATGTCGAGGGAGGAGGCCGGGATGATGCTGTGCTGAGCCCCAGTGTCGCACAGGAACAGGCGGCCGGTTTTGTTAACCGTGACGAACAGCAGGGAGCCCGCGTGGCCCACGGCCATCGCGGGGGCTGGTACGGGGGCGGACTTGAAAGAGCAGGGAGGTGTGCACCGTTGTGCCCTGGCGCCGAACCGTGCGTGGTAGTAACAGTGGCCCGGGTTAGTGGGGCGTGAAGGCCCCGTGGGACTGGTGGCAGGCCCTTGTGGCCGCGTGCTGGCCGGTGAGGGGCGTGCCCAGGCATTGGCTGCCAGGTCCGGAGTGACGTTGCGGCTGGAGTGAGCGGACAGCAGCTTGTCAGCCTCATCGGCCAGGGCTTCCAGGTTCGTGAGGCCGGATGCCACGATCGCTGGGCGGATGCTGAGAGGGAGCTGGTGGATGAACAGCTTGCGGAAGAGGGATCCGGGCGGGCTCTCGTCGGTGAGGGAGAGCATGTGGGAGAGCAGGTCTTTTGGTGAGGCATCACCGAGGCCTGGAAGGTCGAGGAGGTGGCAGTTTCGCTGATATGCCGAGGCCGTAAATTTTTTAAGGAGCGCTGTTTTGAGATGTGCGTACTTGCCTTCCTCTGGTGGGTTCTGCAGCATTGTCCAAACCTTCGAAACTGTGGCGCTACCGAGTGATGTGACGAGATAGTCATACTTCGTCCCATCTGTGGTGATGCGTTGCAGCCGGAAGCGCGATTCAGCTTGGAGAAACCAGGCTTCGGGCTGGTTTTCCCAAAACTCCGGCAGTTTCACGGAAACTGCGTTCGTGTCCACCATTGCAGTGCTCGGAATACGTTCTGAGCGTCGGGGTCACCAATGTTGAGGCTGCCGCGAAACACGAATTAAGGCTGAATCCATGTGTGTTAAACAAGAGACTTTTTAATCACAGCATGGTCCAAAATGGCTGAACAGAAAAGCCCCCAGAATTCTCTGGGCAAATCCTGAGGCCCCGCCCACTCCTGCCTTAAAGGTAAGGTGCCTTAAAGGGAAGGTGCTGGATATTTGTCCACAGACGGAAGAGTGGATTATGCCCCTTTCGGTGGCGATCCGCCATAACTTCAAGGTGTCTCAATTTAGGTATCTGGGCTATTAGGAGAGTTTGAACAGCCTGGGATAGTTTACTCTGGAGAGGAGAAAGCTCAAGTGAGATGCACTCAAGAAGGCAGAATTTCTACCGACGTTCTCTGATCTCCCACCGTAACTTTGGGAAGCAATTTAAACAACCGTCCATGCTGTTACCTGGGTGTTTCCACCAATCCCCTGCCAAACTTAAGGTGGGAGATCGGGAGAATCCCTGCGAAATTTTTGGTGAAAATCGTTAAAGGAATGCATCAACTGAAAATATGTTGGAGATTGCCAACAACTCAAGAGCCACGGGCTCAAACTTAGAAGGAGGAAGGTGCACAACCATTTCGAATACTTTAGGCAAAGGATGGTGAATGTCTGGAAAAGACTGAACAAGGAGGCAGATAGTGTGGAAAAATGTAAGGGACAGATATTTGGGAGAGTGGAAGATTGATGGTATTCATTTTTGGACCCAGCTACATGGACTGGTTTTATTTTTGATCCTGTATTTGCCTAATATATAAATGGCACCATAAATCCCTGTGTATTAAATATTATTTTGTGGAAAAGCAAATGCTGAATCCCTTGTAAAGTTTCGCAATTATCGCGATTCGAAATAACGAGATAGAAGCAGATTCGTTTGATCAGTTTATTTAAACGAAATGCTGTCATGATATAAAGGACACAGAAGCCTGTAAAATGGCTGCCGCGCATCGTGGCAGAAGCTTCCAGAAGTGCAGTGGGCAGACAAGATGGCGTTCGAATAAACATTTTCAATATAAGACGGGATCATACTCGATAAGCACTGATAAAGACAGGATGCAACCTGTTTGCATTTGTGACAATAGCAAAAGATATGAGTGCTGGAATCGTTTTCCATGCACAAGTAAGGACCATTGTACTGGGCAATCGAAGGCCCATCCAGACACATCAATACACAAATACCCCCACGGCTCTACAATGAGAGAGCCATTCTCGGGTGATTAAACAAGTATTCGGGGGCCCCCAAAACCAGTCAGGGAGACGATTCATACGATCCTGGCTGGGCCAACAATGGGGAAAACATTAACGGGTAGTTGGCCAGTCTCAGGTGCTACCGAAACCCGTTGAATCACCCCATGCTGGGAGTTTTGAGCGCCAATATTTCACAAAGGACAAACATTAAGATTTGGGCGGGAGATAAGGGAACACAGCACTATAACTATAGACAACAAATGTCCATCGCTCTTATTCGCTTGATTCGTGCTCTTATCTCTGCGGACTCTTGACTCGGGCTGAACTCTGCTGGACGAGCAGCCTTCTGTGTTTTCTCTGGACTCTGTTGCCTCTGGACTTTTAGCCGCACTGGACGGTTATTCGAATGTTGGGTGGAGCTCAATTGGAACGAGTCACCCCGACGAAGGCCAGTGACCGGGTGCACCATCCCAAGAGTCGGTAAACGGTGTTTGGACCCGAAGGCCCAACAAGACGAGAGGAAATGACAAGAGAAGAAGAAGAATCCACGTGCCGCCGCGGTCAGTAAACCCCGACCGCGCCCGAAAATATACGACCCATTTCTTGAACTCTACAGGTTACTGCACGAACCGGTCAAAGACTCTTCTTTGAATTCTACCGGCAACTGGTGTCGGTACAGGAAGACTTTTCTTTGAGTTCTACAGCCGGGCCCGAGTTCATGACAACGGGGAGCCCAGCCTGCTTGTCGCAGCAGCAAAAATAAACAAGTGGGGTACAGAGACCCCTCCAAACACGTGACAGTCAGGCGCTGCAGCGAACGAGCCGAGTGCCTCACTTTAAAATTCTTCGAAGTATCACGAGTGGTGAGCATGTTTCCCGATCCTACAAATCTAGATGTAGTGTAGGTATTGATACGGGAGGGTGGTTTTATTAAGGATAAAGTATAATGTGTTCCCCTTTTTACGATGTGCCGTGCGTTCTTCATTACCATAGACCAAGCTTTATGAATGTATGTATACTTGTACTCTCGTTAATTTGCGCCTATGACATGTACTTCATGATTTTGGACGCTATGCAATAAAGATTTCCATTTCGTACTATTCAACCAGGTCTATTTGAGTTTTTCTCTGCATTACTGCTCTCGCACCTAAGTCCAGTGTTAGAACCGTAAGGGCGAGTGGGTCGAACCACTCACAGGTGCTTATTGCAACAAGACTGGCCGGAGACCAGAGCAAGCAATAGTATTAGGCAACGAAGGCCTAACCCCGCACCAGCACCGTCTGCGATACAAGCACGCCGAAACCCCTTACACCCTTTTTATTAAACGTATTTGCTGTCACCTTAAAGTTTACGCTGAGCACTCAGCAGTCGTTTTACCATAGAATTGGATTTCAATTGCTCCAAGCCAATCCTTTTGATAACAGTACATGTACAGTACTGCCCACATGATAGTATCCATCCTGCAATGGCATGTTCCTCTGGGAAGATATTCCACTGTTTTCTGTGAAGAGCACAGGGAATTTTCCTGGAAACAGATGTTAGCTCTGCTGCAAAAAAGTGATCCAGCCTGTGACCTCCGTCACTTGGTTTGTGGGAATTAGAGGAAAGCTGAAAGTTATTGCTCATAGCTGCTGATATAATTAATTTCAAATGTCCTTTCAGGCTCCGTGTGTTACCTTTCTGAAGCCTTTTCTGAAGTATCACATTCCATGAGTTCATGCTCAGAGTTTGCTTTTATTTATTGGCCTTTCTAAATGTCTTAATACTGTAGGTAGCGCTGCCCCAAAATGGCTTCCTTTAGAAGTGTATAGACTTTATTTAGTAAGTACCAGACAAAAATGTCTACACTGGTTTACAGTAAAATGGAAGCACCAATGTATACTTCAGCATAACTTTTAACTAAAAAGGTGAGAGTCCTGACAAATCTCAGCCATAGACTTGGAACATCTTTTTCTTCTGCCTCATTTCTGTTGGGCCTTGAGTGTGTGCATATACACACACACATATTATATTATATAATATATATACACATACATATATATAATATATAATATATATACACATACATATATATAATATATAATATATATGCACATACATATATATAAAATATATAATATATATGTGCATATATATATATATATAATATATGTGCACATACATATATATATATATATATAATATATACACCTACATATATATATAATATATATACAATATATATACACATACACACATACACACATATATATAATATATAAAATATATACACACACACATACACACACATATATAATATATATATATATATATACACACACACACACACACACACACATATACAGCCCCAAAATTCCTGTAACTGGTCAATGAATGTCATCTGCGGTCAGTTACACTTGTTCTTGCCAGTTTAATCTCCATGATAGTTTACACTGCAAGTTGCGGGAAGTTTGAGATGCATCAACATTTGTCCTGTCAGCAAGTGGAATTCAATGAGCTATGGGGAAAGGGCCAACTGTATCAGGTGCTGTAATATCAGTTACTATACTTTTGGAGGAGACATTAAATAAATGTCTCCCCATTCGGGTAAATGTAAAAGATCCCGTGGCATTTTTTTCAAGAAAGAGCAGGGAGTTCTCCTAGTATCCTGGCCAACATTTTGCCTTCAACCAACACCATCAAAAAAAGATGAACTGGTCATTTTTCTTCTTGCTGATTGTAAGGCCTTGCTGCATGCACACTGACTGCCTCATTTACCTGCAAAACAACAGTGACAATACCTCAAATTCATTGACTGTGAAGTGCTTTGGAATAGCCTGAGGATGTGATTATGGTATCATGTATAAGTTCTTCCTTCCCTCTGTTTCCTCTCCTGTCTGTCTTCAAATGTCTCTGGATGGTTCTTATACATATCCTTTTACTGGTGTGTTGAGTTTCTTACCTGTGTTAAAGCTCAAGGTACACAACAACATGACAGTGAACATGTACCAGTTTGGAACTGAGTACCAGAACCAGATACAGACAGGTTGTGAGAGAACTGGTGCAACAAGTGTGGGTGTTACATACAGCATAAAGCACAGCTTGGAATGTATTTTACTGGCGCACTGCAGCTTGGTGCTATGGCCAAAAGGATGTGTGGGGCTGGGAGATGAAGCCTGCTTTTGGTGCATGGATGGAGTGGGTAGAAGCAGTGGGGGCTGGAAGATAAAGCCTGTGAATTGGGAGCAGACTCTGAATTGGGTAGTCAGGGCCTTGCAGTATGGCAGGAATTCTGGAGCCTGACAGCAATCAAGGGTGGAAGGATGAGGCCAGGCAGGACACTGGGGAGGGAGGTTAAGGTTTGGCAGCACTTCGAGATTTCACAGCATTGGAGAGGGAGCTGAGGTATGACAACACTGGGGAGGAGATTGGGGCCTGGCAGCATTAAGAGAATGGCTGAGATATGGCAGCATCCTGTATCCTTAAGCTCAGGAAGGAGACATGCCTCACATCATTTATTGATACTACATATAGAGAATTGTGACATTTTATCAAGATAGCAGATCCTTAGTGAATTGTGAGTTTGGTGATAATACTTGGAATTACATTTATTTGGAGTTATAAATACCAGCAACGTAGCACATTGAGTCAGCAGAAAGTCCATGGCAGTGTGTTTCTTCAGAACTAAGCTTTTAGAGAAAAGCTTAGGGTCATTTAACTCATGATCCCTCAAAATACTCTCAAAAGCTCATATTCTTACAGCATGTTGGAATACAAATGAACAGAATGCCCAGGAAATTTGGTGTCCAGAATACCTGAGATAGACCTTCCATGAGAAGTAATTTAAAGAGTCCTTAAGTTGTTTTCAGCCATTTCTCAGCCTTTCTTTGAGTTTTTTTTCTTTTTTGCCTTCTGGCCCTCAGGCCTTTGTTTCAGTTGTTATTAAATATTTGTTTTTTGCTCCCAGCTCCCTTTATTGGTACCAATGGGTTTTCCAATGGAAGTTTGACATGCTCAGAAGAGGTGGACCTATGGGGGGAGGCAAAGAAGGTCAGGGTGCTGAAGAGGTGCTCCGATACCTTCCACCAGTACCTGCAATCCTGCATCTGCAGAGAGAGGTGAAATTATCTCACTTTGGAAGATGTTGTACTGGTGAAGGCTCCTCTTCTCAAAAGAAGCTGCACCACCAGACCCTGCATGAATGTCTGAGCAATCATTATACTGGATGGTACATCAGAACCACCCCAATCACACCAAGTCATGCTCTATATAATACTGCATTGAAGAGAGCGGTCAGGGCGAGCGACAAGCTTGCAAGCTGAGGCCCGGAGATATTTTAGGTCCTGGGCCTCATTTACAAATGCAAGATCAGACTGCAGCCCAAGCCCAGCGGGAAGCACCGCCTGGCCATGCTCGGGTTGTGGAATTTCCCTAATTCCTCTAATTAGCCCAGCTCTAGTGTGCAACATGTAAGTGTTAAAGAGTGTTTTTTGTTTACTCAGCAATGTTCCACAGAAGACATTCAACAAAATTCTCCTCCACGTGACCTCTGGGCTATAGGTTTTCTAAATCTTAAGAAAAGTGAAGTGATTGGTGAAACTTTAGGAGATATTGCAGTACTAATATTTGTCCAACAGTTAGCACAGTGATCCATTAGAAACACCTCTCAGCCTTCCCAATAGCCAACCTGCATCACACATTAATTTCCCATGAGCCAAGGCAGATCTAGTGCATTTTATC
This sequence comes from Squalus acanthias, assembly GCA_030390025.1. Classification (NCBI taxonomy): domain Eukaryota; kingdom Metazoa; phylum Chordata; class Chondrichthyes; order Squaliformes; family Squalidae; genus Squalus; species Squalus acanthias. The sequence goes on along the minus strand of CM059434.1, from coordinate 88,725,518 downwards.
AAGTGGCATGTTTCCCCCCCACTGACTGCTTTTCAGTTAGTTACATCTCACACATGTTCTGTATTTGCATGAAGTTTTAATAACATGAATTGTTTCAATCTTTGGTTCATTGTTGTTGTGAAAGCTAGATAAAATGACCGATTATTGGCATTAAAACGTGAAAGGATAGCAGTACAATAAGGTAGGGTGGTCCAAAATTAAGTCTTTGCACGGAGCCACATTTAAAGTTTAAACCCACAATCCCATGAATGTGCATATATCTCAAGTTGCTGATCCTAACAGATCTATCTGATTTAGGGCATACCCACCAGTGAGGCAACAGGGCTCCAAGCCTACAGGCCTACAAAATTCATACAGGACAAAGCAGAAAATAAGAACTAACTGTAAATAGGAATTTATTTCGAGGGCCAGCTTGCCAGGGTATTGGGGGGGGGGACGGTGGGGGAGCGGAGGGGCACATGGGCCCTATGGATGCAGATTGGACAGTCCTGCATTACGACATGTACAAATAGGTAGAAGGGCAAAGCTATGTGTGGAGGAAGACAAAGAAGTTAAAAACATAGAACTATTGCTGCAGATGAATATTCAGGTAGGCCTGGCTCTTTAAGTTACATATCATGCTATTCATTCTGGGCTCATGAGTAGGGTTGATATATTGGGAGCACTAATTGCTGTAGATAACATTGTGTGACAGCTTTACAGCTAAACTACAAGAAATGTATTGTAAAGGGAGACCAAGAACAGCCAAGTGTAATGTTTATCACAAAGCTCTGTCCCAGGGAAATGGATGTTTAAAAAAAAAAGCCATTCACTTCTATCTTTGAGACTCTTTATTCACAAACACAGGAGAAGCATGCAGTCCCTATTTATTGGCCCTCTCTGAATCATTCGTAAGATATAACAATGTACTGGGACACAGTTAAATCAACCGGCCTGATATTTTGCTGTTGAACAGTAATGCACAGACATTTAATGTGTTCATCTGAACTAGCAGGGAAAGGGATTTCAGATGAGCATATTAAACCCTGCTGCACAATGGCATAATTTATGGGGTAAGTTTATGAAGCTGCATTCCCGCTATGGAGCCTCGCCCGCTGGGATCACATATCGGGAATCCGGGCACGTGCGGTCCACAATTTCTGTCTGTAATGGGGAAAATTGGGAGCAGACCTGCCTAGACTCGCTCCTGGTGGATGAGGCTCCAAGTTGGGAACGCGATTTTGTAACATTACACCTTCCATTGTTGACTGACAAAATAAAGTTTAGAAAAAACAAAGGGCCAGAAATTCGGCTCCCTGGCTTCCTGCGGGTGCAAGGATCCCACGTGCACCTACCTACCGCGCCTGCCGTTGACCTCTGGGCCCACGGGGACTTCGGCTCCTGGGCCTCCTCCAACTGCAGTGCTTGTGTATCCCAGGGGCGTAGTTAGTGCGATGCGTCCCCTGGGATCACGTGGGCCATGGAGAGCCAATGGCAGCAGACCATCTTTCATTCATGATTTGACAGGAAGACCTGTCAAATCTATGAATACAGATCGGCCCCAAAACATCCCTAAAACTACAAATAATTTTTTTTTTTAATCAAATTTTTAAAATAACTATAAATTACATTAATTAACTATTTTAAACAAAAATTTAAATTTTTGAATAAATTAATTAAATTTTTTAACAGGGCTAAATCTAAACTTACCTTTCTTTAAAGTAAATAAAAAAGATAAATCTGTGAAAAAAATGTTTAAATTTTAATAAAATCAACACTTACCTTGTTAAAAGAAGGCCTTGCGCATCCTTTTTAAAAGTGTATCTTCTCTGTGCTTACCTTCACGGAGGAACCTGTAAAAAAATCCGAAGTGCGAGGCAAACGCGCTGGCCCTCCGGCGTGCGCGTTCGACCTCTGAACCCCTTTCCTCAGGGGAACGGAAGTGCCGGTTTCCCGCGCATGCACAGTGCATGCAAGAGACCGGCACTTTCGTTCCGTCCACGGGTGAGTACACAGTGCGTACTCACCCGACAACAGCCGAATTTCTGCCCCAAAATAATTCGAAATAAAACGTCTGTTTATTTTATCCATGATAGACAGGCATACCACACATATACCCACTTTTATGATTACCATCACTGTATCTAAGCATAAAGTACCATAGTAAACTGCATATTCAATATTAAAATTGCTTTAAAAGCACAAACAGCAGTTTTTCTTCTTATTTTAACAATGAACAGTATATTACAGATGTAGCAACATTTACAAATATCACATGACTGAGCTGAACTAAACCTAATAGTTCTGATCATATCAAGCTTCCATTAGGTCCCTTTCTGATCTCTCAGTCACATTCAGTGGATGACTCCCTGCTCACATTGATACCTACACCTTACTTTTCAAGCAGGTTTTAACCCAGAAAAATCACCCACTCTTTACATAAAAGTGCAAGTTAATCTGCAGTTGCATTTCAGTGCAATCTTTTTTTTTGTTCTGTGGTTTTTGCAGTCCTGCTTGTACACGTTGTAGCTCATATTTCCTTTATTATCTGGGTAAGAACATTATTAATTGCAGCTTATTTCAAGCAGCGAGCTTTAGTTTTGTTCCTCCTAGTGTCAAGGGCACATGTGGTTAGTCCTCTGGAGCTTCGCGAGCTCAGACATCCGTGTGCTGTGAGCTACACGACGTGAAGCTGCTCCGCTGACTTCTGGTGTTCTGAGAGGAGCTGGCCGCTCGGGCCCTCTGCGCTTCATTCTTGGGCTTTTGCTTCTGCCTGTCCCGCACTAGAAAGCTTTCGATCAGATGAACCTTCTCCTGCTCTTCCTTCAGGAACACATCGACGAGCAGGGTTTTCTCCTTTTTCATTCGCACGCTGACGTCCTTGGGAATATCGGGTATCAGCCAATCAAGTACCTCACTTAAGAACACCACCAGATTCTGAAATTCAATGAACAGAACACAGAATGATGACAAGCTTCACTTGTGAGAGGTTCACAGTTCCTCTCTGTGCTGACTGTATAGATGCTTCATGTAAAATGACAGGGAAGTAGTAAGAGAATAGTTTTCATTTGCATTTTGCATAGTACAGTAAATTACTGAGGGCAGAATACTATCCATTAAAGAACTATAGAAGAGAATCATGCAGCACAGAAGGAGACCATTCAGCCTATCGTGTCAGTGTTGGCTCTTTGAAAGAGCGGTCCAATTAGTCCCTCTTCCTTGCTCTTTCCTCATAGCCCTGCAATATTTCTTTTCAAGTATACATCCAATTCCTTTTTGAAAGTTACTATTGAATCTGTTTCCACCACCCTTTCAGGCAGTACATTACAGATAAATACAATAACTTGCTGTGTAAAAAAATATTCTCCTCATCTCCTCTCTGGTTCTTTTGCTAATTATCTTAAATCTGTGTCCTTTGGTTACTGACGTCCTGCTGGTGGAAACAGTTTCTCCTTATTTACTTTATCAAAAACCTTCATAATTTTGAACACCTCTATTAAATCTCCCCTTAACCATCTCTGCTCTAAGGAGAGCAATCCCAGCTTCTCTAATCTCTCCACATAACTGAAGTCCCTCATTCCTATTACATTTCCTCTGCACCCTCTCCAAGGCCTTGACATCCTTCCGAAAGTGTGGTGCCCAGAATTGGACACAATAGTACTGTCCTATCTCCTTAAAAAAAAATATATATTAACCTTTAGTAACATAGGAGGAAAATGTTATACATGTGCCCATTTTAAGGGGTTGTATCTATCACTGTGTCTCATAGCTCCAGCTTAATTGGCCATCTTAGCTCAAATTCATAGAGGAATTGCCCTTTGATTCCAGAGACACCTCAGTATTATTAGGTAGGACATACTCCTGACTCATATTGACTACACTTGGCTTTCATGTTCAAGATGATTTTCGTGTGAGGACTGGAAGCCCTTAATTGACTTAATGTTAATCCACATACTGCCTTTTCACACAGTTTGATTCAACAATACTGAAATTCCTGGCCATACCCTTGATGGGGAGGCAAAATTCTCATTCACCTGGTAGAAGGTACACAAGAACTGATCAGGGTAACTCTATACTCAGTTTTTCTCTAAACTTCCATTTCCATTTGCTGTTGACGGTGCTTTTCACAGGAGATCTTTGGGCCGGAACCTGTGTCCTACCACTTTACACAGCTGCTTACTTGCATGCAGCATTGTGGGAGCAGCATTGAGGTGCAGTGCTCACCTGCAGCCACACCTACTGCTGATGTTTGATCTCACCCCCACCCTTTAATGTTTCTTTTATTCCCTTCTTTTTGACAAATCTACTTCAGAGGTGTCCAGACTACGCTCACGAGCCCTTACTGCCCAGCCCATGAAGGTTGTCTTACCTTCTGCAGCACCCCTGTCTGCTGTGGTCATGCTTTTGCTGTAACTCTATTTGCTTATTTTTTTATTGAGCACATCTGGAATGGCCTGTTCTTAGAGCTGCGCTTTCACTGGTGGATTTAATAGCTACTCATCAATGAGAGAGCAGCTGTGAGTATACACTTTCCCAAGGTTGAACCCAGTAGCATAAAAATATAGGAATGGAATCAGGGGAGGCTCGCTTCTTAATTCCCAATGACCAATGAGTTTGCTAGTTACCCAGGCATCACAATCAACATCATACGCCCAGGATTCATCCAACAGGACATAATGAAAAACACCCCACTTGTTTTTCTTTCTCAATCTCGTCACCTCCAACTTTTACTTATGGATAGTCTTCAATGGGATAACTTACTCCTCGCCTTATTTTGTTGCCTGGTTTTCCTATTCCCCCTTGGCCCTGGCTCACGCTCCTGATCCTACACCATCTATCAGCAGCTTAGCCTGTCGCATGCTGCAAGTGTGCAACAAGCCCATATCAGTAACATGAGCGCATTCCGACACCCTCTCCATCGCTAATCCGCCCACGGAAGCATGGAACTTTGCGTTCACAAATAAAGGCAACGCGCAGTTTGAATCAATTGAAATCGGAGCATTCAGTGAAATTAAAGCCAGGTTGTTCATTTTAAATAACAGAATTCTGAACGAACTCCAGATGCTGGTATGAGGATTGCCTGAGCGGTTTTCTCAAAGCATCTGCCTTCCCCGCCCTTTGAGATAAACAGTAGTTAATCAGTGTTGTGCCTCTAGCTACCTGGGCAGGTGTAAACGACTGGGTGCGGGGTCAAGAGAGCATAAACAGAGCAGATTGTGAGACCATGTACAAGTGTCTGTGTCTGGCTCGGAAAATGGAAACTTTAGTACGCAGATTGGGGGAACAACAAGGAAGCAGCTTCTCCGACTTTGTATGCTGCACTACCCATGCTCTGTGCCAAAGTGCCACCAACATTCACAGAAGATTACTGCTTTACAACTGCTTACAGTTATCTGAACCACTAACACAGAGCATGCGAGGATATCTTGTGAAACATTAATCACATTTATACTTCCGGCAACGAATATTCGCCTTCCACAAGTACTGTTTCAACCTTCAAAAAGCATCAGATGGTCGCCTGCATTCTTTATGAAATCAACTGTAGCCCGAAATAACCATCAGGGATAATCAGTAGTAATGGTAAGTAGAAGTAATTAAGCTGTAATTGAGGACAGGCAGGCTGACTGAAGGATAAGACTGCAGGTTTGGTCCTTCAATCAAGTTGTCTGTCCTTAGTTATGATGTCCTGTGCAACCACTGGCCCAATATTAGTTTCATAAAATAGCAGAATCATAGAAATCATAGCGTAGAAGGGAGCCACTCAGCCCAACATGTCTATGCTATTGTGACTTCTACATCAAAACGCTCTCCTATAATCCCAATTCCCTGTTCTTTCCCCATACCATTTGATATTTTTCTTCTTCACGTCTCTTTCTAAGCACTAATTCCACAGTCTGGTACTCCCACTGGAAAGCTGCACACACAGGAAGTGTGGGTCAGAGAATCGGGGGTTACAATATTTCAGCCCTATCTGCGACCTGGGCTCCCCTTGAGGCCAACTTCTTTGCTGGGAGAATGGAATTGCAGAATTAGGCCGGGATTTTGCTCACCTTGGTGGGTCCAGGGCGGGTGATGTCGAAGGCAGGTCACAACACCGCTGCTGGCTCTATCCCGCTGTCTGGAATGAATTTCCGTTGATAGGGCTTGTTAAGCCCGTCCAGCGCGTTTCCCAGTCCAATTAGAGGAAGCGGGTCTGGTGATGTCATTTCATGACACGACATCAGCCGGTTTCCTTAAAGGGACCATGGCCAACTTTATTTTGACATTTGTGCTGTCAGTGTTCTACAGCATTGAAGTGCTGCAATCACTGCACAGAGGCAGAGGGCTGCACCCAGGTTCTCCCATGACTCCCTCCATATGCTTATGGAGGGAGTCACAGCACACAGGGAGGTTCTCTTCCCTTCCCATGGACAGAAGACACCTCCCCAGGAGACCAATGCAACCTGGTTGCACATTGCACAGGAGGGCACAAGCAGGGATGTCGTCAGGAGGACCTGGGTGCAGTGGCGCAAACCTTTCAATGATCTCCTTAGATCACGAAACGTTAGTACAAAGCCACACTCACCTTCATCCTGCTGTGCCTCTTATCACATCCCCATCACTCTTCCTTCCCTACCCTACTCCTGCACATCCTTACTCACAGCAACTTACCTTGCACCTCCACCCATCCCTCTCTCTCTCTATCTACATTATCCCTATCTCACTAGCCACTCCTCACACTCACCCTCATCCTAATGCAATCATACCAACTAACAACACACAAGGGTAGCCACTTGGGTGTTTTATCCAATGTTCATGTAAAGTTTCTGTTCATGTGCTGTCAAACATTGAAACCTTTATTTTCAACACTTTCTGTTCTTGGACAAATTTGCGTGCACCTTTGGAAGTGGCTTAGTGAGTTGCAGTGAATGGTGAGACATAACGGTACCCCCCCCCCCCCCCCACCACCACAATGGTGGTGAGTGTAAAAGGAATAGCTTGGGATGCTTTATGGTATTGGTGTGGGGTGGTGCCAACCTCATGTGGCAGCCAGGGTGTACAGCGTTAAGTGAAGTAAATCTGGCCATGGTGAGGCCATCTTTGTGCTCGGGTGCTGATGCCCTCTGCCCTGTGCAGCATCAGTTGATTGCGGAGAAGGTTGGTGTTGTTGTTAGTGCTGCTGGTGTGCCTGGTGCTGCTGGTGTTGGGGCTGATCGTGGTCGGATTCTGAGGACCAAGGTGAGACAGTATAAAGGGCAACCATGTTGATGGAATAGATGGCAGGTGAAGTAGAGATGACAGAAGCATTCTGTCAATGGTGAGAGAGTTCTTCCAAAGAGGTGATACTGGATGGAGAGTGGAAAGTGGAAAGCCTGCAGAGTCTGCGCTGGAAATGGACTGAGAAACAGCTTGTGGCTGAGGAAAGTGAAGATCTGTCAGGTGGGAGCTTTTACTGTACATTTGAAGCTGTCAAGTAATCAGCTGGAGCAATGGCCACTGAACTCCCACCTCAGGTTGACAGCTGTGGTCCCCAAACAGCGTGGTTCCCATGGACATGAAATTAAAGTGAAAAGATAAGTAACTAAAGCCTGTTAATGATCTGTCAACAAAGCAATAATGAGCTTAATTGGGTCGCCTGCCTCGTCCTGTTGGGTCTGCTCAGCGCTGACAGACCTTATATTGGGAAAGGCAGGTTGACAGCGGGGTCCCAATCCGCTGTCAAAAAAAAACACTTTCCCACCCGACCCACCACCGATCCTGCCCACTTACCCCCTGGAAAATTGCCCCCTTAGTAATTGATTGATAGGCACTTGTAGTACTGTATTTCATGCTGCAATAAACCCTTTGCAGTAATATAATCCAACCTCCCTCTTTATGCTTTTTCTACTAATCCTCAGTCTCAGCCCCCTTGTTACTGATTCACTGACCAGTGAAAATAATCTTTCATGATTTTCTCTCTTAAACCCTCTTCTACGTTTGAACACCTCTATTACCCTCTTAACATACTTTGCTCCAGTAACTATAGTCCTAAGGGGTCATTCTAGCCTTCACCATTTGGGTGGTAAACTGTCGGAGCAGATTGGGCGGGTTCTACAAAGGGCAGGTGATACACTCTGACAATTTACCGCCCAAACCGTGAAGATGAAAACTACTCCCTACTCTTTAATTCTGTCATGATAATTATATTCTCTCTGATACCTCCTCTCAGACTGGTAAATCTATGCTACACCTTTGCTATTGCTCCAATACACTGTACAGATTGATTTGATTCTACCTTTAAAAAATGTTTTTCAGTAAATATTTTGTAAGGCATTTGAAGGGAACAAAATGCTGGGATGTTTGAGCTAGAACAAGGGCTATATAATTAGAGCAGTTGTCACTCTACAATTAGATCTTTAAAATATAGTGGAAGCCTATTGATTAATGTGCCCTTTAAGCGACTGTCTGCCACACTGCTCCCTAATCAATAGTCACTTGGGTCTGATCGTTCGTCTGCTGAAAATTGACCATATCTTCATGAGCAACCAGAGGATGGAACAGCACTGAAGTGCAATTGAGTCAAGCCATGCAGGGAAAACTAACTATTGAAACTAGCAGCTAATCACAATCAGTTGATATTGGAGTAACATTTCTTAAAATTCTGTAAATAGAAAGCAAATGAAAATGGTCAAAAGTTATTTTTCCATCACGTCAACTCTCAACCAGATTTCAAACTCTTCTGTTTTTAATTTGACTGTTGTTAACTGTGGTGAAACTCCTCATCAATCCTTGTACCAAACATCTTGTAACAGCTTGCCGGGCCAAATGGCCTCTTCCTGTTCCTAAAATTTCCAATGTTGCCGTATTATATTACAAAACCACTTCAAGAGCCGCACATTAAAAGGTGGTTACAGCAGTACTGAGGGCAGGAGAGGTTTTCACCAGAGGAAGAAGCTGAGACACTCTAGCTCCCCTATGCAGATTTTAAACTAGTTTCACTATCACTCACTCGACCAGAGCTTTCCTAGACACTGCGACTTCTTTCAAAAGCTGCCTTTATATTAGTGCCAGGGCAGTGTTTGTGCCATAGAATCCCGAAGTGCAGGTCTGACACGGTCAGTCGTAGCTCCAGTATAAACCGGCTGGATTCGCTAAGGCTAATGTCCAAGAAGTCCCGTTTTTTTTCCCTGATACAATTTGTACCGTCTCCCAGCTCTCCTCATCAACATCAATAAGTAGGCCCGCATCTCCTCTGATCTGATGGGTGTGCCACTGGAGGATGAATAATTACCCTTTTATTGTGGCCTGTCCACCACTTCTCATGTGCACCCTGAAAGGTGGAAACCACCACACTGCTGGATTGCAACAGTCAGGGTCAAACTAAGTCATATTTATTTACAAGGAGTATGATTACACAGAAACAAAAGAATGCTGCTAATAATCAGCAATACAGTGCTTGACTTACACAATACTTTAAATTGTCTTGAAAACAATAAAGGCTCAAGATCTTAATCCGTTTCAAAATCTTAAAACTCAATCTTTGACGCATATAATCGAGGGCTTCAGTTCTATGGAGCACCTCCCACTGCCTTAACATGGCAACTGGCAAACAAAGGTTATGGTTTGGATTCCTTTGAAGCAGAAGCAGGCTTCTTTGAAGAATGCCATAGATCAAGACAGTCCTTAGCCACTAGGCACGCAACCATGCTATTAATCAGTTATACCAGTTGGTTAGATACACTGAACAGCAGTCCCTTAGCTGTTTGGTGAGTCATTTACTTGGTCGAGGCCAGCAACAAAAATCTATTGGAATGTCATCTGCCCTAATGCCTCTTTAATGATGGCAGAAATCAAAATAATGAATTCTGCCTTCTTCCACAGTTGTAAACTTGCATACAATATCAGCACAGAATTTGCTAGAGCGGGACATCTTGCAGCGTGCACCGCTCGTTACATCTTTTTTCCTCACCCTTCAGCTTGAAAAATGTTTGTGCCGCAAATTGCTGGAAGTACGAGCCAATAACGGCGCAGCGAAGTCAAAGGGGCATCTGGGACTTGGTGAATGACGGGACCTACAGTCTATCTCCAGTTACAAACTGGGTACGTTTGTGTTGAAGTATTGTGTCTTTTTTTTTCCAAAATTGTTGATTTTTTCATGTGCTTATTATGTTATAAATGAAACTTTTAGGGGTATATAGTGGGGTCATGAGAACCAATGTGGCCACTGAAAGGAGTGGGAAAGCTTTTGTTAAGGATGTGATTGGTTCCTTTTTCTGTGAAACAAAATTTTTTGAGAGATAATGAAATAAGTGTTGAATGTTTTTTTGAGTGATTGTATCATAATGGATGTGAAATTTGTTCTTGTATACCGGCCAACTGCCACCAAAAGCCTTCCCCAATGATTTAGAGCTAAAATTAAGAACATAAGAAATAAGAGCAGGAGTAGGCCATTCAGCCCTTCGAGCCTGCTCCGCCATTCAATAAGATCATGGCTGATCATCAACCTCAATTCCACTTTCCCGCACTATCCCAAAATCTCTTGATTCCCCTATTATCCAAAAATCTATCGATCGCTGTCTTGAATATACTCAATAACTGAGCCTCCACAGCCCTCTGGGGTAGAGAATTCCAAAGATTCACCACCCTCAGTGAAGAAATTTCTCCTCATCTCAGTCCTAAATGGCCGACCTCTTATTCTGAGACTGTGACCCTTAGTCAGGGGAAACATCCTCTCTGCATCTACCTTGTCAAGCCCTGTAAGAATTTTATATGTTTCAATGAGATCACCTCTCATTCTTCAAAATTCTAGGGAATATAGGCCTAGTCTCCTCAATCTGTCCTCATAGGACAATCCCCCCTTCCCAGGAATCAGTCTGGTGAACATTTGTTGCACTCCCTCGAAGGCAAGTATATCCTTCCTTAGGTAAGTTATGGTCTTATAAGCCACAAAGACCAGAGACCTCCAAGAATCAATCCCTGGTCTGTCTTGATTTACCTCTGTCTCTGCTCTAAATTCTATGGTTTTACGAGGGAAATGAGATTAGCGCCGATAGCTCTGGTTAGAGAGCTGGTAGTGTAGGCCTAATAAGCCAGATTACCTCTTTCTGTGCTATGATTTCTATGATTGAATGCAATTTGGTAAATATAATGTCCTTCCATGTCATTTACTCCACCGTAAACCTCAGTGTCAGCCATCCAGCTACATATCAAAATGGCCATTGCTGCATTAATCTATCATTCATAATATTACCATCACCAATGAAATGTCACAGATCAGGGACCACCCATGCAACATGCTGGAACTGGGTGTGTTGACAAACGTGGAGGCAATAAATTTGGGTCAGGAGGGAATGAGAGATTGTCTCTTTCTACCATATGGTGTACTGTTGTAATACAGTGGAAGGGTACCTGACAGTATGTAAAGAAGGATCTTTTTACATCCTTTAAAAAAATGTAATATTGTTTATTTTACTCAATATTAAATGCACATTTTTGTATCATTCCCATTAAATTCCAATACACTCAAGGAAATCATCAAAAGGCAGCAGTATTGGAGCTATGTGGAGTAGGTGTGACCTGTGTCTGGTAATTCCACAGTGGCAGTGACTATGACCCCTAGTTCTAAATTGATGGATCAATTGGATTACCGCTGATGCTCCGATCACATATTTGGGGAGGAGGGTTACCACACTGAAGCTCTTTTGACACAAAGCAAAACTGAATGCTACCACAACCCTAGTATGCCATAGAACCCTGACACACCCAAATCTTCTCATCCATTTTTGCCTGCAATCCTTTATCTTTATCTCATTCATGTTGATTTTTGCTAAAACTGTCTGAATCTTTGAGGACTGATCAATTTGGAATATAAAATGATGGCAGCAAGTCGCAGTGCCAATGGCAGAGAATATAAGAACATAAGAAATAGGAGCAGGAGTAGGCCATACGGCCTCTCGAGCCTGCTCCGCCATTCAATAAGATCGCGGCTGAACTTCCACATCAACTCCATTTCTCGTCCTACCCCCATAACCCTTGATTCCCTTAGTGCCCAAAAATCTATCATTTCAGTCTTGAATGTACTCATCTACTGCACATCCACAGCCGTCTGGGGTAGAGAATTCCAAAGATTCACAACCCTGAGTGAAAAAATTTCTCCTCATCTCAGTCCTAAATGGCCAACCCCTTATTTTGAGACTATGACCCCTAGTTCTAAATTCTCCACCCAGGGGAAACAGCCTCTCAGCATCTACCCTGCCAAGCCCTCTAAGAATTTTATACATTTCAATGAGATCATCTCTCATTCCTCTAAACTGAAGAGAATATAGGCCCATTCTACTCAATCTCTCCTCATAGGGCAGTCCTCTCATCCCAGGAATCAATCTAGTAATCCTTCGCTGCACCCCCTCTAAGGCAAGTATATCCTTCCTTGGGTAAGGAGACCAAAACTATACACAGTACTCCAGGTCTGGTCTCACTAAAGCCCTATACAATTGCAGCAAGACTTCCTTACTCTTATACTCCAAGCCCCTTGCAATAAAGGCTAACATACCATTTGCCTTTTTAATTGCTTGCTGTACCTACATGTTAACTTTCTATGATTCGTGTACAAGGACACCCAAGTCCCTCTAAATCCCAACATTTACTAGTCTCTCACCTTTTAAAGAATATTCTGCTTTTCCATCCTTCCTACCAAAATGGATAATTTCACACTTCCCCACATTATACTCAACCTTCTTGCCCAATCATTTAACCGGTCTATATCCCTTTGAAGTCTCTTTGTGTCCTCCTCACAGCTTACTTTCCCCCCTAGCTTTGTATCGTCAGCAAACTGGGATATATTACATGCGGTCCCCTCATCTAAGTCATTGATATAGATTGTAAAGCGCAGAGACCCAAGCACTGAGCTTTGCGGCACTCCACTATCCCGCCATCCCGAAAATGACCGGTTTATTCCTACTCCCTGTATTCTGTCCATTAAGAAGAAGTATGATGGACAAAATTAATGTTTAAAACTTAATGTTCTAAGTGAATATTCCAGAGGTTTTACAACACTGTAATAATGAATTACTTGATACTTTTATACCGATGCTCAGTCTCCAGTAGAGACCTAAGACTTCCAAGCAATGCTTTGGCCTTTTTTAGTGCCCCCCCACCCCCCACCCCCCCATAGCCCTCCAGTTCCTGTTGGAGGCACAATGGAAATTTGGAGCTGTACCTTTAATCTCTGCTCTTAAAACATTGGGTCCTGGACACCATGGAGAGATGCAGAGTTTGTCTCCTTCATATTATAGCGTGTTGTCAGCAGTGGAATAATGTGCTGCTGTTACAATGGCATACTATTGATAAAGTGCTGATGTTGCTGATTAATGTTGCAGTAATCCAATGCATCTCTCTTTTTGTTTTCAAAATAATCTGCCCTACTTGTGTTTCAACTTCACAATTTCTGAATCTTCCATCACTCACCAGATTTGTGTTTTAACTTCCAATTAGCCAGTATTTTTGATCTATGCTCTGATATGTCTAAGGACCCTATCCTTTTAAAGTACATTTTAATTTCAACTCCATGTTATTTAATTCTTTACAGATATTGCTCCTCTTATCAATTTGAACCATTAATTCCCATTACCCATCACTTACCTGGAAAATGATAACAAATGTCAAGCGTGCAGCCAAAATAGTCCAATATTGCTTGGAGTAGTCATAGGCATGATCAGACCATGGTGGTTCTCTGTAATCCTTGTACCTGTGGTGATGTGCCAGGGTGAGGTGGGGGGTGGTGGTAGGAGGTAAAGATATTGCCAATTAGCTCAGTTGAGTTTCAATAATATGATATGTAGTGAAAAAGAAAACCTTCCAAATCATACCAAGTTTCAGAAAAATGTCTCTTAAAATAACACCAAACGTGTAGCTGTTTGGTGGAATCGGACTCTGCAGCTGTAAACAATCGAGTCACAGAGAGAAAACCACAAGTGCCGCTCAATAAGATCATATACTGTACCACATGTGGTCTTATTCCCAGCTGTGCAAGCTGATGTTTCTCTGAGCCCAGCTTGTTTTAAATCTCTCTGTGTTTTGGTAAGAGAGCTGTCATTAACAACTTGGATCATGGATTACAACCAGATCATTTGGTCAAAGAAACATTGCTACAGCCCAGTTGCATCTAAACTATTATGCAGAAGCATTTCTTTTGCCAACTAAGTGAGGATCCCATCTTTCTGCACCAATAAAGAAAAACAGGACTATAATTACTTGAACGCCACTGGCGAAACAGCCTTTATTACAGAAAGGTGACAGACAGTAATCAAGCAGCGGCAATATCTGAACATATAATTACCTGCAGACTTTAATGTTGATGAAATGTGATGATTGTGGATGTGTGCCCTGTAGAAATTCACTGATATTGAAGTATGACAAGGTATGATTCATAAACCCATGCATAGTGCCATCATCACTGTACATGTATTGGTAAACAAGGCGTGGGATGAAGTCTGATGTAATGGCGATTACAAATGCCTGGATGACAAATAAAGATGATGTATTAACACTGGAAATGAACAGACGTGAGGTTAATTCTACTGTTAAAATAAATTGGGTTAAGGTCCCCGCTAAATAATGGATAGAGGATTGCCATGCGAACGTATAAAGCAGGTGTCCATTAATGTCGCAATAAATTTCAGCCTGTAATTAGCACCAATCCAGTAGCTTCTCAATTATTTCTGGTATCAGCCATAAAAGCCTGCACAATGCAAGAATCATTTTAAATTGAATCTTGGCCATGCAGATACAAGTCACAGCACATAAATGAGTTACAGAATATAGATTTCAATGGTACACATTTAATATTTTACAACTTTTGGAGATTTGTTCTTGTGAAGTACAAACTCTTCCTCTAATTGTTAACAGGGCCTCTGGTTTCCTGTGAAACTGGTTTAATGGTCCTGGATTATGATGTGTGAATGCTATGGACCTTGAGAAGTCTGATGCAGAGCCTGATTGTCTGAAAAACCTGGGATTCGTGCCATTCTTCTGCTTCAAACAAGGTTCTTCTTCTGCCTTGAAGTATCAGTGTCACTATCTAATGGGAAAAGGTGCATCCTACAAACTGACTCGCGTGCCTAACCTTACATCAAAGAAAGGCTTCCCAAAGCACAGGCTGCCTTGGGATTTCTCAACCATCTGTGAAATGAATGAAATGTACTTTACTTCTTAACAAGGAAGTTTACAACGAGCTCTGCCAAATTGTTGATGTTACATTCTCAAGTGAAAAACTCCTTGTAGCATGACTTAAATCAACAACACATACAATCACCTCAGTGCCTCAGGATACAGACCGTTATTCGTAACTACTGCAGATTGGTAAAGCCCACCCCTCAATTTCAGTGGTTATTTTTTGGTCTTTGACAACATAATAGAAGAAGTTAATTCAAAAAAACACTAGGAAGTAATACAGATGAACTCTGAGCAGGTTAAGTCTGTGTTAAATTTGATAAAAGTTAAACCAAAAGAAAACTGAAAAAATGTCCCATTTTAATCATTACTGGAATAAAAAGCTGAATTTTCTAAACCTGTAAAGTTAAAACTGCTATGCAAGTGGTTACTAGAAGCAAAACAAAAAATAAGAAATAATTTTCCAGTCACAGAGTAGAAAAACAGTAACTAATCTGATTTTCTTTTCCAAATTGTCAAAAACTTAGTAAATCTTTGCGTCACTTCAATTATGGCTAAATCCTGTACATTATAGATAAAGATCCTGTACATTTAGAGAAGGTAGCAGAAAGCTTATTGACTTACATTGATGATTATTGAGACTTTCCCCATCCCACTGAGAATGTTATACCAAATTCCTATTGGACAAAGAAGGCACACTTAAATAAAGAATCAAAACATTTGATGCAAATCAACTTTAAGTGTGTAATTCCGATGTATATTTTTGGGTTCCTGACGTACCTATGTCTTTCGCACGCACTGCATCTGGTCTTCTGAGTTCAGCAACAAATTTTTTTGCATCCAGCCGTATCTCAATGATATTGTTCAGAAGAGCAAACAAGGGAGCCAATGGAAATGAGGCGACAAAGAGTGTCACAAAGCCGAACTGAACCACTGGGGAAAACAGCATTCATTAAAGCCGGCCGACAGGAGCACAACCACACTTCTCTATGTAATTCAAGTACGTCAGTATATAGATAACCTACGAGTAATTACACAGAGAATAACGGATACCTAAGATTGATTACAACAATTTCATCAAAGGCATCGGATCACATTACAAACCACAAAACCAAATCTTAAATGGTTTATAACCGTCATCAGACCCTGTGATGGAATTCTAGGGCTAACTCCACAGTCCCACTCTCCCAGTAGGGAGCCGCCGTTGTAAGGAGCGCAAGTCAGAGAATTGCAGCTTATCTCCTACCCACGCGAGGTGCCGTCTTTCAGATGAGCCGTTAAACTGAGGCCCCGTCTGCTCTCTCAGGTGGATGTAAAAGAGCCCATGGCACTATTTCAAAGAAGAGCAGGGGAGTTATCCCCGGTGTCCTGGCCAATATTTATCCCTCAATCAACATAACAAAAGCAGATTATCTGGTCATTATCACATTGCTGTTTGTGGGAGCTTGCTGTGCGCAAATTGGCTGCCGTGTTTCCCACATTACAACAGTGACTGCACTTCAAAGGTACTTCATTGGCTGTAAAGCGCTTTGAGATGTCCAGTGGTCGTGAAAGGCGCTGTATCAATGTAAGTGTTTCTTTCTTCTTTCTTTGATAGATCTTATTTCAAGCTATTTATTTAAAAGTACACAAGAAGATACACATTTAATATTGTATCTACTTACTCATCTCCATGTATTCAGGTGTCAGGCCAGTAAAAGGCTCCAAATTATAGTCTAGATCCCATTGTTGAGGTTGTCTAGTAGCACCGGAATTATCCGATTCATTGGGTTCAGCCCTTTCATCCTTCAGTTTCCTGAACAGCTTTTTCATTCTCCTGTAGGAAAAAAACCAAATTAATCATATCATAGCCAAGACATGAAATAGGAACATGCTGATTGACAAGATCGTGCTTAAAATAAGCAACATCTGAAGTGGCAGAAATGTCAATTCAGATTTGAGACTTTCCATTGATGAGCAAAACAGTTTTAAATTGAAATGGAATAAGAGAGTACTTTATAATGAAATTCCTTTCAGTCCGGAGCAAAAAATGCCTTCAGCAGAACGGAGCAAATAATGTCCGCTATTTTGACCTTTTAACGATTGCAGCAATTATGCAGACACTCTCCCAATTATTGAGTTTAGGTTGTTGTGAAGGGTCTTTAATCCTCTTGTCACTCTTTATAAAATGGCTTATTATTATTGGCCCGGATTTTGCTCTTAGCGGCAAAGGAACGGCTTTTGCCATTCACCTCGCGTACAACTGCCCACAGACTATTTGCGGGCTTGTCATCAGAGATTTGCACTAATCCAGTGTCTGTTTCAGGGAAGCGCCCAATACAGGGGATCTGTGGCATCTGTGACCAGGACTAGCAACTGCGAGGCTCTTCAACCAATCAGATTGAAGTATCCTCAGACCAAACCAGGAAGTAAAAAACTGGAAATATAAATTACATTTACATCATGTACAGGAAGAAAAATAATGATTGGGACATACAGATGGGATTATGGGAGAGAGATAAAAGAATAAACTGAAAAAGTTTTTAAAAATTTTTTAAATCTGCAACATTAATTTTCTCTGTGGGAATGAGACTCCACACTTGTAAAATTAATTTTTCAGGGCCAGAGAGGTTGTTCAGCAGTAATAATCACTTATTACACCGTTAAAAACTCACTTACTTCTGCATCTAACTTTTTCAGTGGTCTTTAGCGTGGAACTAATGGGCAGGTACCCCAAGTTCATGCCATTACAGTGATTTCAGTGCCAAGTCTATCGGCGAAGACTGCAACAGTGCAACCTGTGGAGGAGCAGGGTATCTCTGACAGCAACTTCTGGATTTCTGCGTTTAACTGTGCATGTGCGGTCGCCAGAAGTTGCTGTCAGATTTACCCTGCAATATCGCTGTTATTATTACAGCAAAATCCAGGCCATTATTTTGCTAATATTCCCATTTTCCTTCCTAGTTAAGACCCCCAAATGTTTTTCAATGGACAGATTCCATACCTTTTCCTCTTGACCTTCCCCCCTCGTGTTTTTACTGTTCCTTGCCACATGAAAGCTGAAAGGGGTAATTTGCAAGGGAAAATTGGGCATGGAGTATAATGGACGTCCAATTCAATATCGCCCATTTCACACCATTTCCCAAAGTTAAAATAACCCCCAAAGACAACTGTGTAAATATGAGCAGGGTTCAAACCCATCCAAAGCATTTCATACAAACCCAGACAGAGAAATGTGTTGGCACTGAGTTAATTACTGGTTACCTGTGTGTCTGGTAAATAAATAGTCATCCCAAGGAAGAGTCTCTGTGCCTTTGGGTGGATTATATATAGAATACAGTAATTTGAATAGTACGTATTTTGCCAAGAGTGAAATGATGTTAGCTTGTGGAGTTAGTTTGAATGTGCAGAGTGTATTGAAACAGTTTGATTCCACAAGTGATTTCACACTTGGAATCCTAGGGGGTCATTTTGTTTTTTTGCGATTGTGTAAAACGGGCGATAGCAAATCGGCAGCCCGTTTTACATCTCTCCTAATTTTTATTTCAATTGATTTCAATAGAAATGAAAATCAGGAGAGATGCAAAACGGGCTGCCAATTCGCTATTGCCCGTTTTACACTATTGCACAAAGTCAAAATTACCCTCAAAGTATGCTGTTCATGTAATAAGTGTGAATAAAAATGCAGGAGTTACAAAGAGCATTTGAAATTTTTTTTATTTGTGTTTGAGCTGTTGTTCTTATTACTCTCTATCATCCTTACCCATGCCAAATTTCATTGGTACCCTATTCCCCAAAGCACTGATTTCAAAATCTTTGTCCTTGTCTGCAAGTGGTCTCAGTGCACCTTATTCTGCAACCTCCTTCAGCCCTATGTTCCTGTACACGCCCTCCTCTCTTTCAATGTTGATCTCCTTTGCATCCTAACTTCCCAATGCTCTACCTTCAGTCAAAGAGCGTTCAGCCATCTGGGCTCTGCACTCTGGAACACCCTACTGAATAGAACACCTTACCTGAACCCCTCACCTTGCCTTCACTTCTCCAATAAACCCCTCAGAATCTCCCTCATTAATCTTGCCTTCAATTTTCACTCCTAACCCTTCACCCTCGCTGCTCAGCGTCTGATTGTTTTCACCTCTCTAAAATGCTATGAGATATTTTATTGTCTTAAAGATGCTTTGTAAGTGCAGGCTGTTGTCTTTCTTATTTCTCTGTTGGGAAAAAAAAGTCTTCTTTTCTAGTCTCACTAGTTAGTTTGTAATTTCTTTTCTTGCTAATTTTCTCCCCTGCTCAATGCATTGAGTCCTTGCTAGGATATAATTCCATGAGCTCCTTCCAGTACCTTTCCCAAAGTTGCCAATATTTATGTTTGAGTAACAACAGAAAACGCTGGAAAAACTCAGCAGGCCAGGCAGCATCCGTGGAGAGAGAAAGAGAGTTGACGTTTCAGGTCGATGACCTTTCATCAGAACATTTATGTTTGAGTGTTGACCATGACTATTGGCAGACCATTCAACTGCATTGTGCATCATTTATGAGTCCAGTCCTATTCTTACCCGACATCCATATACAAGACACTACCAACATGAGTCACGGGGTAGCGATCGGGAGTAGAACTTCGGTCAAATTTCTCCCCCTAACCCAGGGGTTCTGAGTCCAACTGTAGCTCCTCTACTGTTGTCCTAGCTGAGTTTAGCTAACGCAGCACACATGAAAGATCAAACCAAAGACCTTCCTGGTCTGTATGATTCAGCTAGTCACTGGATAAACTCACTGAGGTATCACCTAAGCTGCTTGGTTGCGGTGTATAAGATGTATGAAGTATCATCTAAGTAGTAAGAACTGTTTACAGGATATCAGGGAAACACATTCTGATAGATCCCTTTAGTCAGAAAGCACTTGAAAGACAAACAGGACTAGTCACGGTACTTACGGAACTCCAATTTCAAAGAGATTGTTTTGAATGAGCTGCTTTCCAAGCATAATAATGCTCAGCTGGATACAGAGCTCCATCAGGCAACCTCCAGGGGCACACTGGTTAGAAATGAAGAGAAAGTGAAAGGGATTTTTTTTTTTACGGTCCAGTACAATATTTAAATCGTTAAACACAAAAATATGTCAAATTCAACAGAATTACTCAGCACTGCAGTGACATTACACAGTTGGTTCTAATTTTTCTCCCTACCTCTTCCATACGATAGTCCTCAAAGACGTAAACATATCTTCCAGGTCGTCCAGCAAACCTGCCAAGAAAACAGCCCTTTTATCACATCCTTCAACATAAACCTGGGCCTTGTCACAGAACTAGTCATTTATTTATTTTAATATCATTTAGGGGTTTTGAGAGTCGTGGGTGCATTGAGCAGATCAGTTAGAGGATGGCCAGATGCAAAGGTCCCTCTCCTCGGCCCAATAATGTGCCTCCACTCCGAGCTCAGACCACCTCCAACTGCATCAGCTTGACATTTCCTTTCCCCACACAACCGCTCCTCAGTGAGAATAACAACTTAGAATGAATTACGGGCAGTTTTGTGGTACATAAGAACATTAGAAATAGGAGCAGGAGTAGGCCGTTCGGCCCTTCGCGCCTGCTCTGACATTTAATAAGATCATGGCTGATCTTTGACCTTGTTCTTGTTGAAAGTGAAAAATATAACTCCGAGGGATAGTTTTACATCTTGGGCCGTATTGCAAAACGGGCAGTTTCATATCGACCGCCTGCTATACTCCCAGCCCGATATTCAGTTCCACTGACTCCAATAGGGCAGAATGTCAAGTGGGGTATATAAGAGGCACCCCATGCGATACTGCCTGAGATGAATTTATGCCCCCCAAATAGTTTAATTATTTGTTTCGTTCTGTTCAAAGCATCTGTAACATTCTCAGTATTTCTGAAAGCACAGAGCAATCAAATCGAAGTAATAGTTGAGTAACACAAAAATGGCAGTTCATTGGATTAGAACTAAATGTTCTGTTCCCTTAATGACAGCTCACATCATTTAGAACAGGAGATAAACTCTGAACCTCAGCAATCCCAGCAGTCACGGCTGTTACTGCGCTTTACCGGTTTCCCGTTCCTTTTAACATTATCGCTCGGAATGTCCTCGCTGGTTCTCCCGATTGGCTGTAACTTCGCTGGAAGATTGGTGGAAATCCTGGACCCACCACATGAATGGAGTTCCACTGATCCCCCGCCAAAGTTACTCCGACCGATCGGGAGAAGTCCCGAGGAAACTCCCGGCGTATACTTGTTACATTTAACATCCAGTGGAAGGTATACCTGTTAGACTTTGCCGAAGACATTAACTTGTTGAAACTTACCGTCCTTTAAAAAAGGCCACATAGAAAATAGGGGCATAAGAGTTGACAAATTTTAATAGGAACGCTTTCAGAATTAATCTGTCTTCAAATATCTTTTCTGTTTTGGGGACTTCTGCAAAAAAAAACAGATAATGAACAATTTTAAGTATATTTAATGAACTTTAAATCAGAAATATTAATATAAAAAAGCATGCGTAAAAACTTATCAAAACACTTTGCTTCCTTTATTAGATTGTCAAGTTTCACAGCATTTCCTTGTTTAGGTGAAAGTTGAGTAATAAGAACAGGCAGAACTTCTTGTCAAGTCTGAGCAAATGACCTTACTACTGCTAACTAGAGGTAACTACCATCCCCTGATGCTGTTCAGTAACAAACAAGTCATGCAGCATTTATTATACAATCCCACCACAACAATTAGCAACAACACTGCACCCAATGTTTTTGTAGTTTAGTTACCACCATGAACCACACTCTATTATTATAACACAGAAAAGAAAGAAAGCGTCTGCATTTATACAGCACCTCATCATATCCTCAGGACATCCCAAAGTGCTTCACAACCAGTGAATTATTTCTGAAGTGTAGCCTTTGTTGTTACGCAGGCAAAGGCGGCAGCCCAAGATCACACAAACAGCAAATAAGATGAATGACCAGTTCATCTGTTTTTGGTGCTGTGGGTTGAGGGAGAAATGATGACCAGGACACTGAGAAAAGCTGAGTGGTGATGGCCCTTTAAGTTGTTTTGCTCTGTGTGTGACCATTTTGACTCTGGCAATTTGTGTAAGTGTAAAATAAATTTGGATATCAACATTTGTTCAGTTTTTCTACCTTCTACTTCAACAAATAAGCAAAGTTGAATTATTGTATCAAGTTGTGCTTAGCATCAATGGTGAGAAGAATGCAACATCACTAATAAAATCTCATCGAAAATTAATTGTAAACAAAACTCTTCGAATTCATTGAGCTATATTTGGACCATGCTCAAAACAGGTGATTCAATCTATCTGGTCCACTCTCCGTCATTTAGATCCAAGTACAGAACTTATTCAGACCATTTTGACTGCTTGGTTCCAAATCTTCAACCTTCTGTTCCCTCCTTAATCAGGCAATGCCAATTTGTATTTTGAATGCGTCCACAGACACATGTTATGCTAGATGATAGACGACTCGATAAATTAGCAAAACTCTGAAAGGTGTTTAGTTGCTGCTTCAACAAATTTTGACTTGAGGATTGCTTAGCTAATAATAAGCAGGTACGGTAGTGTAGTGGTTGTGTTGTTGGACTAGTAAATAATCCAGAGGCCTGGACTAATAATCCAGAAAACGTGAGTTCAGACCCCACCATGGCAGTTTGAGAATTTTAATTCATATAAACAAATCTGGAAATAAAACGCAGGTATCAGTAAAAGTGACGATGAAGCTGTTAGATTGTCATAAAAACCCAACTGGTTCACTAATGTCCTTTAGGGAAGGAAACCTGCCGTCCTTACCCGGACTGGCCTATATGTGACTCCAACCCCACACTAAAGTGGTTGACTCTTAACTGCCCTCTGAAGTGGCTTACACAATCTCACAAGCCACTCAGTTGTATCAATCTGCTACTAGTGGTTCAAGAAAAAGGCCCACCACCTTCTTCTCAGGGCAACTTGGGCTGGGCAAATAAATCCTTGGCAATGATGCCTACATCCCAAAAGTAAATTTTAAGAATCATGGCCCCCTTGATCTCTTCTCCCAGCTTCACAAAGGCCTAGACAACAATTTTCTTAATGATTTTAGAAACTATTCTCCATAATACTTTCACTGTGGATTTAAAGGGAAAGTTCACCAGAGCCACTCTCCCACCAGGGAGCTGTGTCCCACTAATATAGCATCGATTCTTTGGCTCTCCGCTGGAAGGTTACCGCTATCTTGTAACACAGGCTTACCCATTTTAGTCAGCCACTCGGCCACAACTCCGTAGATCTCATCCAGGATGAGGATCGCCAGAAGGTTAATGATGACGGCTGTTGTGGTTACCGTGACCCGGATGTTTGATTTTGTGCTCTCATTTGTACTCATCGCCATGGCCGCTGCTATGGAGATTCGATATATGATCACTCCAAAGACAGCCGAAAATGTCAGGCCAATCTGTAGAGAGGATTAGGGTTAGCTGCATTCACAAATCTCTCTTCGAGTGATAATGACTCTAACAACCCTTGTTAAGGCTTGAGGTGCTTTTCATTTCTAACATTTTTCAGAAAGCAAAATTCATTTTATAGAAACATAGAAACAGAAAAATAGGAGCAGGAGTAGGCCATTCGGCCCTTCGAGCCTGCTCCGCCATTCCATATGATCATGGCTGATCCTCTATCTCAATACCATATTCCCGCTCTCTCATACCCCTTGATGCCTTTTGTGTCTAGAAATCTATCCATCTCCTTCCTAAATATACTCAGTCACTTGGCCTCCACAACCTTCTGTGGTAGAGAATTCCACAGGTTCACCACCCTCTGAGTGAAGAAATTTCTCCTCATCTCAGTCCTAAATGTCCTACCCCGTATCCTGAGACTGTGACCCCTCGTTCTAGATCCCCCCCCAGCCAGGGAAAACATACTTCCTGCATCCAGTCTGTCTAGCCCTGTCAGAATTTTATACGTTTCAATGAGATCCCCCCTCATTCTTCTAAACTCTAGTGAATACAGGCCTAGTCGACCCAATCTCTCCTCATACAACAGTCCTGCCACCCCAGGAATCAGTCTGGTAGACCTTTGCTGCACTCCCTCTATGGCAAGTATATCCTTTCTTATTCACAAATAAAAGTGGTTGTGCTCAATATTTATATTGCTAAATAAAAATGTCTGCTGTCAATCCTCCTCAGTAAAGCTGATTGGTCTGTGGGAACCATGTGATCTCTAGATCTTTTGCAAGAAAATGTGCCTGACTGTCATTGTTTTGAATTTTGTGGTTACCGGGGTATCAGCCTTTTCATGCTCTTCAAAATCACAGTCTGTTACATTTCTAAATTTCTGTCCCTTTTATTTATTGTGGGGCCTATTTTAAAAAGGAACAAGTTTAGATTTTACAGGTGATATTGAGGTTATATTTACAGACTCCAGGTTACTGCTGCTTGATTAGGTGTGCCATTGAAAACTTGAACTTTGCTGAATCCCAGGTCGCCCTCATTCACAACACCTCCCACCCTTAACTAGAATAAACAAACCTACCATGAACAGAATTGACACAAAATTCCCCAGATAGCCAGGAACTCGATCCTTCCAGGTCAGCTTTTCATTTTCTGCCTGCTCGGTGGGGGGAGGGGGAGAAATAAAGCAATCATTAGTGGTGAACACAGCACAGGGCAGAAAGTGAGAGGCTCTGCTGCTGGCTTGGAGCCGTGTTCGGGATGATTATGGGTGTCAAACTGGGGTTACAGCGGTGTAACCCCACCTCCAAATCGCACTCACATCTGGAGGGACTCCACACTGCCAGCAGAGCTGCACAATTTCAGCCCTCAAGTCAATTTGGCATTTTTCTAACAATCGTTTCTATCATTGGCTGTGTCTTTATCACTGATTATCTGTCTGTCTATAGCTGTCTATCTATGCGTTTATAACTGTCTATCCATGCTTCTACCATTGTCTGTCTGTGTGTTTATCACTGACCATATGTGTGTCTATCACTGACTGTAATAAGTGTCAATAACTAGCGTATTAATTAAATTCATGCAGACAATCCAAAATAAATGGGGGAAAAAGAGTAAAGTTTATAATCGCAAGAGTAGCACAATATTAGAGGGAGTGTTGCAACAGCTATTATTTTATCACAATAGTGGATTTCTCTGTCTCTAAAGTTCCTTCCCTAAACCCCTCTGCCATTTCACTACCCCATTCAAATCCCTTCCCACAACCTGTCTTTTCAATCAAGCTTTCAGATACCTCTCCTAACTCTCACATCACGGTTCATCCTTTATTACTTTGATCTGTGTTTTTATTTGCTCCGTAAAACATCGGGATATTTTAAGAGGTGCAACATAAATGCAAGTAATTGTTGTGGTGGCGACTGTGATAAGAGTCAGAAGATTAGAGCAGAAGGAAGGGGATAACAGAGATGGAGAAACAGTGAGAATATGAAAGAACAATCACATTTCTATTTAAGAATCCCATTACAGGGACATGGGCAAGGACAAAAAGAGAGTGTCAGGTAGAAAGAGATGTAGAGAGAGACATATGTCGATTGAGACTGACAGATAGTAGACAAAGTTTGGACCAGCACAGATAGGTCCAGCTACAACTTGGCATTAGCGTGTTTGGTCAAATTTTTATTTCTATACAGAAGCTTATGGGTCCACTGAGAGAAAGTGGCTACTGTAATTCCAGAAGTCTTCAGGAGCCAAATCCCATTAACGTTTAACTTTGATCTGAGAGAACCATTAGTCCAAAGGTTTCCCTTGGTTTTTCTTTTCCATTTCAGGGTAACACTAAGAATTACAAGATATTTATAAAGTAAAAATATCTGTCTTTTTTTTTCCAGATAAAAACAAATCGTGAGTATGCAGCACATGCTTACACAAAGGAAAGCTGCAGTGCTTTGGTACTTGGTTGAACTCGATTAATGCCTTTGCACAATGCACTCAGCAGAAAATCATAAATGATTCAACGCCAAGCAATAGGTTTTGACTGCCATTCTGCTTAGATCATTTTACAAGTTACTTGCCTGAAAAGAAGCTGCAAAGTCAGGCAAAATTAATAATCAACTGGAATAATCAACTGAAATAATATCCTGTGGTTAAATAAACAGTGTGATTCACTTTCCCTGCCCTTCACTCGCAAGCACAGCTGTTCCCATACATAACCACAATCAGGTATTTCAACTGTCTCATTATTCTACTACTGCAGCCATTGCCAGCAAGTTATTCGTACTGAGTGAAGCATAGCCACAACAAGGCAATTCCTTAGATCAACTATTAATGAACTCTTGCTGCCTTTGATTAATCAAATAGTTTACAGTACAGGGACATGTAGGCAGAGCTGATTTCATAGAATCAAAATGAGAAGTCGCACAACACCAGGTTATAGTCCAACAGTTTTATTTGAAATCACAAGCTTTCGGAGCTTACACCCCTTCCTCAGGTGAAGTAAAGAAATACAGAGTCGACAAAGTATATATAGATAGCGAACAATGTATGTGTAACTTACAATGGCAGACGACTACATTTAAATCATCCTGACTGTTTATCTGCCGAGGTGTGACAAAAGGCATTTCAGACTCGAGTCGTCGTTGGCTTGTTCACAGATGTGATTCCCAGTAAAAAAGTAAAAATTTTAAAGTTTATCGTTTCCCATACCGACTGCGGCTTTTGACACATTGGACCCCCTATGGCTCCACCTCATTGTCTCAGTTGTATCTTGCTATGTCTTTGATGTGGTACCTTCCTGGCTGACCTGATTGCCTTTTGTCACACCTCGGCAGATAAAATGTCAGGATGATTTAAATGTAGTCGTCTGCCATTGTAAGTTACACATGCATTGTTCGCTATCTATATATACTTTGTCGACTCTGTATTTCTTTACTTCACCTGAGGAAGGGGTGTAAGCTCCGAAAGCTTGTGATTTCAAATAAAACTGTTGGACTATAACCTGGTGTTGTGCGACTTCTCATTTTTGTCCACCCCAGTCCAACACCGGCATCTCCGCCTCATAGAATCATACAGCACAGGAGGCCATTCAGCCCATCGTGCCTGTGCCAGCTCTTTGAAAGAGCTATTAATTAGTCCCACTCCCCTGCTCTTTCCCCATAGCCCAGCAAATGTTTCCTTTCAAGTTTTCTATTAAAGGGACAGTCGTAACTTGGGTACGTAACTGTCTATGGGATAGGAGGCAGAGAGAAGTGGTGAGCGGATGTTTTTTCTGACTGGAGTGAAGTACAGGGATCGGTATTAGGACCATTGCTTTTCTTGTTATACTATATATAAATGACCTGGACTTGGGTATAGGGAGAACAATTTTGAAGTTTTCAGATGATTCGGATGTAGTAAATAGTGAGCAGGATAGGAGCAGACTTCAGGAGGACATAGACAGAGTAGTGAAATGGGCAGACACGTGGCAGATGCAATTTAATGTGGATAAGTGTGAAGTGATGCACTTTGGGCAAAACAACGTGGAAAGGCAGGATAATCTAAAAGACTATTTTGAGGGGGTGCAAGAGCAAAAGGATCTGGGGGTGCATATTCACAAATCCTTGAAGGTGGCAGGGCAAATTGATAAGGAAGTTAAGAAAGCGTATGGGACACTTGGCTTTGTAAATAGGAGCATTGAATACAAAAACAAGGAAGTCATGCGATACCTTTACAAATCTCTGGTTAAGGGGAGACCTAATAGAGATTTTCGAAATTACGAGAGGTTTTGACAGAGCAAGAAGGGAGAAACTATTTCCTATGGTGAGTGGGTCGGTAACCAGAGGTCATAGATTTAAAATAACTGGCAAAAGAACTAGAGGGGAAATGAGGAGAAATTATTTCACACAGAGGGTTATGATGATCTGGAACGCACTATCAGATTCCATAGGAACTTTCAAACGGCAATTGGACATGTTCTTGAAGAGAACTAATTTGCAGGGTTATGGGGAGAAAACTGGGGAGTGGGACTAATTGGAGAGCTCTTTCAAAGAGCCGGCACAGGCATGGTGGGACGAATGGCCTCCTTCTGTGTTGTAAGATTCGATGATTCTAAGTAAATAACCAATTCTGATTTGTACCTCTCCAAACCTGAACAGTTAAAGATTATAAGAACATAAGAACATAAGAACATAAGAAATAGGAGCAGGAGTAGGCCAATTGGCCCCTCGAGCCTGCTCCGCCATTCAATAAGATCATGGCTGATCTGATCCTAACCGCCAATCTACTATCACAGAACCATCTCCTGAACCTAACAGAATTGGACACAAGAAATAGGAGCAGAATCAGGCTACACGGCCCCTGGGCCCGCTACGCTACCCACAGGGCCATGACCGATCCGAACATAGACTCATGTCCAAATTCCTGCCCGCTCCCCGTAACCTTAATTCCCTTTACTTCTAGGAAACTGTCTATTTCTGTTTTAAATTTATGTAATGATGTAGCTTCTACAGCTTTTTGGGGCAGCATATTTCATGGACCTACCACCCTCTGAGTGAAATAGTTCCTTCTCATCTCAGTTTTGAAAGAGCAGCCCCTTATTCTAAGATTATGCCCCCTAGTTCTAGTTTCACCCATCATCGGGAACATCCTCCCCGCATCCACCCGATCCAACCCCTTCACAATCTTATATGTTTCAATAAGATCGCCTCTCATTCTTCTGAACTCCAATGAGTAGAGTCCCAATCTACCCAACCTCTCCTCATATGTCCATCCCCTTATCCCCGGGATTAACCGAGTGAACCTTCTTTGTACTGACTCGAGAGCAAGTATGTCTTTTCTTAAGTATGGACACCAAAACTGTATGCAGTATTCCAGGTGCGGTCTCACCAATACCTTGTACAACTGAAGCAATACCTCCCTATTTTTATATTCTATCCCCTTAGCAATGAAAGCCAACATTCCATTGGCCTTCTTAATCACTTGCTGCACCTGCATACTAACCTTTTGAGTTTCGTGCACCAGGACCCCCAGATCCCTTTGTACTTCAGTACTTTCCAGTTTCTTGCCATTTAGATAATAACTTGCTCTACTATTTTTCCTGCCAAAGTGCATAACCTCACACTTTCCAGTATTGTATTCCATCTGCCAAATCTCTGCCCACTTACTTAGCCTGTCTATGTCCCCTTGCAGATTTTTTATGTCCTCCTCACTCACTACTTTCCCTCCCATCTTAGTATCATCTGCAAACTTTGATATGTTACACTCGGTCCCCTCCTCCAAATCGTTATATAGCACAGGTGCGGCTTTTAACCCTCTCGTGTGCTTCCTAGTTTATGGGACCCGCAGGCTACTACTTCCCAATGCTCCAAAGCCTCCCCACTGAGTCTGTCAGAAAACAAATGATTCATTTTCTCCCCAGCTTGTTTCTCTCCCGTAAATACCTAATTTTTCCTTATGGTTTGCCCTTCTCAGTCTCACAGTATGCTTAATTTTCCTGGTTGTCTATCTTCCTAAGGGTGTATTCAGTGTGAGGCAGAGGGGACCTTGGTTTAGTGTCTCACCTGAAAGACGGCACCTCCAACATTACAGCCCTCCCTCAATACTGCATTGTGTGTTCATCTACTGGAGTGGGGCTTGTAACCACGACCTTCTGATGCTGCAAAGAGCTGAACGCCAAATGAATTACCTTTGAAGTGCAGTCAGTGTTGTTATTTGGGCAAACATGGCAGCTAATTTGCACCCAGGCAAGATCCTACGAACAGCAAGTATTTTGCTGGTGGTGCTGTTTGAGGGCTGAATGTTGGCCGGGACCCCCAGAGAATCCTTCTTCAAATGGTGCCATGGGATATTTTACATCTAACCAGTCAGGCATAAAGGGACGTTGGCTTCGCCTCTCGTCCAAAAGATGGAGCCTCTTACAATGCAGCGATCTTTAAGTAGCTGTTTCGAAAGCAGCTAAGCTGTGTTTTTTTAACTTGAGAAGTCGCACAACACCAGGTTATAGTCCAACAGATTTATTTAAAATTACAAGCTTTCGGAGCTGTCGCCCCTTCCTCAGGTAGAGTTACTGTGAGACAATCTACCAGAATTCACAGAATATAAACACAGAGAAAATGCAGAGATTCAATCTATCCCTACATCAAAGACATACTAAGAGCACAGCCAAGACCCCAGACAGACGGGAAGATTTCCTGCACATGCACACCCCCTACTGGCAGGATCCACATAAAATGACATTATCCCCCTGCACAAAGCAGGCTAAATTACAAACAGATACCTGCTGTGCCACTGTGGAAAAACTGAGCCAGCTTGAGTTGTGAAATTGTAATCTAATGCATGGGACTTCATGGATGTGGGGGAGTGGGTAGTTGGGTTAACATCTTGAGCTAAGCATTATTCTGTGATTTGTCAAGTAATGCTGAGAAACTTCATGACAGAATAAGCAATCAAATGGCAAACCAATACCTTAGAGGTTGGTCACATCAGTAGGTTATTTTATATTATTCATTCCACGTGCATTCAAGTACCGCCTGTGTGGTGTAAACCCAACGTTAAGGCTTGATATGACTCTGCAGTAATGTGGAGTGAGAATCAATGTTTCCTCTAAATTGTCTTTGTTCTGCGCGGGCTGTTTATTTCAATGCGCGGTCCCTTTAAATTTCTTCACGTGCGCGGTAGTTCAAATGAAAAAGCTTGTGAGCGGCCTGCGCGGGGCCTTGCAGATTACTGCGCGCGCGGTTGGAGGGAACATTGGCGAGAATCCTGTCTCCAGAGAGTCTCACTCTGGGGTTTCTTTCAAGTCCAGCCCTAACTCCAGATTCAATCTCCATTTACTCGAATTTTACAAACCCGTTGGTTTGAAAATCAAGGGCAGCGCACGCCTGAATATCCCAATAGACACTCCTGGCGGGTGAGGCTACTGTTGGAAATATGGCCTCATAAAACTTCACTCCTTGATTAAAATGCTGACTGAGGACTTTTCCATTCAGTTGGAGTTTGGGCGCCAGCTCCTGGTGTGTCATTCAGTTTCCATGGAACACTGGCAGACTTAACCAGGTCTTCAAGTCAGCTGCTGGCCTACGGAAACTGGATTTAACAGTATAAACGCAATGAGCCATCCCACCGACGCTGGACCTCCCTGAATCTGACTTAACAAACCAATATAAAACCAGTTGCTTTGCAACAGAAATGCTCCTCTCCACCTTCTATTCAAACCTGTTGCAGTCATAGAAATCTGCACGTCAGATTGACACTGCTGCCTTATTGATGATTGCTTTGTGCATTGTCATTTCCAACAGACCCTTAAAGCCTAAGCAGCAGACTCACTGCAACATTCTGCTCGAAAACTGGCAATTTGCTGTCTGGCCTTGTAAACACTGGCAATCGAGTAATTACGCTCTTTGAAGCTGTCACACACGGCACCAGAGAAGCAGCAGTCTCAGAACCGCACCTGGGGCACCTCAAGGGGATAATCTATTGAGAAGAACATCTACTCAGGCCACTCATCAACTCACAGAGTACAGGACAAATATGGCTCTCTATAACAGACACCAGTAGACACTTCCAAGGTGGCTCCTGGGCTGACAGCTCCTTACTGAGCTCCTCCCTTCTGTAACTCTATCCTTGGCCATTCATTGCCATCCTTTGCCCTTACTCCCCCAATCTCCTCTCTTCCACTGCTTAATATCCCCTGGCTCTAATAGTGGGTGCATTTTCACCCAAACTATAAGTTCAAGCTACAAGTTGAAAGTTACCTGTACAGAGCCCACTGCCCATCCCCCGACTCTGCTTATTCCTTATTTTCACTGAGCTCTTTTCAATGGTTGGATTCCTCTGCCTTCAGGGCTATGCTGCTCTACTGGATTACACTGTAAGAGGTTGAACTCCAAGCCATCGTTAACACCTTCACCGAAGCGTACGAGAGCATGGGCCTTACACTAAACATCTGTAAGACAAAGGTCCTCTACCAACCTGCCCCCGCCACACAGTACTGCCCCCCGATTATCAAAATCCATGACGAGGCTTTGGACAACGTGGACCACTTTCCATACCTCGGGAGCCTACTGTCAACAAGGGCAGGCGTCGATGACGAAGTCCAACACCGCCTTCAGTGTGCCAGTGCAGCCTTCGGTCGCCTGAGGAAGAGAGTGTTTGAAGACCAGGACCTCAAACCCAGCACCAAGCTCATGGTCTACAGAGCAGTAGTAATACCCACCCTCCTGTATGCCTCAGAGACATGGACCATGTACAGCAGGCACCTCAAAGCACTGGAGAGGTACCACCAACGCTGCCTCCGCAAGATCCTGCAAATCCATTGGCAGGATAGGCGCACCAACATCAGTGTTCTCACTCAGGCTAACATCCCCAGCATCGAAGCTTTGACCACGCTCGATCAGCTCCGATGGACGGGTCACATCGTCCACATGCCTGATACGAGACTCCCAAAACAAGTGCTCTACTCGGAGCTCCGGCACGGCAAGAGAGCCCCAGGTGGGCAGAGGAAACGCTTCAAGGACACCCTCAAAGCCTCCTTGAAAAAGTGCAACATCCCCACCGACACCTGGGAATCCCTGGCCCAAGACCGTACAAAGTGGAGGAGAAACATCTGGGAAGGCTTCGAATACCTCGAGTCTCTTTGCCGGGAGCAAGCAGAAGCCAAGCGCAAACAGCGGAAGGAGCGCACGTCAACCCAAGCACCCCACCCACCCGCCCCTTCAACCACCGTCTGCCCCACCTGTGACAGAGACTGTAGGTCCCGCATTGGACTCATCAGTCACCTGAGAACTCATTTTTAATGTGGAAGCAAGTCATCTTCGGTTCCGAGGGACTGCCTAAGAAGAAGAAGAAGACTTGGCTGCTGTTCTGCTACCACTCACTTCAAGATTCAAGGTAAATTTTTCTTGCCTAAAGCCGACCCCACACCTACTGAGCTTCTGACTGTACTTCAGTGCACTGCTGGCTTCTAAGGGTCCGACTCCATATCCACTCCATCACAAAGGCCGTCTACTTCCACCTTCGTAACATCACCCATCTCCGCCCCTGCCTCAGTTTATCTGCTGCTCAAACCCTCGTCTATGCTTTGGTTATCTCCAGACTCAACTGTTCCAATGCTCTCTTGGCCGGCCTCCTATTGTGTACCCTCCACCAACTTGAGCTCATCCAAAAATATGCTGGCCATATCCTAACCCGCACCAAGTCCCGTTCACTCATCACTCCTGTGCTTGTTAACCTATATTGGCTCGCGATACATCAACATCTTGATTTTAAGATTCTCATCCTCGTGTTCAAATGTCTCCATGGCCTCACCCCTCCCTAGCTCTGTGACCTCCTGCTGCCCTACAACCCTCCATGAACTCTGTGTTCCTCCAACTCTTCCTCTTATGCATCCCCAACTCCCTTCGTTCCCCCCCCATTGGTGGCCATGCCTTCAGCCATATAGGCCCTAAGCTCTGGAATTCACTCCCTAAATCTCTCCTCCTTTAAGATGCTCCGAAAAACCTAATTCTTTAACCAAGCTTTTAGTCACCCATCCATGTATCTTCTTTAGCTCGGGGTAAATAATTGTCTGATTACCCTCTGTGACGTGCCTTGTGATGCTTTTCTATGTTAATGGTGCTAGATAAATGCAAGTTGTTGTTGTTATTTGTTGTAGATCTCACTCACGTCATGATTCCAGCAGTACGGCATGGGAAAAATTCTTAAATCCTCAATAACTATTCATCCTTTATACCCAGTGTAAGTGCACACCCTTTATATCCTGAATTACCACGGACACTTCAAAGAACTGATTCCCTGATCGGGCACTCCAGTGAGGAGTGGCATTCACGGAGAGTATTGGTCAGGAAATCACAAGCCCACAGCCCCAGATTTTCTAGCCATTTAAATGAAGAGATGGAAAATGAGGCCCACAAGTTCCTGACCTGTACTCCTTGCTTGAAGCGCTCCTCATCACATTGCCTGATTGGGGAATCAGCCAAAAAATCCCAAACAAGCTCTCTCTTTATTCCCCAATTAGCAGCCACCCTTTTATAGAGCAGATTTCCCTTGCTGGCTGTGATCTTTCTGCCTACTTTCATAGCGCACTAGGGTCAACCCTGATTAAGTATTCATATTGAGCTCCTGGTCTGGATCTCCCATGGGGACCTCATTCAATGGGCAAGGGTATGGTGGGGTGGGGAGTGGGGGGAATAATGTGCACAGCAGCCATTTAAAGGGAACTGGGTCTTTTTGTGAAGGAGAAATATTAAAACAGAACCTACATATCTTTGGTGGTGGAATGATGGAGCAGTAGTAGTCCTCTGGCCACTTCACTGATGCAGCAGTGGAGTTGCTTCTTCAGGCACTAGGCAAAAGGACAGTTGCCCACTTCATCAGCCTCCTTGCTGGACAGTGATACAGACTGTATATGAGGAAGTGGCAGAAAGGGTCAATGTCATCTCAAAATGTTCAGAGGACCTGGGAGCAGATGTGAAAGAAATTTGCCCACTAGGAAAATTCTGCCAAGGGAAAGGCTTTCCAGCATTTCCCTATACCAAGCAGACGGCAAAGCATGTATGTCACAAAGTGTTTCCTTCAACCTAGTGCATCTTGATTACAGTGGCCTGCAAAACACAGAGACAACCTTACAGCTCTTTCCTAGCATCACATTCATGGTCCATACTGCAGTACTGCACAGTTTCCAGCAGCAACTTCAAACTAGGATTATTGCCACACTAACATTTATAAAGTTGAGCCCATAAAGTAAACTTCCAACAAAACCTAGTTGAATGATGCATGTCCATTTAGTCACACACATGGTGGGATGCATTCTAGGCACTCTCTGCTCTTCAAACTTTCAACATCACAAAAATACTGCTCTGCTTGCAGATAACCAGAGGGTACAATCTTGTTCAGGAAGTGTGCTCCCCAATATTAAGCCTTTAAGTGCATTTGAAGAGGCCTTTTTCAAATTTCTGAGAGCATAGAGGGGGTGCAGGAGGCCTCCCCCAAGCTCCGAACTACTAACACCCTTTTCCTCCTCTTCTTTCTGCCCTGCTTATTCACTTCTAACACAGAGTGCATTGCCATGCAAGATCTGTGAGAAGGAGTGTTGCTAGATTAGCATTTTATCAGATATTCCTCTTCAATAGGGGTCTCCCAGAGATCAGCCTGAGCTCCCACTGAAATGAAAGACGTTACCACCTCACTGCGTCCTGTATCACTCACTCCACCTGTCACAAACACCAGCACAGGGACATCCACCCTGGGGGATTTAGATGGGTAGTTTGAGGAGGATACACCAGATAAATCACTGAGCACGAGTGAGGGGGAGAATACGGTGGTGATCCTGGAGGAACAGTAACCCACTGTCTGGAGAGCCAGCTTGTGTCTTTCCTCAGATGCAGACCCCTGGTTTGTCAACATCACAGGGACTGCATGCCAAAGAAAGTTGCCAGCTGAGCACAACCATATTCTGCATTCATTTGATATTATCCAAAACACCCGACAAGGTCTGGTGGTGACTGAAAAGATGCTTTTGCTACAGCCACTGGGTCACACGGCAGAGATCCTAGAATATCGCTCTTACAGTAACTCAGAATTGGTTTTAAATCGATTTACACCCCAGTCTCAGGTGTGCCAGGCAATTATGTCAAAACTGACTAACAAGTCATTTAACATTCTTGGGTCCAATCCAGCAAATGTTCTATTAATTGGAGTGTTACTTAACTTGCTGAACTCCATATGGTCGATTTTTCGAACTTGTGCTCACAGTACAGAACTTTGGGTGACTGGAGCCCATTTTGGAAATTTCGGCGCCATGTTGCATGCTTTTCTGTCCATTGGGGATGGAGAAGCGTGCGGGAAGCACCAACCTCAGTGCTCAAATTCCCAATATGCGTTCCACACCCTCCCCCACCCCTGTTACTCAAAGCTCTTGTGCCAGATTTGTAAAATTTATCCTTACATTTTCTTCAACAGAAAACAACTGGACTGAGAAGCGTGTAGTGTCTTCATGAAAAGAAAAGTGTTTTTCAAACCTTTTTCTTATAAAGGGACAAAAAATTCATGCAGCATTTTCATCATGGTAACATAGGAACATAGGAACAGGAGTAGGCCATTCAGCCCCTTGAGCCTGTTCCGCCATTCAGTGAGATCATGGCTGGTCTGTATCCTCATGGCTGATAAGATTGTACACAAATGATGTGATGATGTGCTTTCCCACATTACAACAGTAACTACACTTCCTAAGTACTTCATTGGCTGTAAAGCGCTTTGAAACGTTCGGTGGTCATGAAAGACGCTATATAAATGCAAGTCTTTCTTTCTTTCTTTCCACCATGATACACCGCATTGTACCAAAGGAAAAGAACTCTCAAAGACTTTGTCTATGATGATGGTGTTTTTACTGGGTGGCGGGTGGGGGTATAGGAGGCAAGGTCTGATTTAACTATTATCTCTCATTCTCCTTCCATTAACAACCCTGTTGTTGCAACAGGCCCCATATCCTGAGCGAGAGGAACATTTCTCCCATAAAGAATTAATTCTTGGGTGTTAGGGATACTCAATTCAACAGCAGAATAAAAACACAAAAGCAGGGTTTTAAATAAAAGCCATTACTGATTATATTGTGCTCAGAGCTGTCAACAGCTTCGAAATGTGAGGAGGGAGATTTGTAATCAGAAAGAGTCAGACCGATTCACGTCCATTTAAGGGCCTGGAATTGTATTTATTTGTATGTATACATCAAAATGGATAATATTTATAAACCAGAAAGATTGTGTTTGTCTCAAAGAGTGAAGGCTAATAGATCTGACTGTAATAACATTGACCATTACCAATTCAAAAGGCATTTTTAAAGCACTTTCCTCATCAAAACCTATTACTCTTGTGAAAGAAAATGAAAGCTTAAAAAGAATTGATTACGCCTTTGGCATGGAAGAGGAGTTTGACAGGGGATAAGGAAAAGCTGAAGTGGGCCACAAAGGATCAGGTACAGCAAGAATGAAGACATAGAATTGGATTGGAGATGGAGGGATAAATACGCTGAGGTTAATTCAAGCTGTTGAGTTGGTTTATTTTTAAGCTTCTTAGGTTCTCACGAAGACTGGAATGTAACTCACCCCCAGGCTGTTTAGGAATGGAATCTTCCAGCTCTATCTCTGCCCTTGTTTATATTTCAGATTGAGAAATATTTTGTTCATCCACCAGATCTACATTTATATAGTGCCTTTCATGACCTCAGGATGCTTCAAGGCGCTTTACAGCCAATGAAGTGCTTTTTGAAGTGGAGTCACTGTTGTAATGTAGGGAACGTGGCAGCCAATTTGCGCACAGCAAGCTCCCACAAACAGCAATGTAATAATGACCAGATAATCTGTTTTAGTGATGTTGGTTGAGGGATAAATATTGGCCAGGATACCGGGGAGAACTCCCCTGCTCTTCTTCGAAATAGTGCTGTGGGATCTTTTATGTCTACCTGAGAGAGTAGATGGGGCCTCGGTGTTAACATCTCATTGGAAAGACAGAACCTCCATCCAGACTGCAGAGTGTCAGCCTAGTTTTTGTGCTCAAGTCTCTGGCGTGCGACTTGAACCCACATCCACATGACTCAGAGGCGAGAGTGCTATCAATGAGCTATGGCTGCCACCTTTATGATGGTGCCAGTGGCAAAGGTAATTCTAACATCAAGGAGCCAAAAGTTTAATATTTGCTTTTCCTAGCAGGGTTTAAGGTGTTGTCTACCAATCAGAAACTAATCTGAGAATTTGGATTGCTGGGCGATCTAATATTGCTTACTTTGGTCAGTTCCTGTAGTGTACTCGCTGTCTTTCTCAGAAATTGGGATTCTGGAATAACTGTCATGTCTGCTTCGGAACTGAGTTTGAAACTGATTGGTCAAAACTATTAAGTAGCAACTTAATTATCCAGGGATCCCTGTCCTTTTGCTGTATTTACCTAGGAACACACACTGCCCTGAATGGTTCTGGGGAAGGTACGCTGGCAGTATTCTATTTTGAAGCAATTTCTTACTGCTGACACATTGCACTCATACCTCAGAAGTGTAGTACTCAGCATCCACACCTGTTACAGGCTTATGGTGTATCAATGGGCTCCGTAACAGACCCAAGAATATATCGAGTTTTTGATTGCAATAATCTATATGTTATCTATTTCAATGGAAATGTGTAGCTATGCCAGGATTGTAACAATTTTAACATGGCTTCTGTGACTGCTCTCTGGGAGGTATTTATGTTGTCTTTGTAAAGGTGAGATGCACAAACCTGTGTTTGACAGGCATTTGTGTTGTGCCAGGGGGGTTGCTTGGCAAGTCTTTTGTTTACTTCTATCTGTATAGAGTTGTTCAGTGGGTCTAGATTGGTTGGCCAGACACCTCTAGATTATGATTTGTTAACATATGTAAGGTTGCCACTGTGAAAGGAAACACTATCATTTTTGCTAATAGCTTATCTGTCAAACATAAGTTTTGTTTTTCAAAAGTTAGCTGGCTGCGCATTATGTCAGAATTAGCATCTACTGGTTAGAGCAGATGTCAGATTTTGTTGCCTATCAACAGGGTACAGGAGCCTCTCCTGCTATTGTGTCTTTGTTCTGAGTTTGAACAGTTCTGTCTTCAAAGGCAACTCAGGTTGAGAATGAGCATGACCATTGCTGCCAATTGCTTCAAATCATATGATTCCACTGTTTAGCTCCACATTGGGATGGATGAGCTGGAATCCCTTGGAGCCTAAAGTGCCAGTAACTATGCATTTCTAGAACACAGTTATAAGAGTTCTGGTAAAAAGACTCTAAAAATCTTTAAACATCTCTTTATAGTGGATTCAAAAATCTGATTAAAGTACCACTGAATGTTAAGCAGTGTAATTTACTTATCTATTTTTGCCTCTGTATAATCTTACTTCGTTAGTCATCTCAATTGTAGCTTTTAGCCTGAGCTACATGGTGTAGTTCTATCAATCAGAGATCTGGAGCACATGGGTAGGCTGCATTATTTCTTGTTGGATACCCCAAAAGTGGAAGAGGTAATTGTTCTCTGTATGGCACTGTGCTATATATTTCATGCATAAGGTCATGTTTTGGTTCCTAGGAAATGTGTGTTTGTCTATGGAAGCTAACTTTTCAATTGAGCTTAAATAGGAAGTATTGTTTGGAATAATAGGAAGTATTGTTTGAAAATAAAGAGTCGCCCATTTAAGACAGATGAGGAGAAATTTTTTCTCACAGAGGGTCGTGAGTCTTTGGAACTCTCTTCCTCAGAGGGCGGTGGAAGCAGAGTCTTTGAATATTTTTAAGGCAGAAGTAGATAGATTATTGGTAAGCAAGGGGGTGAAAAGTTATTGGGGGTAGGCGGGAATGTGGAGTAATCGGATCAGCCATGATCTTATTGAATGGCGGAGCAGGCTCGAAGGGCCGAGTGGCCTACTCTTGCTCCTAATTCGTATGTTTCTATTGGGAAGAAACCCAAATTGTAACAGGTTTCTCTCTCTATTTGTGGCTTTTGAGAGTAGGTTGTTTGGGGCACTATTGCAGGCTACTAAAGTTTCCCTTGTGCTTTCAGCTGATCCACATTTACTTTTCCATTTGACTAGTTTGTGACATGATAAGTTTCACTATGTCTTCACCGTTATACTATCATCTCAATTATAAGGTGAAAGATGACTTTCTGACAATCTTTCATCTCATCCAACAATTACAAACCTATTCACAAATGATTTCTTTGTGTAGGGCATCATACTCTCAGTTTTCTACAAAGCAATGGAGGGGTGCTTCCTTCAGTTATATTTACTCTGCCTAAAAGTACATTTCTATGGACTCAGCCATGGCTTAGTTGGTAGCACTCTTGCCTCTGAGTCAGAAGGTTGTGGGTTCAGAGACTTGAGCACAAAAATCTAGGCTGACACTCCAGTGCAGTACTGAGGGAGTGCTGCACTGTCAGAGGTGCCGTCTTTCGGATGAGATGGTAAACCGAGGCCCCCGTCTGCTCTCTCCTGATGCTTCCTACATTACAACCGTGTCTACTCTTCAAAATGACTTCATTGGCTGTAAAGCACTTTGGGATGTCCTAAGGTTGTGTAAGGCGCTATATAAATGCACGTCTTCCTTTCTTTTAATATCCATTCTGTTCCTCGGCCATTGCTTCAAATCTGCAAAAATGTAATCTCGTCTTCTAATCTAATACAGTAGCGTGAAAGATGATTGTGACATCTGTTTTGATGCTGCACCACTCAAATGTCTTGCATTTGATGGAGGTAAATCTAAAACGGCATAACAATAGATTGAGGCCTTACAATATGGAGGCAGTGAATTCAGTAACTCTACAAGGGAGTTTGGGTCTGTTTTTTCACACTTACTGGGAGGAACAAAGGAGCCAGCATATATTACAGATTGTCCATATATTTTACATAGGCACAAATAAAGAAGTTAAATGGCTTTGCTATATAGCAGGAAGCATACAACTACCTATGACATGATGCAGCAAGCCCTCGCATTCCCGAGGGTCCAGGCAAATTGATTTGGTAATTCACCCAGCTATATTCTACACAGTACAGCAACAAAACCAATTTGTATTTGTCAAGAGGCAGCTACATTCTGAATCTTGGTATTCAAAAACAAGTACCACAGCTGACTTAACACGTTTTCCATAAAGGAACTTTAAGCATTATTTCACCATGAATTTGGCAAATTATCCAGCAAATATAACACGAAAAGAATAAAAATATGTAAATTGCACTTTCCTAACAGCAATCCTGTAAATTTCATTCTGCCATCCTTTGTCTAATGTCTATCATTTATCATAGAACTTACGTTACCGAAAGTTTTAAAAGTCAGGAATGTTTGCATCTCGCTACATATCATAGATCCAAAGATAAAAAGCAGACCAAACTGTGGTGTCAAAAGACTACTGTCACCAAGTTAGAGAGTTTCTGTGCAGGTTCATTCCCTAAGACAGACATGAACAGTCTGCTATGAGATTTGCTCTGAATATTTATCTGTAACAAAATCATAAAGATGAGGATTTTGATTTAATTACACATACAGCACAGAGGAATCCTTCCCCTCCCATGCTTGCTCAGGGAAAAGTCAATTGAGAAGGCAAATTGAGTGCGACTGCACTCCGAGAGCTGAGCCTGGCTGGATGAGTGCACAGGTCCAAGTATCAAGGGCAATGGTGTTACAGCCCTTTCTCCGACTCCTGCTCCCACACAGCGAGGCATTGCTCCAGGAGCTCACCCTCACTGAATTTGCTCTCCTATCTCCTATGACATCAAAAAAAAATTTTTTATCTTGTATATTTGATTAATATTAAGACAAAAAATCAATTTGTCATGACAGCGCCAAACATTAATGCAATGATGTCATTACATTGCTGTTCATCTCAATGTATCTGGATGTTAAACATGGGAAACACTTTAGCAAACCGAATCTGCTCCTTTCAGGATTTTAATATAAAAATACCTAAAACATAGGACCCGAAATATGACTCCGTAAATGCTGTAATAAATTAAGTTTACCCTCGACATTCTTGGCTTATGACAGAGTATGGACATTATAAAGGATTATAGTTACCAGGTTTATCCCTCCCATGGCTGACAGGACCTTGTCTTTCCATTTGATTTTGCCTTTTGCAAGGTCGTCATGCTCCTTCTTTTGTTGCTGCAAATTAATGCTGTTTACTATTATAATAGGACAAACTGTGATCATTATAAGACAAGTATTCATCGCAATAAGACAAACACTGATCACAATAAGATAAACATTGATCACAATAAGACAAACATTGATCACAATAAGACAAATATTGATCACAATAAGACAAACACTGATCACAATAAGACAAACACTGATCACAATAAGATAAACATTGATCACAATAAGACAAACATTGATCACAATAAGACAAACACTGATCACAATAAGACAAACACTGATCACAATAAGACAAACACTGATCACAATAAGATAAACATTGATCACAATAAGACAAATATTGATCACAATAAGACAAACACTGATCACAATAAGACAAACACTGATCACAATAAGACAAACACTGATCACAATAAGACAAACACTGATCACAATAAGACAAACACTGATCACAATAAGACAAACACTGATCCCAATAATACAAGCATTGATATTAATTTTCACAAGGTAAAGATGTCATATCTACAACAACTATAATAGTGAAAACATAATCAAATAACTTACATTTAGTTCCTTTTTTTCTTGTAAAAGCTTCTTCTGTAAAAGTCTGCTTTCATATTCTGGTCTTGGATACTCCTAAAAACACACAAAACTGGTAAGGACAACACAAGAAGACTGAACTGATGAAATATTATTCCTCTTCTGGTATAAGCACTAAAATGCTGCAAAATGCTATTCCTCTTCTGGTATAAGGACTTAAAATGCTGCAAAACTAAATTTAACGTAAGCAAGAATAAAGTATGAGGAAAAATAATGGCACTAAAGACTGACGAGTCCCCAGGACCTGATAGTTACCACCCCAGGATTTTAAGGGAAGTAGGTGAGGAAATTGCAGATGCTTTAGCCATAATCTTCCAAACTCTATCAATTCAGGAATTGTCCCTTTAGATTGGAAAATTGCAAATGTAACTCCATTATTTCAGAAAGGTGAGAGGGAGAAACCAAGACATTAGAGACCTATTAGTCTAACACCTGTTGTGAGAAAGTTATTGAAATCTATAATTAAGGACAAAGTGACTGCACACTTAGAGAAATTTGAGCTGATTAGAGAGAGCCAACATGGATTTGTAAAAAGGTGGGTCATGTCTGCCGAACCTAAATACATTTTTGAGGAAGTAAGTAAAGTAGTAGACAGGGGAATGTCTATGGATGTAGTTTATATGGACTTCCAGAAGGCATTCGATAAGGTTCCACATAAGAGCTAAAATTAAATCTCATGGAATTGAGGCAAATTATTGAGTTGGTTAGGAGATTGGTTAGGCGGTA
Organism: Squalus acanthias; assembly: GCA_030390025.1. NCBI lineage: Eukaryota > Metazoa > Chordata > Chondrichthyes > Squaliformes > Squalidae > Squalus > Squalus acanthias. The sequence continues at coordinate 88,682,548 of CM059434.1, read as the reverse complement.
GAAGACAGAGTTTAGGGATAATGGGTATGTACTCGAATTGGAAGGAGTTGTCTAGTGGTGTCCCACCAGGATCTGTGCTGGGGCCTCAACTATTCACTATATTTATTGGGCCAAAAATTGATCCCGCTGCGCGAGAGTACGCACTGCGTACTCTCGCGTATTCTCTCTCCAATTGCTGGTTTTCTGCATGCACTGCGCATGCGCTGAAAACCGGCACTTGGTCTTTGGAAAAGGGGGCGGTTCCTCGGTACACCGCGTGCGCGCTTAAGGACGGAAGATTTTAGAAATGAAAAAAGGAGGAGTAAGACCCACTTTTAACAAGGTAAGTAGTGAATTAAGTATTATTTTGAATTTTTTTTAACAGGTATATCTTTTTTAGAGACTTTAAAGACAGGTAAGTTTATTTTTATAACTTTTTAAAAGATTTTAAATTTTTTCAAAAATTTAATTTTTTATTTAAAATGGTTAATTTATTTAACTATACTTATTTTATTAATGTGATGGTTTTTTTTTAAATTTAATTGAGGTTTAGCTGTTATTTTGGGGGGGTGTAAGATTCATAGCTTTCACGGCACGTATGTGAAACTTATGAATGGAAGATGGTGTGCTGCCATTGGCTCTAACTGAGTCACGTGATCCCACAGCTCGCACGAATTCACTACGCCGGTGGGATACGCAAGCACTGCCCAGCTGATGTCTGGAACATCAAGTTCGTGCGAGCTGGATCTGAAAAAGCCAACGCGGAGTGAGAGATCGCGCCTGCTCCTTACCCCCGCGGGAACAGAGCGAGATCAATTTCTGGGCCATTAATTACTTAGACAACACAACAGAGAGCCATATATCCAAGTTTGCCAATGACACAAAGATAAGTGGCATAGTAATTACTGTAGACGGGAGCATAAAATTACAAAGAGATATTGATAGATTAAGTGAGTGGGCAAAACTGTGGTAGATGGATTTCAACGCAGGTTAAGTGCGAGGTCTTCCATTTTGGACCATAAAAGGATAGAATTTTTTTTAATAGTATTTTTTAAATGGTGAAAAGCTAGGACCAGTTGAGGTTCAAAGAGATTTAGGGGTCAATATACACAGATCACTAAAATGTAGTGGTCGGGTACAAAAAATGATCAAAAAGGCTAATGGAGTATTAGCATTTATATTTAGAGGGCTAGAATATAAAGGGGAGGAAGTTTTGCTACAGCTATACAAAGCCCTGGTTAGACCACATCTGGAGCACTGTGTACAGTCTGGGCACTGCTCCTTAGAAAGCATCTATTGGAAGGATTGCAACGCAGATTCTCCAGCATGTTAGAAGCACTAAAATGCTGCAAAATACTATCCGTCTTCTGGTATAAGCACTAAAATGCTAAAAAAAGGCAATCTTGATGTCTGCATTCATAAGGTGTCAAACCTTTATACGTTCCTTGATGCATAATTGGCAACAAAAGAAGGAAGGGAAACATGTTAAAACAAACTTTCAGAAATTCAAAAACCATTCCGAGCACTGGGGATTCGTCTAGTTACAGCAGCTTCAATAATACTGTTGGCCACAACACTGACTGAGGTTGCATGAATAAACCACAAAGAGTAGAAATTCAGTTTGGTGAAGTTCATGCTCTCATACTACAGTCCCATACGCGTTATTTGTACCCAACTGTTAACCTGTTTGGGTCAATGCTTGTGTAAATCCAGTGCACACAGAAATGTAATACAAACATGTGGAGCTTCACTGATCAAAATTCCTACTTTTATGCCTTTTGGCTGCACTTTAATTTCTCTTATAATCAGCTTTTAAACTCCCTGCAACATTTAATTGCTTTTGCTACTATAAGGTATACTCCAGCTGCAATAACTTAGGACTAATCACAGCATAGCTGCTTATGTATGTCTTGAGATAAGGACCCAGATTTGCAAAGCAAAATAAAAGAGAATTACAAAAGTTCTTTTAGTTTCTCAAAGACTTTTGCATGTTGATTTGTTGATGGATTTTTGTCTTCTTTGAAGTGAATGTCAGCGCTGAAGGGAAGAAATCTTCTACTTCGACCAGCAACTGCTTGAGGCCGATGCTACATCTTCAGATTAAGGAGAGCCAGACACATTGTAAAGCAGCCCCTACTCTATCACAACAAATATCCTAACCCTAATCTTTGGAACAGCTCACCCTGATTAACCTGCGTTTTTGTTTTCATATTTCCAATACCATCATTCTTGTAGCTTAAGTGACAATGTCGATTTAGTGTCCCTTGGTGCTAAACTGTGAGTAGCTGTCTGGTGGGGATCCACATCCATTAGGAACTGGATTAAGATTCATTTTGCATAGGAAGTCTTTTATCTGATTGAGGCAGAATACTTACATTCCATTAGTCTGGATTGAAGCTCGGAGGTGAAAGGATAATGTTCCACTCAGTCATTCAGATTTCTGAAATATTTTTAAATGTCTAGGGCTTGAATTTTTAACTGGTTTATACCTGCTTCAATCACATATGCAGGATAACTTTGCACTCCGCTGACAAGTGTCTATGGGAAATCGGCCCGATAACGTTGTGTCACAAAGTCAACGGAGACCGTGCATTGTCAGCGGGTTCCGTTTCGTTACTTCTTTCAAAAGTGCACTAATTTGTCTTCAGTCTATTTTCGGGGTTTTCAATCACAACCTTTGATTATCTTTGATTTTGCGTCAGCCTCGGCTCAGGATTAGCACTCTTACCGATGAGTCAGAAGGCCAGGGGTTCAAGACCCACCCCAAGTGAGCACATGATCTATGCTGACAGTTCAGTGCTGTGACGTGCCTTGGAATGTCCTGAGGTCGTGAAATGTGCTATAAAAATGCAAGTGCATTCTTTCTTCTTATACTGATTTGTCTATTTTATGACAGAATACCTAAAAATTCAATTGTGTTTAATGTCATTGTGAAGATCTTGTTCACTTCCTCTTTCACATCCTTGTGCATCACATGATGCTTCCTGCCTGATAGGGGTGCAGAAAACCTGCTCCTGATCTCTCCCAATGTTGCTTTGTAAAAAATAGCCCAGCAGAAAGCAAAATGGCAACAGCTTCCTTTCTGATTTACCCTTTGTTTTTAAGCAACTTCCTCATCTTCACTTGGAACTCTCTATAAGAACACCTTGAAGATCATGTAACTTCCATGAGACATCAGAATGCGCATTGTCATACTATACCACCAGGCTTCTCTTCGAAAGGTTTGTCTTTATTCATTTTAACTCAAAGAGAGATTTATCTAGATGAATCATCCTTCTTACTCCAGTATGAATGAGATATAACCCCTTTTCTAAAACCTTTTTGACTTTTTGCTATAATCTCTGTAAAAGGCTGATTCACTAAGTATGTAATACTACCGGTGCAAACTACTTCAGGTGATTGCACTAAAGTCAACATTAGTCAGTTTGCTGTGTGCATGATCATCTGCCAGGTCACTGATGCACTGTTTTTGAGGCGACAACAGTTCATTATCTTCCCCATGGAAGCCGAAAATCAGGAAGAAAGAGCACTAGGATTTGCCTGCATTGCTAGATTCCCGCAGGTGCAGGGCACCATAGACTGCATGCCCTGTGTGCTCTCCATCAGGAACCAGCTCTGTTTCTCAACAGGGAGGGCTTCCATTTGCTCAATGTTCAACTTGTATGTGGCCACAGCCAGTGACTCATGCAGGTCTGTGCCCGGTTTCCTGGCCGTAGTCATGACACTTTCATACTGCACCAGTCCTCAAGAGGGCTTCAGTACGAGTCTCAAGGTTTGTTATCATTTGTTGCATGCTCCACAATCTTGCTATCCAAAGGGGAATTGCCTTGTAGCTGCCTCAGGAGGAAGAGGTGGAGCAGGAAGATAAAAAAGGGACGAGGAGCCGGACAATGCAGAAGAAGAGCATGGCACAGCAGTACATCGAGATCCCAGAGCTATAAGGCAGCAAATTATTGAGGTGAGATTCGCCTGAACAATCCCTCCCGTGCCCAGTGCACCAACACTGCTTCCTTCCATTTCACCCAATCCTGACACACACCATATCAATGCTCTCAAACAGTACAATTTCATGGGTGTCCCCGTTATATCACTAAGATTATGAAGACTAACAGTTATACTAAAACAAAACACCTTTACTTCCAACAGATATCATTCTTGATCTCACAAATGGTTACATGACTGCTACATATCTACAAATCACACTTGTGAAAGGTAGTGCCTGTCTTGTGTGCTCTTTTACCTATTCTGGTGCTCATACAAGACGGATCCCCAGATGGCTGCTGAACTTCGGCTGAGGGCACTTGAGGTGGGTGGTGGGTGACCCTGAGGAGCTCTGGCCATTGATGACCCAACTGCAGCCTGCTGGGACTCGGCTTCGGCCGAGGCAGTCTGGCTGTCTGGCACCCACAGGGGCACCGGTTGAGGGGCTGGCGGGTTAGCAGGCGTGTTGTCATCCTGAGGGAGGACAGCAGGTACCTCCCCCGTGGAGCCAATGCCATTCTCAGGTACCTGTGCCTCAGCATTCCCACCACTCTGTGTGAGAATAGCGTGCAAGCTTGCTGGGTGGCTCTCAATGCCCCTATCCACACTCTCCTTTAGGCTTTGTAAACCAGAGGAGATGCTGGACCCCAGAACCAAGAGGAAGTCTGAGATTCCATCGAAGCTGTCAGAGCTGTCACCAAATTCTCTCTACATTTAGCTCAATAGCGGGCAGATAAAGACACCCTCTGATTTATCAGGTGCAGGAGGTCTGCATGCGAGAGTGGTCGTTCTTCTATTATAGGGTTTATTCATTGATCCTGCGCTCCCGGTGGGAAGTCTTGCTCAAGGGGAGCAGACAATCAGTGCTACAGTGTTGTAGTGATATTTCCGGCCACATTCCTGTCAAGCAAGGTTTCCTGCTGTGAGTGTGGAATCATTGAATTTGTTCTTATGTGTCTTAAGTTAAATTACATCCAGCGAGAGAAAAATATGCTAATGTTTGCTCACTTCTTCCTCTTCCAGACCAGTTAAATCCCACTGGTAGCATAATCTCATCTGCCGACGCTTCCAGGATTCAAGGAATAAGGTTGCTGTGAAGAAAACGTTGTTAATGAGAGATGTTAATAGTAAGCAGTCAAAAATGAAAATATATTCAATACATCAGTTTCAAAAGTGGTGCCATTAACAGTATATGATGCGTTGTAAGCCCTTTAGCTTGTCTATGTGTTTAAAAGGTATATATATTGTAGAACCGAAATAAAATCAGAAAATGCTGGAAATACTCAGCAGGTCAGGCAGCATCTGTGGAGAGAGAAACAGAATTAACGTTTCAGGTCGATGACCTTTCGTCAGAACTGGAAAAAGTTGGAGATGCAACAAGTTTTTAAGCAAGTGTAGGGGCAGGGAAAGGGGGAGGAAAGAACAAAAGGGAAGGTTTGTGATAGGATGGAAGGCAGGAGAGATTAAGAGACAAAAGGGATGATGGTGCAAGGCAAAAGAAGATGGTCATGGGACAAGTTAAGAAACAAAAGATGACTCTAGATGAAATGTAAATGGCAGTGGCAGAATGATCGACAGCTGCCATGTGAGAGAGAGAAAAAAAAATGAAAAAAAAAGATGGGGCAGAGGTTATGGTCTGAAATTGTTGAACTCGATGTTGAGTCCAGAAGGCTGTAAAGTGCCTAGTCGAAAGATGAGGTGCTGTTCCTCGAGCTTACATTGAGCTTCATTGGAACAGTGTAAAAGGCTGAAGACGGAGATGTCAGAGTGGGAGTGGAGCGGAGAATTAAAGTGACAGGGGACCGGAAGATAAAAATGAACACAGAGCCATGGAAAGCGATATTAGGAGGGTTGACTGAAAGCTTGATGAAACAGGTGGGTTTCAAGGAGGATCTTAAAGGAGGAGAGGGAGCTGGAGAGCCAGAGAGGTTTTGGGAGGGAATTTCAGAGCTTTGGGCCTTGATGACTGGAAACACGGCTGACAATGGTGGGGTGAAAGGTGTGGGGGATTCACAAGAGGTCAGTATCAGAGTAATGCAGAGTTATTGGAGGGTTGTAGGGCAGGAGGAGGTTACAGAGATAGAAACAGGTGAGGCCATCAAAGTGATCTAAACACGAGGATGAGAATTTTAAATTGGAGGTGTTGGAGGACCGGGAGCCAATATAGGTCGGGAAGGATAACCTGGTGTGGGTTAGGAGATGGGCAGCGGAGTTTTGGATGAGCTAAAGTTTACAGAGGGTGGAGCATGGACGGCTAGCCAGACGAGCATTAGAATAGTTGAGTCTGGAGATGATCAAGGAATGGAGGAGGGTGTTGGCAGCAGATAGATAGGTGGAGGCAGGCGATGTTACAGAGGTGGAAGTAGGTGGTCTTTGTGATGGAGAAGGTATGGGGTTGGAAGCTCAGCTTGGGATCCAATAGAATGGCAAGTTTGCGAACAGTCTAGTTCAACCTGAGACAGACAGACAGACAGGGAGTGGAATGGAAAGGGTACAGAGTTTGTGGCAGGGACCGAAGACAGTGGCTTAGGTCTTCTCAATATTGAACTAAAAGAAATTGGGGCTCATCCAGGACTTGGTGCTGAACAAGCAATTTGACAACACAGAGGCAGTGGAAGGCTCGAGAGAGAGAGAGAGAGAGAGAGAGAGGTGATCAAGGTGTAGATCTGGATGTTGCCAGCAGGGGCAGGAACAGAAATCATTGGTGGAGATGCTCTGGCTACCATTGGATAGGTAAGAGTGAAATTAAGTGACAGCAGTCTCACTGAACAGGACAATGGAGGAGAGATGTTGAAGGTCGACCATGTCAAAGGCTGCAGAAGGGTTGAGAAAAACAAGGAGGGAAAACGCACCATGGTCACAGTCACAGAGGATGTTGTTTGTAACTTTGATTAAGGACATTTCAGTGCTGTGGCAGGGGTGGAAAATTGATTGGAAAGATTCAGACATGGAGCTACGAGAAAGATGGTAAAGGATTTGGGAGGCGACAACACGTAACACGTTCAAGGACTTGGAGAGGCAAGGGAGGTTGGAGATGGGGCAGCAGTTTGCAAGGACCAAGGGGTCGAGGGTGGGGTTTTTGAGGAGGGCTGTGATAATCGAAGCTTAAAGTAAAGGGAGTTTGAGAGACGAGTGCTCGCAAAATGTAGCTTGGGACTTCCAAAACCAGATGGTTATTGTTGTAATATTGTAATATGTCAACTTCCAAAATGATGTGTATTAACCATACTCTTTGAATTCATGGCAAATTAATCCTTATGAAGATATGATGCTATAGAATAGTGCTTTCCTAATGTTTCAATATTAAAGCAACAACATTACTTATGGGAGATGATTTAAATATGTCATAAGCAGATGTGTGTTCAATTGTTAACCACTGACCGACATCCCAGGGCTTCCAAAACTCCATTAACCAACTGCAGTTTTTTTTAAACCAGGACTGGTTATAATAAGTACAACATAAAATAAAACAGTACTTTGTAAGGGAATGATATTTATACAAAAAAATAGGTTATTTAGCCGTGAAACCATGAGTCTCCCTCACCAGGAGAATGGGACACGGAGGTCAGCAAACCCGATTTGCCGTGCCCCAAATTTTCCAGACATTAAAATCAACATCTGGAAAATCAGGAATGACATGAATCAAGCCCGATGATCTCCGTGGCTGATTCTCCGATCGGCACTCCAGGCGAGTGGGACACCAATCCAGGAGCAGCATCTCGCAGTTTCAGGGCTAATGCGTTCTTTGGTTTAAGGGTGAAATGTCACATCCTCCAAGTTAGCAGACCCATAACCACCTGCAGTGAAGGAGGTCTCCACGTGCAATGAACCCTCCTGAAGCAGTGTTCCCTTCTCAGAATGTATTGGTAGATAATAGTAATGTAAGTCAAGTTTGCCTGTCAGTACACTTTGCAAAAAATTATCCTTTCAGAAGACAAACTGGTATAGATACATAAAAACAGAAAATGCTGGAAATACTCAGCAGGTCAGGCAGCATCTGTGGAGAGAGAAACAGAGTTAACGTTTCAGGTTGATGACCTTTCATCAGAACTCACTTTCAAAGCAGTTAACTCTGTTTCTTTCTCCACAGATGCTGCCTGACCTGCTGAGTATTTCCGGCATTTTCTGTTTATGTTTCAGATTTCCAGCATCCGCAGTATTTTGCTTTTGTACTGGTATAGATACATGTCTGGCAATGAGCCCATCACTTGGCTAATTGAATCCTAAATGTAAAGCAGAACACTTTGTTCCCAGCAGTACAACAAAAATACCTGAGGGAGAATGTAAATTACTTGATTTCAAACAAAAGTATGACTAACACAATAAAATGTTTGCCCTGACCAAACCCTCCTGAAACTTTTCTTACATATATTGGAATTGAGTTGCTCTTCAAGTATAAAAATAACTAACATTTATTTTTAAATGTTTACTTTTCCTCTGTCTCTTTGTTCTCTCTCTCTCTTAATCCAATCTTTCTTTATTTCTCTTTCTGTACCTGATTTGCCATTGAATTCACCCACTCTAATTTACACTTCCTTCTCAGTCCTTGTGCTGGTTAGTTCACAATCCTTCAATCTGATTGGTTAAGGAGGTACACAGTTGCTTGCCCTGTTCACTCAGGTCCCAGATGCCCTGTTTCCCTCGCTCCGAGGTTATCAGCTCGCACTTTCAGCAACTTGCCACGCAAAAAATTTAAAAACCTAAACATGCAAGGGCAGGTCTAACTAACGGCAGACACTGTTAGATGCCCTGCTACAGCAAAATTTGGCCCAATTCGTCAACTGCCAAAATCTTCTAAAATGTCACCAGTGAGTTTATAATTTCCAAACTTTATCGGAAGTTCTGCGCATCATTGCAAAGAACATTTCTTTTGTATTAACCATGCTCTCTGAATTCATGGCAAATTAATACTTAAGAAGATATTATGCTATAGCCTTGTGGTCCCCAAGGTTTCAATAGTTAAGCAACAAAATTACTTAAGGGAGATTATTAGGATTTAAATATGTGTCATAAGCAGATGTGTGTTCAATTGACAACCACTGGGCTTCCAAAACTCCATTAACCAACAGCAGTTTTTTTTAATTACAATACTAATTAGTAGTAATTACAATATGAAATTAGAAAGTACTTTGTAAGGGAAGGATCTTTATACAAAAAAAACCGAGAGTCTCCTTCACCAGGAGAATGGGACACGGAGGTCAGCAAACCTGATTTGCCATGCCCCAAATTTTCCAGACATTAAAATCAACATCTGGAAAATCAGGAATGCCATGAATCAAGCCTGATGACCTCCATGCCTGATTCTCCGATCGGCACTCCTAGCTAGCGGAACACCAATCCAGGAGCAGCATCTCGCAGTTTCAGGGCTAATGTGTTCTTTGGTTTAAGGGTGAAACTTCGCATCTTCCAAGTTAGCAGACCCATAACCACCTGCAGTGAAGGAGGTCTCCACGTGCAATGAACCCTCCTGAAGCAGTGGTCCCTTCTCAGAATGTATTGGTAGATAATAGTAATGTAAGCCAAGTTTGCCTGTCAGTACACTTTGCAAAAAATGATCCTTTCAGAAGACAAACTGGTATAGATACATGCCTGGCAATGAGCCCATCACTTGGCTAACTGAATACTAAATGTAAAACAGAACACTTTGTTCCCAGCAGTAGAACAATGCCTGAGGGAGAATGTAAATTACTTGACTTCAAACAAAAGTATGACTAACACAATAGAATATTTGCCCTGACCAAACCCTCCTGCAACTTTTCCTACATTTATTAACACTGAGTTGCTTTTCAACTATAAAAATAACTAATATTGAACGCTTGTCCCTCTAAGAAGCCTGAAACTTCGGTTCACGAGGGCTATCACTCCATCAGCTGAGCTAATAGGCTCAACCAAGCAGCAGATGACATTTCGAAGAATGAGCAAGTGGTCACTCTGTGCAAGCATTCTGTGCACCACCAGGGGATAAGTTTCAACTTCACCGCCTGGGCAGTAATTTGATGGAGCGGATTGCCCACTCGTTGTAAAACCCACCTGATCTTCTCATTCAAGTCAATAGGATGAAAATCGTGTGGGTTCCACAATGGGCAGGTGATCCGCTCCACCAGCTTACTGCCCAGGTGGTGACATTGAACATTAATCCCCAAGGCTGCCTCCCTCCTGAGTCTAATTTAGAGTAGGGGGCACATAATTCGCCAGGGCTGATGCCAATGACCAACAAATCCAATGTTCCCAAACTGAACTATGAGGACATCCCCAGTATCTGGAAAGAGCACTACACCGAGCTGGCATATAACCCACCAGAATGTGAGGTGGACTTATGCTGAAAAGGGGAAACGGTTGCAGGGAAAGAAGGTGCAGACAACACCAACCTGTCACTGAGTGTTCTGAAAAAGAATCAATCTCACAGTGGCCTTGTCTCTTTGTCAAAGCCCCTCGTATGATGCCCTGGATTAAGATTTGGGTGACTAGTAAGCCTGGTATGTGGCATTTCACTTGAAAACCGAGAACATCAAGGTGGCTAGCATGTGGGTCCTTCCACCATGCTGAAGGCAAACATCCCATAGCCGACGAGGAAACTTTAAGACTTGGGATGAAAGCTGCTGGCGAGTGCGACTTGGCGTTGGGTATGAGAGCATGCATTCATACCTCCATGACTAAGTGCCTACCATGATTGGGTTGCAGAAAGATAAGCAGTCACTGCTGAAGCAATGAACCTCCAACTGATGAGGTATGGTGTGTCCATACCATGCCCAGGAGGATGATGGCAATGGCCTCACACACTTTATGATGAGTTATGTTGTTGAGAATTGATATTCACAGAAAAGAAAAGAAAACAAAGCATGGGTGTGTGTTCAAAACTGTAATACTCTCTCTTAAGGCTTTTAATCAATAACTCTCGAACAGAAAGGGCTGGTTTTCTAAGCAAATGATCCAGGCTTGCAGCCTCACCCACTGGGAGAACATAGTAGGAAATCGCAGGCACGTTGCCCATAATTTCCCAATATACACCCAATAAGCAGCAACCGAGCTCCATGACGGAAAAGAGCATTCCAAAAATCGGCCCTCTCGTGCTACAGAGTCATCGTTTAACCAGATGTTGAACAGGAACAAACATTTTTCTTACCCCAGAGAGCCATAAAGATGGAGAAAAAGACAGTAGCGGGATTGTCAAACAAATGGCTGGCACGTGCTGTGGCGCAAGCAGTACTGAGGTACCAGTAGTCACAGGACTTGTCACAGAGCGGGCACATGGTGAAGTTATTCTGCTCATCACACATCTCCATACTGAAGCAATACAAACAAAACAGACAGAATATTGAGAATCTGTGCTTAATCAATACAATATTATTTTAATTTAAATAAGCAGTCTCTGGTACAAGTTATAAAGATGTAAAAGGAAATTTCTTTTGAATCACCCTCCATTTTTAAAGGTAACTGGTTTTTGTTCCCATGATACTTCTCTTTTGCTACCCACTATTCCTTGACTGAGAGGAAGGGTAGACAACAGCCCAGGTTGGCTCTCAATGTGATTACTGCAATAGTAAAAGGACAATCGGGGAAGAGATGAGAACCCCAAAAGATTTAAACAGGGATGAAACGATGGACTGCGCAAAAACTATGAACTGAAGGCCCAGGCTTTTGAGAGAGGCTGAGGCCTTCAAATAAAAACTTTAATGAAGGCATTAGAATACACAAAAGAATTCAATGGATAAATGTAATCGTGTTATTGTGAATTGTGTAATTTAAATATATATATATATATATATATATTTTAGATAAACTCTTATTTTTGACTTTAGAAATTTGAGTTACTGGGGAAAACATTGGATGACAGAAAAATCAGTAAGCATTTTGAGCAATTTGTGGGAACCTGGTGGTCAGATTACACAATGTCAGGGTGCAGACTCTGTAAAATAGCAGCTTTTGTGTGAATTGTAAGATTTTGTAGACAGGCCGTCTATGCAGACATAACATTTTTAATATATTATAGATAGATTACATAGTACAGAAGATTAGAGGGATATACCTCCTACAAAACCTTACTTCCTACTATCTATCACCTTTGCTAATACGAAAAGCTGCCTCTGTAAACTGCTCATGCTGTAATTACACCCTCCTGCCAGTGGTGACACTGTAGTGCCTCAATGACACATCTTACAGCTGCCTCGTCTGCACAGCCTGGAGTGCACAGAAACTCCAATGCTCTACCCAGCTCTGCTTCTTTGTATCCTTGACTAACTTGTCTTTAATTTGTTGTATCTTTGTTCTGGTATACTGCCTCTGTACTTAAAACTGCGATTTCCTAATTCATTTTTTCCTTTAAATGGTAACAAAGATGCTCTGACCAATTGGTATCAGTACTTTGCACAGATATTAATGGAGGCCAGCGCACTTCCGGCTGGAAATGAGTGTGTGCTTACTGCCTGTCATATTGGGGCCTTAGTAGTCTGAGTAACGCCCGTTTTGCAGACCAATTTCTAGGCCATTAAGTACAACCAGTATAAACTGCTAATTGTATTTGATGATCATAAGGAATTCAGGACTGGCCTCTTTACCAGAGAGTGGTGACAATGTAGAACTTGCTACCACATGGAGTTGTTGAAGCGAATAGCATAGATGCATTTAAGGGGAAGCTCGATAAGTAGATGAGTGAGAAAGGAATAGAAGCATATGCTAATAGGGTGAGATGAAGTAGGGTGGGAGGAGGCTCGTGTGGAGCATGAACACTGGCACAGACATGTTGGGCCGAATGGCCTGTTTCTGTGCTGTAAATTCTATGTAATTCAATGTAATAATAGTTGCTGGTGGGTACCATAAATCAGTGTTCTCAACTTAGGGAACTACAGGACTCTAAATCCACACAATAGATTGCGATTGCATTACATTAGTAGAATTAGCATTTCTTATTTTCAGTCACTAAAAGATTAGATTGAAAGGAGTGTCTCTATTTTTTGATTATAATAAAACCTTACCTGGGTATATCATTGTCTATTGTAGCACAACCATAAAAAAACACTATGATCCCAACCAGTGACGCTGGCATCAGCAGTTGTGTGTATAGTCCCAGCCATGCAAAGTACAGTCCAATCTTCTCTCCAAAATACTTCCTATGAAAGATGGGTATGTTAACAATCTATTGAAAAATGTAGTCTAATTGAAATATCATTAAACCAGTAGGAGGTAGGACAAAACCGTCTGGATTAAATTCACTGATCACACATTCCCAGTAAGGAACTGTGCTCAAAGGGAGCGCAGATTGGAGAATCAGTTCTACAGTGTAGTCCTATCTCCAACTCACCCTCCCTTCGAGAGTGATCCCGCAATGGGAGCATGAATCAGAGAATTTACCCACCAAAATTTAACACAAACATTATCTGATTTTAATTGGCGAACTCGAGCACATGCAGTAACAGACATCAATTAATGTGACTTATCACCTAAGACACTGAACTCTGTACTTCACAAAACATAATTCTGTTTATTACTTAACTTAAACGTTTAATAATTATAATACCAAGTGCTCCAGCGAACAGCACAATTCTAAACAGAATGCCTTATAATTGAGTGCTCCTAGTGTAGATCTTCATGAGATGGGAGTGCATATCGGGAATTCAGGTGCAGAAGTCAGCACGTCTGATCCATTGGCCACACCACTTTCTGGTTATTAATTTTAATGGACAGAAAGTTATGCAGGCCAGGAATCAGGCACTCCAACCTCAGTGACTGAATTCCAGATATCCACTCCCACCACACGAAGCTCTGCGCTGGGTGAGCCTAATTATAACATTTACATCAATGCTCCTGCAGTAAACTGGTTCTTTCCCAACCTCCATAACTGTACCACTGTGTGACGCTTTAACACAATATGATCATTACAATTAAGAAAAGTTTTTCAGGAATCTCAAAAGAAAGAACATTTCGGAAACTACCTTATCAGGTCAATCGGCTGGTATTTATAAAACACTCCATATCGTGCCCATTCTTGATACAGCAGCTGTAAGGTCAATAGAGGACACTAATATTTTACAAGAGTAGTATTCTGGTATCGTCACAAATAGAAGGTTATGATAGAAAACACAATGGCTCAATTTGCATGAAGTCAAGTTTTGGGTTGTTGACTAGTTTGAATCTAGTTGCCAAAATGGGTGAATGCATTCTTCTGTCTCATTTATAAGCTGATGATGTTTTGTGAGCTCAGCACCTTTGGTACCCAATGTAGAAATACTAGGGGTAAATTGTGAGCGGTTAGATGGGAGTGCGCGTCGGAGAGTGGATTATTACTCTATAGGGTGGGTTCTGCAACCAATGGTGCCATCTGCTGCAAAAACAATATACTCTGGACACTGGAAATCAGAAATAAAAACAGAACATTTTCTGTTTTGATCCCATCTACTGAGTGCCCACACATTGCAACAGTTACTCTAATGTCTAGTTCTGCAGGCTTTTGATAAATGGATGCCGAACAATGTGGTGAGCGGAGTGCTTGCCCACTAATGGAGCAGCTGTTATAGTAACCAGCTGGAAACCTACTTCAATATTAGCCAAGCTGAGAGAGGCTGAGTATGCGCATTTTAAGACATGCTGCTGATTAAAGTTAGGTCGAGCTTCTGACTCTCTCGCTATTTCTCTCCCTCTGTATGTTTAATCTTGATTCTCTTTCCCCTCTTCCACATGCCCCTCACATGGTTTTGATCTCTCCCTTTCTCTCTGTATGTTTGTCTCTCTCTTCCATCCTACACACTCTTAAAACTAATTTTCCTCAATCTAGTCACCTGTTTCAGGGGTGTTAGACGGTGGAAAACGTGGCAAAGATCCATAATATTGGCTGTGCTTGATGCGCATTCTTTGGGGCACCTCCGACATGGGCAGGAAGCTCCCACATGAAACATGGGAAAACATTCAAATCGTAAGTAAATGATACGGGATTTATATTCTTAAAAGCTGGTGGATACCCAGCATTCAGGGAAGAAAATGATGAAAGGGTTGTGATTTGCATGCAATTTAAATACCTCCACCAGCTTTAGATAGAATCCTTCTGCAACTTTCTGTTTTGGCCCTGGAAGTGTGTGTCATGCACAAACTTTTTCCTGTCATTAACATCCAAGAACTGGCATTTAGGGACAAGAAAATCATTCCCAATTTTTTTAAATTATAGATGGATAAAAGCAAACAGATAGTTAGAGGTAATAACCCACTTAAACCAATGCGTATGCTTCTATGGCCCTGGATATTGTTATGCACTTATCATCCACCATTACAACAAGAGAATTTTGTGGTTTTCTACACGTGCAATAGAATGCTTTTTTTTAAATATTCTTTAGAGAGGCAAATCAAAAGTAACCAAAATTGGGCAAAAATAAGTACATCAAAGAAACCAAAAATTAGTCCAATTCAGATCATTTTAACTTCCCCTTTCAGATCGTGGCTTTCTCCCAATGGCCAACACACTTGGACAGAGCTGTAAAGGGAAGTGTTGCTCAAAGTCATTAAAATATTGTCAATACATTGGCACCTGTACCTTTCAAAGCTCTAAATAGATCTAAATAGATTTGATGATTACCCTACCTTGCGTTCATTCTCTTCTGGATCAGTGTCTTCATAATCACCCTTTAAAAAAACAAATATTACACAGAATTACATCGAATATACATCACAGAAACAGGCCATTCGGCCCAACTGGTCCATGCTGGTCTTCATGCTCCACACAGGCCTCCTCCCACCTCTCTTCATCTCACCCTATCAGCATATCCTTCTACTCCTTTCTCCCTCATGTGTTTATCTAGCTTCCCTTAAATGCATCAATGCTATTCGCCTCAACGACTCCATGTGGTAGCGAGTTCTAAATTCGGTAAGTGAGATCCACATCCAAATATTAGATATAATACTTAATGTGAACTAATATAACTAATGACTGTACTGGCCCTGGTAAACATTATTTATTACCACTGGGTGCAGTTTGTTGCTTGCTCTATATTTTTCTTTCCCTTATCTGAACAATTTTATTTTCTTAGCTTTTCAGGTCTGCGAGCATCATTCACCATTTCATTACTACAAGGCTGTGCGGAGAATTTGTCCCCAGGTTTCTCTGCCAAGGTATAGTACTTAAGTCAGACACAAATTTGAACTCTCTGAGGGTAATTCTGCCTTTGGCCGATAGTGTAAAACGGGCAATATCAGATCGGCTGCCCATTATAAATTTCTCCCTTCAAATCTTTGCCTTCAAAATATTGACTTCAGTGGAAATGAAAATCGGGAGAGATGTATAAAGGGCGGCTGATCCGTTATCACACATTTTACACTATCACCCAAAGTCAGAATTACCCCCCTCCATCTATGTATCTCTCCTTAATTAACGTCCCTCTCTTACTTTCATTTAACAATTGCCCATGAGGGCGTGGTTGAGATAAGTAACTCACTCTGTTGATAGCCACAGCATCAATTCACTTGGTACCACTCTGTTGTACAGCAGCATTTGACCGAGTGTGGCATGAAGGAGCCCTAGTAAAACTGAAGTCAATGGGAATCGGGGGAAAACTCTCCACTGGCTGGAGTCATACCAAACACAAAGGAAGATGGTTGTGGTGATTGAAGGTCAATCATCACAGCCCCAGGGCACTGCTGCACGAGTTCCTCAGGGCAGTGTCCTAGGCCCAACTATCTTCAGCTGCTTCATCAATGACCTTCCCTCCAACATAAGGTCAGAAATGGGGATGTTCACTGATGACTGCACAGTGTTCAGTGCCATTCACAACTCCTCAGATAATGAAGCAGTCCATGCCCGCATGCAACAAGACCTGAACGACGTTCAGGCTTGGGCTGATAAGTGGCAGGTAACATTCGCGCCACAGAAGTGCCAGGCAATGACTATCTCCAACAAGCGAGAATCTAACCACCGCCCCTTGACATTCAATGGCATTACCATCGCCGAATCCCCCACCATCAACATCCTGGGAGTCACCATTGACCAGAAACTTAACTGGACCAGCCACATAAATACTGTGGCAACAAGAGCAGGTCAGAGGCTAGGTATTCTGTGGCGAGTGTCTCACCTCCTAACTCCCCAAAGCCTTTCTACCATCTACAAGGCACAAGTAAGGAGTGTGATGGAATGCTCTCCACTTGCCTGGATGAGTGCAGCTCCAACAACACTCAAGAAGCTCGACACTATCCAGGACAAAGCAGCCCGCTTGATTGGCACCCCATCCACCACCTTAAACATTCACTCCCTCCACCACCGGCGTACCGTGGCTGCAGTGTGTACCATCTACAAGATGCACTGCAGCAACTCGCCAAGGCTTCTTCGGCAGCACCTCCTAAACCCTCGACCTCTTCCACCTAGAAGGACAAGGACAGCAGACGCATGGGAACACCACCACCTCCAAGTTCCCCTTCAAGTCACACACCATCCTGACTTGGAAGTATATCGCCGATCCTTCATTGTCGCTGGGTCAAAATCCTGGAACTCCCTCCCTAACAGCTCTGTGGGAGTACCTTCACCACACGGACTGCAGCAGTTCAAGAAGGCGGCTCACCACCACCTTCTCAAGGGCAATTAGGGATGGGCAATAAATGCTGGCCTTGCCAGCGATGCCCACATCCCATAAATGAATAATTAAAAAAAAGCTCACTGGAGCAATTCCATGCTCTGGCACCAAGCCACACATTTTGTGTACTTCTAAGTTATCCCCTTTAGAAAATGATGTACCGCAGTAAATATCTACTTACATCATGAAGTGGGTAAGCCGAATCGTAAATTCCATTTGCTAGTAAAGTGGTTATACCTGGAAAACGAATTTACAGTTAGAACCAAGAAAATTGCCACTACATTCCAGCCTATAATGGAGTCAAAAACACAGCAGTATCTCATCTTATAACCATAGCTTTCAGTCAAAGAATTACCAGTGTCCCAGCCTACAACAGTAGCCTTGAGTCAAGGCTTCACTAGTATCGCAGCTTATAGTCATAAGTGAGCCAGGACTCACCAGTATCTCAGGCCTAGAACCATAGGCTGCAATCAAAGACTGCACTGCTTGCAGTAGAACTCCGACATGATGTGAAGCCACTTTCAAAAAGTGCCTAATATGTCCACAGGACCTCCTAGGAACTTTAAAACGTTATTTATAATTTTTTTAATGTTAGAAGGAAGCACACACTAGTACCCTACCCTCCTGACATTGACAATTAGCAACCTGGAGGCAGAACTTCATGCCTGCATATATCCAGGCCCAAAAGCCATCATTTGTGGCTGACCTCAGTGCAACCTCCAATGATGCACAGTCAGTTGTATATCTCCAGTCTGCTAGCTGCACCCACAATCCACAGATACTGGTCTGTGACTGACAACTGCAGTATAACTGCAGCCTAAGACACAGGGGATTTGACATTACATTCTGCAAAAATTGATGTGTGGAATTCCATTGTGAATGACTACTGCCTCCATTAAAATAGCAGACAAAGTCATGTCATGTGAGTTTATTAAATATCCATACACTAATATTCACACATCGTCATTTCAAGGGCAGACATTTTCTTTTACAAGTGGAAAAATTAGAGGTAGTTTATAATACCCATGAACACTCCAAATAGCTTGCAGATTTTGTTGGACAATATGTGCTGTTTTTAACTGACATCAGTGACAATAGTGACAATACACTGACCTCTGCAAAACAGAACAGTTTCCATTGTAAGAAATGGGCAAGCAAATCAAGCGTTAAACAGCCGGTGTATTCCAATAAATTGTCACATTAGGTTAGTCCAGTAGGTTAATGTAGTTTCACTCAGCTAACCCTTCTTTCTCTGTTTTACAGATTGTGGTGATAGGCAGCCTAGGGAAACAGATCTTTTGGTTGGAACTTCTGTTCACGTTAGATTGTAAGGTATCACGATAGTATCATGAGCGCCAAGAACCAGTGGTCCCATTTATCATGGAGCATTCCTAAGATAGCCCGCAGAGGGAATTTCAGATCATGCTGTGGAAGGCAATCATAAGAAAATCCCTTTTGTCCACTGCACGACCCAACACTTAGGAACGTAGGAACAGGAGTAGGCCATTCAGCCCCTCGAGCCTGTTCCGCCATTCAATTAGATCATGACTGATCTGTATCTTAACTCCATCTACCCTCCTTGGTTCCATAACCTTGAATACCCTGGTCTAACGACAATCTATCAATCTCAGTTTTGAAATTTTCAATTGACCCCCAGCCTCAACAGCTTTTTGGGGGAGAGAGTTCCAGATTTCCACGACCATTTGTGTGAAGAGGGGTTTTCTGACATCACCCCTGAACAGCCGAGCTCTAATTGTAAGATCATGCCCGCTTTTCCTAGACTCCTCCAACAGAGGAAATAGTTTCTCTCTATCTACCCAATCAACTCCTTTGATCATCTAAACACCTCAATTAGATCACCCCTTTATCTTCTATAGTCAAGGGAGTACAAGCCTATGCAAGTTGGACGACTGTTGTTCCCAAGGCTAGCTTTAAAACCAGCTACGGTCTATGCTGCAGGGAACACATAAGTAGGACTGTTTTTTAATTGCATTGGGTGTTAATGTGTGCATCGTAAACAAGCGCTAATACAAAACGTGCAAAAAGTGGATGGTACAAAAAAATACAGAGGAGAATTGGGGTAGACTGGAGAATATAGGGAGAGTTCTGGATAACCATAGGACATTTAAGAGTTTTAGACAGACTAAAGAAGTACAAACAGCAGGGCTTTGTTTTATTTTGTTGTAAATTAAGGCACTCTCATCCCTCTGGGAAGCTCAGATGTGAACGAATCAGCATGGAGGGTTCTGGTAAACAGGTTGCTGGGAGTTTTAAAATACTGAGTCCATATCATTCCCAATTAATGAAATCCAAGGGACTGATCATTGTGCTACCTACATACAAACAACGTAGACCTTAGGTCTATAATAGGAGGGTTGTGTTTGAACTCTGGAGTTAATTCATTGGTAAATTGTTATCCAGTCATTATTAATTTCAGCAGGAAAAACAAGCATTTGGGCATGTATTTTATTCCTATGATTGGGTAATATAACAATAATTGAACCTGTTTAACCTGATACTTGTTTTATTCACTGGGTTCGAACTTCCATGAGAGTGCCCCAATCTCTATAATTTTCATGGAAACTTTAGGGAATGATCCTGGAATCTCGAACATGAAGCCCCGATTTTAACTCAGGGTGGGAATCAGGCAGATGAGCACCGAGACGGGCGGCAAACCCTCCTGACCTCGGCAGCTTGATCCCGGGGCGATTGTAACTCTTGGACCTCAGCTGCATGTCTGTTGCCCGCCCAAAACTGGTGGGAAGTAACAGTTGGCCAGAGGACAGGAGCAGATTGATGGGCGGCAGCTGGTTGGTGGCTGGACCGAAGGAACGATCCCCGGCATCCAGCTGTGAGGAGGACACAAAGAGCCTGCAAAAGGATATAGACAGGTTGAGTGAGGGGGCAATAAGGTGGCAGATGGAGTATAGTGTGGGGAAATGTGAGGTTATTCACTTTGGTAGGAAGAATAGAAAAACCGAATATTTTTTAAGTGGCGAGAAACTATTAAATGCTGGTAAAAACAGAAAATGCTGGAAATACTCAGCAGGTCAGGCAGCATCTGTGGAGAGAGAAACAGATTTCCAGCATCCGCAGTATTTTGCTTTTGTATTAAGTGTTGGTGTTCAGAGAGATTTAGGTGTCCTCGTACAGGAAACACAGAAAGTTAGTATGCAGGCACAGCAAGCAATTAGGAAGGCAAATGGCATGTTGGCCTTTATTGCAAGGGGGTTGGAGTACAAGAGAAAGGAAGTCTTTCTACAATTGTACAGGGCTTTGGTGAGGCCACACATGGAGTACAGTGCACAGTTTTGGTCTCCTTATCTGAGAAAGGACAGACATGCCTTAGAGACGGTGCACGAAGGTTCACTAGATTGATCCTTGGTGATGAGAGGGTTGTCCTATGAGGAGAAATTGAGTAGAATGGGCCTATACTCTCTGGGGTTTGGAAGAATGAGAGGTGATCTCATTGAAACATAAGATTCTGAGGGGGATTGACAGGGTAGATGCTGAGAGGTTGTTTTCCCTGGCTGGAGAGTCTAGAATGAGGGGGCACAGTCTCAGGATAAGGTGTCGGCCATTTAAGACTGAGATGAGGAGGAATTTCTTTACTCAGAGGGCTGTGAATCTTTGGAATTCTCTATCCCAAAGGGCTGTGGATGCTGAGTCATTGAGTATATTCAAGGCTGAGATAGATAGATTTTTGGACTCTTGGGGAATCTAGGGATATGGAGATCGGGCGGGAAAGTGGAGTTGAGGTCGAAGATCAGCCATGATCTTATTGAATGGCGGAGCAGGCTTGAAGGGCCATATGGCCTACTCCTGCTCTTAATTCTTATGTTCTTATGTTCTAAGTCGCAGAGAGGAGGTTTCAGGAGGGTCTTGCGATCGGAAAAGGATGGGCGCCCATGGCAGGGAAGGTCTAAAGGTTCCTTGTGGGGCTGGATGAGCGCTCCTGCTCCTCCTGGCCCCACATGGAAAGTGGAACAAAATTGTACCTCTTTGGGCCTCTTTCCCGCTCAGGCCACTCATTAAAATCGCAGTGGGGTCCCAATGATGTAATCGGAGCCGATCTGCATATTTAAAGAAGAACCCTGCCGGTCTCAGGCGGGTCTTGTTACCGCCCACTCAGAAGGGCAGGTAAGAATTGAAGACTGCGGGAAGGGAGTGAGCCGTTGACAGTAAGGGCTGGATTTTGAATGACCCGTGGAGTTGGGTTTGGAGGGGGGGGGGTTAAAGTTGCAGATTCAGGGGTCCCGACCCCATCCCGACTCCAACCCGCCTCCATGCCAGTTTCTCTGGCGGCGAGTACCCGACCTGGTCTGAGACCCGACTCCCCGAGGCGGGAAGGGATTAGTGACAATTAACTGCCTGTTAACATGTAGTTAACAGATAGTTAACAGGCAGTTTTTTGCATAATCTCTATTTTAAAAACAAAAGTGTGGGCTTCCCGACAGGTGGCAAACACTCCAAGTTATCGGGTCGGGCCGTGGGTCTGCAGGGGTTGGAGGGGTCGATATGTCCGGTGGGCAGGTGAGTGATGGGTGCATGTGTGCAGAGGTAAGTGTGTAAGGTAAGTGCTAAGTGTTGGAAAAAGTTTTACTTACCTTAACTTCCTCCTGCAGGTGTCAGCCCTTCAGTTCTCGGGAGTTAGAAATCTCACCGGCACAGAAAGCAGGACAGTCGTGGACCTGTCAAAAACAGCAGCCTTCTG
This sequence comes from Squalus acanthias, assembly GCA_030390025.1. NCBI lineage: Eukaryota > Metazoa > Chordata > Chondrichthyes > Squaliformes > Squalidae > Squalus > Squalus acanthias. Next base: position 88,660,330 of record CM059434.1, on the reverse strand, counting down.
GTTTCTGTGGTGGAATGATTTCTAACTCAGCCTGAAAGGAAGGACTGAAGTTAGAAATCATATTGTGAGTGTTTGACAGCTTCACAGAGCTGTCAAACACTGATATTTCATCTGTCAAAAGCTCTTGACAGATGAAATGTCAGTCTGTGACGTCACCTGTTGCCGGGTGGCCCTTAATTGACCTGCTGAGCCCACTGGGCGGGCTCAACAAGGTCAATCAAGTGAAAATGCAGTGGGTTGGCCACATCTCGATGGAGGCAGGTTCACAAGCCAGAATGTGTGATTCCCGACCTCAACCCGACTCCAACTTCAACTTCAAAATCCAGCCCAAAGTCTCCCAGCCGATTTTAACTGCCCATATGTCCGGTTTCAGCCGGGCAAGCAGGGTTAAAATCGCCCCTTAAGTTTCATTGTCTAAAGCACCCTGGTTCAGACTCTTCATCGGAATCCTAATCTACATTTCCCAGCTCCGCTGTTCTATGAATTTAACCCCTTTGAGAGCTGCATTTAAATGAACAGAAGCATTTTTAACATAATAGTTCCCCAAGATCCTCCTGCAGCAGCAGAGCCAGAAAAAGTTTTAACATAAATGATCAATATTTGACTAAAGCAAACAACACTCCAAAAGGTGACAGTGTGGCGGATCGCCACCTAAACGGGCGCAATCCACTTTTCTGTCCGTGGACAATAAATCGGGCACCTTGCCTTTAAGGCGCATGCTGCCTTTAAGGCATGAAAAAAGGAGTAGGCGTGGCCTCAGGGTTTTGCAGAGAAATGTGGTAGCAGCCATTTTGACCAGAAGAGATGTAATTAAAAGCCATGTGTTCCACATATTGACTCGGCCTCAATTCGTGCTTCACGGCAGCCACAACATTGGTGACCCCGACGCTCAGAACGTATTCCGAGCACTGCAATGGCGGACACGAACGCAGTTTCCGTGAAATTGCCGGAGTTTTGGGAAAACCAGCCCGAAGCCTGGTTCCTCCAAGCCGAGTCACGATTCCGGCTGCAACTCATCACCACAGATGGAACGAAGTATGACTATCTCGTCACATCACTCGGTAGCTCCACAGTTACGAAGGTCTGGACAGCGCTGCAGAACCCACCAGAGGAGGGCAAGTATGCACATCTTAAGGCCGCGCTCCTTAAAAAATTTACGGCCCTGACATACCAGCGAAACTGCCACCTCCTCGACCTTCCAGGCCTCGGTGATGCCTCACCGTCAGACCTCCTCTCCCACATGCTCTCCCTCACCGACGAGAGCCCACCCGGATCCCTCATCCGCACGCTGTTCATTCGCCAGCTCCCTCTCAGCATCCGCCCAGCGATCGTGGCGTCCGGCCTCACGGACCTGGAAGCCCTGGCCGATGAGGCCGACAAGCTGTTGTCCGCTCACTCCAGCCGCGACGTCACTCCGGACTTGGCAGCCACTGCCTGGGCGCACCCCTCACTGGCCAACACGCGGTCACAAGGCCCAGCCACCGGGCTCACGGGGCCTTCGTGCCCCACTAACCCGGGCCACTGTTACTACCACGCACGGTTCGGCGCCAGGGCACAACGGTGCACACCTCCCTGCTCTTTTAGGTCCGCCCCCGTACCAGCCCCCGCGATGGCCGTGGGCCACGCAGGCTCCCTGCTGTACGTCACGGATGACAAAACCGGCCGCCCTTGACATCCAAAAGGGCAAACGAGGACCGGCGCTGGCTGCTGCTAACGGCTCGGACATCCGGATGTACAGCACCCGCACAGTCACCCTCGACCTCGCTGGTCGCCGCTACCGATGGGAGTTCATCACTGCCAAGGTGCTCTCCCCTCTCATCGGCGCAGATTTCCTGTGCGCCCACGGCCTACTGGTAGACATCCCTCGACACCGCCTCGTGGACATGAACACCATGTCCCCCATCCTGGGCGCCATGGCCCCACGTCAACCCGCCGACAAGGCGTCACATTGCCACGCCCGGGCCACGGATGACTACTCGGCACTCCTGGCCGAATTCCTGGCCCTTACCAATCCGACCTTCTCCGCGGAAGCCGCCAAACACGGGGTGGAACACTTCATCCCCACCACAGGCCCCCCAGTGTACGCCCACGCCCACAGGCTGGACCCGGCCAAACTGGAGATCGCGCGGACCGAGTTTGCCACCATGGAACAGCTCGGCATCATCCGCCGCTCCAACAGTCCCTGGGCCTCCCCACTCCACATCGCCCCCAAACCAGGCGAGGGTTGGCGCCCCTGCGGGGATTACTGCCGCCTCAACGACGCCACCACCCCTGATCGGTACCCCGTGCCGCACATCCAGGACTTCTCGGCTAGACTGGCCGGCCGCTCAGTCTTTTCCAAGGTCGACCTGGTGTGCGGCTACCACCAAGTCCCCGTCCACCCCGCGGACGTCCCCAAAATGGCCGTAATCACCCCCTTCGGCCTTTTCGAGTTCCTGCGGATGCCCTTCGGCCTCAAAAACGCGGCCCAGGCATTCCAACGGCTCATGGACTCGGTCCTTTGGGTCCTGAAGTTCCTGTTCGTCTACCTGGACGACATCCTGGTAGCCAGTTCCTCCAAGCAGGAACACCTCGAACACCTTCGCATCCTGTTCGGGCGCCTCAGCGACCACGGGCTCATCCTCAGCCCAGCCAAATGCCAGTTCGGCCTGGACAAGATCGACTTCCTCGGCCACCACATCACCCATGCTGGGGCCATTCCCCTGCCCACCAAGGTGCAGGCCGTCCAACAATTTTCCCGCCCCACCACCATCAAAGGCCTCCAGGAGTTCCTCAGGATGGTGAATTTCTACAACCGCTTCCTCCCCAAAGCGGCGTCCCTCATGAGGCCCCTGTATGAAGCCCTCCGGGGCAGGAGCGGCAAGATGGCGAGCGAATGGACGGCAGACGCGTCAGCCGCCTTCGACTCCACCAAGACCGCGCTCGCCAACGCCACCGTGCTCGTGCACCCACGGCCCATTGCCAGGGTAGCGCTCACCACGGACGCCTCCGACCACACGGTCGGCGCCGTGTATGAGCAGTGGGTCGACGGCGCCTGGCAACCACTTGCCTTCTTCAGCCGTCAACTACGCCCCCCGGAGGTCAAGTACAGCACCTTCGACCGCGAGCTCCTCGCGCTGTTCCTGGCTGTCCGCCATTTTCGTTTTTTGCTGGAGGGCCACCCCTTCACTGCGTTTGTCGACTACAAACCCCTGACATTCTCAATGGCAAAGACAACCGACCACTGGTCCGCCAGGCAGCAGCGCCAGCTCGTGGCAGTGTCCGAGTTCACCACGGACATCCAACACGTCTCCGGCCAAGACAATGTGGTAGCCGACTGCCTCTCCCGCCCCGCCATCCACGCCGCACACCTGGCAGTCGACTACGCTCAACTCGCAGCAGACCAGATCACCGACCCTGATCTGCCCTCCGCACCTACCAACCTACCAGGGCTACGCCTGGCCGCGTTGCCTGTGGCCCGACCGCAGTCACGGTCAAGTGCGACACATCCCTATGTCAACCTCGGCCCGTCGTCCCAGCGTCCTGGCGCCGCCGGGTATTCGAGATTCTCCACAACCTCTCCCACCCCGGCGCCCGCGCATCCATCAAATTGGTAGCCAACCGCTTTGTCTGGCGCGGCCTTCGCAAGGATGTGCGTACGTGGGCCAACTCCTGCCTAGCCTGCCAATGGGCCAAGGTGCAGCAACACACGAAAGCACCCCTCGAGGAGTTTACCGTCCCTTCGCGTAGATTCGACCACATCCACATGGACATCGTCGGGCCCCTGCCGCCGTCGCAAGGCCACACGCACTTGCTGACGATCGTTGACCGCACCACGCGCTGGCCCGAGGCAATTCCACTGACCTCTACCACCACCGCCGACATCGCCAGAGCCTTCGTCAGCACCTGGGTTGCACGGTTCGGCGTCCCCTCCGACATGACGTTGGACAGAGGTCCGCAATTTACCTCTGGACCGCCGTCGCACGCAATCTCAGGGTGACCATTCACCGCACCACAGCGTACCACTCCCAAGCCAACGGACTGTGCGAGCGGTTCCACAGATCCTTGAAGGCATCTCTTCGAGCCAGCCCCCAGGACAGCGCCTGGACCGACCGACTCCTATGGGTCCTCCTCGGCCTGCGCACCGCGGTTAAAGAAGACCTCCACGCATCGGCAGCAGAGCTCATGTATGGTCAGCCGCTGTGCATACCCGGCGAGTTCCTGCCCACCGCCACGACACCCTGGTCAGCCGACCAGCAACGCCACGACTTCGCCTCACCGGCGCTACAGTTCGCCCCGGTGCCCATTGCCCGACACGGCGAATCCACCTCACACGTCCCACTAAGCCTGCACCAGGCACGGTTCATTTTCGTCCGGCACGACGCCCACCGCGGACCCCTTCAACCCCCGTACGATGGGCCCTACAAGGTGCTACAGGCTGGGGACAAATTTTTCACCCTGCAAGTGGGCGACAGGACCGAAAAAGTGTCGGTTGACCGACTCAAGCCAGCACACTCGGAGCCCGGTGAGCAGGTCCCTGTAGCTCGTCCACCACCACGCGGCCGACCTGCCCTCAAGCCAGTTCACCCGGCTGCTCCATGCCCGGTCGTTCCACGTCCACCGGCGTCCTACAAGAGCCGCTCCGGCCGGCCCATCAGACCGCCGCACCGTCTCGTCCACACCTCCTAAGCGGATTCTGGGGGGAGCTGTGTGGCGGATCGCCACCTAAACGGGCGCAATCCACTTTTCCGACCGTGGACAATAAATCGGGCACCTTGCCTTTAAGGCGCATGCTGCCTTTAAGGCATGAAAAAAGGAGTGGGCGTCGCCCTCAGGGTTTTGCAGAGAAATGTGGTAGCAGCCATTTTGACCAGAAGAGATGTAATTAAAAGCCATGTGTTCCACATATTGACTCAGCCTCAATTCGTGCTTCGCGGCAACCACAACAACAGTCTTATATGCCTATAAGGATTTGTTTAAAACCACCCTGAATGATGCTGAAATGGATTGTGAAAGGATCTTACCCATATTATAGCTGGCTCTTGTGCAGGATGTTCGTTTTAAAATTTCATAAACCTGTAAAGAATAAAATAATCGTCAAAGATCACAACTAGGGCTAGATCTACATCTACTTGAGAGAGAAGGGGTGTCCCAAACTGCTGCTCTTGGACCACAAGCTGTCTTTGGGCCCTTGGCAACTGAGTCCTAAATAAACTTGTGTGTCTTATAACCTCATTAAGGTCACAGAATGCATAGAAGGATATGTTAATGAATAGCTGGTGCAAGTTCCCAGTGTTTGCATTACATTGCACTTTTTGCCTTCAAAGTCCATTTAGCACGGACACAAGGTAAGCGCCGTGTGCAATGAAACTCTGAAAGGGGAACAGACTTTGTGCAGCTTTTTTGTTGAGATGTTTACAGTACAGCGGGCGGGGGGTTAGATTTGTTTTAATAATTTTTGAATTAATATGTATTTGTGGAACAATTTTTATCGACCCATTACAGTAAATTTGGTCTTAAACATCCCCCCCAAAAAATCCATTATTGCTCGCTAAGTCACCAGAAGCATTCATAAAAATTCCAGCAGAACAGGAACAGATGAGAAAGGAATTCTTCCAATACTAACTTTCACAGGAGCTCAGGAAACCACGAGGAGATTCAAACTCAATTTACATGGCGGGCCTGATCTATCATTCTGGCATTTGGCAATGGGCCACATTCAGCAAAGATTATTTGGACACACTGGGGTAGAAATTGGTATGCGTCCTGCTTGTTTTTTGGGCATAAAACAGGTGTAATGTATACTAATTTCTGGGTGTGAGGTCCTGTACCACCATATTGGTCCTCACTGGCGTACCAGGCGGCTGCCTCAAATGAAGCAACAAAATATAGTGATGGGACGCCAATAGGTGCTTTCATGGTCAAAGTAGTTAAAAGTGGCTTTACTCCGTGCAGTTTGATAGTCTGACTTACTATTCGACTCCGGGTTGCATTGTCGAAAAAGGTTTCCTTATTTGTTATGTTGTACCTGTAAAAAAAAGAGAGATATAACTCATTGTTTGTGCATCCGCTTCCCCCCTTCGCTTCATCCCCCCCATTGGACAGCAGAATCTTCAGACATACTCTCTGGAACCCCCAGCTTAAACCCCGACATCACTCCAACAAAAACCTTTGTAACCAAGCTTTAACTCCAGCCCTCACACCAGGCTTCACTGTCCACTCCTTTATTTCTTATATTTTCGCTTCATCTCACCCATATAAAGTGCCTTGGAATGTTTTCTGCATTATCGTTACAACAACAGTTGCACATTAAAGATACGGGGGGCGGGGGTGGGGGCGGGGGTGAATTTCCACTGAGGTTCTCGGCTCGTCCAGTGTAACTTGGGCAGAAGAGCCGGGAAAACCCTGGAAAAACGGGATAAACGGCGATGAGTGGTAGAATTCCCGCGGACGTTGATCCCCACGATATAATGCAAGCTCTTGTTATTATTATCATGGGGAATTCCCAGGGAACATCACAAATGAAGCAGACACACTTCTTTTATTCTAATGACCCGTCCCATCTCACTGCACTTCAGGCAGCACATGAGCCCCGGTGGAATTTTCAGTCCCTATCTTTCAAACATTTATCACCCTTCTTCCCATTATCTTTTGAAAGACCGCTGCGACCACCTGCGCGCGCAGATTATGACGTCATTCCATGGTGCAACGCCCTTGTGGCGCCCCGGAGCGGAAATTGAGTGGCGCCCCCTGCCTTACCGCCTGGCGCATCCAACGACCAGAAGACTGGAACGCTATCAATCGCTGTAGGGCTGGGGGGGGGGGCGCTATTTAAAGGGGGCCTCTTCCTGTCTTTTATTGTTGGTGGCATTTTTGAACTACGCATTCTGAGAGAGAGAGGGAGAGACTTCTGGAGAGATTCAACGTTGTGTGAAGGAGTTTTGGGTACTGAGCAGCACTTTGCAGGTTCATTTTGATTTGCCATTCCTTGTATCGATTTAGCAGAGACTGTGGGAGCTGCACTCTGAGCTCTTTGCCTGGTACTCTCCATTGTTCTTTCCAGCACATTTGATGTGCAAGTCTCTCCAGGCCGAGATTCAAGGCTGCAATGAACAGGATGTGGATGGAAAGCAAGATTAACCATCCCCTTTAAGAACTGACCCGTGCCATTGTGTGTGTGTTCCATTGCTGACTGACATTACATGAGCTTCGCCAGCGCTCTGAGTTAGCGCCTCACTCCTTGGCCTTTGCGCCTTAACACAGGTGTGCAGCGCCTGCTTTAGCGCTCCACTCACCTCCCGGGGCGGTAAAAGTGAAGTTTCCAGTCAGTGCCGATAATTAGCGCCAGGCGCTAATATTTGCGTCCAGACGATATTTGCGCCCCAAATGGGGCGCGACCTAATTTCTACCCCATAGAATCATAGAATTCCATCTCTTTCAAAACATTAATATAATATATCCAATGAGTTGTAGTATGTGTGCTCTTGCATAGTTCAATGATAAGAATCATCTACACACTCACCTATTGCTGCGTCTCATTAGTTATAAAGTTCTCTTCACTACTGAACGTGAATTCGTGTTTCATACTCATCCCCATAATTATCCTTATTTTTTATTGAATAAATATTTGAAAAAGAAAAAAATTAAAAGGGTATGTGGAGCGGGAATGGGACAAAGAGGAGAGCCCTTTCAAGAGGCATCACAGACACGGTGGGCCGAATGGCCTCCTTCTGTGCTATAATGTTTTATGATGGTATGATTCTATTCTATCCTCTACATATTAAATTAACTCCATTTTGCCTTTGATTAAATGAAGCCCAATTATTTCACACACATCGATTTTTTAATAGCCAGAGGCAATTAATAACCCCACCAAGTCCAGAGTACGCTGAGAATTATTTTCTTGTGACAGCTGATATTTAAAACAAATTACGAACGATAGATTTTGATGATAAATCCCAGGATCGTTTGGCCACTGCAACGGTCATTCTCTTGCGTTCCTCTAACCTTTGATGTATACATCAGAACCTCTAAAAGTTAGTAATAACAAACCTTATTAAAAATTATGTGCATTCCAAAATGATGTATTTTTGTGTGAACGACTTACAAATGGATCTTGTCTCTGGTGAAGGGGTGCGACAGGTGCTTGCTTGTCTGGATCAACTGTCCAACTTTGGGCTGTAAAGGCTGTGTGATCTTTTTCCAGATTGAGTTCATTTTTGCTGTGATTCCGCCCTCCTGTTTTATTTCAAAAGCCTGAGAAAGAATGAAAGCAGTTCAGCATGAACGCTCAAGTAAATTACAGCCGAATAGGTCATCCCGAATCGTTGTCATTTTCCCCAGAGCATGAAGAGTATTTCTTTACCTACCACTTTCTAATAGTCTATTATAAAAGCAGGGCTTCATTTAGAATTTAAATTTTAATTAGTCTCCCTGCTCCCTCCAAATACCTTTAAGAGCATGACTACAATTATGGATAGACCTTTCCCAACCTGGAAATTTCAGCTTGTAAAATATATATCTAGTGAAATAAAGCATCAACATTCACATTTCAACTGAATTGTGTATTTCACCAATGAGAATGCCAGCTAGGAAACATTCATTAAAGCAGACCAGAAACCAGCTTTGCTAATGATAGATTGCAGCATTTAACACAAAGCAGATTCCATCAAGTGACCAAGATCGTTGGATACGTTTAGGTAGTCAGTTTTGTCACTAACACAGGAAAAATATAAGGAGACAATTATGTTATTTCAATTGCTGTGAATATAAAGTTGGGGAAGCACGACTTCTTTGGCTGTAGTTAACATTTCATGTTCTGAGATTTGAAACAGGACGTCTCATCATCCTTGCAGTTCAGCAAAGTGAATGCCTTCAACGCAGAGCCACTTGTGACGAGAGCACATATTGGGAATGAAGGTGCAGAATCATGAGAGTCTCATGCAGAGATCGGCACCTCACAAAATCGCCCCATAAATCTTAATTTTCATTTCCTGATAGATTTAATCCAATATCACCAATGTGTAAATAATTCCATATTGCTACTAAATTACTGACAGTGTTATTGTTTACATTCAGCCCCCAATGATTCCGCTGGGCAGGCTGCCATCTATTTAGAGACCTGCTCTTACATGAAAATAAACATTACTCAAAAGCTTGATCTCAAATGCTCTTATTGTAATTTTAGTCTATTCAAGTTAGTTGTCTTGACTCTGCTTATATAATTATAGATTAGGTATATAACAGGCAAATCTAACAGCACAACAAAGCAGAATTAGGGAGGAACATAAGAAAGTATGGAAGCAGGAAAAGCCACTTAGCCCATTAGTCCAAGATAAAGATCCGTAACATTTCTCCCTGACCTCAAAGGGTCATCGTGTTAAACTTAAGAATGTTAATCCAACCTTTCAACCCTCGCTTCCAAAAGATTGATTGGAGCTCAACCCTGACCTCAGCTTCAACCCCCACACCTAAACTCTCACCAAGATAGCCTATTGCCACTTCTGCAATATCACCCATCTGTAACCCTGTACAAGCCCACTGGTGAGTTCGTCAACTCCAGGGGGTCGATTTGAACTGTTTCCCACCTGCCGAGAAACGGGCAGCAGCAGGTCAGACCTTGATCCGATTTTCCTTAAAGGAGACTCGAGGGTGGTGTAAAACAGGTGTCTGATCCGCCCATACTGATCTCCCGCCCGGTGGGAAACAGTTAAAATCAACCCCCAGCTTTGAATTCTCTAGCCCTCCCTCTCCTCAGCTCTAACCTGCACAAACTCCAATTCATGCAGAGCACTTGCTGTCCATATCCTATTCCTACACTTAGTTGAATGTGTTAAAGAAATTATCTGACAAAGGGTTATCGACCTGAAACGTTAACTCTGTTTCTCTCTCTACAGATGCTGCCTGACCTGCTGAGTATTTCCAGCATTTTTTGTTTTTATTTCAGATTTCCAGTATCCGCAGTATTTTGCTTTTGTATCTAGATATAAGTTGTTATTGAAAAAAAAAAGTTCTGCCAACTGCTCTAGAGCTGATGCCAATTAGTCTTATAAACCAACCTGACAGTCTTCAGCTACACAGTAGCAGTAACCACATTTATAGTCAAAAATCCATTTGCCGGGGGGTCAGCGGGCACATTCGGTGGCGGGTCGGGTGGGAAAGTGTTTTTTTTTTTACAGCGGGTCGGGACCCTGCTGTCAACCCACTGCCACGAGCCTTTACCAAATGTCGGGTCTGTCAGGGCTGAGCAGACCCGACATGCAGCGGCAGGGGAGGCAATTCAGGTCATTATGACCTTGTTAACAGAGGATTAACAACAATTTTGAGCTCACCTTTAGAATTTACTAGCTTGCCAACAGGGTCCACGCTGCTCGGGGATCACGTCTGTTAAGCTGGGCGGGAGTTGAATGGCCATGGAATCATCACATTACTTGACAGCTTGAAATGTGCTATAAAAGCTCCCATCTCACAGCTGATCACTTTCCACGCTCAGAAGCTGTTGCTTACTGCATTTGGAAGACAGATTGAGCTTTATGCAGGTTGCAAGTGTTTGGAGCAAACACTTTATCCAGTGTCACCTCATTGGAACAACCTCTCTCACCATTGACAGATCGCTTCTGTCATCTCAAGTTCACCTGCCATCTATTCCATCAAAATGGGTATGGTTAATACGCTCTCACCTTGGCCCTAAGAATCTGACCACAATCAGCCGCAGCACCAGACACACCAGCAGCACCAACAACCACACCAACCTTCTCCACAATCACCTGGTGCTGCACAAGACAGAGGGTATCAGCACCTGACCACATTGCTGCCCGGGAGGCCAGGGATGGACTCACCATAGTCAGACTTACTTCACTTGACGCTGTACACCCTGGCTGACACATGATGCGCCAGGTTGGCACCACCCCACACCAACAACATAAAGCATCTCTACAATGCCCAAGCCATTCCTTTCACACTCATCAGCATTGCAGGGGGTAACGTTATGTCTCACCATTCACGAGATTGATTCCTGGGATGGCGGGACTGTCGTATGAGAAGAGATTGAGTAAACTAGGCCTGTATTCTCCTGAATTCAGAAGAATGAGAGGGGATCTCATTGAAGCATACAAAATTATTACAGGGCTTGATAGGGTGGATGCTGAGAGAATGTTTCCCTTGGCTGGGGAGTCTAGAACCAGGAGCCACAGCCTCAGGGTAAAGGGTAGGCCATTCAGGACTGAGATGAGAAGAAATTTCTTCACACAGAGGTTGTGAATCTTTGGAATTCTCTACCCCAGAGAGCTGTGGAGGCTCAGTCATTGGGTATATTCAAAACAGAAGTCGATAGATTTCTGACTAGTAAAGGCATCAAGGGATATGGCGATAAGGCCGGTGAATGGAGTTGAGGCAGAAGATCAGCCATGATCTCATTGAATGGCGGAGCAGGCTCGAAGGGCCGAATGCCCTACTCCTGCTCCTATTTCTTATGTTCATTCACTGCAACTCACTAAGCCACTTCCAAAGGTGCACACAGATCTGTCCAAGAACGGAAAGTGTTGAAAATAAAGATTTCAATGTTTGACACCACATTAACAGAAACTTCACATGAACTTTGGCTAAAACACCCAAGTGCCTCCCCTTGTGTGTTGTTAGTTGGTATGATTGGACTAGGATGAGGGTGAGTGTGAGGGGTGGCTAGTGAGATGGAGAAGTGATAATGTAGATAGAGAGGGATGGGTGGAGGTGCAAGCTAAGTTGGTGTGAGTAAGGGTGTGCAGGAGTAGGGTAGGGAAGGCAGAGTGATGGGGATGTAATGAGTGGCACAGCAGGATGAGGTTGAGTGTGGCTTTGCAGTAACGTTTTGTGATCTACTGAGATCATTGAAAGGTTTGCGCCACTGCAGCCTAGTCCTCCTGATGACATCCCTGCTTGTGTCCTCCTGTGCAATGTGTAACCAGGCTGCGTTGGTCTCCTGGGGAGGTCTCTTCCGCCCATCGGAAGGGAAGAGAACCTCCCTGTGTCCTGTGACTCCCTCCATAAGCACATGGAGGGAGTCATGGGAGAGCCTGGGTGCAGCCCTGCACCTCTGTGCAGTGCTTGTCAGTGTTTGCAGCACCTCAATGCTGTAGAACACTGACAGCACAAATGTCAAAATAAATTTGTGCATGGTCCCTTTAAGGAAACCGGCTGATGATGTGTCATCAAATGACATCATCAGACCCACTTCCTTCAATTGGCTGGGAAACTCGCTGGGCAGGTTTAACAAGCCCAATCGGGGAAAGTCATGTCGGAGGCTGGGATGGAGCCAGCAGCGGGGCCAAGACCTGCCACCGATGTCGCCCACCACGGACCCGCCGAGGTAGGGAAAATCGCGGCCCATGTTTCTCACCCCATCAATTGACAATTATCTAAAATTGTGGTCTCAGAAGGAACATTTTTTTAAATATGTGATAGATAAATAAGTATGTAATAATCCCCAAAGGTGACTCCTTCTACAAAAATACACCATGCTGAATCTTATCACTTATAAGTCTTTTCATATAGTCACAAAAAAAATCAAACATTTGTCTGCTTTGAGATTTAAGTCCCTTTTTGTTGCAGACAAATGTATTTTTATGCCATTCCGCCTGGGCAATGTTATCTTTCTGTCATTGTATGGGTAGGGACACATACAAGCAGACTCGGAGGCTGGATCTGAATCAGCAACGTTTTCCCTTCTGCACTCTTTAAGCAGCAACTTGTTCAAATATTAAATGGATTCCACTCTTGTGAGGTTCCTGACACTGTCAGAAGTCCTCGTAATTTTGTTTTAAGACAGTGTGTGAGAATTCAGCTTTAAAACCTGCAACATCTGGTCCTATCATCATTCACCGAGGTGCTGTGATTCATCCTCACAGAAGTCTCTGTAACATGTATTTGGATGTTTAACTGTCCCCAAAGCGCCTTATTTAAAGAGTGATTGACATGCGCTGGCCCTGAACCAAGAAGAGGTTGAGAAAGTAATAACTGTATACAGGGCATGGCAAGACTGCGAAACTTAAGCTACAGCCACCTAACATAGTTTGCATATGGTGGAAAATATAATATTTTGTTTAAATACTTTATGATATATACTGATTATAGCTACAGTAATACCTAGCGTATGCCAGAGGGGTTTTAATAAAGTAAATAAGGAGAAACTGTTTCCACTGGCAGGAGGGTCAGTAACCATAGGACACAGATTTAAGATAATTATGATCTGGAATGCATTGCCTGAAAGGGTGGTGAAAGCAGATTCAGCAGTAACTTTGAAAAGGGAATTGGATATATACTTGAAAAGGAAAATTTTGTAGGGCTATGGGGAAAAGGCAGGGCAGTGGGACTAATTGGATAGCTCTCTCAAAGAAGCAGCACAGGCACCATGGGCCGAATGGCCTCCTCCTGCTCTGTAAGATTCTATCCAACCCTTAGGTTCTCCTCTGAGTAGGAAAACTTCCTGGCACCTTAGGTACAATATAAAACTATTGCTACATGCTTATTTTCTTAAATACTTGAAGCACCACAGCATACTTTGGTACCGTATAATCCTGTAAGTAAACTGTTAGACGATTTAAGTTATAGCAGAATAAAAAGCACTAAACATTGAATTCAGTCACATTTGAAAGATAAAGGGGGCGAAATTCCCCTCGTTTGCACCTCCGGTGTGAGGCGCTAACGGGGCGCAAATGGTTTTACTCCGCCCGGAGGCGATAACCGCGCCTCCCGCGAAATTCAGCGGGATGTTAGCGGCAGCGCTACCGGCTTTCGCCCCGATCTTTTGCATCTGGAGATCATGACGTCATCTGCGGGCGCATTGCCCCGTTCGTGCTTCCGATGCAAAATTCCTGTTTTTCAGCGACAGGTTCGGCAGGCGTTTTCCAGTCGGGAGGCCTGTGGAGGAGCGCTATTTAAAGGCGCCCACTTCCGGCTGTTGTTTGTGTCGGCCAGGACATCAAACTTTTTGCTGCTCAGAAGCAAAGAACCCGTTTGATTGTTGGAAACGTTTTTGTGATTGCAGAGTTTGCTGCTGAATAAGGAACCTTCATTTGCATCAGGGTGTGATTTGTTGGTTATTAGGCAGTTCTTCTCAGAGCAATGAAAAGGGTCTGCAGTGTATCTGTTCTCCTCGAAGCAAGCAAAGCTGCAAATGAGAATCTGGTGAATGATCGACCGCCCCTTTAAGAGCTGGAAAGAAGCAGCGCGAGCGATCAAATCTGTTTGGAACTCACCTAAAATTCGGCAGCTCTCTGGTGTTAGCGTCCCTGTAGCGCCCCACTGAGGAGATTAGCGCTTGATTTAGCGCCCCTCTCCCTTCCTGGGGCGATGTCAGGGAATTTAGGTGCGGCTCAGAATCATTAGCGCCGGGCGCTAACTTTTCAAACTTTTTGCACTTAGCGCTCCAAATGGCCCTCTCGGGGAATTTCGCTCCTAAAGTTCATTGCCCTTTCACCTCTGGCACCTTAATTTGAATGTAGGCCGGACGAAGTGGATGAAACTCGTCTCTCTCTGCTGTCAGTAAAGTTCTGTGTGAAATGTGTGCGAGTAATCTCAAACTGGTCCCTATTGGGCGTAAATCTACACCTCAAAACTACCTATAATTATGCAGAACTTGGCAGCCTCACACCAAATAGAGCAGTTGGGAGATTTTTAATGGAGATACTATTTTCAGTTTCACTTAAAGCACACCATTGGCACAATTAGAGGGAACTTCACATTACAGCTAGCCAATTCTACACCTAATCTGGGATATTAGCAGTGGGTGCAAACATTCCATTAATGAGTGCTTCTATCCTTCATACTGCGAAGGCTAAATGATTAACAAAAAACGGGTTTAAGCTTAAGGATTTTGTTGAACAGAGTTCTATAATCTTTAACTCCTTGTTGAAGTTGAGGTATTGATATAACGTTTTAGTATTAAATGGAGCCTCATATGTTATCATTAACATTCCAACTGTTAAACAAAATCCATGGTTGTTCCGGTGGACTCATGTTAACTTAGGCAGGAGTCTGCCAGACGACTGGAAACTAGTCCTGGATATGCCAAGAACCAGCTTTGCGTCGAAGTTCCCAGGATGGCCTTTTGGAGCTTGAGCCTTCAGTCGCCTCTTACAAGACCACTGTCGTAGGTAGGCGCAAAAAACTCCAAACATCAGAGTTCCCATGCCCCAGTCGTTTTTACACCTTGCTCAGTGTACTGGCAGACCCAGCGGGCGATGTGGAGACCACCTGGAGGTCCAGACAGGAATTGTGACCTGAAGCCCTGAAGAATGGGCAAGAAATACATTTTTCTTAATTTTTAAAGTACCCCAGCTGGGGGCAACTAAACCTTGTCTCAGAGTGGCGGGGGGGGGGGGGGGCGGGGGTGGCGGCGAAGAGGTCCCAGCCTTATGCTGAACTTTCCAGTCCTGCTGCAATGGTGGTTAATCCAGAGGAGCTGCAAAGCGTCTGCCAATGGTAAGAAAATTAAGAGACTTCCCCCTGACCCTGCAGACTTTGGCAGGCTCAGTGGCAGAGTCTGGACTCAATTTGAGATGTACCACCCTGTGGATTTTTGGGACTTTCATTTAGGAACTAGAAACTAATAGGCCTTAATTTAGTAATCCAAGAAATACCTCAGGCTTCATGTAAAATCATGAAACAATTGCTCCAGTGGAATTAATTAAGCTAAGGCTTCGCTCCAAATATTTCTATATTCAGCCCTACATTGGCCATTATTATTACTGATAAATCCTACAATAAATATCGCTATTAATTTAAAACCTTACAATGGCTGTCATTTGTAAAGGTCTACTCTACAATGGCTATCACTCTCACTTGAACCATCACATTCAAACATTGCAATTCCTTTATGTGGCAAATATTTTAGAAAATATTTTGAGCGGTTGAAAAATTTAGGGGCAACTTAGTTTTAATCCTTTAACAACGTGCCGTGCTGCAGCTTGCCATTGCTGCATAACTCAGAAGGTAATTTCTCAATGGATTCTGGGAACAGATTTCTGGTTCAGTCCGGAGATAATCACCCATGAGATATGACCTACATCTTTATCACACAAATTGCCTCAAGCTGCTTAAAGGTCTACCTTCTTGATCCAATAACAAATAAATCGCTTAGCTGAGGACTCGAACAGCAACTCCAGCGACAGGACTATCGAACAATTCTGAGCAAAGCACTTGAACCGAGAAGAACTTGTTTAATGCTATTTCGGCTTCTTTGCACATTAGCTCCTTTTCAAAGTTCATGTTGAATCACTGGAATCAGATGCAAGTTTTTCTCATTCACGCCAACCTAGAACATCAGCAGCAGCTGACCAACAGCTTGGGAAAAAACGTGGCAGCCCCCGCCCCCCCCCCCCCCGCCCCACAAAGGCTGGCAACTCTAAAACAGCTCTGAATTTAAGCCTGGTGCATGTAACAGAGGTAACTACACAAGGTACAGTGGAGCACGGGGTCGTAACCTGAGCTGTACGTATCTCCAGCTTTCCATCACTGGTACTGGAGGAAATATACCATAAACGATAATTATATATGAAAGACTGAGGAGGAGACAAGTGTTGAAGAGACCAGATTTATTTTCTGGAGAGGGGGTGGTCTGGGAGATGCCATTTTCTTTAAAACGTCTTCCTCCCAGTAGCAGATCACCAATGACTGGGACAATTTTATTTAATTAATGTTTTTTTATTTTGTCAGAAACAACTGCTGAATCGAAAATAGGGGATTCAAACCCTATTGTACCTGCCATCGAGATCAGTCCAATCAGGGGTGTAGGCAGCCAATTTAGAACTGTGCACATTCCTTCCAAATGCTATTCCCGTAACCGCAAGCACCTTTAGTCCAGCAGCACGATACTCCAGCAAGCTTTACATTAAAACCGGGCATTCTGTTTATTTTTAAACATTTTTAACATAATTGATAGACTTTTAATCCAAAACAAGTGACATTTGGCTTTACGACAGACCAACCAGATCTACCTTCCCCAATCACCAACACTCCCCATCCCCTACTTCTGCCATCTCCCCTCAATTCAACCTATCACTTCTCCTTTGTTCCTCCAATTCATTGTGACACTCTGCCCTCCCCGCACCGCACACCCCCACCGCTCTTCTGGGGCTCCAGCCTCCTGTTGCTGCTGTTTATTGTGAATGGATCTTACAGGAATTCCAAGCCACAATACGCAGTCGTGTTTGATTTCACACAAGAGCAATACAGGGGTTAGGAGCCTGGAATCGCACTGAGGGGAAGGAGCTGTTCTGCGTTGATCTTCACCCATGAATGCAGACACAGAGACAGGCCCCCCAAAACACTGATGCCCATGTCACTCATGGACAGCTGCCCTGAAAGCATTTTCAACTTTGAAGCATAATATTTGTGACAAGTTTTTAGAGCAACCAGTGGATCTCCTGTGACATTGCTCACCTTGAGTCAGAGGTTACTCTGGTTTATGCCATGTAATGCACAATGTTTTATAGGAGCCACTGATTTATAGGTTGTGAATATGTCAAGTTGTGTTTTCATTATGTGATATCCTGTGAAAACTAAATCATTGGCTTCGATTATTTTATGTTCGTTTACCTATTTACTCAAATTGATCTCACTGTTTTTAAAGCCCAGTATACATAGCAAGTTGGAAGACAACAGGTTGGGTAGGTTGGAGGTAGGTAAGTCGCATTGAGCAGCACTGTGGAGGAGGAGGAGGAGGTGTGAGGTTTAGTAATACTGGAGGGGGGCCTGGACCTTGATAGCACTAGTGGGGGGAAATGGAGTTTGACACTTTGCAGAGTTGTGGTTGGGGTTCTGGGGATCAGCTGCATTGAGAGACTGATTCTGAAGCTTTACAGCACTGGGGAGGGGGAAGCTGGCATTTAGCAGGTCTGGGAGGGCCAGGGTTTGGGGTCTGGCAGCATCGGTAGGGGGCAGGTCCTCAAATCGATGGAGAGGACCATGGAGTTGGTGGCACTGAGGGTAGTCTAGCATCTGACAGGACTGGGCAGGGGGAGCTCCCAGGGTCACTCATCACTGGGAGTGGTGTCCTGGGCTGTGACAATGCAAGGGAGGATTCTGTATTATGGCAGCATTTGAGTGGCTGGCTTTCAGAATGCAGCAGCATTTGAAGGAGTGTAAAGCAGCATTGGGGGAGGCCTCTGAGTCTACCAGCACCGGGAGGCAGTGGATCCTAGGACCTGCCAACACTGGGGAGAGTTGAGCCGAGAGTCTAGCAGCACGGGGGAGAAACAGGCCAACAAATACTTTTTCAAACCACTACCACCCTGTCTTGAGCATGTAGTCTCATTCTTCTGCTCATGCCTGTCTTTTTCCCTACCCTCCTGACCCATTCTCAAGCCCCTTAGGACCAATTACTGGTGTAAAGCTGTTTCTTATCATTAAACAGCTTTATACTGTATTTACTCAGTGTAGACGAGCTGGGAACAAGAATGTGTAGGCAACGATGAGGAACGAAGAATGTGTGGGCCATTATGGGCTCTAATAGGTAAATGTGCGCCAGGAATAGGACACCATCGGACAGCAACAGCTCACAACAGTTCAGGGTGGGTCACAAACTTGAGTCCTAGGCCTCTTCAGAAGAGGCTAGACCACAGAGGGAAAAACTTAACAAGAGTTGGGAAAT
The DNA here is from genome assembly GCA_030390025.1 of Squalus acanthias. NCBI lineage: Eukaryota > Metazoa > Chordata > Chondrichthyes > Squaliformes > Squalidae > Squalus > Squalus acanthias. The sequence goes on along the minus strand of CM059434.1, from coordinate 88,641,726 downwards.
TTTATGGGTAAATTAAAATAGTTTTGCAAGTTTTTAAACACTAATTAGGTTTTAAATTGTATTTTTTAGCTGGCATGCTGAGGGAAAAAATGTTGGACTAATAATTTTCAGTTATTTGCTTGGCTCAGTTTCTTATTTTTAATTGATAGCTTTTGTTCAGTTTTGTAGTTACTGGGTTCTGACTGGTTGCAAACAAAATGATTTTGAAAAATTAAGATCAGTTTGGTCAGGTTCTACTTTGCTTTAATTGTACATTTGGTTGTATTCCTTAGCCACTTTGAATATGAAATTTGAGTGAATCAAAAAATATGACACTCAAATCTGACACAGGAACTGTGATAGATAGAAAGTGAGTACCGTCTCACACCATTGTTTATATAATATGATAGATTAATAATTGTAACATACCTTTAAAAGGGCAGCAATTTTAAGCATAAAACCATCAAATTAAACTCTTTAAAAACACTAAGGAGTATAGCTTAAGGAAGCTCTCGAAGAAGCGGCTCAAAGAACAACTGCTAAATCAGCATGCACATCCCATAGATTGAGATCATCTTGTACACTGACACTTTCGCAAAACTAGAAATCTATTTCCATAATGCTTTTGGTCAAAAAATAAAATGACCACATGGTTTCATTGAGCGTAGATCTACGAGGCCAGCTGTTCTTGCCAGGCAAGTTTACTTTGTAATTCAAGTCATTTTAGTTTCAGAGTTGATGAAAGAGACAGCTAACTCCCAATTACAACAAGAAACTACATTGCATCATTTAATGACTGATCGCATTGATAATACACTGAAGGAGATCTCCAATTACATGAAATTCCATTTCCACTCGTTACTTTTGATGTCAGAATAAAAGAGAAGCACTCTAAAAATACCAACATCACTAAACCCAACATCTCAACCCCGACATCACAAAACCCGACATCACAAAAACCCAACAACACAAAAACCCAACATCACAAAACCCCGACATCACAAAAACCCAACATCACTAAACCCCAACATCACTAAACCCCAACATCACAAAACCCCAACATCACAAACCCCAACATCACAAAACCCCGACATCACAAAAACCCAACATCACAAAACCCCAACATCACAAAACCCCAACATCACAAAACCCAACATCACAAAACCCCAACATCACTAAACCCAACATCACAAAACCCCAACATCACAAAACCCCAACATCACAAAACCCAACATCACAAAACCCCAACATCACAAAACCCAACATCACAAAACCCCAACATCACAAAACCCCAACATCACAAAACCCCAACATCACAAAACCCCAACATCACAAAACCCCAACATCACTAAACCCCAACATCACAAAACCCCAACATCACAAAACCCCAACATCACAAAACCCCAACATCACAAAACCCCAACATCACAAAACCCCAACATCACTAAACCCCAACATCACAAAACCCCAACATCACAAAACCCAACATCACAAAACCCAACATCACAAAACCCCAACATCACAAAACCCAACATCACTAAACCCCAACATCACTAAACCCAACATCACAAAACCCCAACATCACAAAACCCCAACATCACAAAACCCAACATCACAAAACCCAACATCACAAAACCCCAACATCACAAAACCCAACATCACAAAACCCAACATCACAAAACCCAACATCACAAAACCCCAACATCACTAAACCCAACATCACAAAACCCCAACATCACAAAACCCCAACATCACAAAACCCCAACATCACAAAACCCCAACATCACAAAACCCCAACATCACAAAACCCCAACATCACAAAACCCCAACATCACAAAACCCAACATCACAAAACCCCAACATCACAAAACCCCAACATCACAAAACCCCAACATCACAAAACCCCAACATCACAAAACCCAACATCACTAAACCCCAACATCACAAAACCCCAACATCACAAAACCCCAACATCACAAAACCCAACATCACTAAACCCCAACATCACTAAACCCCAACATCACTAAACCCCAACATCACAAAACCCAACATCACAAAACCCCAACATCACTAAACCCCAACATCACAAAACCCCAACATCACAAAACCCCAACATCACTAAACCCCAACATCACAAAACCCCAACATCACTAAACCCCAACATCACTAAACCCCAACATCACAAAACCCAACATCACAAAACCCAACATCACTAAACCCAACATCACTAAACCCCAACATCACAAAACCCCAACATCACAAAACCCAACATCACAAAACCCAACATCACAAAACCCCAACATCACAAAACCCAACATCACAAAACCCCAACATCACAAAACCCCAACATCACAAAACCCAACATCACAAAACCCAACATCACAAAACCCCAACATCACAAAACCCCAACATCACTAAACCCCAACATCACAAAACCCAACATCACAAAACCCCAACATCACTAAACCCCAACATCACAAAACCCAACATCACAAAACCCCAACATCACAAAACCCCAACATCACAAAACCCCAACATCACAAAACCCAACATCACAAAACCCCAACATCACTAAACCCCAACATCACTAAACCCCAACATCACAAAACCCCAACATCTCAAAACCCAACATCACTAAACCCCAACATCACAAAACCCAACATCACAAAACCCCAACATCACTAAACCCCAACATCACAAAACCCCAACATCACTAAACCCCAACATCACTAAACCCCAACATCACTAAACCCCAACATCACAAAACCCCAACATCACAAAACCCCAACATCACTAAACCCCAACATCACAAAACCCCAACATCACTAAACCCCAACATCACAAAACCCAACATCACTAAACCCCAACATCACTAAACCCAACATCACTAAACCCCAACATCACAAAACCCCAACATCACAAAACCCCAACATCACTAAACCCCAACATCACAAAACCCCAACATCACAAAACCCCAACATCACAAAACCCAACATCACAAAACCCCAACATCACAAAACCCAACATCACAAAACCCCAACATCACAAAACCCAACATCACAAAACCCCAACATCACAAAACCCCAACATCACAAAACCCAACATCACAAAACCCCAACATCACAAAACCCCAACATCACAAAACCCAACATCACTAAACCCAACATCACAAAACCCAACATCACTAAACCCCAACATCACAAAACCCCAACATCACAAAACCCAACATCACAAAACCCCAACATCACTAAACCCAACATCACAAAACCCCAACATCACAAAACCCCAACATCACAAAACCCCAACATCACAAAACCCCAACATCACTAAACCCAACATCACAAAACCCAACATCACTAAACCCAACATCACTAAACCCCAACATCACAAAACCCCAACATCACAAAACCCCAACATCACAAAACCCAACATCACAAAACCCCAACATCACAAAACCCCAACATCACAAAACCCCAACATCACAAAACCCCAACATCACAAAACCCAACATCACAAAACCCAACATCACTAAACCCCAACATCACAAAACCCAACATCACTAAACCCCAACATCACAAAACCCAACATCACAAAACCCCAACATCACTAAACCCCAACATCACAAAACCCCAACATCACAAAACCCCAACATCACAAAACCCCAACATCACAAAACCCAACATCTCAAAACCCAACATCACAAACCCCAACATCACAAAACCCCAACATCACAAAACCCCAACATCACAAAACCCAACATCACAAAACCCCAACATCACAAACCCCAACACACCCAACATCACAAAACCCCAACATCACAAAACCCAACATCACAAAACCCAACATCACAAACCCCAACATCACAAAACCCAACATCACAAAACCCAACATCACAAAACCCCAACATCACAAAACCCAACATCACAAAACCCAACATCACAAAACTCCAACATCACAAAACCCAACATCTCAAAACCCAACATCACAAAACCCCAACATCACAAAACCCCAACATCACTAAACCCAACATCACAAAACCCCAACATCACAAACCCCAACATCACTAAACCCCAACATCACAAACCCCAACATCACTAAACCCCAACATCACTAAACCCAACATCACAAAACCCCAACATCACAAAACCCAACATCACTAAACCCCAACATCACAAAACCCCAACATCACAAAACCCAACATCACAAAACCCAACATCACAAAACCCCAACATCACTAAACCCCAACATCACAAAACCCAACATCACAAAACCCCAACATCACAAAACCCCAACATCACAAAACCCCAACATCACTAAACCCCAACATCACTAAACCCCAACATCACAAAACCCCAACATCACAAAACCCCAACATCACTAAACCCCAACATCACTAAACCCCAACATCACTAAACCCAACATCACTAAACCCCAACATCACAAAACCCAACATCACAAACCCAACATCACAAAACCCCAACATCACAAAACCCCAACATCACAAAACCCCAAGGGGGAAAAATTAGGTCGCGCCCCATTTGGGGCGCAAATATCGTCTGGACGCATATATTAGCGCCTGGCGCTAATTATCGGCACTGACTGGAAACTTCACTTTTACCGCCCCGGGAGGTGAGTGGAGCGCTAAATCAGGCGCTGCACACCTGTCTTAAGGCGCAAAGGCCGAGCAGTGAGGCGCTAACTCAGAGCGCGAGCGCAGCGCAGCTGCTGCCAGTTAACGAGGGAACACAGACACACTGGCGCCGGCCACTTCTTAAAGCGGGTGGGCCAACTTGCTCCCCAGCCACACCCTGCTCACTGCAGCCTTGAATCTCGGCCTGGAGAGACCTGTGAATCCATTTTGCTGCCAAGGATGGAGAGGGTGAGAGAACGAGCTCATCGCTTCACCGAGCGGGCCTTGGATGCTCTGGTTGGCGCGGTGGAGCGCAGAAGATGTATGCTCTTCCCTGAGAGTGGCAGGAGGCCTTTGCCACGCGAGTTCAGAAGAGTGTGGAGGGAGGTGGCTCAGAGCGTCTCCTCCAGGAGCATGGTGCCCAGGACCCACACTCAATGCCGCAAAAAGTTCAACGACCTCACTCGGGTCGTCAGGGTGAGTGGCTTTTTCTCAATACCTCTCCATCCCTCCATCTCAACCTCACTCTATGGCCAGAGGGTCTTAAAACCCCAATGCACAACACTCATCCAACACCTATGGCCCTTTCATGAAACACACACACACATTCCATACTTTGCATACAGTAAGGGCTATTCACCTATGGGAGGCACATCAGGCAAGACCATGGCTGTATATTTACTCAGATGCTGTCCTTTTTCTTACAGGCCAAGCTGGTGCATAATCGGAGACAGCAGCAACGGACAGGTGGAGGGCGGCCTCAGCTGCAACCCCTCAGCGATCTTGAGGAGCGCGTCCACAGGATTGTGGCAAGCCAGGTGATCGGTCCCGTCGCCACTGGAGACGCCGACCCCGTTCTGGACAGCAATGGTAAGGTCATCACCTTTTTGTCCTCTGTCCTTCCACTTGTCCCTCACAACACCAGCCTTTGACACTTTCAATCCAACTTGCTAACTCGCTGCACTTATTCCTCCCTTACTGCCACCCTGTCCTCACGCTAAAGCCACTCTTGTACCTCCCTGCTTTCAGATGGTGATTCACCAGCTGAGGAGACGGGCCCTGAAGCTGCCACTGGGAGTGATGCTGCAGCCGAGGAGGAAGAGGAAGCCGGAGCATCAGTGCCACCCTCTCCCGAGGAAGCCCATGCCAACACTGGGAACACGCCTTCCCTGGAGGGGAGCAGGGGGGAAGGGTCTGATGAGGGTGAAGCTCCAGGACCCAGCGGGCTGCAGCAACGCCATGGGGGTAGGGAAGAACGGGAGCCTTCTCCCCAGAGGGAGAGTATGCCAGACACTCCTACTGCAATGGACGCAGAGGACGAGCGGCTGATCGCAGAAATGAACACCCAGGCGGTGGGCATGCACACTGAGCTCATGGGTGCAGTGGGAAGGGTGCCCGAATGCATTGAGTCACTGGCAAGGAGTGTGGAGCACTTCGCTGTAGCACAGGCGGATGCCACACTAACGCTTAGTGCTGCAATTCAGTCACTGGCTGCCGTGATCCCATCTCTGACTGCTCTCATACAGACTCAGATTGAGGCCACGTGAGCACAGACTGCTGCCAACCTCGATGGTTCGTGCACATGTCCCCGGGGCTGTCACCGCGCCGCAGCAGGCCAGCAATCTGTTCTCCAGCAGATTGCTCCGGATGCTGAAGTGCTGCCCCGTGGGAGTGCCAGTGTGTCGGGCGAGCAGGGAGTTGCTGTCCTCTCTCACGATGACAGCATTCCTGCTGCCAACACTGTCACTTCTCCACTGCACTTGCCACCGCCTGTAGGACAGACTGCTGCCGCCCATGCAGAGTTGGTGCAGTCTGCAGCCGGGCCCTCCAGGCCCAGAACTGGTCGAGGCCGTCCTTCAGGGGCATCTGCAGTGTCAGGGTCTGACGAGCAGCAGCCTTCCACCAGCCTTGCTGCAGCCACTGAGGTCCCATTACGGAGGAGCAGTAGGGTTAGAAGGGGGGAAGTGCGCAAGGGAAGGAGTTCACCCTCGAAGGGCAAAAAGTAGGAGGTGTGACAAAATGCTGGTCATTTTTTTATTAAAGGTCGAGGTTCATGGTCCAACTTTTGTTTAGTGTTTTGGACATTATCTCCAGGTTGTGAGAACTAGTTATGTTATTGACTGTTTTTTTGTGTTTATTTCTATGAGTTTGTCATGAGGAATTGACACACACAGAGTTTGTAAAATAAATAAGTTTCTGTATTCAAAATATACATGGTTGGTGGTTGGAATTATTGGTGCCTTGGCCGGCTTAGGGGTTGCGTGCTGGGTTCATTAATGTTGTTAGCAATGGCAGGGGCCCTAGAAGCGGCTTGCTATTAGCCGTTGACGGACGGCCCTTGCAGTTTGACCATTGTGGGCCGCCCTCCCGCCTTGGTGCTGCTGATGATCATCCTCCTCGTCCTCTTCCTCCTCTTCCTCCTCCTCCTCTGGTGGTGCTCCAAGGCCTGGTGGCATTGGCTGGGTCCTGAGGATTGCCATGTTATGCAACATGCAGCACACGACTACGAAGTTCGATACTCGCTCAGGCGAGTACTGCAGGGCTCCTCCAGAATGGTCGAGACAGCGGAACCGTTGCTTCAGCACGCCGATTGTGCGCTCAATTATGTTCCTGGTAGCTTGATGGCTCTCATTGTACCGCAGCTCAGCAGGGGTGTTGGGCGTACGGAGCGGTGTCATCAGCCAGGTGCTCAATGCATACCCGTTGTCCCCGAGAAGCCAACCAACTGGCTGATGCGGTGCCTCGAAAAGTTCTGCCACAGTAGTCTGGCGCAGGATAAAAGCATCGTGGCAGCTGCCAGGATAGTGGGCATTGACAGCGAGTATCAGCTGTCTGTGGTCACAGACCAACTGAACATTCAAGGAATGGAACCCCTTTCTGTTCCGGAATTCCTCGGCATTCTCATGCGGAGCACGCAAAGCCACATGCGTGCAGTCAATGGCGCCCTGCACCATGGGGAAGCCCGCTACCCTCGCAAAGCCCAGAGCGCGGTCACGCTGCTTGTCTGGGGTCATGGGGAAAGAGATGAACTCTCGTCTCCTTTTAAAGAGGGCATTTGTGACCTGCCGGATGCAGCAATGCACCGCGAACTGGGAGATATTGGCGAGGTCCCCAGCAGCAGCTTGAAATGAGCCAGTAGCGTAAAAGTTGAGAGCCACTGTGACCTTCACTGCCACCGACAGAGACGTCCTGGACCTCAGTTGAGGCTGCAGATCTGGCTGCAGCAGGTGGCAGAGCTCAGTGACAACCTCCTTGCTGAATCGCAGCCTTCGCAAACACAGCTCCTCAGACATATGGATGTAGGAGAGCTGTTCACGATATACCCTGGGAGGGTAAGCTCTCCTGTACATACGCCTGTTGGCCCTCCTCCGTCTGGCCATCATTGCCACTTTCTCTCTGCGTCTCTGTATCCTCCGATTCAGCTGGAGCAGGACGACGCCCCCAATCAGTGCAGCCCCCATATTCTCTTTGCAAGCAAAGTAATGAAGGACAGCAACAAAAGAACCAGCGAAGTTAGGATCAGTAGGCAAAACTATCTCACAAAGCGTTGAGTCAATGCAGAAGTCTCTCTTTCTCTCTCTCCGAATCTCTCTCTCTCTCTCAGAACGAGTGGTGCAAAAATGTCGACCACAGAAAAAGACAGGAAGAGGCCCCCTTTAAATAGCGCCCCACCACCCCCCCCCCCCCAGCCCCACAGCGATTGATAGCGTTCCAGTCTTCCGGTCGTTGGATGCGCCAGGCGGTAAGGCAGGGGGCGCCACTCAATTTCCGCTCCGGGGCGCCACAAGGGCGTTGCACCATGGAATGACGTCACAATCTGCGCGCGCAGGTGGTCGCAGCGGTAAGTTTTAGCGCCGCCGGACATTCTCTAGTTAAGTTCCCGAGCGGCGCAAACATCGCTGCGCCCGGGCGTTAGCGGCTTTGCGCCCCATTAGCGCCCTCTTAAGGCGCTAACGGGAGGCGCAACCAACTGAATTTTTACCCCCAACATCACTAAAGCCCAACATCACTAAACCCCAACATCACAAAACCCCAACATCACAAAACCCCAACATCACTAAACCCCAACATCACAAAACCCCAACATCACAAAACCCCAACATCACTAAACCCCAACATCACAAAACCCAACATCACAAAACCCAACATCACAAAACCCCAACATCACAAAACCCCAACATCACTAAACCCAACATCACAAAACCCAACATCACTAAACCCCAACATCACTAAACCCAACATCACTAAACCCCAACATCACAAATCCCCAACATCACTAAACCCCAACATCACTAAACCCCAACATCACTAAACCCCAACATCACAAACCCCAACATCACTAAACCCCAACATCACTAAACCCCAACATCACAAAACCCAACATCACAAAACCCAACATCACTAAACCCAACATCACTAAACCCCAACATCACAAAACCCCAACATCACTAAACCCCAACATCACTAAACCCCAACATCACAAAACCCAACATCACAAAACCCCAACATCACAAAATCCCAACATCACAAAACCCCAACATCACAAAACCCCAACATCACTAAACCCCAAGGGGGTAGAAATTAGGTCGCGCCCCATTTGGGGCGCAAATATTAGCGCCTGGCGCTAATTATCGGCACTGACTGGAAACTTCACTTTTACCGCCCCGGGAGGTGAGTGGAGCGCTAAATCAGGCGCTGCACACTTGTCTTAAGGCGCAAAGGCCGAGCAGTGAGGCGCTAACTCAGAGCGCGAGCGCAGCGCAGCTGCTGCCAGTTAACGAGGGAACACAGACACACTGGCGCCGGCCACTTCTTAAAGCGGGGGGGGCCAACTTGCTCCCCAGCCACACCCTGCTCATTGCAGCCTTGAATCTCGGCCTGGAGAGACCTGTGAATCCATTTTGCTGCCAAGGATGGAGAGGGTGAGAGAACGAGCTCATCGCTTCACCGAGCGGGCCTTGGATGCTCTGGTTGGCGCGGTGGAGCGCAGAAGATGTATGCTCTTCCCTGAGAGTGGCAGGAGGCCTTTGCCACGCGAGTTCAGAAGAGTGTGGAGGGAGGTGGCTCAGAGCGTCTCCTCCAGGAGCATGGTGCCCAGGACCCACACTCAATGCCGCAAAAAGTTCAACGACCTCACTCGGGTCGTCAGGGTGAGTGGCTTTTTCTCAATACCTCTCCATCCCTCCATCTCAACCTCACTCTATGGCCAGAGGGTCTTAAAACCCCAATGCACAACACTCATCCAACACCTATGGCCCTTTCATGAAACACACACACACATTCCACACTTTGCATACAGTAAGGGCTATTCACCTATGGGAGGCACATCAGGCAAGATCATGGCTGTATATTTACTCAGATGCTGTCCTTTTTCTTAGAGGCCAAGCTGGCGCATAATCGGAGACAGCAGCAACGGACAGGTGGAGGGCGGCCTCAGCTGCAACCCCTCAGCGATCTTGAGGAGCGCGTCCACAGGATTGTGGCAAGCCGGGTGATCGGTCCCGTCGCCACTGGAGACGCCGACCCCGTTGTGGACAGCAATGGTAAGGTCATCACCTTTTTGTCCTCTGTCCTTCCACTTGTCCCTCACAACACCAGCCTTTGACACTTTCATTCCAACTTGCTAACTCGCTGCACTTATTCCTCCCTTACTGCCACCCTGTCCTCACGCTAAAGCCACTCTTGTACCTCCCTGCTTTCAGATGGTGATTCACCAGCTGAGGAGACGGGCCCTGAAGCTGCCACTGGGAGTGATGCTGCAGCCGAGGAGGAAGAGGAAGCCGGAGCATCAGTGCCACCCTCTCCCGAGGAAGCCCATGCCCACACTGGGAACACGCCTTCCCTGGAGGGGAGCAGGGGGGAAGGGTCTGATGAGGGTGAAGCTCCAGGACCCAGCGGGCTGCAGCAATGCCATGGGGGTAGGGAAGAACGAGGGCCTTCTCCCCAGAGGGAGAGTATGCCAGACACTCCTACTGCAATGGACGCAGAGGAGGAGCGGCTGATCGCAGAAATGAACACCCAGGCGGTGGGCATGCACACTGAGCTCATGGGTGCAGTGGGAAGGGTGCCCGAATGCATTGAGTCACTGGCAAGGAGTGTGGAGCACTTCGCTGTAGCACAGGCGGATGCCACACTAACGCTTAGTGCTGCAATTCAGTCACTGGCTGCCGTGATCCCATCTCTGACTGCTCTCATACAGACTCAGATTGAGGCCACGTGAGCACAGACTGCTGCCAACCTCGATGGTTCGTGCACATGTCCCCGGGGCTGTCACCGCGCCGCAGCAGGCCAGCAATCTGTTCTCCAGCAGATTGCTCCGGATGCTGAAGTGCTGCCCCGTGGGAGTGCCAGTGTGTCGGGCGAGCAGGGAGTTGCTGTCCTCTCTCACGATGACAGCATTCCTGCTGCCAACACTGTCACTTCTCCACTGCACTTGCCACCGCCTGTAGGACAGACTGCTGCCGCCCATGCAGAGTTGGTGCAGTCTGCAGCCGGGCCCTCCAGGCCCAGAACTGGTCGAGGCCGTCCTTCAGGGGCATCTGCAGTGTCAGGGTCTGACGAGCAGCAGCCTTCCACCAGCCTTGCTGCAGCCACTGAGGTCCCATTACGGAGGAGCAGTAGGGTTAGAAGGGGGGAAGTGCGCAAGGGAAGGAGTTCACCCTCGAAGGGCAAAAAGTAGGAGGTGTGACAAAATGCTGGTCATTTTTTTATTAAAGGTCGAGGTTCATGGTCCAACTTTTGTTTAGTGTTTTGGACATTATCTCCAGGTTGTGAGAACTAGTTATGTTATTGACTGTTTTTTTGTGTTTATTTCTATGAGTTTGTCATGAGGAATTGACACACACAGAGTTTGTAAAATAAATAAGTTTCTGTATTCAAAATATACATGGTTGGTGGTTGGAATTATTGGTGCCTTGGCCGGCTTAGGGGTTGCGTGCTGGGTTCATTAATGTTGTTAGCAATGGCAGGGGCCCTAGAAGCGGCTTGCTATTAGCCGTTGACGGACGGCCCTTGCAGTTTGACCATTGTGGGCCGCCCTCCCGCCTTGGTGCTGCTGATGATCATCCTCCTCGTCCTCTTCCTCCTCTTCCTCCTCCTCCTCTGGTGGTGCTCCAAGGCCTGGTGGCATTGGCTGGGTCCTGAGGATTGCCATGTTATGCAACATGCAGCACACGACTACGAAGTTCGATACTCGCTCAGGCGAGTACTGCAGGGCTCCTCCAGAATGGTCGAGACAGCGGAACCGTTGCTTCAGCACGCCGATTGTGCGCTCAATTATGTTCCTGGTAGCTTGATGGCTCTCATTGTACCGCAGCTCAGCAGGGGTGTTGGGCGTACGGAGCGGTGTCATCAGCCAGGTGCTCAATGCATACCCGTTGTCCCCGAGAAGCCAACCAACTGGCTGATGCGGTGCCTCGAAAAGTTCTGCCACAGTAGTCTGGCGCAGGATAAAAGCATCGTGGCAGCTGCCAGGATAGTGGGCATTGACAGCGAGTATCAGCTGTCTGTGGTCACAGACCAACTGAACATTCAAGGAATGGAACCCCTTTCTGTTCCGGAATTCCTCGGCATTCTCATGCGGAGCACGCAAAGCCACATGCGTGCAGTCAATGGCGCCCTGCACCATGGGGAAGCCCGCTACCCTCGCAAAGCCCAGAGCGTGGTCACGCTGCTTGTCTGGGGTCATGGGGAAAGAGATGAACTCTCGTCTCCTTTTAAAGAGGGCATTTGTGACCTGCCGGATGCAGCAATGCACCGCGAACTGGGAGATATTGGCGAGGTCCCCAGCAGCAGCTTGAAATGAGCCAGTAGCGTAAAAGTTGAGAGCCACTGTGACCTTCACTGCCACCGACAGAGACGTCCTGGACCTCAGTTGAGGCTGCAGATCTGGCTGCAGCAGGTGGCAGAGCTCAGTGACCACTCCTTGCTGAATCGCAGCCTTCGCAAACACAGCTCCTCAGACATATGGATGTAGGAGAGCTGTTCACGATATACCCTGGGAGGGTAAGCTCTCCTGTACATACGCCTGTTGGCCCTCCTCCGTCTGGCCATCATTGCCACTCTCTCTCTGCGTCTCTGTATCCTCCGATTCAGCTGGAGCAGGATGACGCCCCCAATCAGTGCAGCCCCCATATTCTCTTTGCAAGCAAAGTAATGAAGGACAGCAACTAAAGAACCAGTGAAGTTAGGATCAGTAGGCAAAACTATCTCACAAAGCGTTGAGTCAATGCAGAAGTCTCTCTTTCTCTCTCTCCGAATCTCTCTCTCTCTCTCAGAACGAGTGGTGCAAAAATGACGACCACAGAAAAAGACAGGAAGAGGCCCCCTTTAAATAGCGCCCCCCCCCCTCCCCGCCCCCAGCCCCACAGCGATTGATAGCGTTCCAGTCTTCCGGTCGTTGGATGCGCCAGGCGGTAAGGCAGGGGGCGCAACTCAATTTCCGCTCCGGGGCGCCACAAGGGCGTTGCACCATGGAATGACGTCACAATCTGCGCGCGCAGGTGGTCGCAGCGGTAAGTTTTAGCGCCGCCGCACAATCTCTAGTTAAGTTCCCGAGCGGCGCAAACATCGCTGCGCCCGGGCGTTAGCGGCTTTGCGCCCCATTAGCGCCCTCTTAAGGCGCTAACGGGAGGCGCAACCAACTGAATTTTTACCCCCAACATCACAAAACCCCAACATCACTAAACCCCAACATCACTAAACCCCAACATCACTAAACCCCAACATCACAAAACCCCAACATCACTAAACCCCAACATCACAAAACCCAACATCACAAACCCCAACATCACAAAACCCCAACATCACAAAACCCCAACATCACAAAACCCCAACATCACTAAACCCCAACATCACAAAACCCCAACATCACTAAACCCCAACATCACTAAACCCCAACATCACAAAACCCAACATCACTAAACCCCAACATCACAAAACCCCAACATCACAAAACCCAACATCACAAAACCCAACATCACTAAACCCCAACATCACAAAACCCCAACATCACAAAACCCCAACATCACAAAACCCAACATCACTAAACCCCAACATCACAAAACCCCAACATCACTAAACCCCAACATCACTAAACCCCAACATCACAAAACCCAACATCACAAAACCCCAACATCACAAAACCCAACATCACTAAACCCCAACATCACAAAACCCCAACATCACTAAACCCCAACATCACTAAACCCCAACATCACAAAACCCAACATCACAAAACCCCAACATCACAAAACCCAACATCACAAAACCCAACATCACAAAACCCCAACATCACTAAACCCAACATCACAAAACCCCAACATCACAAAACCCAACATCACAAAACCCAACATCACAAAACCCCAACATCACTAAACCCCAACATCACAAAACCCCAACATCACAAAACCCAACATCACAAAACCCAACATCACAAAACCCCAACATCACAAAACCCAACATCACAAAACCCCAACATCACAAAACCCCAACATCACTAAACCCCAACATCACTAAACCCCAACATCACAAAACCCAACATCACAAAACCCCAACATCACAAACCTCAACATCACTAAACCCAACATCACAAAACCCAACATCACAAAACCCCAACATCACAAATCCCCAACATCACTAAACCCAACATCACAAAACCCAACATCACAAAACCCCAACATCACAAAACCCAACATCACAAAACCCAACATCACTAAACCCCAACATCACAAAACCCAACATCACTAAACCCAACATCACAAAACCCCAACATCACAAAACCCAACATCACAAAACCCCAACATCACAAAACCCCAACATCACAAAACCCCAACATCACAAAACCCCAACATCACAAAACCCAACATCACTAAACCCCAACATCACAAAACCCCAACATCACTAAACCCCAACATCACAAAACCCCAACATCACAAAACCCCAACATCACTAAACCCCAACATCACAAAACCCCAACATCACTAAACCCAACATCACAAAACCCAACATCACAAAACCCAACATCACTAAACCCCAACATCACAAAACCCCAACATCACTAAACCCCAACATCACAAAACCCCAACATCACTAAACCCCAACATCACAAAACCCAACATCACAAAACCCAACATCACTAAACCCAACATCACAAAACCCCAACATCACTAAACCCAACATCACAAAACCCAACATCACAAAACCCCAACATCACAAAACCCAACATCACAAAACCCCAACATCACTAAACCCCAACATCACTAAACCCCAACATCACAAAACCCAACATCACAAAACCCCAACATCACTAAACCCAACATCACAAAACCCAACATCACAAAACCCAACATCACAAAACCCAACATCACAAAACCCCAACATCACAAAACCCAACATCACAAAACCCCAACATCACAAAACCCAACATCACAAAACCCAACATCACAAAACCCAACATCACAAAACCCCAACATCACAAAACCCAACATCACAAAACCCCAACATCACAAAACCCAACATCACAAAACCCCAACATCACAAAACCCAACATCACAAAACCCCAACATCACAAAACCCAACATCACAAAACCCAACATCACTAAACCCAACATCACAAAACCCCAACATCACAAAACCCAACATCACAAAACCCAACATCACTAAACCCAACATCACAAAACCCCAACATCACAAAACCCAACATCACAAAACCCAACATCACAAAACCCCAACATCACTAAACCCCAACATCACAAAACCCCAACATCACTAAACCCCAACATCACTAAACCCAACATCACAAAACCCCAACATCACAAAACCCCAACATCACAAAACCCAACATCACAAAACCCAACATCACAAAACCCCAACATCACTAAACCCAACATCACAAAACCCCAACATCACTAAACCCCAACATCACAAAACCCCAACATCACAAAACCCCAACATCACTAAACCCAACATCACAAAACCCCAACATCACAAAACCCCAACATCACAAAACCCCAACATCACAAAACCCAACATCACAAAACCCAACATCACTAAACCCAACATCACAAAACCCCAACATCACAAAACCCCAACATCACAAAACCCCAACATCACAAAACCCCAACATCACAAAACCCAACATCACAAAACCCAACATCACAAAACCCCAACATCACAAAACCCAACATCACAAAACCCCAACATCACAAAACCCCAACATCACAAAACCCAACATCACAAAACCCCAACATCACAAAACCCCAACATCACAAAACCCCAACATCACAAAACCCAACATCACAAAACCCCAACATCACAAAACCCCAACATCACAAAACCCAACATCACTAAACCCCAACATCACAAAACCCCAACATCACAAAACCCCAACATCACTAAACCCAACATCACTAAACCCAACATCACAAAACCCCAACATCACAAAACCCAACATCACTAAACCCAACATCACAAAACCCAACATCACAAAACCCCAACATCACTAAACCCAACATCACTAAACCCAACATCACTAAACCCCAACATCACAAAACCCAACATCACTAAACCCCAACATCACAAAACCCCAACATCACTAAACCCCAACATCACTAAACCCCAACATCACAAAACCCAACATCACAAAACCCAACATCACAAAACCCCAACATCACTAAACCCCAACATCACAAAACCCAACATCACAAAACCCCAACATCACAAAACCCCAACATCACAAAACCCAACATCACAAAACCCCAACATCACAAAACCCCAACATCACAAAACCCAACATCACAAAACCCCAACATCACAAAACCCCAACATCACAAAACCCAACATCACAAAACCCCAACATCACAAAACCCCAACATCACAAAACCCCAACATCACAAAACCCCAACATCACAAAACCCCAACATCACAAAACCCCAACATCACAAAACCCCAACATCACAAAACCCAACATCACAAAACCCCAACATCACAAAACCCAACATCACAAAACCCCAACATCACAAAACCCAACATCACAAAACCCCAACATCACAAAACCCCAACATCACTAAACCCCAACATCACAAAACCCCAACATCACAAAACCCCAACATCACAAAACCCCAACATCACAAAACCCCAACATCACAAAACCCCAACATCACAAAACCCCAACATCACAAAACCCCAACATCACTAAACCCCAACATCACTAAACCCCAACATCACAAAACCCCAACATCACAAAACCCCAACATCACAAAACCCAACATCACAAAACCCCAACATCACAAAACCCCAACATCACAAAACCCCAACATCACAAAACCCCAACATCACAAAACCCCAACATCACAAAACCCCAACATCACTAAACCCAACATCACAAAACCCAACATCACAAAACCCCAACATCACAAAACCCCAACATCACTAAACCCCAACATCACAAAACCCCAACATCACAAAACCCCAACATCACAAAACCCCAACATCACAAAACCCCAACATCACAAAACCCCAACATCACTAAACCCCAACATCACAAAACCCCAACATCACAAAACCCCAACATCACAAAACCCAACATCACTAAACCCAACATCACAAAACCCCAACATCACAAAACCCCAACATCACAAAACCCAACATCACAAAACCCCAACATCACAAAACCCCAACATCACTAAACCCCAACATCACTAAACCCCAACATCACAAAACCCCAACATCACAAAACCCAACATCACAAAACCCCAACATCACTAAACCCAACATCACAAAACCCCAACATCACAAAACCCCAACATCACAAAACCCCAACATCACAAAACCCAACATCACAAAACCCAACATCACAAAACCCAACATCACAAAACCCCAACATCACAAAACCCAACATCACAAAACCCCAACATCACAAAACCCCAACATCACAAAACCCCAACATCACAAAACCCCAACATCACAAAACCCCAACATCACAAAACCCAACATCACAAAACCCCAACATCACAAAACCCAACATCACAAAACCCCAACATCACAAAACCCCAACATCACAAAACCCCAACATCACAAAACCCCAACATCACAAAACCCAACATCACTAAACCCAACATCACAAAACCCCAACATCACAAAACCCCAACATCACAAAACCCCAACATCACAAAACCCCAACATCACAAAACCCCAACATCACAAAACCCCAACATCACAAAACCCAACATCACAAAACCCCAACATCACAAAACCCAACATCACAAAACCCCAACATCACTAAACCCAACATCACAAAACCCCAACATCACAAAACCCCAACATCACTAAACCCAACATCACAAAACCCCAACATCACAAAACCCCAACATCACAAAACCCCAACATCACTAAACCCCAACATCACAAAACCCCAACATCACTAAACCCCAACATCACAAAACCCCAACATCACTAAACCCCAACATCACTAAACCCCAACATCACTAAACCCAACATCACAAAACCCCAACATCACAAAACCCCAACATCACTAAACCCAACATCACAAAACCCAACATCACTAAACCCCAACATCACTAAACCCAACATCACTAAACCCCAACATCACAAAACCCCAACATCACAAAACCCCAACATCACTAAACCCAACATCACAAAACCCCAACATCACAAAACCCAACATCACAAAACCCCAACATCACTAAACCCCAACATCACTAAACCCCAACATCACAAAACCCCAACATCACAAACCCCAACATCACAAAACCCCAACATCACAAAACCCCAACATCACAAAACCCCAACATCACAAAACCCAACATCACTAAACCCCAACATCACAAAACCCAACATCACAAAACCCCAACATCACAAAACCCAACATCACGAAACCCAACATCACAAAACCCAACATCACTAAACCCAACATCACTAAACCCAACATCACTAAACCCCAACATCACAAAACCCAACATCACAAAACCCCAACATCACAAAACCCCAACATCACAAAACCTGTAGAATTCGCAATATATCGCGATTTTATAAATAAGGAGAAAAACACATAGTTTCGTTCAAACAGCTTTTATTTCAGCGGAATGCTGTCAGGTTTTCAAAGTGGACACAAGCAGCTTGTAAAATGGCCGCCGCACCTTGTGGTGGAACATTCTAGACTTTTCGACAGGCAGACAAGATGGCGTTCCAATAAACATTTGTGCAAGATCGATTAAGACTCAGCACATTGAAGATAATACACGAGACATCATGGGTTTGCAGTGTACACATAAATACTGAAATCGGTCTCCCAGGTACGAATGAAAGCTATTGTACCAAGTAATCAAGAGCCCATCCAAAGACATTAATATGTAAAATCCCAACGACTCTACAATGAGAGAGCCGTTAGCGGGTAGTTACAGAAAACACTTGAAAGCCCCAAAACCCCTCCAGGGAGAACACCGACCGATTAAACAATGGGAGAAATATTAACAGGTACTCAGACATTTACGAGTAGCCCCGAAACCCATTAAAACGGAGATCACCCTATACAAGACATTTGAGCGCCAAACCCTAACAAAAGAAAAGACATTAAGGTTGGGCGGGAAACGGAAGATTTTGCACTATAATTGCAAGCCCCAAACCGTCCATTTTTCTCTTATTCGGTTGACTCTTATTCCTCGTGGCTGCTCTTGACTCGCCGTCTTGTTCCTGCTTGCCTCGTGTCTCTTTTCAAAAGACTGTTGAACTTTATGATCCGCTCGGATCTACCTCGTGTCGTGTCGCGAAGACCTGTGTAGAACTGGGCTCTGAAGCCTTGAAAGCGGGCGCACCATTCCGATAAGTCGGTAAACGGTGTCGGAACCGAAGGCCCGAGATGAGATGAGAAGAGAAGAAGACCATACTTATCGCCACGGTCAGTAAGCCCCGACCGCGCCTGTAGGTCGAATAGACATTTTCCTTGCCAGGAAGACTTTTTTGAGTTCTACAGAACTGACACAGGAAGACTCTTCTTCGAGTTTTATCGAACCGGTGTGAGGGCACAGGAAGACTTTTTTTTTGAGTATAGTCAGAGCTCCGAGGACAACACAGATCTTCATGACAGCAGACGTTCCAGCCTGCTAGCCGGAGCAGAAACAAGTGAACAAGTGGGGCCAGGAGACCCCCTGATCGACACGTGGGTGTTGCGGTGAAAAACATCCGATCAGAGTTTTCGGAATTCTCCGAGTTATCACGAGTGGTGAGCATGAGTCTCGAATCCTACGAATCTAGCTAGGACAGATATTGATAGGGGAGGGTTTCAAGTATTAAGGATAATTGTAATGTGCGCCCCCATTTACGATGTGTCGTTCGTTCCTCGTTTCCCTGAAATTAGTTACATAACTGCGTGTAAGATTGTACTGTCATTAATCTGTGCTTATGACATGTATTTCGTAATCTTAAGTATTATGCAATAAAGATTTTCCATTTCGTACCATTCAACCGAGTCTACCTGAGTTTCATCTCCATTACTGCTCTCGCATCTAAGTCCAGTGTCTAGAACCGTAAGGGCGAGTGGGTCGAACCACTCACAGGTGTGTCTAGTGCTCCCAGACTGGCTGGAGACCAGAACAGGCAACAAGGCCTAAACCCGCACTAGCACCCGGGCTGCACAGAGCCACATGAATCTCACAGGCTGAGAGACATTCAAAAACCCTTACAGAAAATGGCGACCGCGGCAGGACACTGGCAGCGAGAGGGTAGTATGTTAGACTTTGGTGTGAATGTACGAAATGTTATGCTGGAAAAGATAGCAGATTATGTGTTCGGAAAGGTAAATCTAACTAAGAAATGGATCAGTGACTTGTTAGCGGATAAGAGTCCACTAGAGGCAGCCGAGAGGTGGACAGATAGTAAGGAGCATAAAAAGACAGTCGAGAAAGCAGTCTGGTTAATGTGTTACAAAAGGCAGGTCCAGATTTCAAACCAAGTCATTACAGCGCAAACAGCTCGGATCAGGCATTTAGAGGAGGAAATGGATGAGAAGGTCTCTGGAGGGGAGTTGCTCATTAGGAATTTAAGTGTGCTGCACCAAGAACGCCAGGAAATCACCAGTCACCATAAAACAAGGATAGATTACCTCGAGTGCCAGGTCACTGAGGCAAAGTTAAGTGAGGGCAGACTAAAGGAACGATGTGCCCGCCAAGCTGCCCAGATAAGAACCCAGGAAGAGAGCTTAACGGGGGTTAGGGCGGCATATAAGTTGGCCCTTGAGGATAAGTTTCAGGGGGCCGATCATAGCGCCTGCCAACAGGAGATAGAGCACCTTAAAAGGGCCGTGAACAAAGCGCACGGCATGGTGTGCCTTATCAGTCCGTCAGCGCACCAGCCGCTAGTAAATGAGGAGTTTCAGAAATCCCCACCAAGTAAAGCAAAGGAAGTATTAGCCACTGCGCCCTCCGCGCCACCCAGCTATTCAGAAACCTGGGTAAGGGAGGAAGTAGTAGAAGAAGCAGAAGAGCCCACTGAGGGAGAAGTGGAAAAGGGACCGTTGTGTCCAGTTACGGGTATAAAAAGGGGCCCAAACAGAAACGGTGGGGAGGAACCAGGGGTTCTCCTCAACCAGCTTGTGTTGCCTCACAGCTCACACCAGCTGAGAGTTATGATAAATCACGTACGGAAGCTGACCGAGTCAGACGACCCTTCCGTACATTTCAGAGAAGTTGAGCAAACCGCAGCCATCAACGGCTGCGATGATGGGGAAACAGCAAAAATGCTGTTATTTTCGTTAGGCAGTTCAATCCTTCAGTGTCTCTCGGACGAGAGCAAGAGGGGAACCAAGACTTATGAGGCATTGAAAAATGAGGTCCTAGAAGTGTTGGGGGCGGACGATGAAGGTCCGTTTGCTAGAGTGGGACAGACAGTGCAGATGGAGGGAGAACCCCCGAAGGTTTTTGCCGACAGGCTGTGGCCAGTATATCAGCGCAGCTGTCCAGGTGCGCCAGAGCGCGATGCTGTGGACGGCGTCGGTTTAAATCATTGGCTCAGGTGTATAGTAGCCAACAGTTTGCCAGCCGTCAGAGAGCAGGCAAAAGCGTGGTTTGATCCCAATGACCCCAACATTACGGAAGAGTCGGTCTTGAATCGACTCACGATAGGATATCGCAACATAAGGGGTATGGGAACACGTC
The DNA here is from genome assembly GCA_030390025.1 of Squalus acanthias. NCBI lineage: Eukaryota > Metazoa > Chordata > Chondrichthyes > Squaliformes > Squalidae > Squalus > Squalus acanthias. The sequence continues at coordinate 88,619,949 of CM059434.1, read as the reverse complement.
CCCTTAAGGGAAAAGTACATGAGGTACGACCCGCAGCCCCGGCTCAAAGGGAGTGGCATCAGGAGGGTAACCGCGCCCCGCAGGCAAGTAATGCTTGTTACGGGTGTGGGAGGACAGGGCACTGGCGCAAGAACTGCAGGAACCCTTGGAAGGATTCCAGGGATAAAAATCCCGCAGCCCGAGCCCAGATGCCTGTCTCTGCTAGGGAAGCTAGTGCACCCACCCCTCCCGACGACCTCGAATCAGTGTTGGGAGCCATGCGCAACTTCATGAGTGCACATGGAAAGGTGGCGGTTGCTACCGGCCCCGTAGGTGCCGCAGGACCGTCTAACCATACCCAATGACTAGAGCCCGCGCAGCCCGTCTACCTGTGTCCGCTCAGCTATGATGCGTGGAAGCGACCCTTGGTGGAGATGGAGGTAGAGAAACAGAAGGGTAGTTATTTGTTGGACACGGGAGCTTCTTGCACCGTGATTCATACAGATAGCCCTTTTGACTCACCGCTATCTACCAAGGTCCCATTCACATTAGCGGGGTTCACGGGAAAAGAACAGGCTGGCGCGTTCTCCTTTCCGCTATCCATTCGTTTGGGGGCACTTCACATCAAGTGGAAGTGCATATTGATGGAATGGCAGGAGGGGGGTGGAAGAGGTATCCTCGGGTCCGATCTCCTATCAGGACACGGGATCCTCGTGGACCTCAGAAATCATTGTCTCTGGGGGGCTAAGAGTGAAAAAGGCGAGGTAGTGGTAATTCCGGGGGAGGAAGAAACAGGGGTCCTGTGTACCATGCAGCCATCCGGAGGCTACGACCTCGGGCTCATGGTCGCAGATGTCCCAATGGACATGCAAACGTACGTGTCAGATAATATGCACGCGTTTGCAACCCACAAGCACGATTGTGGGAGGGTTACCGGGTTTGAGGTCAGCGTAGATGGGGACCCCATGACCCGGCCCCAAAAACAGTATAACTTCCCCAAAGAAGCAGAACCCGATATGGAGACAGCAATGTCCTCCTTGGTGCAGCAGGGCGTGTTGAGGCCGATAGCCACACACGTGAACTCCCCATTATGGCCGGTTAGGAAGCCGGATAATTCGTGGAGGGCCACGGTGGACGACAGAGTCCTTAACAGTAACATTCCCACCTGCGCGCCCACGGTAGCAGCAGTTGCTGACCTAATAGGGAGTATCCCAGCGTCCGCGACCACGTTCACGGTGCTGGATATCTCGAATGGTTTTTGGTCCATCCCGCTGCGGCGAGAGGACCAGTACAAGTTTGCCTTTACTTTCAAAGGACAACAGTACACATGGAACTGTCTGCCACAGGGTTTCCACAATAGCCCCAGTATTTTCCATCAGTGTATGGCAGGAAGTTTAAAGGAGTTTAGTCAGCCCAATCAGATAGTGCAGTACGTGGATGATTTGCTCCTATTTACGGATTCAAGGGAGGAGCATGGACCACTGCTGGCCGAGTTATTGGAGCTGCTAGCGAGAAAGGGTTTTAAAGTAAACCCTAAGAAAGCACGTATCGGTCAGCAGGAAGTAAAATTCCTGGGACTGACCATTCGCGCTGGGGAAAGAGCCATAGATAAGGCTAGGAGGGAGTCGGTGCGAGAGTTACCGATTCCTAACAACATAAGGGGTGTGAGGTCCTTCTTGGGACTGACCGGTTACTGCAGGGATTTTATCGAAGACTATGCGGCCACAGCGGCGCCGCTCCTCCGACTCCTCCATAAGGGAGTGGAGTGGTCTTGGGACGAGGGCTGCCAAGCAGCCTTCGAGAAGTTAAAAAGGGATCTGCAGACCGCGCCAGCTTTAGGGGCCATAGATGGGGGGAAGGAGTTTTTCCTGGAGGTAGCTGCCAGCGGGGACAGCTTGAGCGCTGTGCTGCTCCAAGAGCGTCACGGCAAGCTGAGGCCGGTTGTCTATTCGTCCAGGGTGTTAACGGATGTGGAGAGGAGTTTCTCCAATTGCGAAAGGCACCTTTTAGCCACGCATTGGGCTGTGAAAAGATCAGCGATCTTCACAGGGCTCTCTCCCATCACTCTCCTCACCCATCACACACCAACTAAGATGCTTTTAGATGGGAGGATTAAAGATGGGACCGTAAGCAGCGTGCGCATTGCGCGCTGGACCCTTCTTCTTTCCCAGATGGATCTTAGAGTAAAAGGTCTTTGCGAGCCCAGGCTTGCGGCCAATTTGGTATACCCCGGTACAGCCCACCGATGTTCGGTGGAAGGGGTGTGGGACGTCAACATAGGTTTGCGGGCCGGGATACATCCCACTGGGCGCGAGATTTATGTTGATGGTTCTAGCACAGTATCTGCTGGCGAACGACTCGCAGGGTGTGGAGTTTATGACCCTGCGGCAAACCTTGCCCTGGCGATCAAGCTCCCTAGCACCATGAGCGCGCAGCAGGCTGAGCTGTCTGCTGTGGTGTACGTTGTTACCCACCCAGACCTTTTCCCAACCCCATACACGATTTGCTCGGACAGTATGTTCACATGTAATTCGTGTACGGAATACCTGGCCATTTGGTCCCGCCGTGGATACACCTCCGCGGACGGGCGACCTTTAACGGTGAAGCCCTTGCTGGAAAAGATCCTAGCAGCAGTAGGGGAGGAAGGGGAGATTTTCATCCATAAGGTGAAAGCTCACTCCTCCACAGAGCCCCGTGGGGAGGGCAACCAGCAGGCGGATGCGCTAGCCAGGGAAGGTGCCCGCAACGGCATTTTCTGGGACCCCTATGGGACCAGACCCATGGCAGCGATCCAAGGCAGGGACGGGAATCCCAGGAACCCCAGGGTAGCATTGCCCCTAGACCTTAAGACCGTCCAAACCCAGGATTCCGCCCTAAAAGCAGTCCTCAAAACCATTGCTGAGGGGAAGCAGGTAGAGGGTCCGTACAGTACGGCAACCCTCTCAGTTAAGGAAGGCATGCTGTTCCGCGAGGAGCAGTGGGTTGTGCCGCAGCAGCACAGGAGGGAATTCCTCCAGTTGGCTCACGAGGGACCAGGGGCAGGGCACCCCGGGCCCGAGGTTACCTGGCAACGGGTAGAGCAAGCGGGATGGTGGCCAGGGCTCAGGGAACAGGTCCGAGAGTTCTGTGCAAACTGTCTTGTGTGCGCTGCAAACAACCCAGACCCCCAGAAAAGGAAAGTGCCCATGGGGCACGTAAGAAGTGGAGAGGGACCATGGCAGTCGATACAGATCGACTATATAGGGCCCCTGCCCACCACCCAGGGAGGCTATAAATACTGCCTCGTCTTGGTGGATGTGTTTTCCAAGTGGGTGGAAGCCTTCCCCTGTCGAACAGCTACGGCACTGGGTACTGCAAAAATCTTGGTCCGGGAAGTGTTCTCGCGGTGGGGACTTCCCCGTTTTGTGGAGTCAGACCAAGGGAGTCATTTCACCGGCCAGGTGATGCAGAACACCCTCATGCTTTTGGGCATTGAAGGGAAGTGGCACGTAGCACACAATCCCCAGTCATCCGGGATTGTTGAACGCATGAACCGGACCCTGAAGGAGAAATTGAGGAAAGAGACTAGGAACTCGCCCCAAAAATGGGCGGAGGTTCTGCCTTTAGTCCTCATGGGGGTCCGGGCCAGTCAGTCGAAAAGTACGGGGTATTCCCCGCACGAGGTGATGACTGGGAGGCTCATGCGAACCCCCACCCATGTGCTAGCGCCGGTGCTCACTGAGGGTCAGCTCCAAGAGATAAGCAGGGACAAGTTCGCCCAGACCCTCTTGGAGCGCCTGAAGCAGGTTTATGAGCAGGCGGCTGGGAACATGGGAAGGCAGCATCAGGGCAATCGCCTGTTGCTGGAACCCCGCAAAACGCGGGAGTGGGAAGTAGGAGACCAGGTCATGGTCAGAAACTACGCCAGAGTAGGGAGTCTGGAACCACTGTATATGGGACCCTACAACATTGTAGATAAGGCGAGTCCCATGGTATACGCCGTAAAGGTACCTCGGCGCACTAAGTGGTTCCATGTAAACCAGTGCAAACTGTACAAGCCAGGTGCGCAAGGGAAAACCACAGGGGTAAACCCTGCGAGTGGGGACTCGCAGCCCCAGGTAGGACCACAAGGCACACAGGCAGGCAAAGCAGCTTGCATCAGGGGAGGAGACATCCTGGAAAATTGTGAAACATTTTTGTGGGGTTGGGAGTCAGATGAGGGAGAGTTCCAGGAACTCGAGTCAGATGAGGATAGTGATGAGGACGAGTGGGGATCGGGGAACGCAAGGGTCGCCCCCGATTCAGGTATAGGGAGGACAGGGGCTGCAGATAGAGATCCACACAGGATGGACACCGAGGCTGCAGGTCCCGAACACAGGAGGGAGGAGCTAGGGGAGGCGGAGCCAGCCGCTGTGAGACCACAGGGAGTGACGGTGAAAACCTCAGAGCCCGAGCCGCCCACCTTGAACGTCCTGCCCTCGGGGGAGGTAGGGATTGCGAGTGAAGGGCCGCCTGCTGGGCCGAGCAGGGCAGTGCCACAAGCTGCAAGTCCCGAGGTCAGGGAGGCGGAGTCAGGGGAGGCGGAGCCAGCGACTGTGGTGGGACCACAGGTCGTCCCGGCGAAAGTCTCGAAACCCGGTCCGTCGGTCCTGGGATTCCTGCCCCCGACAACTCCTCGTAGGTCAAGTAGAGAACCCCAGCCCAGGAAGATGTGGGTATGGCCCCAGACTGTCCCAAGGCGTAGACTCAAGGTTAAGGCAGCCCAGATAGAACCCGGTCCCATCGCAGCAGCAACAGGCTGCGGCAGATCAGAGGAAGGGGTCAGTGCCCTCCCACCGTCGGGAAGAGCTCGCAGCAGCCTTCTCAGAATTTAAAGGGGGCCGCCCTGAGAACGGGCGGCGCTGTACAGTAATAAGTTTAGGATAGGTTTCTAAGTTTATAGTTTAAGGTTAAGAATAAGTTTATAGTTTTAAATCAGGTTAAGTTTGTAGTTTAATTTTAACAGAAAACGGTAAAATGATGGGAGCTTTAGAGATAGGTTTAGTTAAAGTTTATTCAGCGAATATTGAAGTTTACGTGAGGCGAGGTCAGGGGACCCGCTCACCCTTCACAAAAGCCAGAGACTCTTGCGAGGCTGGCTACCTCATTCTATCTGATCACAGGAACCAAGGAAGGATGGAACGAATTCTAGTATTGCTCGCGGCAATTGGATGTGGATTGGCCTATCGAGGCCGCACCAAGGATGTCGTGGTGTTTGGATGCTCCGGGGACACGGCCCCCATCGCGGTGGATGGGACCGGAAGACGGGAGGCTGAGGAGACCACCACCTATTTCCACAAGGGAAGGTGGCCAGGATGGCTGGGAACGAACTCAACGGAGTATTCCAGCACATCGGGGTTTGCCTACCAAGAGACTTCTTTAATGTGCCCCAAAGTAAGGATCATCGCACCCAGGATCAGCGTCACCGTCGGCAAACGGATTTGTTTGACTTGTAATGGGAATGTCCCATTGAGCCGATGGTGGTGGCTGCGAAAGCTGAGCAAAAACATGAGGAACTCTTCGGTCGAGTGGGAACGACTGGGTAATAATACCCATCGGACAATTACGGGGACAAACGGACAAGTGAGAGTCTGTTGGGACAAATGGTGGGAACCGGATGAGGGAATTTATGTATGTATGTGGGGGTCAAAGTACGCTTGCCCCAAAGGCATCTCCATATTTTTCATTAATCAATGGCAGGATAACGGACAGGGGATGAGGTGGGATGCGAGCACCAGGGGGTGCGGAGCCCCATACTCTTCGATCCCGGTAAATGCCACTGAACTCATTACGCGCCCACGCAAAGCCCCGCCCACGATTCCGGTGGTTCTAGCTGAAGAGGAAGGGTGCCCTAAAACTAGTAAGGGACCCGGGAATGGTTTGGTACTGGTCCCCACAGACCAGATACCATTTCAGGGGGTACATTACGCGGTGGCCTCGGTGATTTTAAATCTCACCGAGGTGCGGTTACCAGAGTGGTGCCCCAAAAAGACGGAACAGTTGTATCAGGTCCTGTTGACCAAGATGTTCAGACAATTTTACGAATTCGATTTCGCGGAAATTGATAAAACAAGTTTGTACACCGCACCACATGAAGTTTTGGATCAAGTAGGGAGGCAAAGAAGGGGTGTAGTGAACGACGCGTTCACTGCTTTTAACACGGGTACATCTGTGGTCAACGCTCTAGACAGTGTGGAGCTGCAGACCCAGATTAATGGTTTAAAGACGCAATTAAAAGACATTCTAACAGATGAGAATAAAGTGGTAGGGTCGGGTTTACACGAGGACCAAGCCATGACTCTCCATTTAAAGGAAATTATAGCAGAGTTAGAGAAACATGCAAAGACGGTAAATGCCCTGATTAGGGAAGATTGGAATTGCATCCGATCAAGCTGCGCAGAACGAGGTGTGCGTGCTTTACGGGGCGTGGTTACTGGGCGAGGGCCGCAGTAATTTGGAGGATTTAAAACAAGGTTTGGTCCCGTCCTGGATAAGTAACAAACACCTGCGGGCGCTCCACCCTTTTCAGAACGCATTAAGCCCGTGCCAGCTCAGGTTAGCTTCAGAAGCATACCCAGTCCCCGTGGACTGCGGACGATCAAACCATACTATCATGGGTATAGTATTACGTATGCCGGTTTTGGGCGACACAGCAAAGCCCGCCCCGGTGTATCGGGTAGAGAACATTGGTGTCATTCAGGGGGGAGCCCATATTCGCTATGCAGCGGTTCCACCTTACGTCATCCGCTGGGAGCAAACGATGACAGGTACAGATCTCTCTGGTTGTCGTGGCAGGGGAGCACACATAATACTGTGTCCCCAGCACTTGAATGCCTTTTTAACACCACAGTGCGGGTTCAGAACGGCTGGCGCCAAGTCCATGAATTGCACCATGGAGGCAATGGCACAAGATCATGTGCCTCCGCAGGTAGCATACATCGGGGGTGGAACATATTGTGTTACCACTGCAGCGCAACACTACCAGCATGGAAACCGTAGCTGGTGTCCGGTGAGTGACAGCAGTTTCTGTTTCAAACCCAGGGCGGAAGTTCAAGTAGCACAACAGCGAATTGTCCCAATCCCTGAACCATCCACTGTTCATCTAACAGTAAAAGAGAATTTCACCGACTTGCAGCGATTCGTCGCGCATTTCGGATACCTCATTCCCCCTCTCCCTGAACACCTCACCAAGCTTTTAAAAGCCGTCGCGGTGTCACAGAAACATTTTTACACACTCGAGCAGAAAACTGTCGAGATAGGAACAGACATTTTGGACATAGTAATTCCACCGTGGTGGAATCTGTTCACCAATATTGAAGTGCCTTCATGGATCAGGGTAGCCTCCCACATTTTAGTCGTATGCCAAGTTTTTATTGTAGTGTACCTATTGGTCGTACATTGTAAAAGAGACAAACGCCTCACCAAGCAAGAAAACACGGGAGAGTGGCGAGAACGTTACGTGCGCGTGCACGACGAAAGCACCGTGTGATCGGAAAATGGCGTCACTCCCGCTCGGCACGTGCGCCGCGGAAGTTTGTACTCGATCATGATTTTCAAAGACTGTAAATACGTTTGGAACTCGACATGTTTTAAGAGTTGGTGTTGATTATTTTGGTAATGGTGTTGTAGTTAAAAATGATTGTTTGGTTTTGGGTTTTGTTTTTCCTTTCCCTGAATAAAAAATGTGAATATATAGGTGATATGAGAGGCATCGGCCTGGTTACGCCTGGAAGGAAAACAAGTGGTGTAAGTTTAAAGGCAAATAATGCCTACGGTACTATAAAATGTAATTTTCTTGGGAAATAAGGACGACGCAAAGACCCTAGATAGTTTAAGTTATGGGATTAAATTTTCTGGATTCGGAGAAAATCGAGATAATATTGCTCACCACAATATTTTTGATACGATAAGCGGAGTTATTCGCATCAACAGGAGGGACTGTAGAATTCGCAATATATCGCGATTTTATAAATAAGGAGAAAAACACATAGTTTCGTTCAAACAGCTTTTATTTCAGCGGAATGCTGTCAGGTTTTCAAAGTGGACACAAGCAGCTTGTAAAATGGCCGCCGCACCTCGTGGTGGAACATTCTAGACTTTGACAGGCAGACAAGATGGCGTTCCAATAAACATTTGTGCAAGATCGATTAAGACTCAGCACATTGAAGATAATACACGAGACATCATGGGTTTGCAGTATACACATAAATACTGAAATCGGTCTCCCAGGTACGAATGAAAGCTATTGTACCAAGTAATCAAGAGCCCATCCAAAGACATTAATATGTAAAATCCCAACGACTCTACAATGAGAGAGCCGTTAGCGGGTAGTTACAGAAAACACTTGGAAGCCCCAAAACCCCTCCAGGGAGAACACCGACCGATTAAACAATGGGAGAAATATTAACAGGTACTCAGACATTTACGAGTAGCCCCGAAACCCATTAAAACGGAGATCACCCTATACAAGACATTTGAGCGCCAAACCCTAACAAAAGAAAAGACATTAAGGTTGGGCGGGAAACGGAAGATTTTGCACTATAATTGCAAGCCCCAAACCGTCCATTTTTCTCTTATTCGGTTGACTCTTATTCCTCGTGGCTGCTCTTGACTCGCCGTCTTGTTCCTGCTTGCCTCGTGTCTCTTTTCAAAAGACTGTTGAACTTTATGATCCGCTCGGATCTATCTCGTGTCGTGTCGCGAAGACCTGTGTAGAACTGGGCTCTGAAGCCTTGAAAGCGGGCGCACCATTCCGATAAGTCGGTAAACGGTGTCGGAACCGAAGGCCCGAGATGAGATGAGAAGAGAAGAAGACCATACTTATCGCCACGGTCAGTAAGCCCCGACCGCGCCTGTAGGTCGAATAGACATTTTCCTTGCCAGGAGGACTTTTTTGAGTTCTACAGAACTGACACAGGAAGACTCTTCTTCGAGTTTTATCGAACCGGTGTGAGGGCACAGGAAGACTTTTTTTTTGAGTATAGTCGGAGCTCCGAGGACAACACAGATCTTCATGACAGCAGACGTTCCAGCCTGCTAGCCGGAGCAGAAACGAGTAAACAAGTGGGGCCAGGAGACCCCCTGATCGACACGTGGGTGTTGCGGTGAAAAACATCCGATCAGAGTTTTCGGAATTCTCCGAGTTATCACGAGTGGTGAGCATGAGTCTCGAATCCTACGAATCTAGCTAGGACAGATATTGATAGGGGAGGGTTTCGTGTATTAAGGATAATTGTAATGTGCGCCCCCATTTACGATGTGTCGTTCGTTCCTCGTTTCCCTGAAATTAGTTACATAACTGCGTGTAAGATTGTACTGTCATTAATCTGTGCTTATGACATGTATTTCATAATCTTAAGTATTATGCAATAAAGATTTTCCATTTCGTACCATTCAACCGAGTCTACCTGAGTTTCATCTCCATTACTGCTCTCGCATCTAAGTCCAGTGTCTAGAACCGTAAGGGCGAGTGGGTCGAACCACTCACAGGTGTGTCTAGTGCTCCCAGACTGGCTGGAGACCAGAACAGGCAACAAGGCCTAAACCCGCACTAGCACCCGGGCTGCACAGAGCCACACGAATCTCACAGGCTGAGAGACATTCAAAAACCCTTACAACCCCAACATCACAATACCCCAACATCACAAAACCCCAACATCATAAAACCCCAACATCACAAAACCCCAACATCACAAAACCCCAACATCACAAAACCCCAACATCACTAAACCCCAACATCACAAAACCCCAACATCACAAAACCCCAACATCACTAAACCCCAACATCACAAAACCCCAACATCACAAAACCCCAACATCACTAAACCCCAACATCACAAAATCCCAACATCACTAAACCCCAACATCACAAAATCCCAACATCACAAAACCCCAACATCACAAAACCCCGACATCACAAAACACCAACATCACTAAACCCCAACATCACAAATCCCAACATCACTAAACCCCAACATCACAAAACCCCAACATCATTAAACCCCAACATCACAAAACCCCAACATCATTAAACCCCAACATCATAAAACCCCAACATCACAAAACCCCAACATCACAAAACCCCGACATCACAAAACACCAACATCACAAAACCCCAACATCACAAATCCCAACATCACTAAACCCCAACATCACTAAACCCCAACATCATTAAACCCCAACATCATAAAACCCCAACATCACAAAACCCCAACATCACTAAACCCAACATCACAAAACCCAACATCACTAAACCCCAACATCACTAAACCCAACATCACTAAACCCAACATCACAAAACCCAACATCACAAAACCCCAACATCACAAAACCCCAACATCACAAAACCCCAACATCACTAAACCCAACATCACAAAACCCAACATCACTAAACCCCAACATCACAAAACCCAACATCACAAAACCCAACATCACTAAACCCCAACATCACAAAACCCAACATCACAAAACCCCAACATCACAAAACCCCAACATCACAAAACCTCAACATCACTAAACCCAACATCACAAAACCCCAACATCACAAAACCCCAACATCACTAAACCCCAACATCACAAAAGCCCAACATCATAAAAACCCAACATCATAAAAACCCAACATCACAAAACCCCAACATCACAAAACCTCAACATCACTAAACCCCAACATCACAAAACCTCAACATCACAAAACCCCAACATCACTAAACCCCAACATCACAAAACCCAACATCACTAAACCCCAACATCATAAAACCCCAACATCACAAAACCCAACATCACAAAACCCCAACATCACAAAACCCAACATCACAAAACCCCAACATCACAAAACCCAACATCACAAAACCCCAACATCACAAAACCCAACATCACAAAACCCCAACATCACTAAACCCAACATCACAAAACCCAACATCACAAAACCCCAACATCACAAAACCCCAACATCACAAAAGCCCAACATCACTAAACCCAACATCACAAAACCCAACATCACAAAACCTCAACATCACTAAACCCAACATCACAAAACCCAACATCACTAAACCCCAACATCTCAAAACCCAACATCACAAAACCCCAACATCACAAAACCCCAACATCACAAAACCCCAACATCACAATACCCAACCTCACAAAACCCCAACATCACAAAACCCCAACGTCACAAAACCCCAACATCACAAAACCCCAACATCACTAAACCCCAACATCACAAAACCCAAAATCACTAAACCCAACATCACAAAACCCCAACGTCACAAAACCCCAACATCACAATACCCAACCTCACAAAACCCCAACATCACAAAACCCCAACGTCACTAAACCCCAACATCACTAAACCTGAACATCACTAAACCCAACATCACAAAACCCCAACATCACAAAACCCCAACATCACAAAACCCCAACATCACAAAACCCAACATCACAAAACCCCAACATCACAAAACCTCAACATCACAAAACCCCAACATCACAAAACCCCAACATCACAAAACCCCAACATCACAAAACCCAACATCACAAAACCCCAACATCACAAAACCCAACATCACAAAACCCCAACATCACAAAACCTCAACATCACAAAACCCAACATCACAAACCCCCAACATCACAAAACCCCAACATCACAAAACCCAACATCACAAAACCCCAACATCACAAAACCGCAACATCACAAAACCCAAACATCACAAAACCCCAACATCACAAAACCCAACATCACAAAACCCCAACATCACTAAACTCCAACATCACAAATCCCCAACATCACTAAACCCCATCACAATACTCCAACATTACAATATCATAATATCACAACATCTTAACATTGCACCACTACCCCAAAATAATACACCAGTATCATAATATTTTATATTAATTATATTAATACTTTATCTCCTTGTAGGAACTTTGTGTGTAATTCAGCTCCCTCATACGATTGGGGTCAGTAGCTGTTCCAGTACAGAAAAAAGCAGAAGTCACTAATTATAATTGTTTTTAACAGGGGGCCTGACAGTAAGACCCTTCATCAGATTGAAACCTACCTTTTTGGTCTGAACCTTTATTTTTAGAAATTCAGCCTCTCGACTGAGGACATTCCAAGGAGCGTGTATCCTGACATAACCAGTGCCTTGTGCTTTAGTCTGTAAAGGAAAAGAAAAATTGTAAGAATTAAATTAAGAAAATATAATTGTTGTTTTACCAAGTTGCAGTTTTTTGAAATGTTAAGAACATAAGAGAAGTCAAAGCTGTGAAAAGGTCATTCAGATCATCATTACCCTAACTCTTACAAACCCCACCTTTCTAGTTCATAAAGTCACCCATCAAAACCCATCCTTCTAGTACCCTAACTTTCCCATCACAGCTCAAACCTCTAGTACACTAACCCACCCATGGAAGCCCAGCCCTCTAGTACCATAACTCACCCAGAACTGAAATCTCCAGTATTCTAACTTACCCATCAAGTGTAAACTTCTACCTTAACTCTTCCATCACATCTCAAACTTCTAGTACCTCAATGGGATGAATGTCAGACGGGTTCTTTAAGGACTGGGCTATCCACTCTACTAGATTACCACCCGTGCGGTAAGGAGGAAAATTTACCCCATAATGTTGCTTTTGGAACAAATATGAAGGAACCAGGAGGGAGCAATGCAGTAAAGGTGAGCTGCTGAAGAGAGATGTTGGGGGAGGATAGAATGATTAATGTTTTCAAAAGCAACAGAGAGACCAAGAAGGATAAGGAGGAACAAAGAGCTGCAGTCAGTCACAGAGGATGGCATGAGTAATTTTGGCCAGTGCAGTCTTTGCAATAAACAGAGCAGAAACCAGAGCCACAGAGGTAGTATGAGAAGTGGACAGGCCACGGTGGAGGGTGGGGTTAGCATCAGGTGAGAAATAAGATAGTCATCTGAGAGAGTTGCTTCCAAGATGGTGCTTTAAGAAGTCTGGAAGACTTCAAGACTTTGTGACTGCGTAATCTTGAGGTAGAGAGGTTGCCCACACATGAGGAACAATAATTTGCAATGAGGGCTATGGCGTACAAGGAGAGGGACGCAGAGTTCAAGGGTGGCAAAAATGTCTAGGTAAAAATTTCTATAAAGTCGGAGAAGAGCCTATTTGGAAAGGCACAGGGATGGACCTCAAGAGCATCAGAGTCTGGAGAGTATCCAGCCAGACGATAGTTGAGAAGATGACAAGAGAAGCTGAAAATCAGAAATGCCAGAGAATCTTAGGCTGGTAAGGGAATCCAGGGCTGACATGCAGACATGGGTCCAGTCTGATTATGAGGTCAGTGATCTGAATTAAGTAGACTGAAGGTCAGTGCCTGTCTGTTGGTTGGAGGACATTAAAGCTACTTTGTGCTGGGAAGAGAAGACTGACAAACAAAAGGAAAACCCAACAATTGTTTTTAGGAGAGATAGTCTATCAATCCTTTTGTTAATCAGACAAATGGGAACAAAGTGCTGATAGCAAGTGTCTGCTGAATTAGAACAAACAAAGGCTGTAGAGTGAAAGCTACAGAGAAAGCATGAGTCATTTAATATTGATGGGAAGTCAACGCGACAGCTCACGATGCCAAGCGCTTCAAATAGTGGCCATTGTGTATTATGGGCACTCTAGGTGTCACTTTCTTTGGCCATTCTGAGTTAGAAAGGAACATAGAGAGAGACACATGCGAACCAGACAGAGTTGATGTCAGCTGGGGTAATTGGTTAACAGGTTTTTCTGTGGTTCTTTGGCATGACAAAATTATATCTGGAGTTTAGAATAATCCGTCCCAAATATGAGGATCTCCTACCGCCTACGTAGTCTGTGTAATGTATTTTCCCAGTTATTGACTCCTAACAGAGTTCATTACCCCAAACAGAATATAATACATGTTAATGTTCTGATGAAGGGTCATCAACCTGAAACGTTAACTCTGTTTCTCTCTCCACAGATGCTGCCTGACCTGCTGAGTATTTCCAGCATTTTCTGTTTTTATTTAATGTACACATGATGCTTTCATTCTGAGGCACCCAAACATGCCACGGCTCTTTGAAAGAGAAGAAAGGATGGGTGGATGGTTCCTCAGAGATATGCGCTATGTAGTACAACCATTGTCAGTGATACCTCTGCACAACCCCCATGTCCCAACAGAGAACAGATACAACAACGCACACGTGCAAACCAGTTGCCTCATTAAAGCAGACATCGGGGTCTCTCTCATGAGTTTGTCTCCCAGCATCTGGCTGTGACCTTGCTGTGTCCAAGTGTCTCAGGGAGGTTCAGCTTCTGACTCACTTTCCTCCTCAACTCTCAGGCCTTTCTGAAGAGTAAAATTGTGAAGGACAGAGCAGGCTGCCACAAGATTGGGAGCATACTGGTGGGATGCCCTGGATCTATCTCGGCACCTGAAAGCTCCCTTCAGCGTGCCAATTGCTTGTTCAATTTTAATTCGCGTGCTGACGTGAGGCTTGTTGTAGCGTTCCTCTGCCTCACTTGTGGTCTTTCTCAATGGTGTTAGAAGCCACAGTAGGATTGGATACCGCTTGTCTCCAAAAAGTCAGTCAGCCATGCTCTTGATTCTGAAAGAGTATGGGGTCACTGGACTGTCAAAGGATGAATGAATCGTGGCAGCTTCCTACATACTGAGCATTGATGTGGATAAACCTGTGCACACTAATTGGACATTAATAGAGTGCAATCCCCTTTGGTTGACATAATGATGTGGGTTGACAGTTGTAGAGGTTCCTATGGCCACATGAGTGCAATCTGTAGCTCCAAGCATTCATGGAAACCCAGCGATCCAATGAAAATTAATGGTCTGCTCATTCAATTGTCTCTATCCTGTGTCAAAGGTGATGAGCTGGGCTGCTTGGTGAACAAGGCATTCATTACTTCCTTTATACAAGAATGCACAGCAAGCTGACTGAACTGGCTGGTTCTCCTTGGAATGAGCCAGTGGCCTGGAAATTAAGTGCAGCAGTGAATTTCTGAACCACAGTAAGTGTTGACCTGTTCCTTCAGGAAATTTGCAGATTTCTGTGTGGAACAGTGCAAAGCATTCCCATGGCTTCTGGGGTGAACCATAGCCTAGTAACACACAAGTTCAGGGAGATAGTCAAATAGGATCTTCTGGGTCTATACACTGGTGGCTGGGAGGGTCTGGATCTACTACAGTGCTGCCTTATAAGCCTGGCCTCCCAGCTTCTCTGCTGTTCCTCCTCGTCTTCCTAAGAGGGGAAGCCCCATTGGAAAATCCATACTGCAGATTAACTATATATTTTAGGGAACTTTCCCAAACAAAAATAATCTCGATGGTGCCTTCAAAATAAAGAGCAAAATAAATTGACAAATCACCAATCCAAAATGACGTTATTAATCTCTGTCTAGCAGTATAATGTAACAAAGCAATTCAACTGCTGGTCTAGATTGCCCCAGGTTTATAGTAGCATAAGTTAGACAGGTGGATCCTAGGGTGGAAATTATGTCATTTAGGACTAATGATTTCATCCTGGCCTACACCCATCAGACTCATGCTCCAGAATTAGCTGTGCCCCTAGCTAAGCTGTTCCAATACAGCTACAACACTGGCATCTACCAGACAATGTGAAAAATTACCCAGGTATATCCCGTCCACTAAAAGCAGAACAAATCCAACCCGGACAATTACCGTCCCATCAGCCCATTCTCAATCATCAACAAAGTGATGGAAGGTTTCATCAACAGTGCTATCAAGCGGCACTTACTCACCAATAACCTGCTCACTGATGCTCAGTTTGGATTCTGCCAGGATCACTCGGCTCCAGACCACTAGGTCCAACTTTTTTCAACTGCTTCGTCACTGACTTTCACACCATTATAGAATCAGAACTGGGCTGTTTGCTGGTAATTGAACAATGTTCAGCTCCATTCGCAATTCCTCAGATAATGAAGCAATCCTTGCCCACATGAAGCAGCAAGACCTGGACAGCATCCAGGTTTGGGCTGATAAGTGGCAAGTAACATTTGCACCAAACAAGTCCCTGGCAATTACCATCTCCAACAAGAGAGTACCTAACCACATCCTCATTACATTCAATGTCATTACCATGGCCGATTCCCTACCATCAACATCCTGAGGGGGTCACCATTAACCAAAAACTCAACTGGAATAGCCACATAAATGCTGTGGCTACTAGAACAGGTCAGATGCTGGGTATTCTGCAATGAGTGGCTCATCTCCTGATGCCCTAAAGCCTCTCCACCACCTACAATCCACAAGTCAGGGCTGCGATGAAATACTCTCCACTTGCCTGGATAGGTGCAGCTGCAACAACACTCAAGAAGCTCGACACCATCCAGGACAAAGCAGTCCATTTGATCAGTACTCCATCCATGAGCTGAAATGTCCACCTCCTCCACCACGTGACTGCAGTGTGTACTGTCTACAAAATGCACTGCAGCAAGTCACCAAGGCTTCTTTGGCAGCACCTCCCAAACCCGTGACCTGCACCACCTTGAATAAAAAGGGAAGCAGGTGCATGGGAACACCATCATCTCCAAGTTCCTCCCAAGTCACATACCATCCTGACTTGGATATATTCTGGAACTCCCTACCTAACAGCACTGTGGAGCACCTTCACCACATGGACTGCAACGGTTCAAGAAAAAGGCTGCTTACCATTACCTTCTCAAGGCTAACTAGGTAGGTGCAATAAATGTTGGCCTTGCCAGTGGTGCCCACATCCCAAAGAATGAGTTTTTTTTTGCATGGCTGCACCTTAGCTAGGGTGCGCACATCATACACCATCGCTAATTACTGGTGGAATATACGGCAGAACTTAAATGGGACATAAAACTGGCACATCTTATCTCCTCCACGAATTCTAATCCCCCTCCATCAGATAGATCCACTGGGTTTACAAGGGTCAATATATGTATTACAATAGGAGGAAGCAGAGGATACAACTTCGGGATGACTATGTGGGTGTGAAAGGAGAAGTCATTGCAGGAGATTCCCCTTAGAACTCCTTTGAGCTCCTTATGTCTGTCCACACACTAAACAAAACATGCACGTTAATTATGAGCTGTTTGTTTTTTTAACATCATCGTTGTTGAGCAAGCTGGGCTTTAACTATTTGTCAGAAAAATCAGTTTATATACATTAAAGTAGCTTCTTTATGAAACGCAACAAAGTCTATAAATAAGAGGACATATGGATCCATCTGGAATTTTTATTTTGAACTGCTAACGATATGAACCCAAGTATAAAATTCAGTAATGTACTGTATGAAAATGTTGCTTGTTATTTGTTGACATGGAGCTAATAAATATCTTTAGCTGCTGTCAGGGATGAGACGGAAAAGAGTGTCCTCATGGAATCTAATCATTAACCCAGAGTCTATATATTAATGACATGTAACAGCTGGTGGTTAGTTAGTGGCAGATAAAGCTAACTGAAAACAACCACATTACACAATCCAGTTTCAGCAGGGTTTATTCTTTGTGAAATTGATAATAACAGCCTAAAAAATGATGTGCATCATTCAACCAGACCAGCTGGGAATGCATCAAGTGGAGGTAAAACACTTCCCCAAGGCTAAATGGAAATTTTGGAATGCGTGCCAATCTGTATTGTCCTCATATGCTTCCTAGTAACAGGTTATGTAGTAACATTAGCCAGAGCAGGGGCCGTTTCACAGTGTAAGTGATGGCATGTGCCCACCTACAACCATTGCCATTGACCCTGCTAAAGTTCACAAGGTCGGGGGGCAGGAGAAGCAGTCCTTTTGTGCTTGGGGATGGGAGGTATTCTGGGACACACCCTATTAGAGGATGCAGCACACAATGATGTGATTTCCTAGTCGCTAAGTCCAACAAGCACCCAAACAGCATCATAATACTGTAATAGGATTGAGCTGTGAAGAGGGTGGGGGGGAGTCGGAGCCTGGCAATTGGAAGGGAAAGATTAGGGCTTGGGTGGGGAGTGGAGGGGAGTGGTCAGCCGATCGCGGGGGTAGGCATCTAGACTACATAATGCCCATTGCACAGCCTGCCCATTGGAAAATCAGACGCAGTTTCAATGGATGTGCCATCCTCTGTACCCAGTATTCCCATACACCCTCCCAGCTTGTGTTTCTCTGCTTCGGGAGCACAACTTACCGCTTACATACTAAGCTTGATTTTCTGCTCAATAACTTCAAATCGAGGCACTTGGAATTGAACTTTTCATTAACAAATACTATTTGAAGGATGTTCCCCTTCATTATTTGGGAAATTATTAATGATTTGGTTGTTCGTAAAACGGAATGTGTCTGTCAACCTTCTTAGAAGTAGTTTTAAAATTAATGAATGTAAACAAATGCAAACTACATACCATCAGATGGGCAAAGGAGATCAAAATTACTTGTTGCAAAATTGTTTTTTGATACTTTGAAAACTTTTGTACATGGATATTAATTTACTTCTGAAGCTTTTTTCTTAATTTATTCAAAAATATTCATCAATCAAATGGAAAACACCAATTACCAAGTTCTCACAATTACTGTTCTAAATAAGTGTTTTGTTTTCCACTTCATGTTACAGATGTTTCAAACAGCCATTCTCGTACAAGGAACTAAATGTCAAGAATTACAGTGGGGCAGGAAGCTGGGATTGTTCACATTAGAACCGAGAAGGTTAAGGGGATTTGTTCAAAATTCTGAGCGGTATTAATAGAGTAAATAAGGAGAAACTGTTTCCACTGGCAGGAGGGTCAGTAACTATAGGACACAGATTTAAGATAATTGGCAAAAGAACCAGAGGGAAAATGAGGAGAATTTATTTTACACAACGAGTTGTTATGATTTGGACTGCACTGCCTGAAAGGGTGGTGGAAGCAGATTCAATAGTAACTTTCATAAGAGAACTGGATATATCATTGAAAAGAAAAATTTACAGGGCTATGGGGAAAGAACAAGGGAGTGGGACTAATTGGGTAATTTATTCCATTTACTGTCAAATCTGATGGATTGGTTAAATCTTCCAGTGTCTTTTTATCCCTTCTAAGTACAAGGGTGCACCTTATAAACTAGTGTCTCAGGTGATTGTTACTGTATAGAAGGAGACTGCGCTCAATTTTACTGTTAATGAATGGAAACCTGAAATCGGCTGTGAAAAATAACATTTGACTAAACTCAACTGGGTCACTAAAGTAGAATAGTGAGGAATTTCAGAAAGATGTGTTAAGCATCCCTTCCTATTATCCTACAGTGTAATTTGAAGGCATTTTTGATTAAAGTTTCACATTTATTTTATAAGTGTTTTTGACTGCATGTGTTTGATTTGGCCTTTCATAATGTTTTCTTGTACTAAAATTCTGGGAAATTGTACAATCAGAAGTTTTTAAACAATTAAGCTGAATTGTCCAAGGGCTATTGCACACCCAATGCTACATTATATAATATTCAATTCACTTGTACACAGGTTCACTGCAACACAAATAAAATGGTGCTGACTCCAATATAGTCACATAAACTTAAATAAAATCTAAAGAAGAAATCCTACTATGTATTACTGAAGCTCAGCTGTAGGACAAATTGCACGACATAATTTGGCAGATTTCATTTGAATGTTTAGTTGTTCGGTGAGTTCGAGATTACACTGTAAGAATTAGGAGAAAATAAGTGTGGCACTTACAGGAAGTGTGTGCTACATGCAAGACTTTCAATATATTATAGATAGATTTAATGTCACATGATGATGGCAACTTCTAAATAATGTCACATGTACAGAGGATGGGTGTGAAAGACCCATAACTCACAAATATCACTCATGACTGTCTCAACCAAGTGAAAGAATGTCTACTGTTCATCATCTTCAATTAGACATTTTGTTTATTTTTCAGATGTGAGATGCCTTAACGGTATTTAAATTTACTGTGCTACCTTCACAAATGCTGCTGCTCAAAGTTACTTCATGCTCAAATTATCATTTTTAATTTTCACAAGGATTGAAGTATCATTCCTGTAGGCAGTGGAATTACTAACTGCACTCACAGAATAACTATGAACTTCAAATAGTCTCTCTAAGACACATTCAAATGCATCTGTGCCCACAGAGAGTCCTATAGGCTCGAGATATAAGAAGGGTGTAGAATTGGGTTTTTATTTAGGAATCATGAAGTGATATCTGAAGCTTTCTCTTCTCTAGGGCACCTCTGTGCCTTAATCAGTTCCCTTCAGGATACTTTTCACAAAGCTGGCATGGTGATGCCATTCTTTGGAGCACCAATTCACTCAACCGTGAATGGTATGATATGTGTGCTTGCCTGCGAATCCGCACATGGTTAAATTGTCTTATCACAAGGAGGTATTGAGTAGACCTAAAAGCTTCCTCTTGGGAAAAGAAAAAAAAATGGAGAATGAGCCACCCAAGCTGCTATCTTCTTTTGGCTGTCCCAATGGCCATTTAGTGGCGATGGTAGAGGCCAAGGGGGAAAAATTCAGTTGGTTGCGCCTCCCGTTAGCGCCTTAAGAGGGCGCTAATGGGGCGCAAAGCATCTAGCGCCCAGGCGCAGCGATGTTTGCGCCGCTCGCGAAATTAACTAGACATTTTGCGGCGGCGCTAAACACTATCGCCACGATCTCCTGCGCCGGCAGATCGTGACGTCAGTCGAGTGCGCAACGCCCCGGTATCGCCCCGGAGCAGATATTGAGTAGCGCCCCCTGCCTTACCGCCTGACGCTAGCAACGACAGGTTGAGGGGAGCGAATTGCAGTCATGAAGGGACTGGGGGAGCGCTATTTAAAGGCGACCGCTTCCTGCCTTTTATTGTTGGTGCCATTTTTGAACCACGCATTCTGAGAGAGAGAGAGACTTCTGGAGAGATTCAACGCTGTGTGAAGGAGTTTTGGGTACTGAGCAGCACTTTGCAGGTTCATTTTGATTTGCCATTCCTTGTATCGATTTAGAAGAGACTGTGGGGGCTGCACTCTAAGCTCTTTCCCTGGTACTCTCCATTGTTCTTTCCAGCAGATTTGATGTGCAGGTCTCTCCAGGCAGAGATTCAAGGCTGCAATGAGCAGGATGTGGATTGAAAGCAAGATCAACCATCCCCTTTAAGAACTGGCCGGTGCCATTGTGTGTGTGTTCCATTGCTGACTGACATCACATGAGCTTCACCAGCGCTCTAAGGTAGCGCCTCGCTCCTCGGCCTTTGCGCCTTAAGACAGGTGTGTAGCGCCTGATTTAGCGCGCCAATCACCTCCAGGGGCGATAAAAGTCAAGTTTGCAGTCGGTGGCGATAATTAGCGCCAGGCGCTAATCTTTGCGCCCGGCCGATAATTGCGCCCCAAATGGGGCGATACTGAATTTCTCCCCCCAAAGGTTTAGTTGCTTGCTTTCTCAGCCAGCCATGGTGCATGGTGAGGGAAAATCAAAGAGAGGAAAAGGGAAGTAAACATAAATACATTTTAAAAGGAAGCACTCACCAAGACCTCATGAGATGAATTAGAGGCAGGCAGATCTTTTTTTAATAATATTATTTTTCTTAATTAATGTTATGATGTAAGATAAGATAGGTCTTAACAGCAATAACAATTTGCATTTATATAGCACCTTTAACATAGTCAAACGTCCCAAGGCGCTTCACAGGACCATAATCAGACAACAATTGACACCAAGCCAAAGAAGAAGACTTTAGGACAGATGACCAAAAGCTTGCTCAAAGAAGCCTTTATTTACTTAACTATTTGCATGTCTTTCAAATTTACTCCAATTTATCTTTGCAAAATCACCACAAAACAATGGGCACTATCTTGTCACAAACTCCCAAAGTTAAGATTGAATAAATTGCAGATTTTAAGACAATGTAATTTCTCACCTCTTTGTCTTTCTCTATCTCCAGTCCGTTCTCCATGAGGTTCTTCTCGAACTCCTCTCTCCGAGCTCTACTTTCTTCCTCCACAGATTCCTGAGGGCTGTCAACATCCAGCACAACTTCTTGCTGACACCCTGGTAGCTGTTTGTGGCCTTCACTCCTGTAGGGAATTGTCGCACTGCCATTTGGGACAGAAGCTCCAGAACACTGAGAGGTGGACAGAGAAGTGAGCTTTCTGTATTGATAAACCAAAACATAATCTACCTTTCTCTTCCCTTCACTGAAATACAAGCCTTTTTTAGTGTCTCCCTCTTCATTACCTTCAAAGTAGTTGTTAATAACCTAAGGAAAGACAAAAGAAAAAGGTAAATCAAGCACAACTCGTAAAGTTTTCTAAACTGGTATTTCCCAGTTTTTATAACGGTGTTACAATGTTATATATTACAAGAATCTGAACAAACCAAAAACACGACAGAATATGGTCATGTTTATGTTGCTATTTATTTTACATATTTGTATAATTTTACCTGCACTGTATGTTAGTAGCCGTGATATCTGCTATACAGTTGGGTGAAACTTTAGATTAGAAACTTAAAATGACAGTTTGACAATCTATAAACAGTTTTCCTTCAAGACGAGGAGGGTGAAATTGGACATTGGCAGGAACGCAATACGGGCGGTATCGCGTCAGTCGCCCATTATACGGCCCTACCCCCGATATTCAATTCCATTAATTTCAATAGAACTGAATATAGGGCGTGTGATATAACGGGTGGCAACAGCGATTGCGCCTGTTTCGTGTCCCCGCCCAAATCCCCTGGGGTGCTCTCAAAACTGACTATAGATGTGGTCCAAATATTATTATTGATAAACATGTTCACAAAGAAAAGCTAAAGACAGAAATTAACTGGCTGATTTAGTACTAACTTATTTCATTTAAATCAATAACGAGTGAATATCAAATATATTCCCCAAGAACTGAAAGAACTGCAGGTAAAGGTCCAAATAAGGATGTGACTAGTCTCATCTGAAATAAACTACTTGTTATAATTAAAGCAGGTATTTTACTGAGATACTCACTGGATGACCAAGAGGAATTGCAAGGTCCATGAGGCGAGTTCAAAATGTTGGTTGAAAAAAACAAGTTGAAGGCTGCTGGCTCAATAAGATTTAACATCTCTTCTTTGGCAAAGAAAACACTCTCAGCTTATTTCCACCAACCTTCAAGTAAACGCAAGTGCCTTTCTTGTCTTTAACTATTGTTTGAGGTACAGTAAATAAACTGAAGAGTAGGCACCTAAAGCTACGAGGAGCCAACCGTTAAAAATTGTTTTGTTCTGGCTTATGAGCTCTGTGTGGTGCTCAGCTCCAGTTACTGATGAGCCCAGGGAGATGCAATCTTCCAGTCAGGGTCGTCATGACAACCCTGGTAACAAGCCACTGTTTTAGTCAGATTCACACACACACACAAACACACACTTACCGGTGGGCTTTCTGGCTCCTCCTCACTGAGTGAGGCTGAGGCTGAATTGTCCAAAACTCCACTAGCGAAGCTGAAATGCACCCGTGGTAAATATTGTGGAACTGTAAGATATTTTTCAAACTCTTTTGGTCCAGCACTTGTTGCTTCTGTGGGCTTTTGATATGGGCGATGTGAAAGGATTATAGGGTTACCTGCCGATGAGAGATTACAAATATCTCTTTTTATAACCATTGCATTCGCAACATGCTTTTATAAAAGAACATATTAGAGCACAATCTTTCACATTTTAAGGGGGCGAAATTCGCCTCCTTTGCGCCTGCCATTAGTGCCTCCAGGGGGCGCTAACGGGGCGCAAAGGGCTTATCGCCCGGTGGGGGGGGGCGATAATAGCGCCTCCCGAGAAATTCAGCGGGGCGCTGCTGAGGCGCTAGCCGATAGTGCCGCACCCCGCCAGTAGCGCCCCGGGCCACTGCGCCGCCGTTGATGACATCATCGCCGAGCGACGCGACCTCTTAGTGCCCCGCAGCAGAAATTCGGCTGCGCCCTGCGAGGCTTCCACAGGTGATGTCAGCGACAGCCTCGCGGGTCGCGAACCGGGCCGCACACCGCTGGCAGGGCAGTAATTAAAGGGGCGGTCCGGCTACGCCCCGCACCGACATTTTTTCATTTGGCCGACCTCTTGGCGGCCTCTCTTGGCGGCCATTGCCGTGGTCGTGGCCGCCATCGCGCTGTCCAGCACTGTGTCTTGGTGCCGGGCTCCGGCCACGGCACCACGCCACCTTGGTGGGCTAGTGCAGGCTATCAAATGGGCTGCAGAGCTTGCAGCGGCCCTCCCCTTTAACGGAAGGGGAGGAGCGGTGAACCGCGTCAGTGCTACGCAGAGTGGCAGCGTAGCACTCCGGCGCTACCGCGTTTTGCGCCCCACGCACCGCCCCGAGAGGAAGTGGAGCACCCGAGATAGTGCTTCGCTTCCTCGCCAGGGCGGTAAGCCCAA
This sequence comes from Squalus acanthias, assembly GCA_030390025.1. NCBI lineage: Eukaryota > Metazoa > Chordata > Chondrichthyes > Squaliformes > Squalidae > Squalus > Squalus acanthias. The sequence continues at coordinate 88,595,635 of CM059434.1, read as the reverse complement.
TTTAGCGGCTGGGGCGGTACTCCCGCGCCGGGCGTTAATGTTTGGCGCTAATTCGGTTACCACCCCCAAACGGGGCGTAACCGAATTTCTCCCCCTAAGTCTATACATCTCACATAAATTACATCTCACGTATATTGAATGATCAAGCATTTTGTATAGACTGAAATATTCAAATGTGTGCATGGAAAGGTTGCCAAATTAAAAACGAATTTTAAATGCAGGTCACCTCTACGAGGAAAATACCACAACATGTTACATAGAAACTGAGAATGTTCTAGAACAAAAACAGGCCATCGAGTCTGTGCCAGAGTTTTTCTCCTAGCTAGTCTAATCCCACTCTCCTGATCACTTCCATGCCCTTTAATAGTTCTCTTTTTCAAACAACTAACATCCTTTGTAAAGAACTTCTGCTTCTACAGTGGCTCATGCCAGAGAATCCCATTTATAACTGTCCCCTGCATAAAGCCACTTCTTGCCTCAGTGCTGGCACTCTTGCCTCGGAGTCAGAAGATTGCGGGTTCAAGCCCCACTCCAGTGTAGTTCTGCACTGTTGGAGGTACCAGCTGTCAGATAAGATGTTAAACAAAGGCCTCTGTCTACCATCTCAGATGGATATCAAAAATCCCATAGCACTATTTGAACTAGAGCAGACGAGTGCTCCTGGTGTCCTAGCCAACATTTATTCTTCAACACCCCCAAAAAAAAGATTATTGTGTCATTACTGTCCCATAAATTTCCTGGCCAGGCTCCTTCAACACCCTATGAGATGACAGGCTCTTCACTATGCCAGATGTAAGTATCCCAGATGAAAATCCATCTGGTCGTATCAACCAGCTCAACACAGCACTGGTTTCCCAACTTTTTTAATTGAAGTATTTTCCAAATGAAGATCAATTTATTATTTCAAGTTTATTCTTCATTCTTCAGAAAAGGGCAAAATCAACCAAGACAGCTTTTTCTCATAACTCTCTTTTTTATATATTCTCTTTTCATTGCCCTTTTCCAATACTTTCCTCCCTTCCCCTCCGAGGCTGTTAACTTCTTGCTGGGGTATGGGTCCACCCTTGGTGGGCTCCCTCCTGTACCTCACTAAATGCCCACCATTCATAGATGGGAACTGATTGTAATTCTTAGGCTAGTCAGCTGCAGAGGGCAATAAAGCTGAAGCTGGTCCTGTCTTCACCTAACACTCTTACGCACGCGCGCACACGCACATATACCAAGGACTCAGGAGAGAGAACCCTGCTCAATATTCTCCTCCCTAATCCAGGATGGTGAGTGGCCCTACAGGCACCCCTGCTGAAATCCACTAACTCGGTGTAGATTGGGGATCAATAGCCAGGGTCTTTCCTGCTCCATGTGGCTCAGTAATACCCTGCCTTGGCAAACTGGGGCACTAGGAAAGAAACGCTGGGATTTTTAGCCTCCTGCTGTGGTGCATCACCTGTTGTTTCTGCAGAGTCTTGGTACAGGCACTGTAAAAGGATTACGAGGTTATCTGCTTGCTAAGGGATTACAAAGATCTTTTTATAGCCACCTCATTTGCTACATGCATTTAACAAGAACATATTAGTGCACAATCTTCCTCGTTATTAAATCATATAAGTTTCACATGAATTAAGCATTTTTAATAGATTAAAACAGTAAAAAAAAAAATCACTCCAAATAAGAAATCTAAATGCTGTCAGAATAAAAGTTCTTTAGAAATGGAGGTCACCTTATGGAGGATGACGTGACACTATGTTCTAATGGGCAAGGTAACTAAAAGAACGACAACATAATCACCCCCAACATTCAAATCGAAACCAGCTGAACCGCAAACACAGTGAAATGTTGAAACAAGGATTCTAAATGGAGGGGTAATGGGTGGCACATGTTTGTGTTTGCTTCACCTCTCTGTCCCGGGTCAGAGTCCAGTCCAGATTGAAGAGATGAAAGTCTCTTTATGCCCGCTGTAAAAAGGGGGTTGAGGAGTTTCACTCAGTTTGGCAAAATATCAGGGTTTTTTTTTAAAACAATACAAATGCTTAATGCTGATCTATTTGTGTCAGGGGCTAACTTTGCAAATCAATGTTTTCAAGTTTATTCAAAGTCCCCAAAAAGTTTATTGTTTATACTAGTACCAAGATTAAACCCAGGACTCCAGTTTTCACCCCTGATGTCTGAGAACTGTCCCAGAGGTGTGTCTCCAAAAGTCATGCTTCACCTATATCTTAGGAACGGCACCAGAGATGGCCCTGGGATGCCAATAAGGTGCCAAGAGTGCCCGCAGTGCCAAGGGGTACCAACCGAAGCCATTACAGTGCAGCACTGCTGATAGCAAAATTGAATGGCTGCCCCTCGGTAACACTAGATGCCACATGAAGTGTAGTCACTGCCGTAATGTAGGAAACGAAGCAGCCAATTTGCACCTAGCAACCTCCCACAGATAGTAATGAGGTAATGACCAGATAATCTGTTTTAGGTGTTGGTTGAGGGATAAATACTGGCCAGGATACCAGTGAACTCCCCTGCTCATCTTCGAATAGTGCCATGGGATCTTTCATGTCCACCTGAGAGAGCAGTCGGAGACTTAGTTTAATGTTTCAGCTTCACGGCGGTACCTCGGACAGTGCAGCACTCCCTCAGCACTGCATTGGAGTGTCAGCCTGGATTATGTGCTCAGGTCTCTGGCGTGGGACTTCAACCCTCAACCTTCTGACTCAGAGGTGAGAATGCTACCCACTGAGCCATGGTTGAAAGGCAACTTGTGTTACAAATCTACCACCAGTTTGAACAGTCAAGCCAGCCATTAAAGTCTCAACGTTTCCTAATCTGGACACATGTTAAAATTATGAACAAATTCAAATTCGTTGCCTTCGCTTTTAAGATCTTTAATTACTTCATGTTTTCTGTAGCTTACATTAGAATATATGAATTGTAAATCCGAATGGTTAGAAAGCACACACTGCCTATTTAAAAACACGCGTGTACATAGATTGCCTGCCTCTATCACTGTCCCACAATCTGAAATCAACCAAACAACTCATTTACTGAGCAGCCGCTGATAAAACAACTCAAGTGCTCAGTGTGAAGTTTGCGAATTTAACACGAACGCGTTCCTAAAAAGTGGGACAGTTCAGCTGTAACCTGAGCATGTTGTTCTCCTGCAGTAATCCCTGGGAGACTACAGATTTATTGCACGTACTTTACTACAGTCAGTATATGTTTGGAGTTGTAAGAAATAAAATAAACACTCTGAACGCATTACTGCCATTTTGCAGACGGTCAGAAGCCATTCGATGCAGATAACCCACCTATTGTATTTATAGATCTGCCCATTCATTTCACAAGCCTCATCTGTATTACAGGCGCAGAACCTCACTGAGATATTTAAAAGTCCCTTTTATTGACTCTATGGGGCTCAATATGTTTGGAGATGGATCCAGAATTAATTTTCGCTCAGAGTTTGTAAACCCACTCACAATAATTATTCACCTTGACCGTTATTTCGAACTGGTAAAACCCGTCTCGGCAGATTGCCCGACCACACAAGCTTAATCGAACTTCTTCCACACATTAACCCGAATAACCGAACCACCTCTTGTTGATTCTGCCCTCGACAATAAATATAACGGGGACACTTACCGGGTGCTGGCCGGCCGTGATGTGCCATGTTGGGACAGGGACAGGGTCAGAGGTGTGTGCAGTAGATCTGAGAGAGGATTAATCTGTCTGGGTGGGGCTGTCACTCTGTGTGCTGACTGTGTACTCGGTTCATGTGCGAGCGGCTCTTGCAGCTAATTCCTTGTCTCGTTGAACTGTGTTAGACGAGCCAGAAAGACACAATTCGGCAAACCTTCCCTTTCATTCATCACCAAAAACGAAGGCCGCTCTAAGAGGCCTATTAATCCCCCTTTCTAAAGCATCTTACACTTTACGTAGGAACAGGAGTAATTTCCAAATTAGAGCCAGGCCACTCAGGAATGAAACCGGGAAGGACGGTGGAAATCTAGAATTCTCTCCTCCAAAGGTTGTGAATGCTGGGACAATAAAAGCCTTCAAAACATAGATTGATAGGTTTCTGTTGGGTAAGGGTATCAAGGGATATGGAGCAAAGGCAGGTAAATAGGGTTGAGGTACAGATCAGCCATGATCAAATTGAATGGCAGAACAGGCTCAAGGGGCTGAATGGTCTACTCATGTTCCTATGAGTAGGAATTCAATTAGACCATGACTGATCTGTACCTCAACTCCATTTACCAGGCTTTGCTCCATAGTCCCTTGATACCCCTACTTAACAAAACTCTACCAATCTCAGTCCTGAACATTTCGGCCTAAACATTCGGTTGCTTTGCACCTCAGGGCGCTAACGGGGCGCAAAGCAACTAGCGCCTGGGCACAGCGCCGCCAACACCTCCCGCAAAATTCAGCGGGAGGATAGAGGCGGTGGTAACCGTTAGCGCCCCGCGGCCACCATGCGCAGTGCCCCGCTTGCACCCCGGCCGCGATCTTCGGGAGCACCCCCCAACTTACCGCCGGATGCTATGTCCAATGGGGTCAAGGGGGCCTACCTGCGGCTGGGGCGGCGCAAATTAAAGGGGAGGTGCCGGGCAGCCATTTTTGTTGCTGGACGTCTGCCAGCACCTGCCCCCTCTGCCGTCCCTGGCCTCCTCCGCAGCCCCCCCGCGGAGTGCCGGCTGCACTCCGTGAGCCCTGGCATTTCTCTTGAGTGCCAGGCTCTTTTGCCGGCACTCCAATCCCTGGTGTCTCAGCTGGGCCCCGGGTCAGTGCTGCGCTAGGCCCATCCCCTTTAAGAAGGGGAGAAAGGCCTGCAGTACCGCGGCACACCGTGCCACAGAGCATGGCGCTGCGGTACGTAGCGGCGCAATATTCACTCACAGCGCCCCAAGAGGGAGGCAGGGCGCTTCCAGTAGCACCCCGCTTCCCTCTTGAGGTGCTACCGGTGAATTTCGGCCGCAGGGGGCGCTTATTTTTTCGGGCCACTAAAAGTAGCACCCCGACTCAATTTTCCCCCCGAACAACTTTACTCTCTGCCCCAAAAATTATTTGAGCTGGTTTACTGTTCTGATTATGCTTTAAATAAAGAAGGAAAATATTTAAATTCCGCATCCTGTTCTAACCATACCCCTCTCTAGTACGAAATATTGACTTGCATTGGTAAAACCCCTTAACTTATGGCTCAGAAAGGTCCCAAGGCGCTTCACCTACAATGAATTAGGAATACATTATGAGGGTGAATGAAGGCATTAATTTGTAAAAGTGCCTGGTCTGGTTACACACCACATGGGGAGGAGGCTTAATAACATTGTAAATTTGCAAGAGAAAGATTCAAAAATAATTCTTGTTGTAAATCTCAAATGATTCAGATTCTCTTGACCGCTTCAGACTGTTTCCTGTGATCGTGCTACAATTAAAATAAGAAAAATGAATCTAGATAAGAAATATTCTCCACCCTACCTTTTAATCATTTGTACCATTATAATTTGGTAGGATTTTAACTCACCGAGGATCTCTCCTCACGTAAAGAGCTGTGGGTTATAAGAACATAAGAAATAGGAGCAGGAGTAGGCCATTTAGCCCCTCGAGCCTGCTCCGTCATTCAATAAGATCATGGCTGATCTGGTCTTGGCGTCAACTCCACTTTCCTGCCCGCTCCCCATAACCCTTGACACCCTTATCGTTCAAAAATCTGTCTATCTCCACCTTAAATATATTCAATGACTCCGCCTCCACAGCTCTCTGGGGTAGAGAATTCCAAAGATTCACGACCCTTAGAGAAGAAATTCCTCCTCATCTCCATTTTAAATGGTCGACCCCTTATTCTGAAACTGTGCCCCCTAGTTCTAGATTCCCCCACGAGGGGAAACATCCTCTCTGCATCTACCCTGTTAAGCCCCCTCAGAATCTTATATGTTTCAATAAGATCACCTCTCATTCTTCTAAACTCCAATGAGTATAGGCCCAACCTGCTCAACCTTTCTTCATAAGACCAACCCCTTCATCTCTGGAATCAACCTAGTGAACCTTCTCTGAACTGCCTCCAATGCGAGTGTATCCCTCCTTAAATAAGGAGACCAAAACTGTACGCAGTACTCCAGGTGTGGTCTCACCAACGCCCTGTACAGTTGTAGCAAGACTTCCCTGCTTTTATACTCCATCCTCCTTGCAATAAAGGCCAACATTCTATTTGCCTTCCTAATTACTTGCTGTACCTGCATGCTAACTTTTTGTGTTTCATGTACATGGACACCCAGATTCCTCTGTCCGCAGCATTTTGTAGTCTCTCTCCAGTTAAATAATAATTTGCATTTTTATTTTTCCTACCAAAGTGGATAACCTCGCATTTTCCCACATTATACTCCATCTGCCAAATTTTTGCCCACTCACTTAACCTATCTATATCCCTTTGCAGATTATTTGTGTCCTCTTCTCAACTTTCTTTCCCACCTATCTTTGTATCATCAGCAAATTTAGTTACATTACACTCGGTCCCTTCATCCAAGTCATTAATATAAATTGTAAACAGCTGAGGCCCCAGCACTGATCCCTGTGGCACCCCACTAGTTACAGTTTGCCAACCTGAAAATGACCCATTTATCCTGACTCTGTTTCCTGTTAGTTAGCCAATCCTCTAGCCATGCTAATATATTACCCCAACCCCATGTGCTCTTATCTTGTGCAGTAACCTTTTATGTGGCACCTTATCGAATGCCTTCTGGAAATCCAAATACACTACATCTACTGGTTCCCCTTTATCCACCCGGCTTGTTACATCCTCAAAGAACTGTAGCAAATTTGTCAAACATGATTTCCCTTTCATAAAACCATGTTGACTCTGCTTGACTGTATTATGATTTTCTAAATGTCCTGCTATTACTTCCTTAATAATGGGCTCCAGCATTTTCCCAATGACTGATGTTAGGCTAACTGGCCTATAGTTTCCTGCTTTCTGTCTCCCTCCTTCCTTGAATATGGGTGTTACATTTGCGGTTTTCCAGTCCGCTGGGACCTCTCCAGAATCCAGGGAATTTTGGTAGATTACAACCAATGCATCCACTATCTCTGCAGCCACTTCTTTTAATACCCTAGGATGCAGGCCATCAGGTCCAGGGGACTTGTCAACCTTTAGTCCCATAAGTTTGCCTTGTACTTTTTCGCAAGTGATAGTGATTGTTTTAAGTTCCCCCCTCCCTATAGCCCCTTGATTATCGATTATTATTGGGATGCTTTTAGTGTCTTCTACCGTGAAGACCGATACAAAATATTTGTTATTTCCTTGTTTCCCATTATTAATTCCCCAGTCTTATCCTCTAAGGGACCAATGTTTACTTTAGTTACTCTCTTCCTTTTTATATACCTGTAGAAGCTCTTACTGTCTGTTTTTATATTTCTTGCTCGTTTATTATCATAATCTATCTTCTCTCTGTTTATTATTTTTTTAGTCGTCCTTTGCTGGTTTCTAAAAATTTTCCAATCCTCTGACCTACCACTAATCTTCACATCATTGTATGCCTTTGTTTTCAATTTGATACCATCCTTAACTTCCTTCGTTCGCCATGGATGGTTCATTCTTCTCTTAGAGTCTTTCTTTCTCACTGGAATATTTCTTTGCTGAGAGTTATGAAATATCTCCTCAAATGTCTGCCACTGCTTATCTACCATCTTACACTTTAATCTATTTTCCCAGTCCACTTTAGCCAACTCTGTCTTCATACCTTTGTAATTGCCTTTATTTATGTTCAGGAAGTAGTTTGAGACCCAAGTTTCTCACCCTCAAACTGAATTTGAAATTCTAAAATGCTATGATCACTCTTTCCTAGAGGATCCTTTAACTATGAGATCATTAATTAATCCTATCTCATTACACATTACCAGATCTAAAATAGCCTGCTCCCTGGTTGGTTCCACAATGTATTGTTCTAAAAAACCATCCCGAATACACTCTATGAACTCTTCCTCAATTTGCCAATTTGATTTGTCCAATCTATATGAAGATTAAAATTGTTATATTTAAGGCTTGTTTTCATTTCGCACAACCGACCCTAGCCACCAAACTTAGGGCCAGTTGGAAACTGGTCCTGGCTCTGAGTCCTGACCTTATTTGAGATTATCTAGATTTTGTTTTTGTCAGAATGTGACAGGTCTATTTTCTGGGATAATTTTGTGTCTTGGGAGTCAAGTTATTTTCATATCAAAAAAGTTATTTGTGTGTCAACTATATGTATGCACTTGATTTACAACACGAAAAAACACTGGGATTCTAATGACATCTTAAGCTTATTTTGCATTATATAAATACTGTAAAGATTATTTAGAATATAACAACAACTTGCACTTATAGTAGTAAAACATCCCAAGGCACTTCACAGGAGTGATATCAAACAAAATTTGGCATCGAGCCACACAAGGAGATATTAGGAGAGGTGACCAAAAGCTTGGTCAAAGATGTAGGTTTTAATGAGCATCTTAAAGGAGGAGATAGAGAGATCGAGAGGTTTAGGGAGGGAACTCCAGCGCTTAGGGCCTAGGCAGCTGAAGGCATGGCCGCCAATGGTGGAGCGATGGAAATCGAGGATGTGCAAGAGGCCAGAATTGGAGGAGCGCAGATATCTTGGAGGGCTGTAAAAGGTTACAGAGATGGGGGTGGGTGAGGCCATGGAGGGATTTGAAAACAAGAATGAGAATTTTAAAATCAAGGCGTTGCTGGACTGGGAGCCAGCGTAGGTCAGCGAGCACAGTGGTGATGAGTGAACGGGCCTTCTATATACAACTATGCATAAAATATACAACATTTTCTTATAGAGGGCAAAGATTATAATCCCCTGGCATACTTAGTAAATGGTGATCATTTTACTTGAAGTCTCAGCCGTATGCCAAGGCCGGAATAAACACTATAGCTTCATGATTCTCCAGGCATGTGGTGTTATGCCCAATCATCCTCCATCATACACACCATGCTACAAAGGTTCTATGGATTGCCAGTTATAATTTTAAAAGGACACTAGTATGTCACAAATACACTTGCAGATAAAATAAACTGGTGACCAAAAGGCCCTGGCATGGTAACTTTACCCAGGGAGCCAGCTGTTGGAGCTTCTTCCTTACACTGCTGCAACATTTGTTTCATCTGTTGCTGTTTAATTGTGCAGTCAACCTGCAGAGCAAGGGCAATAATATTTGGCTGGCTTACGTGTATATCAAACAAGCACACAGTGCAGCCAGCTGAGCCAACTTAAACGAGGTGTGGTCTAATGCACCCACGGGCAGAATTATCTTTGCCGCCGCAAGGTGCATTTTCCCTGAGCAGCAAGTCCTTGGAGTGAGTGGCAGAGGGCAGAGAAACAATGATGCTGACAGTTGTCATCCTACTTAAAGGGGCATGCCATTTTGCTGGAAATTCGCACCATGTTTGAAAACAGGTTTGCAATGCAATCAGCACAACCCCACTGTTTGCCAATTTGTAAACTGGTATTAAATGTATTAACAGGACCGGGCAGACAAAATGAGAACTGGTTCTTGAAGTTTCACCGCAGCAGATCCTGGTACAATGCCCACAATGTCTTGGCGGCCAACATGAAGCATTTGAGAAGACTATTTGGAGCGGGCTATGCTAAGAATGAGCCTGCCCAAAAATAGCCAATACGGTAACAATGCCCCAAGCAACATGAGACAGAGTCCCTGGCTGCTACACTACTGAATCTGCAAATATGGAAAAAAGAAAGAAGTTGCTGTGCTTTACAGCCAATTAAATACTTTTTCAGTGTAGTCACTGTTGTAATGCAGGAAAAATTGACATTTTATATACTGTAAAGAATGGCATAATATTGGAATACTGATGCCTGCTCGAAATGGATGAATAAGATACAGCAGCTATGCAAAATCCTGGATCTTACGCATACCCTAAGTGGTAATAAGTTTAAGAAATTTGATAAAATAAGAAATGCTAATTCGGTCCATCTGCCTTGCCCCATCCTTTAAGTCAAACACAGAAACCCCTGAAACTGATTTATTGCTGTATTTATACCTACTGATCCCAGATAGCGCCTGGCTGGATCTCAAATTGTCCTAGGAAGGAGAGTGTCTGTGTGGTTACACCAGGTAAAGAGCTTCCCTTCTCACAGCTGTACATATTTAAAGAGCATTGGCAGCAGCGTCCACACTGGCTAAATGGCAATTTAACTGCGGACAGGTTTAAACAGCGTCCAGGAGATCCAAGGGACCCCAAGAACACATTTTAAACCTGCTTTGACACACCGTTACACGCCAAATTGTGTCAAACCCGATTTGTGAGCTAGCACTTTAACCCCATATTTACACTGCAGGGTAATCAGTGGTACAAAGTGGGAACGTGCTTTGCAGCAATTCTAAAGTTGGAATATATAAATGCACTTTAAATCTCCCTCCAGCCTTTGAACCAAACACACATCCATTTACTCCCGACTGAAGCGTGAATGCGTTAATTGTTATATTTGAATGCATTCACTAAACCTGCATTTTATTTTGTATTAGATGGAACCTTGTGCAAGAAATGAACAACTCTATCTCGGGATTTATGTTTACAAATATACTTAGCAAGTCCCCATTCGGATGCAAGTTATACTTTGCAATGCATGAGCTTATAGTTTTAGTTAAAGAATTTCTAAAACTGAAAGAGGGAATTATGGCCACAAAAAGCTGTGTTGCCTATTCATCTGGTTATGAATGTAGCTAGTGACTGGCATTATGCCAGGCACTACCTCGAGCAGGTTGAGTGGACTACAGTTCCGATCTACATAATGGCCTGGATTTTATGGTAAAAATAATGGTGATGCTATCAGCGCTCACCATTATTAAAGAGTAAATCGGTCATCAACCTCCAGCAACCGCACATGCACAGTTCAACGCAGAAATCAGGAAATTGCTGTCCGAGTTGCCCTGCCCCTCCAGAAGCTGCGCTATAAAAGTATCGCGCCGAGAGACTTGGCATTCAAACACATGGAACGCATGAAGTTGCTGTACTTATCCACTAGATACCCACTAAACCCGCCAGAAAAAGTTAAGGTTTGTCCATTCCAGTGTAAGTGAATTTTTAATGGCATGATTACTTATTGCCAAACAACCTCTCTGGCACTGAAAATTAACTTTAACAAGTGTGGAGTCTCATTCCTTCAGATTTTAATTATTGTTGGAGATTTTTAACAAATTTAATAATTTTTTTAACTCCATCTCTCTTAATCTCATCTTTCCCTCTATTTTGCTTTCTGTACGTGATTTGGCATTGAATTTAAATATTCGAACTGACACTTCCTGGTTCAGACTCTGCGGCCCCAATCTCGACTGGAACGGGTTTTTCCAAGCTGGGGGAGGAGATACGGTAGGGAAGCCGGGAAGTTTGTGTTTAACTCCACAGCACGCGTCTTTTTTTTCCAGCAGATTCCCCACCGGAAGCCAGTCTGATTGACAGGCTTGGCTACCTGTTGGGCAGGGAAGGCTCCAGAGGAGGCTGCAGACCAGGAGCAGGTAGGGAGCTTGCAGCTGGAGTAGTGGTAGCATGGGGGAAGGTCCCGAATCTTGAGGAGGGGGTCCGATTCTGTGGGGGGGGGGGGTGGGCTCCAATTCTGGAGGGGGTCCGATCTGGGCATGTCCGATCCGATAGGGTGTCGGCGATCCTAGGGGGGAGAAGCAGGTAAGCTTGGGGGGCTGGGGGGAAGCATTCCTGCTTTTCCTGGCCCACAAGCAGTGCTGGAAAAGCACTTAACCTCTTCCACACTGCAGTCCTCACCCCACTTCAGCTGCCGGGCTTCCCGAAGCCCGGGAAACCCGGCCAACCACAGTTAAAGCTGGCAGACAGATAAAATATGAGGCAAGGAGCCTCATTATAATATTTAAATGAGCAACCCGCCTCCTGCGAGTGGGTTGGTTGCCCGTCCCCATCCCGCCTCCGTCAAATCCGGAAGTGAGCAGGTTGGAGGTGGGTTGGGGTCGAGTTTCAGATTTGTAAAATTTTTACATCCCACCTGACCCAAACCCACTCATTTTCGGGGGTTAAAATTACCCCCCCCCCCCCCCACCCCCGCCCGCCTCCCACCCGCATGTCTCGGTAAGGAGTCTTCAATCTGATTGGTTAAGGAGATATACAGTTGCTTTCCCCGTTCACACAAGCGCCAGATCCCCTGCAGAGGGCGCTGTGCCAAAATGGCTTTCCAATCACAGCAAATTCCAGTGTAAAAGCCCATAGAAAGCCTGTGGGCAAGTGTCAGTGTAACAAACAGCTTGTCTAATGTTCGATCGCCGCTGAGAGCAAAATCTGGGCCAATATTTATTACATTCCCTTTAAACTAACTAATGCGAAGGTGTAAATTGTGTTGATCTTTCCTTTCCTCAGCTGTATAAAACAGTACTGTCCCAAACTCATTCCCTAGCGAGGAAAGAAAAAACTACAAAAGCTGGAAACCTGAAGTTTATATTTTTTTTTCCGTAAGCCCATGCTAACCTGATCCAACAAGAATTCTTCAGGATAGGTTGTCAAAAAGAGAGTTAGATTCCTAAAATACATGGAGGAGAACAATTGAAACAAACATTAAATGAGAGCATTTCTACCACTAATAGAACAACACAATGGTAATAGTCACATTCATCAAGCTGATTAGAATTGGCTTTGCCTGGTGCTAAGACTAAACTGTTGCCTGCCCGTTGTTAAACTGTATATCATTCGGAGGAACATTTGGTTTGGGTAAAGACAAAAGCCTAATAGGCTTTGCCGTCTCAAGATTCCTACCTGCGTACTGTCATTACTGATTAACATAAGCGTTACATGCCTGTCAGCCAATCATATTGCAGGCCTGGAGGACGACATAATACCTTATCTGTACAGAGTGACATTCCAAGCAGCTGATTCTTCAGAGCTGCTTGTGGTTTTAAGTTTTATATCATTTTGCAGTCTCTAAATGAAGCTGCCTTTTATTTGAATGGTTTCTACTTTGTACACCACAGTGCAGTAGCAGTCAATGTGCAAAATCTGTACTTTACACTGGTGGAAATGTTAAGGATAATTTAGCTTCCGGTGCAGCAGTGCAGTGCCCTGTGCTGTGGAGTAGAACGTTTATGCATTCGGCTAGTTTCCTTTCTCATCTTTGTCATTAGACAGAAGTTTTGAGCAGGGCCAAGAATTTTCCCACAAGGGAGAGGGAGGGTGGGGGAGATTGAATGGTGAGTCACTGAGCTCTGGGCCACCTCTAAGCAACTGGCTTAACAACAACAACAACAACTTGTATTTATATAGCGCCTTTAATGTAGTAAAACGTCTCAAGGCGCTGCACAAAAGTATTTTAAGCCAAAAAATTTGACACCGATCCACATAAGGATAAATTAGGGCAGGTGACCAAAAGCTTGGTCAAGGAGGTAGGTTTTAAGGAGCGTCTTAAAGGAGGAAAGAGAGGTAGCGAGGCGGAGAGGTTTAGGCAGGGAATTCCGGAGCTTAGGGCCTAGGCAACAGAAGGCACGGCCACCAATGGTTGAGCGATTATAATCAGGGATGCTCAGGAGGGCAGAATTAGAGGAGCGCAGATATCTCGGGGGGTTGTGGGGCTGAAGGAGATTACAGAGATAAGAAGGGGCGAGGCCATGGAGGGATTTGAAAGCAAGAAAGAAAGAAAGGAAGAACTTGCATTTATGTAGCACTTTTCACGACCTCAGGACATCCCAAAGTGCTTTACAGCCAATTAAGTACTTTTGAAGATTGCGGGGAGAGATCATGTGAGGGAGTGATCGTGGAGAGGGAGAGATCGCGTGGAGGAGTGTTCGTAGACAGGGAGAGATCGCGGGGGAGAGATCGCAGAGAGGGTGAGATCGCGGGGGAGGGATCTCCTCGGGGAGTGATCGTGGAGAGGGAGAGATCACGGGGAGAGATCACAGGGGAGAGATCGCGGAGAGGGAGAGATCGCGGGGAGAGATCACAGGGGAGAGATCGCGGAGAGGGTGAGATCGCGGGGGAGGGATCTCCTCGGGGAGTGATCGTGGAGAGGGAGAGATCGCGGGGAGAGAACACAGGGGAGTGATCATGGAGAGGGAGAGATCGCGTGGAGGAGTGTTCGTAGACAGGGAGAGATCGCGGGGGAGAGATCGCGGAGAGGGAGAGATTGCGGGGAGAGATCACAGGGGAGTGATCGTGGAGAGGGAGAGATCGCGGGGAGAGATCACAGGGGAGAGATCGCGGAGAGGGTGAGATCGCGGGGGAGAATCTCCTCGGGGAGTGATCGTGGAGAGGGAGAGATCGCGGGGAGAGATCACAGGGGAGTGATCGTGGAGAGGGAGAGATCGCGAGGAGGAGTGTTCGTGGACAGGGAGAGATCGCGGGGGAATGATCGCAGGGAGAGATCTCACAGAGGAGTGTTCGTAGACAGGGAGAGATCGCGGGGGAGAGATCGCGGAGAGGGAGAGATCGCGGGGAGAGATCACAGGGGAGAGATCGTGGAGAGGGAGAGATCGCGGGGGAGAGATCTCCTCGGGGAGTGATCGTGGAGAGGGAGAGATCGCGGGGAGAGATCACAGGGGAGTGATCGTGGAGAGGGAGAGATCGCGGGGAGAGATCACAGGGGAGAGATCGCGGAGAGGGTGAGATCGCGGGGAGAGATCTCGTGGGGGAGTGATCGTGGAGAGGGAGAGATCGCGGGGGAGAGATCTCCTCGGGGAGTGATCGTGGAGAGGGAGAGATCACGGGGAGAGATCACAGGGGAGAGATCGCGGGGGAGTGGTCGCGGGGAGAGATCTCGTGGGGGAGTGATCGTGGAGAGGGAGAGGTCACGGGGGAGAGATCTCCTGGGGGAGTGATCGTGGAGAGGGAGAGATCGCAGGGAGAGATCTCCTCGGGGAGTGAGCGTGGAGAGGGAGAGATCGCAGGGAGAGATCTCGTGCGGGAGTGATCGTGGAGAGGGAGTGATCGTGGAGAGGGAGAGGTCGCGGGGAGAGATCTCGTGGGGGAGAAATCGTTGAGAGGGAGAGATCGCGGGGAGAGATCTCGTGGGGGAGAGATCGTTGAGAGGGAGAGATCGCGGGGAGAGATCTCGTGGGGGAGAGATCGTTGAGAGGGAGAGATCGCGGGGAGAGATCTCGTTGGGGAGAGATCGTTGAGAGGGAGAGATCGCGGGGAGAGATCTCGTGGGGGAGAGATCGTTGAGAGGGAGAGATCGCGGGGAGAGATCTCGTGGGGGAGAGATCGTTGAGAGGGAGAGATCGCAGGGGAGTGATCGCAGGGTCAGAGGTCACAGGGGAGTGTCGCGGGGTCAGAGATTGCGGGGGGATAGAATGCCAGGGAGTGATCACGGAGGAGAGATCGCGGGGAGGGAGAGATCCTATGGGGGAGAGCTTGCGCAGAGCAGGGATCGTGCGGAGCGATCGCACGGGAGAAATCACGGGGGAGAGATCGCGGGGGAGAGATCACATGGGGGAGAGATCGCGGGGCAGAGATCGCGGGGGAGAGATCACATGGGGAGAGATCACATGGGGGAGTGATCGTGGGGGAGAGATCACATGGTGTAGAGATCACATGGGGGAGAGATCACATGGGGGAGAGATCGCATGGGGGAGTGATCGTGGGGGAGAGATCACATGGTGTAGAGATCACATGGGGAGAGATCACATGTGGGAGAGATCACATGGGGGAGCGATCGCGGGGGAGAGATCTCGTGGGGGAGTGATCAAGGAGAGGGAGAGATCGCGAGGGAGAGATCGCGGGGAGAGATCGCAGGGAGATTGATCGCGGAGCGGACGAGACCGCGAGGAGGGAGAGATCACATGCAGGAGAGATTGCAGGGGAGAGATCACATGGGGAGAGATCACTTGGGGGAGAGATTGCGGGGGAGAGATCACATGGGGAGAGATCACTTGGGGGAGAGACTGCGGGGGAGAGATCACATGGGGAGAGATCACATGGGGAGAGATCACATGGGGGAGAGATGGCGGGGGAGAGATCACATGGGGGAGAGATCACATGGGGGAGAGATCACATGGGGAGAGATCACATGGGGGAGAGATCGCGGGGGAGAGATCACATGGGGCAGAGATCACATGGGGAGAGATCACATGGGGGAGTGATCGCGGGGGAGAGATCACATGGGGGAGAGATCACATGGGGAGAGATCACTTGGGGGAGTGATCGTGGGGGAGAGATCACATGGTGTAGAGATCACATGGGGAGAGATCATGGGGGAGAGATCACATGGGGGAGTGATCGCGGGGAGAGATCATAAGAACATAAGAACATAAGAAATAGGAGCAGGAGTAGGCCAATTGGCCCCACGAGCCTGCTCCGCCATTCAGTAAGATCATGGCTGATCTGATCCTAACCGCCAATCTACTATCACAGAACCATCTCCTGAATCTAACAGAATTGGACACATGAAATAGGAGCAGGATCAGGCTACACGGCCCCTGGGCCCGCTACGCTACCCACAGGGCCATGACCGATCCGAACCTAGACTCATGTCCAAATTCCTGCCCGCTCCCCGTAACCCTTAATTCCCTTTACTTCTAGGAAACTGTCTATTTCTGTTTTAAATTTATGTAATGATGTAGCTTCTACAGCTTTTTGGGGCAGCATATTCCATGGACCTACCACCCTCTGAGTGAAGTAGTTCCTTCTCATCTCAGTTTTGAAAGAGCAGCCCCTTATTCTAAGATTATGCCCCCTAGTTCTAGTTTCACCCATCATCGGGAACATCCTCCCCGCATCCACCTGATCCAACCCCTTCACAATCTTATATGTTTCAATAAGATCGCCTCTCATTCTTCTGAACTCCAATGAGTAGAGTCCCAATCTACCCAACCTCTCCTCATATGTCCATCCCCTCATCCCCGGGATTAACTAAGTGAACCTTCTTTGTACTGACTCGAGAGCAAGTATGTCTTTTCTTAAGTATGGACACCAAAACTGTGTGCAGTATTCCAGGTGCGGTCTCACCAATACCTTGTACAACTGAAGCAATACCTCCCTATTTTTATATTCTATCCCCTTAGCAATGAAAGCCAACATTCCATTGGCCTTCTTAATCACTTGCTGCACCTGCATACTAACCTTTTGAGTTTCGTGCACCAGGACCCCCAGATCCCTTTGTACTTCAGTACTTTCCAGTTTCTTGCCATTAAGATAATAACTTGCTCTGCTATTTTTCCTGCCAAAGTGCATAACCTCACACTTTCCAGTATTGTATTCCATCTGCCAAATCTCTGCCCACTTACTTAGCCTGTCTATGTCCCCTTGCAGATTTTTTATGTCCTCCTCACTCACTACTTTCCCTCCCATCTCAGTATCATCTGCAAACTTTGATATGTTACACTCGGTCCCCTCCTCCAAATCGTTAATATAGATTGTAAAGAGTTGGGGACCCAGCACTGACCCCTGCGGAACACCACTAGTTACTGATTGCCAGTCTGAGAATGAACCATTTATCCCAACTCTCTGCCTTCTGTTAGATAGCCAATCCTCTATCCATGCCAGAATATTACCCCCAATCCCGTGTTTTTTATCTTAAGCAATAATCTTTTGTGTGGCACCTTGTCAAATGCCTTTTGGAAGTCTAAATACACCACAACCACTGGTTCCCCTTTATCCACCCTGTATGTTACTTCCTCAAAGAACTCCAGCAAATTTGTCAAACATGACTTCCCCTTCATAAAACCATGCTGACTTTGTCCTATTAAATTATGATTATCCAAATGTCCCGTTACTGTCTCCTTAATAATGGACTCCAAAATTTTACCTACCACAGATGTTAGGCTAACCGGTCTATAGTTTCCAGCCTTCTGTCTACTGCCCTTTTTAAATAAGGGTGTTGCATTAGCAGTTTTCCAGTCTGCCGGGAGAGATCTCGTGGGGGAGAGATCGCGGAGAGGGAGAGATCGCCGGGGAGTGATCGCGGAGAGGGAGAGATCGCGGGGGAGAGATCGCGGGGAGAGATGACATGGGGGAGAGATCACATGGGGGTGTGATTGCGGGGGAGAGATCACATGGGGGAGAGATCACATGGGTGAAAGATCGCGGGGGAGAGATCACATGGGGAGAGATCGCGGGGAGAGACCTCGTGGGCGAGTGATCGCGGAGAGGGAGAGGTCGTAGGGAGAGATCTCGTGGGGGAGAGATCACGGAGAGGGAGTGATCGCGGAGAGGGAGAGGTCGCGGGGAGAGATCTCGTGGGGGAGAGATCACGGAGAGGGAGTGATCGCGGAGAGGGAGAGGTCGCAGGGGAGAGATCTCATGGGGGAGTGTTCATGGAGAGGGAGAGATTGCGGGAGAGAGATCACATGGGAGAGTGATCGCGGAGCGGACGATATCGCGGGAATGGAGAGATCATATGGGGGAGAGCTCGCGCAGAGGAGGGATCATGCGGAGCGATCGCAGGGGAGAAATCACGGGGGAGAGATCGCGGGGCAGAGATCGCGGAGGAGAGATCATGGGGGAGAGATCACATGTGGGAGTGATCGCGGGGCAGAGATCGCGGGGGAGAGATCATGGGGGAGAGATCACATGGGGGAGTGATCGCGGGGGAGAGATCATTGGGGGAGTGATCGCGGGGGAGAGATCGCAAGGGAGAGATCGCGGGGGAGAGATCACATGGGGGAGAGATCACATGGGGAGAGATCACTTGGGGGAGTGATCACGGGGGAGAGATCATGGGGGAGAGATCACATGGGGAGAGATCATGAGGGAGAGATCACATGGGGGAGAGATCATGGGGAGAGATCACATGGGGGAGAGATCACATGGGGAGAGATCACTTGGGGTAGTGATCGTGGTGGAGAGATCATGGGGAGAGATCACATGGGGGAGAGATCATGGGGAGAGATCACATGGGGAGAGATCACATGGGGGAGAGATCACATGGGGAGAGATCACTTGGGGTAGTGATCGCGGGGGAGAGATCATGGGGGAGTGATCACATGGGGAGAGATCACATGGGGGAGAGATCACATGGGGGAGAGATCACATGGGGAGAGATCACATGGGGAGAGATCACATGGGGGAGAGATCGCGAGGGAGAGATCACATGGGGGAGAGATCACATGGGGAGTGATCGCGGGGAGAGATCACATGGGGAGAGATCACATGGGGAGAGATCACATGGGGGAGAGATCACATGGGGGTGTGATCACGGGGGAGAGATTGCGGAGAGAGATCTCGTGGGGGAGTGATCAAGGAGAGGGAGAGATCACGGGGAGAGATCTCGTGGGGGAGAGATCTCGTGGGGAAGAGATCGCGGAGAGGGAGAGATCGCGGGGGAGCGATCTCGTGGGGGAGACATCGCGGAGAGGGAGAGATCGCGCAGAGAGATCTCGTGGGGGAGAGATCGCGGAGAGGGAGAGATCGCACAGAGAGATCTCGTGGGGGAGAGATCAAGGAGAGGGAGAGATCGCGGGGAGAGATCTCGTGGGGGAGAGATCGTGGGGGAGATATCACATGGGGAGAGATCGCGGGGGAGAGAGATCGTGGGGGAGAGATCACATGGGGAGAGATCTCGTGGGGGAGAGATCGCGGAGAGGGAGAGATCGCGGTGAGGGAGAGATCGTGGGGGAGAGATCGCGGAGAGGGAGAGATCTCGGTGAGAGATCTCATGGGGGAGAAATCGTGGGGGAGAGATCACATGGGGGAGTGATCGCGGGGGAGAGATCGCGGGCGAGAGATCTCGTCGGGGAGAGATCGCGGAGAGGGAGAGATCTCGTGGGGGAGAGATCGTGGGGGAGAGATCACGGAGAGGGAGAGATCTCGTGGGGGAGAGATCGTGGGGGAGATATCACATGGGGAGAGATCGCGGGGGAGAGAGATCGTGGGGGAGAGATCACATGGGGAGAGATCTCGTGGGGGAGAGATCGCGGAGAGGGAGAGATCGCGGTGAGGGAGAGATCGCGGGGGAGAGATCGCGGAGAGGGAGAGATCTCGGTGAGAGATCTCGTGGGGGAGAAATCGTGGGGGAGAGATCACATGGGGGAGTGATCGCGGGGGAGAGATCGCGGGCGAGAGATCTCGTGGGGGAGAGATCGCGGAGAGGGAGAGATCTCGTGGGGGAGAGATCGTGGGGGAGAGATCACGAAGAGGGAGAGATCTCGTGGGGGAGAGATCGTGGGGGAGAGATCACGAAGAGGGAGAGATCTCGTGGGGGAGTGATCGCGGGGGAGAGATCACATGGGGAGAGATCACATGGGGAGAGATCGCGGGGAGAGATCGCGGGGAGAGATCACATGGGGAGAGATCGCGGGGGAGAGATCGCAGGGGAGAGATCACATGGGGAGAGATGCGGGGAGAGATCACATGGGGAGAGATCGCGGGGGAGTGATCGCGGGGGAGAGATCACATGGGGGAGTGATCGCAGGGGAGAGATCACATGGGGGAGAGATCGCGGAGGAGTGATCGCGGGGGAGAGATCACATGGGGAGAGATCGCGGGGGAGAGATCGCGGGGGGGAGATCGCGGGGAGAGATCACATGGGGAGAGATCGCGGGGAGAGATCACATGGGGAGAGATCGCGGGGGAGTGATCGCGGGGGAGAGATCACATGGGGGAGTGATCGCGGGGTAGAGATCACATGGGGGAGAGATCGCGGGGGAGTGATCGCGGGGGAGAGATCACATGGGGAGAGATCGCGGGGGAGAGATCACATGGGGGAGTGATCGCGGGGGAGAGATCGCGCAGAGAGATCTCGTGGGGGAGAGATCGTGGGGGAGAGATCACATGGGGGAGAGATCGCGGTGGAGAGATCGCGGGGGAGAGATCACATGGGGAGAGATCGCGGGGGAGAGATCACATGGGGAGAGATCGCGGGGAGAGATCACATGGGGGAGAGATGGCGGGGGAGATATCACATGGGGGAGAGATCGCGGTGGAGAGATCGCGGGGGAGAGATCACATGGGGAGAGATCGCGGGGGAGAGATCGCGGGGAGAGATCACATGGGGAGAGATGGCGGGGGAGATATCACATGGGGGAGTGATCGCGGGGAGGAGAGATCGTATTGCTTTACGGGCCAGTGTGAAGTACTCCTGAACTTCCTGGCCCACAAGCAGTGCTATAAAACGCACTGACCTGCTGGATCTGGCTGCTCCTGTTTTCTTTTGCCTGCTCGGTTTCCCGAGCCCTGGGCAATCCAACCCACAGCCATTAAATTCAAATGCCAAAATCTGAGGAACGGAGCCTCATTTACTTATTATAATTAAGGGCTGGTCTCTCCAGAGCGGGTTACTTGGCTAACCCCTAACCCGTCGCAGTTACACCGGAAGTAGATCCGTTCGCGACGGGTTGGGGTTGGTTTCCACATTTTTACTGATTTAACCGCCCCCCCCCCCACCCCCCGCCAACACTCACACCCGTCATGAGGAGTGGGAGGTGGGGCTAAAATACCAGCCTATAAGTCCATGGCCAGTGATATATATGTGTGCTTGTGTGTTATATATAATAAATGAAACTAACCTAAAGATGAAAGAGATTATAATTCTGAATCCAAGTTAATGCTGCAATATTTGCCTATATATTGCAAAATACAATACATCACAGTAGATTTGGAGCTATTATTCACATTATTATTTTCCAAATCCTATTTAGAAATGAACTATTTAGTGGTTCTGCAATATTTTGGATAATGAAGTCTCTGCTACACATAAAAGACCTGGGCCCCGCTTGTACAAATGAAGTCACTAACCATATGTCACTGAAGTGAAGGCAGCAGAAATCATCTATGTTCATTTAAGCTACCTCAGCAATTCAGTTTCCTCCCGCTCCAATGACTATTGTGATATGAAATAATTTGCCCTTTGTGGAGACACATTGGCACGTTTCTGCACCATGATTTCACTCCTAGTTTGCAAAAAATATTAAAGCAAGCCAGGCTGGCACTAGAAAGTTTCAGTCTCTTTTCAAAGATTTTTATAGACAAATTTATTTGTGGGATAAGGTAAGTACTCAGTGCTTTTAATAACTTTCCAATGATCAAACTCAGCAATTTTTGATCATTCAACCCAGAGCTGCCCGATTTCCAGCTTGTTCAGCGACAGATCGAACTCTGTAATTCAATAATAACACGTAAAGTTCAAGTTGCAATGGGATAAGTTATGCAGCATCCTTTCACCTCTTTTGTATACAGCCCTGACTGTTGGGATGAAGAGCTCCTTGATCGGATAGCAGTCAGGCAGTCAGGCTCCGATGTTTGGCCTGGGAGGCACAACTGACAGCAACTTTATAGTAATAGGCACTAAAAATGAGTAGTCTCACTCAAACAGGACAGGGGGATGGGTGGAGTGGAAATGGAAAGCCCACCCTGCTATGAGACAGGGTGCTCTTCACCTCTCAACAATTTTCTCTACTGACTTTCCTCCTCTCGTGGGCACCGGACGTGTTTAGGAGATAATGTTATGATTCCATTATTTGTGATTTATGTGAACATGTGCATTATTAAGAGGATAAACAAATCCTGAGTAAAAAGTAATAAAATAACCCTAAAAGAACGTTAAAAATTGATGTTCCTGTTGTACCTCAGAACATCACAAAGCGCTTCACAGCCAATGAATTACAGTCACTGTTGTAAGGTCCCACAACCAGCAATGTGATTAATGAGCAGATAGTCCATTTTAGTGAGGTTGGCTCAGGGATAAATGTTGGTTAGGACACCAGGGAGAACTTCCCTACTCTTCTTCGGAAAGCACTATGCGATCATTGGCATCCAGCCAACAGGGCAGGCTTGGTTTAACACCTCATCCGAAAGGCAGCACCTCTGACAGTGCAGTATTCCCTCAGTACTGCACTGGAGTGTCAGCAGAGTCCATTTCACCTGTACCCGGGGCTGAGATTTTGAGTCACGGCTGCCAGCAAGGCAAGTGGGGTGTCACAGTCTAAAAGGTGGGGGTCTCGGGGCGGCAGCGGCCCAGATTATTATTATCCTGCTGCTCTGGGCCCCACAAAAAAAATAATTCCAAACTGAACTTAGCTCCATCACACATGGAACTGGTTGGATGGTGCATGGTGCACACACTGACCATTCCGACTTCAACTGGGTCCTAGGACCCGGACCTGAATATTAAAAGGGGTCTACTGGCTGAGACAGGCAAATGCTTTGGACGCCCAGTGCTAGGCCCCTTTCAAAATGTCACTACCTTCTTAGTGGATGTTAATAGGTCAGTAAGGCGATGACCCCATTTTGAGGCCGTTACCGCCAGGTGATATAGGTGAACATTGACCCCACCGTGTGCTCTAATCTCTGGACTGAAGCTTAAACCCATAACCATCTGGCTCAGAGGTGAGAGAGCTCGCTCGGAGCCAAGATGGACACCTTTTCACAAACAGGACTACCCTGGTAGACCCATCATTTCAGCTACTCTTGCCCCATGGAACTGATTTCTTCCTATCTCGACTCTATTTTTTCTCCCCTTGTCCAGTCTCTTCCTACCTACATCCACGAGTCTTCCAACATCCTCTGACACTTTGACAGTTTCCAGAGTCCTGGCCCTAATGACCTCCTCTTCACCATGGACGTCCAATCCCTCTACACCTCCATCCCCAACCAGGATGGCTTGAGGGCTCCGCTTCTTCCTGGAACGGACGACCAACCAGTTCCCATCCACCACCACCCTCCTCCGCCTGGCTGAACTTGTTCTCGCATTAAACAACTTCTCCTTTGACTCCACTCACTTCCTCCAAATAAAAGGTGTTGCTATGGGAACCTGTATGAGTCCTAGCTATGCCTGCCTTTTTGTGGGATACGTGGTACATTCTTTGTTCCAGTATTCAGGTCCCCTCCCTCAACTCTATTTCTGGTACATTGATGACTGTATCGGTGCTGTTTCCTGCTTTCGCCCCGAACTGGAAAATGTCATCAACTTTGCTTCCAATTTCCATCCTTTGGTCACCTTTACATGGTCCGTCTCCGACTCTTCCCTTCCCTTCCTTGACTTCTCTGTCTCCATTTCTGGGGATAGACTATTGACCAATATCCACTATAAGCCCACTGACTCCCACAGCTACCTGGACTACACTTCCTCCCACCCCGCTGCCTGTAAGGACTCTATTCCATTCTCCCAGTTTCTCTGCCTCTGTCGCATCTGTTCCAACAATGCCACCTTCCATACCAGTGCTTCCGATATGTCTTCCTTTTTCTTCAACCGAGGATTCCCCTCCACCATGGTTGACACGGCCCTCGACTGTGTCCATTCCATTCCCTTCACTTCTGTTCTCACCCCTTCCCCTCCCTCCCAGAACCACAAAAGGATTTCTTTTGTCCTCACCTTTCACCCCACCAGCCCCCACATTCAACAAATCATCCTCCGCCATTTCCACCACCTCCAGCGTGATCCCACCACCAAACACATCTTCCTCTCCCCTCCCCTTTCAGCATTCCGAAGGGACCGCTCCCTCCACGACACCCTGGCCCACTCCTCTATCACCACCAAAACCCACTCCACTTCCCACAGCACCTTTCCGTGCAAGCGCAGGTGATGCAACACCTGCCCTTTTACCTTCTCCCTTCCCACTGTCCAGGGCCCCAAACACTCCTTCCAGGTGAAACAGCGATTTACTTGTACTTCTTTCAATTTGATATACGGTATTCGCTGCTCACGATGTGGTCTCCTCTACATTGGGGAGACCAAACGCAGATTGGGTGACCGCTTTGCGGAACGCCTCCATTCAGTCTGCAAGCGTGACCCCGAGCTTCCGGACGCCTGTCACTTTAATTCTGCACCCCACTCCCACTCTGACCTCTCTGTCCTCGGCCTCCTACACTGTTCCAATGAAGCTCAACATAAGCTCGAGGAAGGCTTTCGATTAGGCACTTTACAGCCCTTCTGGACTCAACATCGAGTTCAATAGTTTCAGACCATAACCTCTGCCCCTATTTTTTCAGATGGCAGCTGTTGCTGATGATTATGGTATTCCCATTTACACCTCCTCTGGACCCATCTTTTATTTCTTTACTTGTCCCATTACTATTTCCTTTCGCCTTACACTATCACCCCTTTTGTCATTTAATCTCTCCTGCCTTCCACCCTATCACAGACCTTCCCTTTTGTTCTTTCCTCCCCTCCCCCCTTTCTCTGCCTCTGTACTTGCTTAAAACCTGTTACATCTTGAACTTTTTCCAGTTCTGACAAAAGGTCATTGACCTGAAACATTAATTCTGTTTCTCGCTCCACAGATGCTGCCTGACCTGCTGAGTATTTCCAGCATTTTCTCGTTTTATTTCAGATTTCAGTATCCGCAGTATTTTGCTTTGACACCTTCTATTATGGGTTGTGAAACTGAAATCTATTGAACATTTGTTCTTTGACTTGTTTTATTTGTTAATTAATTTGCATGATTTGAATCCCAGGATCACTGTTTGTTTATAATATAAAATTTTGGCCAATTGCAGATTTTTTAAACTTGTCAGATATTGGATTTAAGGTGAGATTCTGCCATTACGTGTTTTCCTGCTTCCCACTCTCATCAAATGAGAGCGCACACAAGAGAAGACTGAGGGTTTGATAGGGTAGACACACAGAAGATGTTTCCACTTGCGGGTGAGACCAGAACTAGAAGCCATAAATATAAGACAATCACTAATAAATCCAATAGGGAATTCAGGAGAAACTTCTTTACCCAAAGAGTGGTGAGAATGTGGAACTCGCTACCACAGGGAGTACTTGAGGAGAATAACATAGATGCATTCAAGGGGTAAGCACATGAGGGAGAAAGGAATTGAAGGACATGTTGATAGGGCTAGATGAAGAGGGGTGGGAGGAGGCTCATGTGGAGCATAAAGACCGGCATGGACCTGTTGGGTTGAATGGCCTGTTTCTCTGTTGTAAATACTTTGTAATATATGCACAATAATCATTAGAAGAGCTGTGTGTGCTAGCAATACTACATACGCAGCTCTACCCTCATGTCATTGAATTGCATTGTGCAGCAAATTTGTATGCAAGTCATTGGCACAATGAATGAAGGCACATTGCATAAACACGCCCTTTTTATACATGTCCTTATTGGATTCTGATGGCCACCATTTGAAATATATGCCCATTTAACACAGTATATTGGGCAGTCTAATTATATTCAAGCTGCACTTCAGTCATGTATACCGTTAAAGGTATGAGCTCCAATTCATCCCTCTACTGATAGTTTATTGACATTTTGCCACAAGGACACTAAATAATAACTACAGGTCACCAGCATATTTTATTAAACAGCATCAGTTCCAATTACTTTATCTGAAATTATGAAATTATGGGAATTAACAGCAACTGTTTAAACACTTTATGAAAATACATGACTACCTGTCAAACCATCTGCGAAATAAAGAGAGGCCCAACAGCCACAAGAGTCTTTTCCATCACTCCATACTTTAAGACAGCAGGAGGCAGGGAGTAACTCCAATTGCTTGGGGCACAGAAAATGTTCTCAGTGGTGTGAAGACCATATTGTCCACCCGCTGGCTTCAAGTGTTCTACAAGCAACCTTCTTCCTCTGTGTTGCTCAGAGATGTCTTCAACCATCTATCCTTCGAATCCTTGGACATTGTTGGGTTAGCCGTGACTGTCACTGGAGTTGACGTTCCACTTCTATCAAAGGCTGTAGTTACGGGAGTTCCTAGCTGTGATGGATCTTCACAGAATTCCAATTGAAATTGCTTCCATTTTTAGTAAAATGTATATTCAGTAGTGAAGTTAAATGGTAACATTTTATTTTTTTGTAAAATAAGATTGCTTAATTATGTTTGGAAATATATTGTTTTCCATTAGTTCATTCTGTGATTATCTCAGTCCTTTATCACCATTACCAAAACCCATGATTTTAATATCAAGATTATTTTTAAACACAGTGCAGTGATTGCCTATGAGTTCTAACTTTTCTTATTAAGGAGAACTCTGCGAATGTTCCTGCATCTCTAGGTTGTTTTGCTAGTGTGCATGTATTTGGAAGGCTGCTTGTTCTATGCTAGCGAGATTACTGAAATGGTTGTTTAACAGCTTGCACTAACAGATTCTTTAATGCAATAAATATACATTGAAGCGGTTCACAGTGGCAAAGTTAATCAGAGACCGAGCAAAGATGGGTGAAGGCTTAGGGATGATGACCAAAGACAAAATCAAAGAGGTCAATTCTGATGACACTTCTGAAGGAGAGAAGAGAGGAAGCAAGAGGGAGGGGTTTAGGGATAGCGTTCCAGAGCATGGGACAGAGATGATTGAAGGTTCTGTGACAGAAGGTGGAGCAGAGGGAGGGGGCTGCAAAGAAGCCCAGAGAAGAAAGTGTAGAGGTAGGGAAGGGGGCAGGCCAGGAAGATACTTGTAAATGAGGGCAAGGATTTTGAAATCGATGTGTTGCAGGATAAGGAGCCCTCAAAGATGGTTGGCGAGGACAAGAGTAATAGGGGAAGGGGACTTAGTGTGAGACAAGCTGTGGGCAGTAGAATTTTAAGATGAGTTGCAATTTGTAAGGAGTGAAATTTGGGAAGTTGGCAAGGAAAACATTACAGTAATTGAGTCTGGAGCCAATAAATTAGATAAATATTTCAATAGCAGTGGGTGTGAGGTAGGGGTGGAGGTCAGTGATGTTATGGAGGTGGATTTGGTGGAGGCCAGGACGTAGTGTTTGAAGCACAGCTCAGGGCCAAACAGGATACTGAGGTTGCACACTCTCTGGCTCAGCCTCAGCAAGCTGCCATGGACAGGAATGGAGTCAGGGGTTTGGGTGGGGAGTTTATGGCAGATGTCTCACAGGATGGCTTCAGTCTTGCTGATATTGAATTTAAGGAAGTACTTGATATCAGGCTAGGAGGTGCAGTTTTCCAATATATCTCCAGTGTATGCTGGGACTGCCGAAGTGGGCAATCTCCTCTACAGTTTGTGGAATGTATCACATTCCTTACCTCTTTCCATCATCTGCAATCTTATCTGATGAGTGATATTGCATTACATCTTTGTTTCCTTTACTCATCAGTATATATTTTTTCCTTTGCTTTCCAGTTGAATTGTTTGTTTCAATCTTGCAGATTTACAAGATTTTGCAAGGCCTGCCATCGTCTTTTTCATAAGGGCATAAGCGGATCAGGAGTAGATCATTCAGCCCCTCGAACCTGCACCACCATTCAATAAGATCATGGCTGATCTTCTACATCAACTCCATTTCCTGCACTATCCCCATATCCCTTAATTCCCTTAGTGCCCAAAAATCTATCGATGTCAGTCTTGAATATACTCAGTGACTAAGCATCCACAGCCCTTTCTGGGGTAGAGAATTCCAAAGATTCACAACCCTCTGAGTGAAGAAATTTCTCTTCATCTCAGTCCTAAATGGCTGACCCCTTATCCTGAGACTGTGACCCCTGGTTCTAGACTCCCCAGCCAGGGGAAACAGCCTCTCAGTACCTAACCTGTCAAGTACTCTAAGAATTTTATAAGTTTCAATGAGATCACCTCTCATTCTTCTAAACTCTAGAGAATATAGGCCCATTCTACTCAATCTCTCCTCATAGGAAAGCCCTCTCATCCCAGGAATCAATCTAGTGAACCTTCGTTGCACCCCCTCTAAGTCAAGTATATCCATCCTTAGGTAAGGAGACCAAAACTGTACACAGGTGTGGTCGTGCCAAAGTCCTATATATTTGCAGCAAGACTTCCTTACTCTTATACTGCATCCCCCTTGCAATAAAGGCTAACATACCATTTGTTTTCCTAATTGCTTGCTGTACCTGCACGTTAACTTTCTGTGATTTGTGTACAAGGATACTCAAATCGCTCTGAATCCCAACATTTACTAGTCTCTCACCTTTAAAAAATATTCTGTTTTTCCATTCTTCTTACCAAAGTGGATAATTTCACACTTCCCCACATTATACTCCATCTGCCACCTTCTTGCCCAATCACTTAACCGGTCTATATCCCTTTGAAGTCTCTTTGCGTCCTTCTCACAGCTTACTTTCCCACCTAGCTTTGTATTGTCAGCAAACTTGGATACATTACACTCGGTCCCCTCATCTAAGTCATTGATATAGATTGTAAATAGCTGAGGCCCAAGCACTGATCCTTGCGGCACTCCACTAGTTACACCCTGCCATGCCGAAAATGAACCGTTTATTCCTACTCGCTGTTTCTGTCCTTTAACCAATCTTCAATCCAAGCTAATATATTACCTCCAATCCCATGAGCCCTAATCTTGTGTAATAACCTCTTGTATGGCACCTTATCGAATGCCTTCTGAAAATGCAAATATATTACATCCACTGGTTCCCCTTATCTGCCCTGCTAGTTACGCCCTCAAAAAACTCTAATAGTTTTGTTAAACACGATTTCCCTTTCCTAAAACCGTGTTGACTCTGCATAATCATATTGTGATTTTCCAAGTGCCCTGTTATCGTGTCCTTAATAATAGATTCTAGCATTTTCCCTATTACTGATGTCAGACTAACTGGCCTATAGTTCCTTGTTTTCTCTCTCCCTTCTTTCTTGAATAGCGGAGTTACGTTTGCTACTTTCCAATCCCTGGGACCGTTCTAGAATCTAGGGAATTCTGGAAGATCAAAACCAATGCATCCACTATCTCTGCAGCCACCTCTTTTAGAACCCTAGGATGTAGGCCAACAGGTCCAGGGGATTGGTTGGCTTTTAGTCCCATTAATTTCTCCAGTACTTTTTCTTTACTAATATTAATTATTTTAAGATCCTCACTCTCATTAGACCCTTGGTTCCCCACAATTTCCGGTATGTTCTTTGTGTCTTCTACTATGAAGACAGATACAAAATATTTGTTTAACCTCTCTGCCTTTTCCTTATTCCCCATTATAATTTCTCCTGTCTCGGACTCTAAGGGACCCATGTTTACCTTTGTTAATCGCTTCCTTTTTACATACTAGTAAAAGCTCTTACAATCTGTTTTTATATTTCTTGCTAGTTTACTCTCATATTCTATTTTCTCCCTCTTTATCAATTTCTTGGTCACCCTTTGCTGATTTTTAAAACTCTCCCAATCCTCAGGCTTACTAATTTTTTTGGCAACATTGTAAGGCTCTTCTTTTAATCTAATACTATCCTTAACTTCTCTAGTTAGCCATGGTTGGACCACTTTTCCAGTGGAGATTTTATTCCTCAAGGGAATGTATATTCAGTGAGAATTATGAATTATTTCTTTAAATGTTTGCCATTGCTTATCTACCATTATATTTTTCCTACTCATCCTCTCTCCATTTTACCCCCTCACCCCCACGCCTTCATTTCCCCCTCATTTTCCATTTCTCCCAAAGCCTGAAAACCTGGAAGCTTCAGCTCTTTAAAGTTTCCAGGCCTGGATGACTGGTAAAGGCAGCTCCAGTCAGGGGACTGCAGGCCTGGGGGCTTCAAAGAGCTGAAGTCCAAACTTGTTTCCATCTTGCTGGCTCTTGAATTAGACCAAAGGATTCAAGCATACAAACACTTAACAACATTAGTCTAAAACTCCTCTCTTCATTACTTTAACAGGGCCTTTGTGTTTTTTTATCTCTGCCTCTTTTCTTTCTCCTTGTCCGCAGTATAAATATGTCCAAACTTGCTCACCAAAGAAAAATCCTAAGGGGGAGAAATTCAGGGGCGCCCCCTTTGGGACGCTAACTTCGCCGAGGCGCTACTTTTAGCTCCCCGAAAAAGTTAGCGCCCCTGCGGCGTAAATTCAATGGTAGCGCCCCAAGCAGGAGGCGTGGCGCTACTGGAAGCGCTCCCCCTCCTTCTTGGGGCGCTACTAGTGAATTTCGTGGCGCTACGTGCAACAGTGCTACCCGCGTCGGCACATAGCGCCACGTCATTGCAGGCCTCCCTCCCCTGATTAAAGGGGAGGGGCCTCGCGCTGCGCGCACCGGGTCCCTGCTGGACCACGGGGTGCTGGGAAAACAGCCTGGCACTCGAGGAGTGCCGGGCTGAGCGATCGTGGCCAGCACCCCGAAGAATAAAGGGGAAGGGGGCAGGTGCTGGCAGACCGCCCGACACCTGCCCTTTAACTTGCGCCGCCGCGGCTGCAAAATCGCCACCCTGACCCTGTCGGACATATCGTCCGGTGATAGGTCAGGGGGCGGGACCGAAGTTTGCGGCCGGGGTGCTGCACACAGCGATGATGTCATCGCCAGCGGCGCAGCGCCACAGGGCGCTACCGGCTACTGCCGCCGCTAACTTCCCGCTGAATTTCGCGGGAGGCGTTAGTGGCGCCGTGCCCGGGCGCTAGGAGCTTTGCAAAGCAACCACATTTTGCCCCCTTAGTTACCAGACTCCTTCTCGATATAAATGCCGGACACGTATAAGCCTCACCAGCGACATCCCAAAAACCTCGCTGCCTAATTTGTCCCACTTACTGGGCCAGCACATAGCTCAATGGTGTGCAGCATCCTTCCAAGCTTGTCGGGAGCAAAAAAAATACTAAATGGATTGATTAATTCGCCGTTTTTTATATTTTAATCATGTCTGCCAGACATAACCATCGCAATGAAAGAGGAAGCACATTTATTTTCTAATTGCGCTGTGATCTATGGAATGAAATCCACACCACATGGAGTTCAAATACAGTAGATTAACTTTTTACAGACCTATAAGTATGACAAGTCCCATAAATAAAACAACTAACTACTACCAGAACAACCTTGACCTGTTATAGCTTAAATCTTTGAAGTGTCTTCAAACCGCAGGCCGCAGTTCAGGATCAGCAGAAGCTAAAGGAAGCTTGGAGTTTGGGTTTAAAAACTGTTGCAAAAAACCCAGCCAGTCTGTCAGTATTCGGAGCAGATGGTGTTGGCTAACCCATCTATCTCTGTCTCTGAACAAAACCTATATTTTGATCTGGAATGCACTGCCTGAAAACATGGTGGAAGCAGATTCAATAGTAACTTTCAAAAGGGAATTGGATCTCTACTTAAAAAGGAACAATTTGCAGGGCGATGTGGAAAGAGCAGGGGAGTGGGACTAAATGGTAGCTCTTCCAGCAAGCAAGCCAGCACAGGCACGATGGGCTGAATGGCCTCCTTCTGCGATGTATGATTCTATTAATTTATGATTGAGATCATTGCAAAACTATCAGAAGCTTCCTTTACACCCGAATAACACAAACACAGACCAAGTTCATTGTTCAACACTACAGATAAGCTTTACTATATTCCTTTGTGTAAATTCAAAACCATTACAGTTAATATGGTCAGTAAGACAATTGTTAATACAGCATCAAAGCGAGATTTTGCAATTAATCACATTTACAAGGAGTGTTTTCATAGTAAGAAATAACATTAGGTGGGATACTGTTATTTGTGAAACGGCAAGAAAACTGAGAATTCAATAACGCACTTGAAATAATACCAGCTCTGGTTCAAACAGTAAGTCCAGTTACTGCCTTCTACATGTTTTACTTCATTCATTCACACTTATGAGCGACACACGCACATTCCTGCATGTCAATTACTTGATGTTGTAGCACAGTCCCGTTTTGACATCTCAGTGGTACCAGCATGGGTTTCGATGCTGTCCCCGAACAGCAGGTGCATTCATTCTGCACCTCATCCTTCTGCATGGAGTAGGCAGACTTACTTGGACAGTGCCCCTGTAAAATAGAATGAGTCAGCAATTGGATAACAGCAAGATAAGTACTTTGATATTGTACAAACAGCATCCAGTTTTGTCATTTGAGATGGACTGTATTTCAAATTAAACCGTGTACTTTTTCTTCTTCTTGGGATGATATTTTAAACTGATTAG
The DNA here is from genome assembly GCA_030390025.1 of Squalus acanthias. NCBI lineage: Eukaryota > Metazoa > Chordata > Chondrichthyes > Squaliformes > Squalidae > Squalus > Squalus acanthias. The sequence goes on along the minus strand of CM059434.1, from coordinate 88,562,942 downwards.
GGTGGTGATGGTGCGGGAGGGGAGGGGCGGGACAAGGTTTGGGCATCAGGCCTGAGGAATGGGAAAATTCTTCATGTTAGGTACCCAGTTACAACATCAAGCATTGTCAGGTCAGAAGTAGATGCAGAATAAAATCTATCAATTCTACCGGAACAACATGACTTAATCTACATCTCAACAACGTGCCTTAATCTAGGTCTCAACAACGTGCCTTAATCTAGATCTCAACAACGTGCCTTAATCAAGATCTCAACAACGTGCCTTAATCGAGATCTCAACAACGTGCCTTAATCTAGATCTCAATAACGTGCGTTAATCTAGATCTCAAAAAGGTGCCTTAATCTAGAACTCAACAACATGCCTTAATGAAGATCTCAACAAGGTGCCTTAATCTAGAACTCAACAAGGTGCCTCAATCCAGATCTCAACAACGTGCCTTAATCCAGATCTCAACAACGTGCCTTAATCCAGATATCAACAATGTGCCTTAATCTAGATCTCAACAACGTGCCTTAATCGAGATCTCAACAACGTGCCTTAATCGAGATCTCAACAAGGTGCCTTAATCGAGATCTCAACAAGGTGCCTTAATCGAGATCTCAACAAGGTGCCTTAATCGAGATCTCAACAACGTGCCTTAATCGAGATCTCAACAAGGTGCCTTAATCGAGATCTCAACAAGGTGCCTTAATCCAGATCTCAACAATGTGCCTTAATCTGGATCTCAACAAACTGCCTTAATCTAGATCTCAACAACGTGCCTTAATCTAGATCTCAACAACGTGCCTTAATCTTGATCTCAACAACGTGCCTTAATCTAGATCTCAACAACGTGCCTTAATCTAGATCTCAACAACGTGCCTTAATCGAGATCTCAACAACGTGCCTTAATCTTGATCTCAACAACGTGCCTTAATCCAGATCTCAACAACGTGCCTTAATCTAGATCTCAACAACGTGCCTTAATCTAGATCTCAACAACGTGCCTTAATCTAGATCTCAACAACGTGCCTTAATCTAGATCTCAACAATGTGCCTTAATCTAGATCTCAACAACGTGCCTTAATCGAGATCTCAACAACGTGCCTTAATCGAGATCTCAACAATGTGCCTTAATCTAGATCTCAACAACGTGTCTTAATCGAGATCTCAACAACGTGCCTTAATCGAGATCTCAACAATGTGCCTTAATCTAGATCTCAACAATGTGCCTTAATCTAGATCTCAACAATGTGCCTTAATCTAGATCTCAACAACGTGCCTTAATCCAGATCTCAACAACGTGCCTTAATCCAGATCTCAACAACGTGCCTTAATCTAGATCTCAACAACGTGCCTTAATTTAGATCTCAACAAGGTGCCTTAATCTAGATCTCAACAAGGTGCCTTAATCTAGATCTCAACAACATGCCTTAATCTAGATCTCAACAACATGCCTTAATCTAGATCTCAACAAGGTGCCTTAATCTAGATCTCAACAAGGTGCCTTAATCTAGATCTCAACAACATGCCTTAATCTAGATCTCAGAAGAGCATCCATAATGCCCAAGTATAATAGTACAGTTTCCATAAACCAATCACCCTTGTTCCAGGTTAGGGATCATTTATGGACAGTTTTGTGTGGTAAACACAGCCTCTTGGAACTACAACAGAAGCGTCCAAACCCATTGTACGTAGAACCCTCACAGGTAGCAGAGAGAGGAGACTTTCACTCCATCACTCTGAGCTGCATTTGAAACCAGGTTACAGAAATGAAAGAACAGCGTGGTTACCTGCTATCCTACCCAAGTCCGAGGCACAAAGCTTTGCACAATGGAGGAACATATTGGGAATTGGGGTGCATAAATCTGCAGCCCATTTAGCAGCTCTCATGAATTTCCGTCCATTAATGACATTCATGCCCAAATTCCCCATATTCACACCCATCACACGAAGCTTGTACTGGGCACGCTAAATCGTTAAATTACCGATACCTTGTTTCAATATATACACGAGTATCATGTCTCTCTAAAACAGGGACAACTATTTCTAAGCAACCCTCTATGCTCCAAGGTGGCCTATCCCATTATAATCTCACAGACAATGAAGTACTTTTGAAGTGTAGTCTCTGATGTATTGTAGGGGAATTCAGCAGCCAATTTGCACACAGCAAGGTCCCACAAACAGCAATGAGATAAATGACCAGATAATCTCTTTTAGTGATGTTGGTTGTGGGATAAATATTGACCTGGACACCGGAGGGAACTCTCCTTAGCTTCAACGAATAGTGCCATGGGATCTTTTATTCCAAAAATGTGCGGGTTAGGTTGATTTGGCTATGATAAATTGACCCTTAGTGTTAGGGGGGGATTAAATATGTGGGGTTATGGGGATAGGATGGGATATGTTAGGGCGAATTAAATACATGGGGTTACGGGGGTAGTGTGGGATATGTGTACTGTGGGGATTAAAGCAGGGACAGGGTACTGGATTTGGATGATCAGCCATGATCGTATTGAATGGTGGAACAGGCTCGACGGGCCGAATGGCCTACTCCTGCTCCTAGATTCTATGTTTCTATGTTTCTATGTCCACTTGAGAGGGCACACTTAGTTTGATGTCTCATCCAAAAGACGGCACCTCCGACAGTGCCAGCCAGGACTATGTGCTCCACTGTGCTGGATTTCTGGTACATGTCTGTGTGTGTGTGTGTGTAAGTGAGTGAGAAGAGAAGATCTTTCAAATAATTTTATCAAGCCTTGAATAGATCCGATTTTCTCATCTCATTGACCTTGTGCAGCATCCCTCTGTGGCAAGGTCTGGTAATGCTGCAACCGTCACACTTCTGTAGCAGTACCATGTCATGTTTATGGGCCTGAATAATCGCCAAGTGAAATTTGCAGCACAGTCACAAGTCTGCTGAGAATAGCACACTTGAGACTTTTCATTATAAATAGAGTCATATTGCAAGGTTAAGTAGTGCTTATGATTGTGACTTTGAGGGACTTTTAAGAATCTGGACCCTGGTGCTGTGCATTAAGCCTTTCGACTGTGACTTTCAGGTGTAAGTGTTCTGAATTATATTAATGCGACTGAAATAACTGCTGTGTCTTTTACCCACTGAAGTTTTAATTTAAACTACTTTCAAAAAAATAGGAAAGCTGTTTGGTTGCATGGTATCAGGTATAAATTTCTAATATGCCCATGAAGTGCAAAAAAGGTTGTGTATATAAAATTAATGAATATATTCACATATAGTGCTGACCAATATTCTGTCCTGGCCAATATTTATAGCTCAATCAACATAACAAAAAACAGATTATTTGGTCATTATCACATTGCTGTTTGTGGGAGCTTGCTGTGCGCAAATTGGCTGCCACGTTTCCTACATTACAACAATGACTACACTCCAAAAGTACTTAATTGGCTGTAAAGTGCTTTGAGACGTCCAGTGGTCGTGAAAGGCGCTATATAAATGTAAGTCTTTCTTTTTAACATATACAAGTAAATACGCTTGAAGGGAGCACTGAAATTAGGGGTGCCAACCCTCCAGGGTTGCCCTGGAGTCTCCAGGAATTACAGATTAATCTCCTGGACACTGCTGCAAGCAACCCAGGAGAAAAATCATAGGACCATAAAAAAAAAATCTGTGTTTTTTAATTTCCTTTGAATACCTTTATTAGTTATAAAAATATTGGAGATGAGGTAAAAATGCTGTTTACCGGGCGGGGCAGTTGGAAGCGGGAGGTCACATAATGAAACCTCCAGGGTTACGTCCAATCAGAGTTGGCAACCCTAACTGAAATAGGGCTACAACACTGACAGGCCATTCTCTGACACACGGATCCCCACTGGGAACCCAGGATGGATAAATTTACCCTGTGTAGTTCTAACAAATACATTTCAAATGTAGGTTTGATTTAGAAGGTCCACCGTAACGACACTAACTCCTACTCCTACCCGTAATAGTTAATACATTGTCTAAAAGGGCTGACTATTGCCCAGTCACCTGGATTAATGTCGCAGACAGGTTTTACTGCCTGTGCTGACATTATTGATGGTGATGTGCCAGGAGCCAAAAGCAGTAACCAGAATGAGATAGCCAGGATGACAGATCACAACACCCACTTTGGTCAGGATTGACATCCTGAATGGAATTCAAACTTTTTGATGATGATTATGATGCCTTAAATCCATTAGTAATATATAGGTCATCTCCACGGTTATAACTTCCATATTTGATAAATTCATACTAGGGACACACATTGTCACGGGGCAGTGGGACGTGGGTTGTGTTTCTCACTCTGAGGAACTGATAACCTTAGTCTCGTTACTGTGAGGAGATGCTGAGGTGCCAAACAGCAACCCCACAGAAAGTGGGCAAAAGCCAATGACCGGCTCGGGGTGGCATTTGCAAAAGAAGCAGTTCACCTACCCCTCCAGTTACAATTGGTGTGTGGAAACTAAAGAGAACTGGAAACTAAATAACGGTAATAACAACACAAAATGCTGGAAACACTCAGCAGGTCAGGCAGCATCGTGGGGAGAGAAACAGAGTTAACATTTCAGGTCGATGACCCTTCATCATCGACCTGAAACGTTAACTCTGTTTTTCTCTCCACAGATGCTGCCTGACCTGCTGAGTGTTTCCAGCATTTTCTGTTTTTAGTTTCTCCATGGTGTTGGGCTATTACCTCCCTTTGTTGCTGCTGGTCGACACTGTTCAGCATGCAATGATTTTTTTCTCTCTTCCAATTCTACTACCTCCTCTTCAAATCCTTTTTTCTCCCTCTGCAAGCTCACTCCATGCCCACCCCCTCTCTACTGTTATTAATCTAGTTCGGAATTCCCCTTCCCCACTCCACAGTTGCCTTAGGATTTAATCTGCCATGATTCACTTGACCTGGCTCCTCTGCTTTCTGTTAGTTTTCCTCAACAAGGTGATTCAAAAAAATAACTTAAATAATGTTGGGAATTCAGGAGCCCAGTTTGTCCACATGGTGGGGGTGTCAAAAGGCGTCCTAACATCAGGAGTCAGGCGGTCATTTGTGCATGTCTTAGAGACCCTGCCACGCAAGGGTTTCTGAAAATTGCAGTCTCATTGGGAGTAAACAAACCACATATTGCTCTGGCAGTCTCTGAACACTGGAAGGCAGCGGGCTGGTTTGTGCATGCAGAGGGAGAGAGTCAGTAGCCTAGCTTGTTCATGTTTTGAAGCCATTTCAAGGTCTTCAAATGATGGACATCAGTTTACACATGTATTAATCGCCATTGGCATGGTGGTTCCAGAGAACCGCTGAGCATTGCACATCAGATCATGTTGGGAGGCCTCCAAACATGGGGATCAGTGGAGCAGTTAAATGTAGGGAAAGGGGGTTGATGTGTACCTAGACGGTAGGACAGCCAGAGATTCAGTGGGGTGTGCCATACCGTTTGCAGAAAAGTTGTTGCAGCCATGTTAGTGCGTAACCTGCTGATTTTGCATTGTAAATTATTTTGTGTGTTTATTGTTTGCTAAGTTTTATTTTTAATGGAATGATTGCATCTCAGAATTATTTTTTTCTGTAATGTGATTCAAGAAAACATGAAAAGTTAGGTGTAATACGGTGTATAGCAGAAAATTTTAAAATACCAATTAGAAAGAAGAAAAAATACAGAGTTAAATATTTAATGGGCAAGTAAGGAAAATTGACTTCTCAACACAGATGGGAGTTTCGACCTAATGGTCACAACATAGATGATAGACTTGACTGACAAAACAAGAAATGTCATTATAAAGATGTTGGTTTTCCACTTCAGTGTTGCGATTGGTTTGGGAGAAGGTACGAGAGGTCAGGTACTTCCCCAGAGGGAGGGAGGGAGGCCGACACTTCTTAAGTGGCTGTGTCTCACCTTAGTTACAACGCAGCAATGGCTGCCTACCCATCCTACCGTCTGACATTCCACGGGGAAGTGCAAAGAGGGAATGCAGAGAAAAATAATAAATAAAAACACTAGTAAATGATCTCGTATTGTAAGTAGTACCTCGCAATAATGCATGTTAACTTCCCCTTCAGTCATACAGTCATCAATCCTAATGTGTTCAATTATTCCAGTTATCTTTTTGCACAGCTGTGACTTGTAATTGCCTGAAAGCAAAAATATTAAGCATCTTAAAAACGTTCATGTCACAATGTATATTAGTTAAATAAGGTCATTTTTATTTACACCATTTCAGCATTTTTTATTTATGTCATAGGGGCCAAACTTTCAGCAGTCCCACCGCGTCAGCAGAAGCATGGCAGAGCGAAACTCCAGTCTGCCCTCACTGAAAGTTATAGAGCGTGTCCCAGATATTTGGGGCAGGGTCATTATCAGATCCGGGGTGAGCGGCCCACGCCTGCAAAGGTACATCACAAGTGCCCACTGCGACAGTGGCCGGGAAGGTTGGAGTTGTGTCATACCACTACCATGGTGAATCACAGGCCCAGGAAGGGCTAATGAAAAAGAGCAGCAATAATGTGTTAAATGCTTCTCAGGGAGCATGTGGCCATCGTAGAAAGGTAACCGATTCCCCCTGGGATCGGCTGGGTTTACCTGTAGTGCTTCTTGCGGCCATAGCAAGACCCTCAAAGGAACTCACACCAGCTCTCAGCTGACGAGAGTTCCGAAGAGACCTGATAAGGACTTTTGAGTGGAAAACCTGGTGTAACCCGGGAACTCTCCCAGACACTTCCACTTGACGTGGGAGGGGTGCCAGACTTGCCCTCTCCCCAATGTTGATATTTACAGTAGCACCGGGCACAGGGCGAAATCCTAGTGGAATCAGTTCTGCCCCAAATCTGCTTTTCAACCTTCCCACATAGAATGTTACAATACAGATACAGGTCAATCAGCCCATGAAGTCTGTGCCGGTGGTTTTCTCCATATGAGCACCATGGCTAATCTCACTCCCTTGTTCACTGTCCCATACCCTTTAATAATCCTCTTTTTCAAGCAGCTAGCTTCATTTTAAAAGTATTAATTGGCCCTGCTTGAACAACAGTTTGTGGCAGAGAATTGCACATTCTAACCACCCCCTGCGTAAAGACATTTTTTTCTAACCTCCCCTTTAATTCTTTTCATGATTTTCTTGAACTTGTGCCCTCTTGTTACTACTTTGCTATGTAGCAGAAACAATCTAGCAACATTTGCCTTAATATAACTCATCATGATCTTGAAGACCTCAATAAGATCATCCTTTAACTTCCGCCATTCTATTGCAAAAAGCTCTAACTTCTCAATTCTCTCTTCATAACATCCCTGAGCCACCCACAAACTGGATTGGATTTTTATTTCTGAAGAGCATCGACTGCTCAATCTTTTTAAGTGTGTAGCTCAAGACGTCATTGGTCCATTGCACGGTTACTCACAGGAGAAGCAGCAGGAACTGTCCACACGCACAATTTCACCCTGCATACCAAGAGAAGGGAGGAATATGTGAGTTAGTGCTCATTGTAATATTCCGACAAAGGTTCGCTCTTTCAGAAGTTGCAAAATATAGCCAATTAACTTCATTCGGAGAGCATTTCCTTTGCTCTTCACTTGTACCAAAATCGAAAACATTCTCTCACACACTTACAATCACACCACAAGTACAAGCAGCTGAAGTCTGTGCGCATAGTGCACTGCTTATATTGGGAAAAAAAATAACTACTAACCAACAATATTTGGTACAATGATCCTGACTTCCACTGCTGAAAGATACTGAGGCTGAAAATCCTTGGGGCCAATCTCCCAGCATAAGGGCTCGAACATGCCTGCTGGTGACCTCACTGGCGTTTACAGGGTCAGTCGGCGGTCACCTCACTTGCATGGGACCAATGTACTTCTTGGGTGCCCGACTGCTCAAAGAGGCTGGGAATCCCGGTGGATGGTGTTCCACTTTGCGGGGGCTGAGTGCCACCATTGCCCCCAAACCAAAAATCTGCAGCCCATCAGTAAGGGGAGCAAAATAAACGTTTACCTTTACTAAATCTTTGGGGGTCCAGGCGACAACCCAGGACTGGACCCCAAAGGTGGTCCCCAGATGCACCAATGAAGAGGCATTTCAGCCTCCAAAGACCCGCCATGCCTCTGTGAGGCTGAAGTTATAGGGATTCCCAACATAAGGAGTCCCCACTCCTACTTGCCTTGTAAGAGTGGGTGCAAACTGTACTCCTTCCTCAGCCCCACAGGAACTCTCAATGCAGGCCTCAGCCTGGCACAGTCATGTCCCAACCTACTTTCTGGCCCTTGTGTCACCCTCCTGCCAGTCAGGGTGGGGGTGTGCTGGGAAGGCTGAGGGATTTCATTCCCCTCTACCTGGATGGTCAATGGCAGATACTTTAGAGCAGAGGCTACTTTCAGGTCACCAAACTGCATCTGAAACTGAAGACGTAACCACATTTCAGAGGTTTATCATTTCCCTACTGCACATGGTCACTTTTCTGATGTAATAAAATTAACGACACAGCATAAAAACAAAATTAATCTGAGTTAAGTCAACAGGAAGAAAGCAAATAGAATGTTTTGCTCGACAGCCAAATCAGTAAGCATTGGAGGATTAAAGCTAATGTTGGGAAGTTCTTCTTCACACATTAGTGTTGACAACATGTGGAATCAACTTCCAGGCAGATGGTGGAGGTTACATCCTTGGAATCATGTAATAAACAGTCGAGAGGGACAGTGGCTTTGTTGTGGATGTATGAACTAAGATGGTCGCAGTGACCTCTTCATCTGTGCTTATTTGGTGATCTCGTGAGCCACCAGCAACACCAACATTACACAGTTTTCAGCCTGAAAGATTGGAGTTCAATTTAACAGAAGTCTGTCATTTGAAGATATCGAGCACATTGAGCTCTTACCCCTTCAGATTTACATTTGTCCTCGTCGAACGGAGTACACAGTGTGGTTCGCTTTTCCACTATAAACTCCCCTCGATCATTCACTTTGCATTTGTATGAGTCACAGTTATCGTGCATAGTTTCATTCGCCTGTTCAAACAAAATGCTCATTTTATATACATATTTATTTAAAACTTACTATTGAAACTACTAAAGCTTACAAATTATATATTGTGAGGAAGTATTACTGTACAAAAAGTTAAATTTTAAAATATTTTTATTTAAACAGTGAATGTTAATGAAATTTGTAGTAGTGTCTTAAAGGAATTATTGAGGCGGAAAGAAGGGAGGGAAAATGAGTGAACAAGAGAACGAAAGAATGAATGAAAGAAAGAACGAAAGAAAAAACAGAAAAGAAAGAACTTGAAATTTTATAGAGCCTTTCAGGACATTCCGAAGCGTTGTCAACAAAGTAGTTTTTGAAGTATAGTCATAGTTGTAATGTAGGGAAACACAGCAGCCAATTTATGCACACCAAGGTCCCACAAACAGCAATCAGATAAATGGCCAGATAGTCTGATTTTGGTGATGTTGGTTGTGAGATAAATATTGCCCAGGATACCAGGTGAACACCCCATTCTTTTTCGAATAGTGTCATGGTTTTTTTTTTACGTACGCCTGAGAGCATAGACCAAGCTAAACCTTGGTTTAACATCTCATCCGAAAGACGGGACCTCCAACAATGCAGCACCCCTTACTGAAGTGTCAATCCTGGATTATGTGCTCAAGTTTCCAGAGTGAGACTTGAACCCACAACCTTCTGACTCAGAGCTGAAAGTGCTACCACTGAGCCAAGGACGATACCCAAGTCTTATAGTGGGGAGTTTGCTGTACTAAATATCGAAATCATGTCTACAGATACTAACTTTTAACTTAACCAGCGTCCCGTTCGTCAGGCTGAGAATGCACATTGTGGCCATACATAGTCCACAGCAAGAACCTTTTTCTTTCTTCGCTATGTATCCCTGCAACAAAGAGCAAAATGCAAGGTCTCAACACATTACAGAAGTTTTTCTTTGGAATGTTACTGCTGAAGGTTAAAGTCATATTGCACTGCCATGTTTACCAATATTACTAATTCCATACAGCGACCACTGTCCTCATTAACTCCCATATTTCAGCGTATTCCTTATATTTAATTGAAACTACAGTAAGAATAAAGTGAAAGGACAAATCTTTGTGAGTAATGTATTGTTGATGTAAAGCTAGAATGACACTCCAAATATTTAAAAAGTATGACAGGGTCTATACTTTGCTTTGTTCCAAAATAACAGGTAAAATGCCCAATTTTCATTACTCTTTAGGACGTGCTAACAGGACGTTTCAAATCTGTACTTCCAGCCAATGTGATTTTGTTGGTGCGAATCAAACCAAAGCAGCCAATCATGAAACAGCTGGAATGATGATCCTTTAACACTTCACTGGTTTAATGGAGGGGCCATCATGTGATCTGTGAGTTGAGCACACTGGCCTGAACTCCCAATGTGTGCTCCTGTCGCATAAAGCACTGTGCATGGAGCATTAACTCATAAAATGCATCCCTAAAATTCTTTCATTGTATCAACAGGTTCAGTTACTGGCATAGCAAAGTCCTCACATTTATGTCATGGGTGAGATTCCAAGGGTGTAAGTACAATTTGGAGTAAAACTTGTCAGAAATACTCAGCAATTTTGCCATGTAATGAGGATTTGAAACATATTTATTCAAATTTGTTACAGTTAATGTGTTTCATTGAGATGTGATCACCTGTAAAATGTATTCAAACCTATTTGTAGACACTCTTCCAACATATGTCATGCTTCAGTGTTCTCTGGACACTTTGGTTTGTCTCCCATTCATCTCACAAGATCTGTCTTAAAGGGCACCTGCTATTAGAGGTCACTTAGCATAAGTTCAGTATTAAACTGATAAGTAGCTTTGCATTTGCTTTTGGGAGATCATCTGCCTGTAAGAAACACCTCAACACCATATCCAAAGTGGTAATACTAAACTTCTCCTTATTTATTTGGTAACAATCTAAATGACCATCAAGGTTAAAGGTTAATAAACAGCCCAACAGGTCTTATCAAGTGAGGACAAAGCTTGACAAAAGTTGTAAGCTCCACATCACAGCATTGCCCTCACCAGCTAGTGTTTCATTCATCAGGATTCTTTAAAGCACATTCAAAGAGAAACAGCAATCACCTTGACATATAATTTAAATATTTTTGTCAAAAATTTGAATATCAAATATGACATTTTTTTTTAAACCAGCTTTCATGGAAGTGAGAAAGTGAAGGGATCAGGCATTCCTGGGCCATTGCACTGAGGAGTTAGGTTAAGCTATCTGATAACAATGATTATTTGGTAAATGCTTAACTAATTCAACATTTTACAGGTTCTTTCAGTCGGACAGGTTGAACTAGATTGCTCGCCCCCACCCCATGCGGCAATGGGGCTGTAATTACACAGTTAACAAAAATTAACAGCTGAAAAAGTATCTTACATCCGGGCAATCTTTGCAACGCACTGTTCTACACTTGAGTGAATGTGTATTTGTCAATTTGTCTGATTCTTTGAAGCAATGACACTCGGTGCAGTCATCTATCTTCAGAGAGTCTCCTGCCTAGGAAAAACAAAAGAAGTGAATTCACTTTCAATATTCAGTGCACATCCCATGAAGCATTCAGACACTGAAGTCATCCTCAGTTCCGAGGGACTGCCTAAGAGAAGAAGATTCAGACACTGGTAGTTTAAGGCACTTCACCGATTTTGCTTCCAAACCTGATCAGAATGATTGCTTAATGTACATTCATACCTTATTGAATAGCGGTTTCTTAATTCAGCTGCAGGTTTCCATAATCTTTATAGTTAGTCTACTGTTTGTACCAGTTATTGTAGCCAAATTAGCTGCTGAACTGTTCAACCTAAATAGAAGCCTACAATAAAATACCAAATAACCAAGGAGAGTGCAATGTGGTGGAGATTTACCAGGTGGAAAATCAGCTGTAAATTATTTTTAAACTTGCAGTGATAAAATCAGAATCATTAATTCTTCAATATGAATGTCTTCCAGCATTTTTGACTGTAATTAATGCGATGACTGAAAGTCTCTGTCAGCAGAAACATTGATCAAAGGAATAAAGGACTATCAATGATCTGAATATACAATGAACACTTCTGGTGATTTCAGGGGCACAGTTTCTTCTCAGCTTCAGCTCATGATTAGAAACCACACAAAACTTTGCTGCTGTGGTTTTTGCTGACATCTGAACTCCTCCATTAGATTACTTCCGTGTAAACACTCCAAAGTATCCATTATTCTTAACATAAGGAAGAGGAGCCTAGAAATTACTGCTGGTGATATTAGCAGATCTTTATTTTAAACGGGAATAGCACTTCCGTTAATCAAGCAGATAGAGGAATGTCATTTGAGCTAGTTAAGCATTTGTACACTAATGTTAGCACCTGTAACATATTTTGATACAATTACGCAGAGTATAATGCAATAAGATAAAATACAGAATATAATACAATACTTTGAAAATAGTGTCATGTAATGAAGTTATAATGCAATAAAATATGATATACAGTTATATAGTATTAACATTATAATATTAAACAGAGTAACATCATAGTATGTGAAATGTAATATAATGTCATGAAACAAAGTATAATGGCTGTTCATCAGTGTCGTGTTCATTCAGAGGAAGTCCAGAAACATATAAGGAGCGATTTTCCACTTTTGCACTGGGCTGTACAGAATCATCTGGATGAAGCACATAGAGGAAAATCAGGCGGGGAGAATCAAACGGCTGGAACAGAGCCTGCCCGAATTTGCCATCCACCACTTAAATGGACAGATAATCGGGTGAGCCATTTTATGGGTGTGTGATCCTCCCCATCTGATTTTCTACCAAATGCTCTGCTGAGGCAATTATTCACCTGCCCCATTATCTTCCAAGGCGTTAAGTATTGGCAGGTGACACCGGCAGGGGTAATTTTCGAACTCCATGCTCCTGGTGGGGAGTCTCACCCGCTGAGAATGTATATTGCACGTGATTATCTGACTGATTTTGTCAGGTGCAGTGCATGACCGAGTTTCCTATTTGCTCCCCTGGTGGGTGAGTTTTCCCATTGGAAGCACAAAGTCATAACACTCCCCTATAGAGTTTATAGGGTAAACACTAATTTATTTTTAGGCATAAATATTGGCTCTAATTAAACTCAAATTTCACATCTCTCAAATCAGTAACATCAATTTCTGAAATATCCTGAAGAAACACTCCAATAATTATAGATGGTTGTTCAGATTTACCCCCGACTGTTATACTGAAATGTGTACTAATGAACAGTTTTCTTTCACTGCTTTCAGCCATCCTTCTCTAGTGTTTTCAACAATGCGAATTCTGTGAGTGAGGGGCGGAAACTGAGCGACGTTAACTGGTCCTTCTCACACTATAAATGGTCAAAACTGATGCAGATGTGAATGAAACAAGTTCTTACTGTAAACAGGGAGTCACAAAAAAATCAAGATGATTTCTACCTATTTTAAAGGATTCCAGTCTCTGGAGAGCCCTGTGCACAACATATCTCTCTGCCTACCCCCAGCACATTCAACAGTACCATGCAGAGCAGATTGTAAATTGCTGCATTACCAGTAGCTCCCACAAGGTGGAGCTATCAACAAGCAAAGAACTTGGAGGGACTGAAGGTTCTCCCCTGCTTTTTAACTATCGTCCAGTGTTAAAGGACAGCAACTCCTGCAACACTGGCAGCGTTGCCAACTTTGGTTGGATGTATTCATGCAGGTTTCATCACATGACCTCCTGCCTCCAACTGCCCCGCCCAATTAAACAGCCTTTTTTCCCATCTTCAATATTTTTAAAACTAATAAACAAAAGTGTTTGAAGAAAAACACACACAATTTTTTTTTACTGCCCTTATGATGTTTCTTCTGGATTGCTGGCAGCAATGTTCAGGAGGTTAATCTTTGAGGGTTGGCAACCCTTAAACACTGCACAAATGTTGGCTGTGGTAAGGATCATATTTAAACAGTTACAAGGGACTGGATAGAAACATAGAAAACATAGAAAATAGGTGCAGGAGTAGACCATTCGGTCCTTCGAGCCTGCACCGCCATTTAGTGCGTTCATGGCTGAACATGCTACCTCAGTACCCCATTCCTGCTTTCTCGCTATACCCCTTGATCCCCCTATGTAGTGACCCCGGAGCTGAAGGAGGAGGCCATTATTTGATCCTTGAGATCACAATCGAACAGGGAAAAGCAAAGTGGTGGTGCTGAGCATTCGAATACTGGGAGCGATAGAGTAGGGTTAAATGTAGTTTTGATCCCTGCTTATCTCAGTCTCCAATCTGAGCCATAGCAAGGCACGGATTGTGGTGTCTCTCTGTAGGAAAGGGGAAGACAGGAGAGGACAGTCATGCTGCCAATCCCTTGTACTTCTGGCAGTTGACCACAAGAAGAATAGTTGGTGGTCTGGTGACTGCCCACCCACTGAAGAGCAGCTGACGTGTTTACGCTTGGGTGGATTGATGATTCAGATAATTTAAAAGAGGAAGAATTGCATTAAAAAGAAAAGAGCCGCCAGGTGTCCATGTCAAGAGAGGGTGGCGTAGACTTCACTAGGATGTTCCCTTAGGAAAGGACATGGTAGAGCAAGCCTGTGATGTCCCCTCGGGTGAGGACAGGGTAGAACAAGCCTGTGATGTCCCTCAGGTGAGGACAGGGTAGAACAAGCCTGTGGTGTCCCCTTAGGAAAGGACAGGGTAGAACAAGCCTGTGATATCCCCTCGGGTGAGGACATGGTAGAACAAGCCTGTGATGTCCCTCGGGTGAGGACAGGGTAGAACAAGCCTGTGATGTCCCTCAGGTGAGGACAGGGTAGAACAAGCCTGTGATGTCCCCTTGGGTGAGGACATGGTAGAACAAGCCTGTGATGTCCCTCGGGTGAGGACAGGGTAGAACAAGCCTGTGATGTCCCTCAGGTGAGGACAGGGTAGAACAAGCCTGTGGTGTCCCCTTAGGAAAGGACAGGGTAGAACAAGCCTGTGATATCCCCTCGGGTGAGGACAGGGTAGAACAAGCCTGTGATATCCCCTCGGGTGAGGACATGGTAGAACAAGCCTGTGATGTCCCTCGGGTGAGGACAGGGTAGAACAAGCCTGTGATGTCCCCTCGGGTGAGAACAGGGTAGAACAAGCCTGTGATGTCCCTCCAGTGAGGACAGGGTAGAACAAGCCTGTGATGTCCCCTCGGGTGAGGACAGGGTAGAACAAGCCTGTGATGTCCCTCCAGTGAGGACAGGGTAGAACAAGCCTGTGATGTCCCTCAGGTGAGGACAGGGTAGAACAAGCCTGTGATGTCCCGCCGGTGAGGACAGGGTAGAACAAGCCTGTGATGTCCCCTCGGGTGAGGACAGGGTAGAACAAGCCTGTGATGTCCCTCAGGTGAGGACAGGGTAGCACAAGCCTGCGATGTCCCCTCAGGTGCGGACATGGTAGAACAAGCCTGTGATGTCCCTCCGGTGAGGACAGGGTAGAACAAGCCTGTGATGTCCCTCCGGTGAGGACAGGGTAGAACAAGCCTGTGATGTCCCTCCGGTGAGGACAGGGTAGAACAAGCCTGTGATGTCCCCTCGGGTGAGGACAGGGTAGAACAAGCCTGTGATGTCCCTCAGGTGAGGACGGGGTAGAGCAAGCCTGTGGTGTCCCCTCGGGTGAGGACGGGGTAGAACAAGCCTGTGATGTCCCCTCAGGTGAGGACGGGGTGGAACAAGCCTGTGATGTCCCCTCGGGTGAGGACAGGGTAGAACAAGCCTGTGATGTCCCCTCAGGTGAGGACGGGGTGGAACAAGCCTGTGATGTCCCTCGGGTGAGGACAGGGTAGAACAAGCCTGTGATGTCCCTCGGGTGAGGACAGGGTAGAACAAGCCCGTGATGTCCCTCAGGTGAGGACAGGGTAGCACAAGCCTGTGATGTCCCCTCGGGTGAGGACAGGGTAGCACAAGCCTGCGATGTCCCCTCGGGTGAGGACAGGGTAGAACAAGCCTGTGATGTCCCCTCTGGTGAGGACGGGGTAGAACAAGCCTGTGATGTCCCTCGGGTGAGGACGGGGTAGAACAAGCCTGTGATGTCCCTCGGGTGAGGACAGGGTAGAACAAGCCTGTGATGTCCCTCGGGTGAGGACAGGGTAGAACAAGCCTGTGATGTCCCTCGGGCGAGGACGGGGTAGAACAAGCCTGTGGTGTCTCCTGTAATTGAATAATTGGCTGGTACTTATTATCCAAGCTCTCACGTGAGAATCGTTAACTTAGATAAAGGTTAGCACCTGTGGTACCATAACCCAGCATAGGTTTCTTGCATTCTTGGACAGGGTACAAGAGAAAGTCTGTTGTGTGGCAGGGGGTCCTTTTCTTGCTTCTGGCCTCTAACCTCTCTCCTTCCTTGTGCTCTCTCTCTCTCTCTCTCCATTTGATCCATTCTACCGTGGTCAGTGCTCCTTTACATTTTCCTCTCTTGTTCCTTCTGCCACTCTACAAAATGTTCTTTGCTGCACCTTTGCTGTGTTGAAATCAAGACTCATTTATACCATCTTCCATTCAAATCTATTTTATTTCCAGCATCTCCAAACTGTGGACCTCTTCACCTCCCTCAGCCTTCCTTTCCTCCAACAATCTGCATGCTTTCAAAACCCAAACTTGGTATCACCTAACCACTACTTCCTGATTTACCTCTTCTCCTACTCCTTTTCCATCTAGACGGTGTTCCGCACTATGGCCCTTGGCTTTGCACCTTGGTTTCTCAATTAAAAACACAACTACTGCTGCATAACATACCACAGTGCAGTGTAGTAAAATATTAAAACCATCCATTATCTTACCCCAATGCTGGTTCCATTTAGTATGCAAACATTTCCGGGAACTGTAAAATAAATGTTGATTAATATTATTTATACTTTTTTTTTAAAGGGTAAAATTAAATCTGAATTTTCCTACAATGTTCATACAGTCCTAAAAGTTAAAAAGCAGGTCTTGTTGTTCATAGCCCAATTCAAACATTAAACACTTACAAGAAAATCTCATCATATTCACATGATTTGTTTTGATTTCTATCTTTATGTCTGTTATTACTATTTTTGTTTCTGCAATACTGATATCATAATTACAGGACCCAGATCCAAGGAGACCAATAGTAAGAGGGAGTAGAGGTACAAGGGTAGAGTTTCCAACGACTGAGAATGGCCTTGCAATGGTGAGAGATTCATTAAAGACCTGATCACTTGATGGAGCAACGAGCTGATTTTCTTGCATTGTGCAGTCGGCTTAAAATGGGCAATAAAGAGCATGCACATTCTAGCCTTTAAATAAGTGAGCACTCACAGCGATGTTGCTATATTTTTCATTGCCTATTGTAATTCTTAAAAAGGGGTATTGGAGTGAGGATTGGGCGTTAAAGAAAAGGACAAAAAGAGGGATGCAAGGCAGGCTTACTTGCACTGGGGTGAACTGCCACATTCGCTCTTACCCATACAAATCTAGGCACACCTACTGGGAATGATTTGAGAGCAACAAGCCTCACAGCCTCCATTTCACAGTTATGCTATCTGCTGGAATCTGACAATATCGATAATGCCTTGCCATTGGCTGTGAATGCGACCACAAAACTGAGCCCTTATGACTCCAGCTCCTTTCACGCTACCTCAGAGGACATCAGTAACACCAGTCAATCTGCAGTGCGCAGATGCATCAAGCCGGGCACTGATGTGTTGTTCTCCCAGGCAATCACTTCCAGCACTTTCCCGAGGGAAAAGCAGCAGCTGAATGAAAGAGCATTTCCCAAAGTCCAGAGCATTAATGATGGTAGGCATATGGCCGACAAGTCCCCGAAACACAATGACATGGTCTTCATGAACCACAAGGGCTTCCACTTCATCAATGTCCACGTGGTCAGTGACCAGTAACAAAGGATCATGCAGGTGAATGCCCACTTCCCAGGCAGAAGTTCTGGATCCTTTATTTTCAAGAAATCCTCTGTGCCTGGGCTATTTGAAGGAGAAGGCAGAATGGAAGGATAGCTCCTAGGAGACGAAGGCTATCCTCTTCATATCACATTGTGGGAAACTGAGAATCTACCTTCCAGTCATTAACCTGGAGTGCTTCAGCATCAACCGTACATGTTGATTCTGCCCCTGACAGTATCAGTAACTCAGTATATCATTGTTCAAAAATTAACCGAAAGACAACTAAAATAAAGGAGTTAGAGCGAGGACCAGTTCATTGTAACACTTTTGACTTTTAAAAAGAGGTACACATAGTGACACCCATTCTGTAAGATGGCAAGGCCAACTTTGCAATCCGGAATTCCTAACAGGGAATTGACCTCACGGAATGCCCCTCAAAGAGGTGCAGCTTGTCATTTCCATCGATTTATTTTATTGGGCAGAAAAAACATGGGCTGCTGTGCCCATCATTTGCTGCAATAAGCACCTAGGCACGTTTTACTATGGTAGAGGGATTATATAAATGCAAATTGTTGTTGTGGTTCCCACTAGAAATGAAGCATCAGCCCCATCATGTGTTTATCATGAAGGATGAGTATGGTCGAAATTTAGGGAGAGGGTAATGAGCCGGAATTTGTAAAACTCACTCACCACATTGGCACATCGGACAACAGTCTATGATTCTGTCACACCTCAGGTCATAGCCAAGAGGACATTTGGGTATGTCAATGTGGGTACAGGACTTATTCTTTTCATGCAGAATCACTTCTCCATTGAGCTCCAAGCATTCTAGTGTGATACATGGATTGTCCAGAGATGGCCACTGATCACCAGCCTGCAAGATAACAGCAGGAAGTTACACTTCACAGACATATGCTGCAAGTTATCGACAGAAGTGTCCCTGATACTTAAGTTTTGAGGTTTCATGTTGCTAACACACTTGGCCTTCCCATCCATGAGCAAGGATCAGTTTGGTAGGCACGTGCCTCTATACGCTGATTTTTTAAGTTTCCGCTCCAAGAAACAATGACTTTCCTCGTGTATTTTTGATCATTCGATCATTGCATCCTTATGTGAAGGTATTAGTTTGGCTTCGTTGGTAGTATTCTGACCTTTGAGTTGGAAATTGTGGATGAAGTCCCAATCCATGACTTGAGTACATAATGTAGGCCGACACTCCTGTAGACTGAGTACTACATTGTTTGATGGATGTCCTTTTGGGTGAAAGGTTAAACCATTTTATCATAGACTAAATTGAAAAGTTATTGGAATGGACACTAAAAATTCTTTACTGTTTTGAAACAATTTATGTAGTACCGCTAGTTTCGTACTATGCATCTACTGCTTCCGTGAAACCATCTCATTTGTATTTAAATTTGGCTTTGTTTTAATCTGAATAATACAATGACCTGGAATTTGCAGTAGTAATAATGGTGAGGCTGTCAACGCTCGCCGTTATTACTGGGTAAAACTGACAGCAACTTCTGGCGTCCGCACATGCACAGTTAAATGCGGAAATCCGGAAGTTGCTGTCAGTGATACCCTGCTCCTCCACAGGGTGCGCTGTTGCAGTCTTCGTAAATGAAATCAACACAAAAATCATTGATTTATCGCGAACTTCAACTATTTAGACACTATTCTTGCCTGTAAGGTGCAATGATAAAGTTAAGTCTTGTTTAATCAGGAGTAACTGAGTTTTTAACAGAGTACTAAATCATAATTACTGCTGAACAACCTCTCTGGCCCTGAAAAACTAATTTTACAAGTGTGTAGTCTCATTCCCTCAGAAGAATATTTAAAAATTGCAGATTTTTAATACATTTTGTTTTTGGTTTTTTTAAGTTTTTGTTCTGATATTTACATTTCTCCCTTAACCCCATGTGTATGTCCCAATCTTTATTTTGATTTCTGTACAATGATTTAAATGTGATTTATATTTCCTTCTTTTTACTTCCTGCTTTGCTGTCTGTAAGAATTCTTCAATCTGATTGGTTGATCAGCCTCCCTGCTGCCTGCCCTGTTCCTGGATGCCATAGCTCCCCTCGAGAAGGCGCCAAATTCAAACTGACGTCAGAAAAGAGGATGTCTACGCTCTAGAGCCCGCTAAAACTTTGTAGGCTGCTTTTTCCGAGGTCGGCGGCGAGCGCCGTTCCTTCGCCACTGACCGCAAAATCCGGGCCAATCTGATATTTACCATTGTATGAAGTGGATGGGAGAACATGGTGTGCAGCCCACGTAAGCTCGTGCAAAATACCCTCATAAAAGGACAACTGTTATCTCACTATCCTGATTGTATCATGCTTTAGGTTGAAAATATTAGTTCATAGGAGACATGTGTCTGCTTATGGAAACTGCCTTTTTGTTGCGATTAAGAGTTACGAGTGTTGGGAAAGAGCATTTGTCAGAACTGTTAATGTATTTTCTTTTTCTTCAGATTTTGTATTTCTAGCATTTTCTCTTTTTTATTTCAGGTTTTCAGGATTTGCTCTTCTGGCTATAACTTATAATCATCTTAGTGAACCTCGCAGACCTTTCCATTACTTGAAGGGAGTAATTGGTCAATTAACTGTGAAACTTTGAAGGAGTATTCTTTAAAACTGATGTCAGCAGAGATAAATTACAACCAAAATAATCTGGCACAACATAGTAACACATTTTGAAATTTTCATCCTCAGATAGTAGCGTAAAAAAGATAACTTAAATGTCTAAATTGAAATTATCCTAAAATACTTATGAATAGATTATCTTAGATCATGTTTGTCTTAAAGTCCTACATACAGGGAGACAGTTGAATCTTTTTATCTGAAAGGACCATATCTACTCACCTGATGTACAATTCTGTGTGGGTCTGCATCACCTCTTTCTATGACACTTTCTTCACACACTGTGCGCTTGCATCTTCCACAGCATGCACCTGCCTCTTCCCTGTAGGTGTATCCCTTTAGAAGAAAAGTTACTCTCAGTGGTATCATTCCAAGCTCTGGCTCATGTTCATAACAAACACAGGAAACGCAATTGGTGTTGACTCAAATCCAGCATTTCCTTTTGGGTGCCAACCTAAACACTCATTAACAAAGTGAATCCAGCTATTAGATTCATCCTCCTGATGAGTGGAAAGGGAAGGGAATATTTGAAGCCACGTTTAGGGATGGCCAATATAGAAATAATTAATGATGCCTGCAGCCTTTCACTTTCTACTTGCTACAAGGTTTTGGCATATTGTTAACTGACAGTGGTGCCATGGTGAGTTATAATATGATTAACTCTGGTACCTATGTTCCAATACACCCCAAACTGACGGGATGGAAGTCTCCCGTCGCCTGTAAAGGTCCTATGTGGAATAAGCTTGCACGATCCAAACCATTTCCTTGTGGCGACAGTACAAAACCACCCGCAGTCCTGCACCATTTGACAATCCCAGTGAGAAGTGTCTGGTATAGAAATAGGGAAAGACACACACGTGGAGTAAAAGGCAGGAGCAGGGCAGAGAGTGCATTACTCTGTGTCTGGCCATGATCCACAAAAACAACCACAACTTCCATTTATATAGCGCCTTTAACGTAGTAAAACATCCCAAGGCGTTTCACAGAGGTGTTATCAGACTAAATTTGACACTGAGCCACATAAGAAGATATTAGGAAAGGGGACCAAAAGCTTGGTCAAAGAGGTACGTTTTTAGGAGTGTCTTAAAGGTGGAGAGAGAGGTGGAGAGGCGGAAAGGTTTAAGGAGGGAATTCCAGAGCTTAGGGTTTAGGCAGCTGAAGGCACGGCCACCAATGGTGCAGCGATTATAATCAGGGATGCGCAAGAGGCCAGAATTGGAGGCATGCAGGGATCTCGGAGGGTTGCAAGGCTGGAGAAGGTTAGAGATGGGGAGGGGTGAAGCCATGGAGGGATTTGAAAACAAGGATGAGAACTTTAAAGTTGAGGCATTGCCAGGCCGGGAACCAACATAGGTCAGCGAGCACAGGGATGAACTGGACTTGGTGCGAGTTTGGACATGGGCAGTGGAGTTCTGGATGAGCTCAAGTTTATGGAGGGTGGAAGATGGGAGACCGGCCAGGGGAGCATTGGAATAGTCAAATCTAGAGGTAACAAAGGCTTGGATGAGGGTTTCAGCAGCAGATGAACTGAGGCAGGGGCGGAGATGAGGTGAAGTTACAGAGGTGGAAGTTGACGGTCTTGGTGACCATGCGGATATGGGGCTGGAAGCTCATCTCAGAGTCAAATAGGATGCCACGGTTGCGAACGGACTGGTTCAGCCTCAGACAGTGTGCAGGGAGAGGGATGGAGCCGGTGCCTAGGCAACGGAGTTTGTGGCAGGGATCAAAGACAATGGCTTCGGTCTTCCCAATATTTAGCCAGAGGAAATTTCTGCTCATCCAGTACTGGATGTCGGACAAGCAGTGTGACAAATCAAAGGCTGTGGAGGGGTTGAGAGAGGTGAGAGAGTGAGGTAGAGGTGGGTATTGTCAGCATACATGTGGAACCTGACATTGTGTTTTCGGATGATGTCGCTGAGGGGCAACATGCAGATGGGAAATAAGAGGGGGGCCAAGGATAGATCTTTGGGGGAGCCAAGAGGTAACGGTGAGGGAGAAGGGAAGAGAAGTCATTGCAGGTGATTCCCTGGTCACATGCTCCATGTGCTTTTTCTAGGGAAGCTGACCTGACGTGAAGAACCTTTATTTACATAGCATCTCATCACATCCTCAGCATGTCCCAATGTGCTTCACAATCAATCAATTACTTTCTGAACTGCAGTCACTGTTCATTAGGCAAAATAAGATAAATATAATGTACTGGCATTTCAGCCTGTGTCATACATGCTGATTGTAAATCTCACTCCTAACACTTGCCCAATATTGATAGCTCTGTATTTGCTTAAATTTAGTATTCAACTCGTGTTATCTGGCTGTCATGTTGTAAACCATAAATACCTTGCAAGCTCCATGAAACAATTATAGCAATTTTGAACACAGTTGAGATTCGAGTTTTTCTTCTATTTTTATGTAATAAAAAATCTATCCAATGTGCTTTTACTTACAGTTGGACAATCCTTGTTACAGGCTTTAGTAACACACTGCACCTCATAAAGCCCTGTGATGCTGTCCTTCATGTTGGTGCAAGAGCATGCCATACAAGACTCCTCCCAGGTCCTTCCAGTTAGGTAGACAGCACCATTATAAACACAAACCTGTCCATGGCAAATATCAAATGTTATGCACACTTTAGCATGCTAATGTACCACATAGCATATATATGTTGATGCATTAATATCTCCTCACAATAACACTCCCACGCACTAACACACTGTCACAGAAACAGGCAAACTTGGTTTAAATCAGTATAGATTTTGTGCTCAAGTCCTAAAGTAAAGCTTGAGCCCACAACCATCTGATTCAGGGGCAAAGCGATACCACTGAGCCTCACAGTAACCCTCCCTCACAGTAACCCTCCCTCACAGTATCACACCCTCACAGTAACCCACCCTCACAGTAACCCTCCCTCACAGTAACCCACCCTCACAGTAACCCACCCTCACAGTATCACACCCTCACAGTAACCCACCCTCACAGTATCACACCCTCACAGTATCACACCCTCACAGTAACCCTCCCTCACAGTAATACACCCTCACAGTATCACACCCTCACAGTAACACACCCTCACAGTAACACACCCTCACAGTAACACACCCTCACAGTATCACACCCTCACAGTAACACACCCTCACAGTAACACACCCTCACAGTAACCCTCCCTCACAGTAACACACCCTCACAGTATCACACCCTCACAGTAACACACCCTCACAGTAACCCTCCCTCACAGTATCACACCCTCACAGTATCACACCCTCACAGTAACACACCCTCACAGTAACACACCCTCACAGTAACACACCCTCACAGTAACACACCCTCACAGTATCACACACTCACAGTAACACACACTCACAGTAACACACCCTCACAGTAACACACCCTCACAGTAACACACCCTCACAGTATCACACCCTCACAGTATCACACCCTCACAGTAACACACCCTCACATTAACCCACCCTCACAGTAACCCATCCTCACAGTAACCCATCCTCACAGTAACCCACCCTCACAGTAACCCACCCTCACAGTATCACACCCTCACAGTAACACACCCTCACAGTATCACACCCTCACAGTAACCCACCCTCACAGTAACACACCCTCACAGTAACACTCCCTCACAGTAACACACCCTCACAGTATCACACCCTCACAGTAACACACCCTCACAGTAACACACCCTCACAGTAACACACCCTCACAGTATCACACCCTCACAGTAACACACCCTCACAGTAACACACCCTCACAGTAACACACCCTCACAGTAATACACCCTCACAGTATCACACCCTCACAGTATCACACCCTCACAGTAACACACCCTCACAGTATCACACCCTCACAGTAACACATCCTCACAGTAATACACCCTCACAGTAACACACCCTCACAGTAATACACCCTCACAGTATCACACCCTCACAGTATCACACCCTCACAGTAACACACCCTCACAGTAACACACCCTCACAGTAACCCACCCTCACAGTAACCCTCCCTCACAGTATCACACCCTCACAGTAACACACCCTCACAGTAACCCTCCCTCACGGTAACACACCCTCACAGTAACACACCCTCACAGTAACCCTCCCTCACAGTAACCCTCCCTCACAGTAACACACCCTCACAGTAACACACCCTCACAGTAACACACCCTCACAGTAACCCACCCTCACAGTAACACACCCTCACAGTAACATTCCCTCACAGTACGACACCCTCACAGTAACACACCCTCACAGTAACCCACCCTCACAGTATCACACCCTCACAGTAATCCACCCTCACAGTAACACCCCCCCCACAGTAATACACCCTCACAGTATCACACCCTCACAGTAACCCACCCTCACAGTAACCCACCCTCACAGTAACACACCCTCACAGTAACATTCCCTCACAGTACGACACCCTCACAGTAACACACCCTCACAGTAACCCACCCTCACAGTATCACACCCTCACAGTAACCCACCCTCACAGTAACCCTCCCTCACAGTATCACACCCTCACAGTAACATTCCCTCACAGTAACACACCCTCACAGTAACACACCCTCACAGTAACACAACCTCACAGTAACACCCCCCCACAGTAATACACCCTCACAGTATCACACCCTCACAGTAACCCACCCTCACAGTAACACACCCTCACAGTAACATTCCCTCACAGTAACATTCCCTCACAGTAACACACCCTCACAGTATCACACCCTCACAGTAACACACCCTCACAGTATCACACCCTCACAGTATCACACCCTCACAGTATCACACCCTCACAGTATCACACCCTCACAGTAACCCACCCTCACGGCAACACACCCTCACGGTAACACTCCCTCACGGTAACATTCCCTCACAGTATCACACCCTCACAGTAACCTACCCTCACAGTAACCCACCCTCACAGTAACACACCCTCACAGTAACACACCCTCACAGTAACCCACCCTCACAGTAACACACCCTCACAGTATCACACCCTCACAGTAACACACCCTCACAGTAACACACCCTCACAGTATCACACCCTCACAGTAACCCACCCTCACAGTAACCCACCCTCACAGTAACCCACCCTCACAGTAACCCACCCACACAGTAACGCACCCTCACAGTAACCCACCCTCACAGTAACCCACCCTCACAGTAACCCACCCTCACAGTAACCCACCCTCACAGTAACCCACCCTCACAGTAACCCACCCTCACAGTAACCCACCCTCACAGTAACCCACCCTCACAGTAACCCACCCTCACAGTAACCCACCCTCACAGTAACCCACCCTCACAGTAACGCACCCTCACAGTAACCCACCCTCACAGTAACCCACCCTCACAGTAACCCACCCTCACAGTAACCCACCCTCACAGTAACATTCCCTCACAGTATCACACCCTCACAGTATCACACCCTCACAGTATCACACCCTCACAGTATCACACCCTCACAGTAACAGACCCTCACAGTATCACACCCTCACAGTATCACACCCTCACAGTATCACACCCTCACAGTATCACACCCTCACAGTAACAGACCCTCACAGTATCACACCCTCACAGTAACACTCCCTCACAGTAACACACCCTCACAGTAACCCACCCTCACAGTATCACACCCTCACAGTAACACACCCTCACAGTATCACACCCTCACAGTAACACACCCTCACAGTAACACACCCTCACAGTAACCCACCCTCACAGTAACACACCCTCACAGTAACCCATCCTCACAGTAACCCACCCTCACAGTAACACACCCTCACAGTATCACACCCTCACAGTAACACACCCTCACAGTAACACACCCTCACAGTAACACACCCTCACAGTAATACACCCTCACAGTATCACACCCCCACAGTAACACACCCTCACAGTAATCCACCCTCACAGTAACCCACCCTCACAGTAACACACCCTCACAGTAACACACCCTCACAGTAACCCACCCTCACAGTAACCCACCCTCACAGTAACCCACCCTCACAGTAACACACCCTCACAGTATCACACCCTCACAGTATCACACCCTCACAGTAACACTCCCTCACAGTAACCCACCCTCACAGTAACACACCCTCACAGTAACACACCCTCACAGTAACCCACCCTCACAGTAACACACCCTCACAGTAACACACCCTCACAGTAACACACCCTCACAGTATCACACCCTCACAGTAACACACCCTCACAGTAACACACCCTCACAGTAACACACCCTCACAGTAACACACCCTCACAGTAATACACCCTCACAGTATCACACCCTCACAGTAACACACCCTCACAGTATCACACCCTCACAGTATCACACCCTCACAGTATCACACCCTCACAGTAACTCACCCTCACAGTAACCCACCCTCACAGTAACCCACCCTCACAGTAACATTCCCTCACAGTAACACACCCTCACAGTAACATTCCCTCACAGTATCACACCCTCACAGTAACACTCCCTCACAGTAACACACCCTCACAGTAACACTCCCTCACAGTATCACACCCTCACAGTAACACACCCTCACAGTATCACACCCTCACAGTAACACTCCCTCACAGTAACACACCCTCACAGTAACACACCCTCACAGTAACACACCCTCACAGTAACACTCCCTCACAGTATCACACCCTCACAGTAACACACCCTCACAGTAACCTACCCTCACAGTAACACACCCTCACAGTAACACACCCTCACAGTAACACTCCCTCACAGTAACATTCCCTCACAGTAACACTCCCTCACAGTAACACACCCTCACAGTAACACACCCTCACAGTAACACACCCTCACAGTAACACTCCCTCACAGTAACACACCCTCACAGTAACATTCCCTCACAGTATCACACCCTCACAGTAACACTCCCTCACAGTAACACACCCTCACAGTAACACTCCCTCACAGTAACACACCCTCACAGTAACACTCCCTCACAGTATCACACCCTCACAGTGACACACCCTCACAGTAACACTCCCTCACAGGAACACACCCTCACAATAACACACCCTCACAGTAACACTCCCTCACAGTAACATTCCCTCACAGTATCACACCCTCACAGTATCACACCTTCACAGTAACACTCCCTCACAGTAACACACCCTCACAGTAACACTCCCTCACAGTAACACACCCTCACAGTATCACACCCTCACAGTAACACTCCCTCACAGTAACACACCCTCACAGTAACACTCCCTCACAGTATCACACCCTCACAGTGACACACCCTCACAGTAACACTCCCTCACAGGAACACACCCTCACAATAACACACCCTCACAGTAACACTCCCTCACAGTAACATTCCCTCACAGTATCACACCCTCACAGTAACACACCCTCACAGTAACACACCCTCACAGTAACACACCCTCACAGTATCACACCCTCACAGTAACCCACCCTCACAGTAACCCACCCTCACAGTAAGCCACCCTCACAGTAACCCACCCACACAGTAACGCACCCTCACAGTAACCCACCCTCACAGTAACCCACCCTCACAGTAACCCACCCTCACAGTAACCCACCCTCACAGTAACCCACCCTCACAGTAACCCACCCTCACAGTAACCCACCCTCACAGTAACCCACCCTCACAGTAACCCACCCTCACAGTAACCCACCCTCACAGTAACCCACCCTCACAGTAACCCACCCTCACAGTAACGCACCCTCACAGTAACCCACCCTCACAGTAACCCACCCTCACAGTAACCCACCCTCACAGTAACCCACCCTCACAGTAACATTCCCTCACAGTATCACACCCTCACAGTATCACACCCTCACAGTATCACACCCTCACAGTATCACACCCTCACAGTAACAGACCCTCACAGTATCACACCCTCACAGTATCACACCCTCACAGTATCACACCCTCACAGTATCACACCCTCACAGTATCACACCCTCACAGTAACAGACCCTCACAGTATCACACCCTCACAGTAACACTCCCTCACAGTAACACACCCTCACAGTAACCCACCCTCACAGTATCACACCCTCACAGTAACACACCCTCACAGTATCACACCCTCACAGTAACACACCCTCACAGTAACACACCCTCACAGTAACCCACCCTCACAGTAACACACCCTCACAGTAACCCATCCTCACAGTAACCCACCCTTACAGTAACACACCCTCACAGTATCACACCCTCACAGTAACACACCCTCACAGTAACACACCCTCACAGTAACACACCCTCACAGTAATACACCCTCACAGTATCACACCCCCACAGTAACACACCCTCACAGTAATCCACCCTCACAGTAACCCACCCTCACAGTAACACACCCTCACAGTAACACACCCTCACAGTAACCCACCCTCACAGTAACCCACCCTCACAGTAACCCACCCTCACAGTAACACACCCTCACAGTATCACACCCTCACAGTATCACACCCTCACAGTAACACTCCCTCACAGTAACCCACCCTCACAGTAACACACCCTCACAGTAACACACCCTCACAGTAACCCACCCTCACAGTAACACACCCTCACAGTAACACACCCTCACAGTAACACACCCTCACAGTATCACACCCTCACAGTAACCCTCCCTCACAGTAACCCTCCCTCACAGTAACCCTCCCTCACAGTAACACACCCTCACAGTAACACACCCTCACAGTAACACACCCTCACAGTAACACACCCTCACAGTAACCCACCCTCACAGTAACCCACCCTCACAGTAACACACCCTCACAGTAATACACCCTCACAGTATCACACCCCCACAGTAACACACCCTCACAGTATCACACCCTCACAGTAACACACCCTCACAGTAACACACCCTCACAGTAACACACCCTCACAGTAATACACCCTCACAGTATCACACCCTCACAGTAACACACCCTCACAGTATCACACCCTCACAGTAACACACCCTCACAGTATCACACCCTCACAGTATCACACCCTCACAGTAACTCACCCTCACAGTAACCCACCCTCACAGTAACCCACCCTCACAGTAACATTCCCTCACAGTAACACACCCTCACAGTAACATTCCCTCACAGTATCACACCCTCACAGTAACACTCCCTCACAGTAACACACCCTCACAGTATCACACCCTCACAGTAACACACCCTCACAGTATCACACCCTCACAGTAACACACCCTCACAGTATCACACCCTCACAGTATCACACCCTCACAGTAACTCACCCTCACAGTAACCCACCCTCACAGTAACCCACCCTCACAGTAACATTCCCTCACAGTAACACACCCTCACAGTAACATTCCCTCACAGTATCACACCCTCACAGTAACACTCCCTCACAGTAACACTCCCTCACAGTAACACACCCTCACAGTAACATTCCCTCACAGTAACACACCCTCACAGTAACACTCCCTCACAGTAACACACCCTCACAGTAACACTCCCTCACAGTATCACACCCTCACAGTAACACACCCTCACAGTATCACACCCTCACAGTAACACTCCCTCACAGTAACACACCCTCACAGTAACACACCCTCACAGTAACACACCCTCACAGTAACACTCCCTCACAGTATCACACCCTCACAGTAACACACCCTCACAGTAACCTACCCTCACAGTAACACACCCTCACAGTAACACACCCTCACAGTAACACTCCCTCACAGTAACATTCCCTCACAGTAACACTCCCTCACAGTAACACACCCTCACAGTAACACACCCTCACAGTAACACACCCTCACAGTAACACACCCTCACAGTAACACTCCCTCACAGTAACACACCCTCACAGTAACATTCCCTCACAGTATCACACCCTCACAGTAACACTCCCTCACAGTAACACACCCTCACAGTAACACTCCCTCACAGTAACACACCCTCACAGTATCACACCCTCACAGTAACACTCCCTCACAGTAACACACCCTCACAGTAACACTCCCTCACAGTATCACACCCTCACAGTGACACACCCTCACAGTAACACTCCCTCACAGGAACACACCCTCACAATAACACACCCTCACAGTAACACTCCCTCACAGTAACATTCCCTCACAGTATCACACCCTCACAGTATCACACCTTCACAGTAACACTCCCTCACAGTAACACACCCTCACAGTAACACTCCCTCACAGTAATCTACCCTCGTCAATGTTCCCTCTACATTGTCTTTGTTGTGCGCGGTCTGTTTATTTCAATGTGCGGTCCCTTTAAATTTTCTGCGTGTGCGCAGTATTTTCAATGGAAAAGCTTGTGAGCGGCCTGCGTGGGACCTTGCAGATTACTGCGTGGCCGCGCACATGCACAGCTTAACGGGATAATTGACCCTCACAGTATCACTTCCGTACCATTTCCTCACAGACCATTACGCTTCCAGACACACAGAAACTGGGTTGAAGACAGTAGCATACACAGCTTGAGTTACCTCATTAGGTTCACAAGAAGATGTGGTGCAGTTGCAGTCATTTATTACCGACTTGACTGAATATCCAGCAGGACAGCTTACTATTTCATTGGTACAACTGCAAACACATTCGTATCTGTCGCAACACTCTGTCGTTATAACAGACAGTACGCGGTGAGATGGACATGTCACAGGCTGGTGTTTACACTGGTCCCTGTCGCAGACTGAAAGCAGCAGAACAGTTGGTTTAGTCTTTATAAGTTGTTAATTCGATCACTTTAGCATGAACTTTTATTGCTTATAGCTTGGTGGCATTCAAACAGTACAGATAGAATTTTAAGTGAGAGTTTTGCACAGCCTCATTTTTGTACAATCGTGCCCCAGGCCTGATTATATAGCTTTTTGTCGTGTACCAACTGGAGCAATAAACCATTACTTGTACTGTAGCAACATTGAATGAGTAATCAACAGCTCTCCCAATTATCCAATCTACAATCGCAGTATGTGGCTGATTCCAGCAAGTAGCAGAACCATACTGATCAGAATGGACCCAGGTTTGATTTCCAATCTATGCTAAGTTATCTGACCTCACTTTAGTGCAGTGGAAGAGGCACTACAGTTGGTTCAGTACCCCATGCTAGACAGGAGAATATTGGCCAGGGTTCCGAATCCATTATCCCCAACATTACCTCGCTGGAAATGCACACATTTGGTTGCAGGGTGACAACAGAATCAGGAGTGGCACGTTAATTCTCACTGTCACTGCGCACACGTGAATAATGACCAATTGCTTAAGGTACAGGTGGAAACATACCCCAGTATGAAAGACATATGTTCAGGAAAAGGAGGGTAGGTTGAGGAGAAGGATAGAGAGACAATTAGCAAGAAAAAGAGGTGCAATATTAAAAGCAACTTGAAGTTACTGTTAACATCACTTTGGAAATATAGGGGTTTTTTTGGTAGCAAGAAACTCCATTATCAAAAGGCAATTGACTTTGTTTCTCACAACCAACCTGATCTTCCCTAATTGAGGCTCATTGAGTTCACTGGCCTGTGCATTTCCTTTTTATACCCTGGGGAATAGGTAAAGTAAACCAAGGTGCCTTGGAGAGATAAGGAGGGGGCGAGGGAGGGGGAGGTTAGGAGCTTCAGTGTCACACGAAGAACATTCTGATCAGCACCTAACCTGCATTCTATGTTAATATAACCCCAGTAGTGCAATCACATGTTGAATACTACTGTCTTGTTTTTATGAGTTAACCTTCCTCTGTCTCTGTAGCTTTAGGGCTGGATTTTGATACTGGGGCGAGTTGGGGTCGTGTCATCCGCATTTCATGTTATCCATCCGACTGCAATTGGATGTGGGAGATTGATGCAATTTTCACCTAGTTGGGCAATTGAGTTCCAGCATGTGGGAACCCATGAACCAATTAGTGGTTTCAGTCTGAAAGTCGCCTCTGATGATGTCATCATTGCTGCTGCATTGAAGGTCAGAGACTGCCTGGCCTTTGCTGTGAGAGGACCTGGATACAAAATGAGCAGCAGCTCTAAGTCGAGCGAGCGAGAGCGAGAGAGAGAGAGAGAGAGCGCGAGAGCGCGAGAGTGAGAGTGAGAGCGAGAGCGAGAGCGAGAGCGAGAGAGAGCGAATGAAAATGAAAAAGCATCCAGGTCCTCTCACAGCAAAGGCCAGGCAGTCTCCGAAGACCTTCAATGCAGCAGCATCAGAGGCGACTTTCAGACCTAATACTGTACTACTACCTTCATCACATCTCCGTTGTAATAGTGGACCTGTAGCTGATAGTCAGCTATCCAAATGTGCTCCCGCCAGGTTTCACAATCGTGGTTCAGAACAGGCATGCTTCACGTAGATCAAGGGTTAAAATCACAAAGGCCTTTCAAAATAGCATTATAGAGCCAATTTAGTGCTTGTTAAGAGCCTTAACAGCCTAGCCCACCTCTTAAAGGCGGGACGGAGTCGGGACCAGCAGACACAATTTAATGAAAATTGCGTGGAGGTGGGATGGAGGCGGACTTGTGCCCGCCCACCAGTTTTTGCAATTTTAACCCCCCACACGCCTCCAAACCCACTTCCACGGGTCAATGAAAATCCAGCCCTTAATGTTTTATACCTGGGCATAGTGGAAGAGCAGTTATGAGGAAGGTTAGGCTCACCACAAAACTTGTCACTGGAGTGTTCCATCTACTCCACAAACATCTGCAGGGGCAGTCAACCATCTAACATGCACTTCTAGCAGCCATCTGGTGTGAACGCGTGTTCACTTTGTGGAGTCTCGCCCACCAACAGTGCATAGTGGGAAATCGCGGGTATGCTCCCCACAATTTTCCCTCCTAGCTCTGACACGTGCTTGTATATACAAAGGCAGAAGAGACTTGCAAAATGACCCCTGTAATCTCAACTCATATTAAAATCCATGCCATATATAGTACCGATACAAGGAATTTCAAATTAAAGCAAAGGTTAAATGACATGAGTAATACATCACACTGACTTGCAAACTTACAATTCCTCTGGCCACTACATGAACTAACAGCAAAAGATATTTGTGAAGATTTCCTCTGTTACATTTTCTGGTGAAATCAAAAACTAAACAGTAGAAAACTTCACAAAGGTGTTTCCAATGTGGCTTCACGTGGCACCCAGGACAGCTGTTACCCTGACATATAGAATTAAAAAATTGTTCACTCGTGAATAATTAACTTTTCCAAAAACTCACCACATTCATAAATTGGCTTGCATTCGTCTGGATTTTTCCGTGATAGATAACGTCCATCTTCACATTTTTGGTCACGTGGCCGATCGCAGGTTTGCAAATCACAAACTACAGAAATGGGGAACATCCATCAGTGTAGAACTGTTCTACTTCTAAACTCTAATTAAACACACACATTGCGTGAAGCAGTGAACAAATAACACAATTGTTCTCAAAAATATTTTGTTCTTAAAAGGACACTAACATACCAATGCGTAACACATTTATCGAAGATTCCTCTCTGCACTACTTTAGTAGGGAGTGATTTTCAAACGTTGACATATTAGTATCCAGTAGTGTAATTAGAAATTCCCCTTTTCCTTGGCTCTGTACTTGCTTAAACTCTGTTAATCTCTCTAACATCTTCCAGTTCTAATGTAAGGTCATCGACCTGAAAGGTTAACTCTCCACAGATGTTGCCTGACCGGCTTAGTGTTTTCTGGCATTTTCTGTTTTTATTTCAGATTTCCAGCATTCGCAGTATTTTGCTTTAGTATTTGAAATGTTGTGCTTGTCCTGTTTCTGTCAAGCATTTACAGAATGAACCATGTGTCAAGGATGTGTGTGTCAAAGTTCCTGGATAGCATGTTGCAGTGAGAGTCATTTCTTTGAAATTCTGAGGACAGAATGGACATCTCGCAAATACTGTTGAGGTTTTAGGGAGGTTTACATACTGTCATGGTCTGTGACCTCTCCTACAGGGGGTGCTGCTGTCAGTTCATAACGGTTCAGAAACCAGCAATTTTTGGCTAACTCTACTGGCATCATAACAAAGATTTAACATCAGCATTAGCATTGCCTTGGGTATGCACCCTTTACAACAACATCTTGCATTGATATAGCTCCTTTAACATCATAAAATGCCCCAAGGCACTTCACAGGAGCGTTATCAAACAAAATTTGTCACCGAGCCATGACGATAGGTAACCTAAAGTTTGGTCAAAGAGGTAGGTTTTAAGGAGCATCTTAAAGGAGGAGAGAGAGGTAGAGAGGCAGAGAGGTTTAGGGAGGGAATTCCAGAGCTTAGGGCCTAGGCAGCTGAAGGCATGGCCACCAATGGTGGAGCGATGAAAATCGGGGATGCGCAAGAGACCAGAATTGAAGGAGTGCTGAGATCACGGAGGGTTGTAGGGCTGGAGAAGGTTACAGAAATAGGGAGCAATAGTGTGAAAAAAATTACAAAAATTTGCACACGAAATGAGAGATGACTTCAAAATAGCAACAATAGTAGCAGCAGAATCTATGCTGGCAAGTCAATAGTGTGAATGTTGTACTTCTCATCATTCTGCAAAACTTCACTGTTTGACTGTAAAATGTTATTAAGAAGTTGCTGTGTGCAGGCAGTATAGTTTGCTGAAGCATTTTAATGTTTTAATCCAAAATATAACTTCATAATTAAGCATCTTTTTAAAGCAAAAACATTTTCTATGTTTATCTCAGTAAGTGGGAATAAAGGAATTCTTTCATTATATAAATATTCACCCATTTCTGCCAGTGTTGTATTTAGATACAAACGGCAGAGGTCTATTATTCCTCAGATACCATAAAGCGCAAATGTACTTTGAATACTGCAGCTGAGTGCTGGAAATGCCCATACATACCGCACACATACTGTGGGCAGCACTCATCAATGTCCCGTCGTAAAGTTGGTCTTTCACACGGCCTACACACAGGTACTGCAAATAGGGAGGAAAAGGACAGGTAACATCAATATTTGAACTCAACAATTGAAACAAGCTTCTATTATTTAGAAATGCCAATTGAGTTTTGTGGACTGCAATATCAGCAAGATGTAGGAATGTCTGTCAGTTCATACAAGCATGGGTTTGGAGTGTTCAGGTTAATGATAGTGTGAGGTTAGTGTTCAGGTTAATGGCAATGTGAGATTGCAGTGTTCAGGTTAATGGCAGCATGATTCTCAGTTTAGTATGTGTTGTTTGTCCATCTTTATCAAAGCATTGCAGATCAAAGATTGGGAACACCACCATCTGAAAGTTCCCCTCCAAGTTACACACCACCCTGACTTGGAAATATATTGTCGTTCCTTCATCGTCGCTGGGTCAAAATCCTGGAACTCCCTCCCTAACAGCACTGTGGGAGTACCTTCACCACACGGACTGCAGCGGTTCAAGAAGGCGGCTCACCACCACCTTCTCAAGGGCAATTAGGGATGAGCAATAAATGCTGGCCTTGCCAGCGATGCTCACATCCCATGAACGAATAAAAAAAAAGGCTTTTTAAATAATTTGGAGAAATAACTGGAAATCACTGTTCTAACCATCATCGTTGAATCTTCTCAAGAAACTGTAGTCCAGAAATAGCTGCATATTTTGAATGGACCAATGCCCCCAATAAAATAATACACAGATAAATGCCACACAATGTCCTAACCCATTAAGATGCCAGGAGTAATTTCTGGTGCTATTAGCTGACTTTTACCTGTGACAGTAGGACACGGCCTGTTGGTGCAATTGATCTGCCTGTTGTCTACGCACATGCAGAGCTGGCAAGGTTTGTTGTGTGGTATCCACGTATCCAAATACTGCAAAAGAAAAGCAAGTTAGAAATATATTAAAAACCCTGCCCTGCCCTGCCCAATAACATTAAATTTAATGTTCAAGGCATTATTTACCCTGTTGTGGAACTGTCAAAACCAACAACTACATCATTTGGCTTTGACTTATTTTTCTTGTTTATTTCATCTCACGCTCCTGTCCTCTATACTCAAAATTCCCCCCAAAAGAACATAAGAAAGCTTGTAATAAGCGTTCGGCCCATTAAACTGGCTCCTTCCACAGTCCAACCGCCCCAAAATCTCTATATTCTCTTCATAACCCGTCTCTGAAGTTCTACTGTCAATTATTGGTTATTCTCCTGACAGATTTGTACACAATTCAGTTTCTTGTTTCTGTTTGCATGATACCTTGGCTTGTCTAATGTAGTATAGATTTTGAGGCCCAATTAATTTTGCGACGTCGGTATTTTTATTTTCAATGCATACTAAGGTGCTGGAATATGCAGCATCACTTTCTCTTGCCCCAGTGCCCCTGTCCCTTCAGATGCACTGCAGAAAGAAGAGATGATGAACCTCCTCTGTATGGGAGCTGCCAAGGATCCAGTGTGAAACGTGGGCAGTCTTCATGCAATTCCAAATGCCAAGGTGGCCAAAACATCAAACTGCCTTCGTGTTTCAGGGACTCAGTTGGGAATCTCAATAACCCAGAGCACTAGAAATGGAACATTAGAATAGTGTGATTATAGAGGAGTGTTCATCAAAGCTTCTGAACGTGGTATGTTTTACATTATATCAAGACAAGCTTCAGAGCTGACTTAGGAAAGTTTGAAGATGCCAAATGCGCACACTGTTGTATCTCACAAAACTAAATGAATATACACGGAAGCATACTATATTTATAACGAAGGCTAAAATTCTTAACCCGTCTACCTTTTAATAATTGCTGCCATTTTGATACCAAAGTAGGCACTGGTATCCTGAGCCGACTCTTCGTACCCCTTTAACAGCTACAATCATACACATGGGAAATTTTACCAACGTGACTTCTACCCTAGCTTTCGCCTTGTCGCAAATTGTAAATCATTGCAAAATTCACAGCCAAAATTCTCTTAATGATGATAAAAGGTCATCGACCTGAAACACCGAGGGTCATTTTAACCTAACTCATTGGGATTGGGTGGAACGCCAGTTTTACACCCCGCCCAATATTGCTCCCCATTGACTTCAAGAGAGTAAAATCGGGTGGAGTGTAAAACCAGCATTATACCTGATCCCATCAGTTTCCCAACGGGTGGTTTTAGGTTAAAACTGCCCCCAACTAACTCTGTTTTTCGCTCCACAGATGCTGCCTGACCTGCTGAGAATTTCCAGCATTTTCTGTTTTTATTTCAGATTTCCAGCATCCGCAGTATTTTGGTTTTGTTGACTTAATAATGACAGGTTTCCAGCTTCCTAGTCTTACTTTTTGTTGTTATATCTGTACCTGATGAGGAATTTGCTGATCATCGGTACATTGAGTGCAGACGTCGGCAGTGACACATTTTCCTTCCAACAGCAGCTTCTCTTCTGGACAAAAGCAGCCTTCAGTTGGAGAACCCAGACAATGAGTGGTGTTCTTTTTCACAATGCTATCACAATGCCGGATGCAATTTATCCCACAAGGTTCATATACGAGGGAGTTAGGGCACTGGATAGCTAAAGGAAAGGAATAACACCTTAGGCAGGCAGCTATGGATAAATGCAAAATGTAAAGCTTTGTGTTCAAACTTTCAGAGACCCCCCTGCCTTTCACACAGCAGGCAGCTTATTAGAAAACCATGGGAAATGCCCTGCCAGTGGTACAGGGTCTTGCTAAATGTAGTTCTGTATTTCATTCAACATAGACCAAGAGTGTCCAAAGAAGCAACGTTTGCTGAATGGGTTTGGTCACATTGTCACATCCTGAGTGCAACATGCTCACCAGGATGCCATCTACACTCTTGGGATTTCTGGCACCTGGGGAAAAGTTCTGTACCTCTTGCAGGTTGATCCCTCCTTGCCACAGAAAAAGTGATATGTGTGTTGCCGCTTGCTAACGAGGGGTCAGTCACTTGCGTGATGCATTTGTGGGCAGCCGATTGATTGATTTGGTATACGTCATCGGTAGTGGCTTGGAAGCATCAGATGGTGTCAACGTTAATGCATTAGTGATCTTCACTAAACCCACAGGAGGAGCCATCCCTGTGTAGTGGCTATCTGCAGCCCAGCCTCCATGAGATGACAGCTATGTGGCAGCGCAGTCTTCAAAATTGGCTTCTTTTTTTGGTCCTGAAATGCAGTGCATTATGAAACGCACAAGTTAGACCGCAGGCCCAAATTCAGACCCGTGCTCAACCCCAACGAGGCTCTGCATTGC
Organism: Squalus acanthias; assembly: GCA_030390025.1. Taxonomy (NCBI): domain Eukaryota; kingdom Metazoa; phylum Chordata; class Chondrichthyes; order Squaliformes; family Squalidae; genus Squalus; species Squalus acanthias. The sequence continues at coordinate 88,524,312 of CM059434.1, read as the reverse complement.
CAGCATGTCTCAACATTGGGGCTACAGTGTCTGTGCTCACAGGAACTACAGATGTTGCTATAGAGACATTGGATTCTAGCTCAACAAGACACAGTGAAATGGTGTGTGGAAAAGATTCACGGTAAAATACTTAGAGGAGCAGGAGTCGGCCATTCAGTCCCTCGAACCTGCTCCACCATTCAATTAGATCATGGCTGACCTCCATTTACCCACCTTTCCAAATTCTTTGATACCGTTACCCAACAAAAAACTATCGCTCTCAGTCTTGAAAACTCCAATTGTCCCCCAGCATCCACAGCCTTTTGGGGGAGAGTTTTCCAAATTTCTATTACCCTTTGTGCAAACAGGTGCTTCCTGATTGCACTCCTGAATGGCCTGGCTTTAATCTTAACAATTATGCCCCCTTGTTCTGGATTCCCCCCACCCTATGGAATCCTTTTATCACTTTAAACATACGTATAATGGCAGGATGGTTCATTTTGGGAGAAGTAAGTCCATGCGCCGTGTGCACTTGAGACAACTACCTCATATCATTGCTGGCTGCTTGTCCGATCGGGTCACTTGTGAGATCAATGAAAACAATGATTGAAATGCACAAGGAGAAGAGATCACTTACGGCAAAAGTCCTTTGACCTCCACTTGACGCAGATGCCCAGAAGTTTGCACCTGAAGCTGTATGCTGAAATGGAGTCACACACTTCACTGCCATTGCAGGCCTTCTGTTGGCACAGTTTGAGAAATGGCTGCGGGTCAACTACCTTCCGGCATTCATCAAATGCTGGAGATAGCAGAGCGCTACACTCATCACCCGCCGATACACATTCATGCACCTCTGGCACTTCTTCGTCGCAATTATGTGGTGACGAATCTTTCACAGTCCAATCATTTATAAATGTGAGGCTGTTATTAGCTACAGAGCCATCCCGGAGTTCAAAATCATTTAACTGATTATTGTCACATTTTCCTGGATGCAAACAAAAAAGAGACCAATTAGGATGTTAACAACAACTTGCATTTATATAGCGCCTTTAACGTATTAAACCATCCCGAGGCACTTCATAGGAGAGTTATCAGACAACAGTTGACACATAAGGAGATATTAGGACATGTGACCAAAAGTTTGGTCAAAGAGGTAGGTTTTAAGGAGCGTCTTAAAGGAGGAGAGAGGGATAGAGAGGTTTAGGGAGGGAATTCCAAAGCTTAGGGCCTAGGCAACTGAAGGCACGGCCGCCAGTGGTGGAGTGATGAAAATCGGGGATGCGATTTTCCAATCTCTTTGCTTTTCCAATTAACAAAACCAAACGCCAAATTCATTTAAATCCAATACATTATTCATCACTGTTCAAAAATAGCATTCGGCTGCAGGTCTAAGTTTAATTAGGTGGACTAGTGGCAGAACTCGGCGAGTCACACTGTGAAGTTCACCCTGGGGTCGCTGCACATGGTGAGCTTCTGATCTCAGGCTTGATCACCTGGAAGCAGCATTCAGTTCATGCGAGAGGCTTCCCCAGAGGAAAGATGGGTCAAACCAGGCTGATCTCACACCTGTCCCAGTAACTGGGTAACAGAGTGGCACTTGCAGAGATCTGGGTGAAGACATTGGCTATAGCGAGAGGTAAATAAGATGAAAAAAGATTGAAAATGTGGACAAGGGAAGTAACTTCAGTTAACTTGCTAGTGTCAGTTTAAACTAAGGACAAGAAAAGCCCATCAGACCCATTAAGCTTGCCCCATTGATAGGCAGTGTAACCTTGTACACAATGCTGCCACCTCTTAGTAATGATGTCTCCTGGGAGAGGGAAAAGAAACAAAGAAAAAGACCTGTGGCTGATTCAGGGAAGCTCTGGGAAATTCCTTTCTGACTCCTGTTGCCCATGTTGCATTACAATCTCTTCAGATCCATTTCTTTCAATGTACACTGCTGCATGGTATAGTCCCATGTGCGTCATATTGCATTTGTCGCAATGAATGACACATGCCACATGTGGGCCCATTCATCCAACTTATCTCATTCTGCCTGTAACCTTTTCAATCTGCTCTCTATTGCAAACCCCTAAGCTCATTTTTTTGCCTTAATACTCATTTCCCTCAGCACTTCCAGGCCAGAGAGGGGAAAACAAAATTAGCATTTATTCCTTGTCCTGATCCATATCCAGAAACGCGTATTCGAAGTCAGGACAGGTTCAGGCTCACAATGTGAAGGCTTCTGCAGGCAATTGGCCCAGCTGTCGTGGCTGTCATGTGAAGATAGGGATATATGGCACTGCAACCCATGGAACCAAACCCCAACACCAGCCAACACCAACCAAACCCCAACACCAGCCAACACCTTCAACACCAGCCAGCACCAACCAAACCCCAACACCAACCAAACCCCAACACCAGCCAAACCCCAACACCAACCAAACCCCAACACCAACCAACACCAACACCAACCAAACCCCAACACCAACCAAACCCCAACACCAACCAAACCCCAACACCAACCAAACCCCAACACCAACCAAACCCCAACACCAACCAACACCAACACCAACCAAACCCCAACACCAACCAAACCCCAACACCAACCAAACCCCAACACCAACCAAACCCCAACACCAACCAACACCAACACCAACCAACACCAACACCAACCAACACCAACACCAACCCAACACCAACACCAACCCAACACCAACACCAACCAACACCAACACCAACCAAACCCCAACACCAGCCAAACCCCAACACCAACCAAACCCCAACACCAACCAACACCAACACCAACCAACACCAACACCAACCAAACCCCAACACCAGCCAAACCCCAACACCAACCAAACCCCAACACCAACCAACACCAACACCAACCAAACCCCAACACCAACCAAACCCCAACACCAACCAACACCAACACCAACCAACACCAACACCAACCAACACCAACACCAACCCAACACCAACACCAACCAACACCAACACCAACCAAACCCCAACACCAACCAAACCCCAACACCAACCAAACCCCAACACCAACCAACACCAACACCAACCAACACCAACACCAACCAACACCAACACCAACCCAACACCAACACCAACCAACACCAACACCAACCCAACACCAACACCAACCCAACACCAACACCAACCAACACCAACACCAACCCAACACCAACACCAACCAACACCAACACCAACCAAACCCCAACACCAACCAAACGCCAACACCAACCAAACCCCAACACCAACCAAACCCCAACACCAACCAAACCCCAACACCAACCAAACCCCAACACCAACCAAACCCCAACACCAACCAAACCCCAACACCAACCAAACCCCAACACCAACCAAACCCCAACACCAACCAACACCAACACCAACCAAACCCCAACACCAACCAACACCAACACCAACCAAACCCCAACACCAACCAAACCCCAACACCAACCAACACCAACACCAACCAAACCCCAACACCAACCAAACCCCAACACCAACCCAACACCAACACCAACCAACACCAACACCAACCAACACCAACACCAACCAAACCCCAACACCAACCAAACCCCAACACCAACCAAACGCCAACACCAACCAACACCAACACCAACACCAACCAACACCAACACCAACCAAACCCCAACACCAACCAACACCAACACCAACACCAACCAACACCAACACCAACCAACACCAACCAACACCTTCAAGGGTTGAGGGGGTCTGGCGAAAAAGGGGGCAAACCCAGAAAAACATACATTGTTAAATTAATTCATCTCAAACTGGTCACAAGATGGTTAATTGGCAGCAGATATAGAAATCTATCTGCTTACACGAACAAGTCTCATGTACAATGAGATATGCAATAAGGTCTCATGTTCATTTAGCTCACATATGCATTGGTCTAATGTACAATAAAGTCTCTTACAATGAGCTCACATATGCAATGCGTTCTCATGTGATACATACTATGGGGTTGATTTTAAATCCTGGCAAGCCTGATAATGTGCTCCCAGTAGGCCTGAAATGTGCTCCCAGCAGGTCTGACATGTGCTCCCAGCAGGTCTGACATGTGCTCCCAGCAGGTCTGACATGTGCTCCCAGCAGGTCTGATATGTGCTCCCAGTAGGTCTGACATGTGCTCCCAGTAGGTCTGACATGTGCTCCAAGCCGGTCTGATATGTGCTCCTAGCAGATCTGATATGTGCTCCCGGCAGATCTGATATGTGCTCCCAGCAGGTCTGATATGTGCTCCTAGCAGATCTGATATGTGCTCCCGGCAGATCTGATATGTGCTCCCGGCAGGTCTGACATGTGCTCCCGGCAGGTCTGACATGTGCTCCCGGCAGGTCTGACATGTGCTCCCAGCAGGTCTGATAGGTGCTCCCAGCAGGTCTGATAAGTGCTCCCAGCAGGTCTGATGTGTGCTCCCAGCAGATTTGATATGTGCTCCTAGCAGGCCTGATATGTGTTCCCAGCAGATTTGATATGTACTCCTAACAGATCGGATATGTGCTCCCAGCAAATTTGATATTTGCTTCTAGCAGGTCTGATATGTGTTCCCAGCAGATTTGATATGTGCTCGCAGCAGGTCTGATATATACTCCTAGCAGGTCTGATATGTGCTCCTGCAAGCGAAGTTATGCACCGGGTGTGCAATTTTCTAAAATCGCCCCTTATGTTATGATACTTTGGAATTCATTGCTATTATTATTTTTTAAGCTCTGCTTACCAGGTTAACAATAACTGCAAAAATTTTGGCAGAACACAGTCTGTCACGCAGCTTTGCACCACTCACCACAAAGTCCAGATACTTTGGCAAAGAACAGCGTTGGAGAAACCCAAAGACCGAAAAGATTGTTCAATGGACTGAAGACGAGAACTAATCCCAAATCTGGGATATTTGCTACAAAGTTGCTGGACCCATGGTCAATGATATCCATGTTTCCAACAGTTAAAGGAGGATAGGCTAGCTTTCCATCGACTGAAACCTAATGGAAAGAAAGAATGGAGAATTGATTCAAATTCTCAACATGTAATGGACAAATTAAAAAGGAAGCTGCTTTCCTATCATGAACAAGAAGCACCAGATCCTACTCTCACCCTGACTTTGGCAGTATTTAGTTTAGCACAGTAACTTCTTCCTTGTTAATTGGTAAAGAAAAACCATTTATATGGCGCCTTATCACATCGTTCAAACCTCCCAGAAGTACTACACATACAACATTTGGCGTGCTAGTCAAATGAAAAAAAGTGCATCACAGCTGATTTGTATGTACTTACTGTCATATTGTCATTTAGCAGAGTTGCAGTACTGTACTGCTTTATTTCAATTGCTTTGATGCAGTTTTCTTTGGAGGCCAAGTGGCATGGAACCTTATGAATGATTATTTTGGTATCTTGGTCTTCAACTTGTAGTAACAAGTAAGAGCAGCCTCCAGTTAATGAGAACTCGTGTCCATCAAAAGTAGCAATCTGTGTTTTTGCAGTTACTGTGCATACACCTGTTCATAGAACAAGAAAAAGAAATGTCATTTACATTACATAGAATTTACAGCACTGAAACAGGCCATTCTGACTAACAGGTCCATGCCGGTGTGTATGCTCCACACTCGTCTCATCCCACCCTACTTCATCTAACCCCATCAACATAGCCTTCTATTCCTTTCTCCCTCCTTTGTGTTTATCTAGCTTCTCCTTAAATGCATCTATGCTATTCGCTTCAACTACTCCATGTGGTAGCGAGTTCCACATTCTCACCACTCTCTGGGTAAAGAAGTTTCTCCCGAATTCCCGATTGGATTTATTAGTGACTATCTTATATTTATGACCCCTAGTTTTGGTCTCCCCCACAAGTGGAAACATCTTCTCTATGCCTATCCTACCGAACCCTTTCATAATTTTAAAGAACATGACATAATAAAGAAAAGATTGTTTGTGCTTTTTGTGCTATAGTTTAATATCAATCTGGAACATCCCAATATAAACTACTCTTAAAATATTCTTGCTCCTTTTAAGTGCCAGCTTACCTCTGAGTCAGAAGATTGTGGTTTTATGGCCTGCAATCTAGGCTGACAATTCCATGCTGTATTGTCAGAGACAATTTTATATAGTGTCTTTTATGTCTTCAATGCGTCCCAAAGTGCTTCACGACCAATGAATTATTTTTGAAGTGTAGGCACTGTTTTTTTGCTGGCAATCACAGCAGCCAATTTGTGTGCAGCAAGGTCCGAGGAACAACAAACGAGGTCACAAAGTACTTATGGACAAGGAAGGCCATTCAGCCTATCTTAGCTAATCCAACCAGAAAGACCCGACAGTCTCCCCAATTCAGCATCCACTGTTTCTTAAAAGAGTCCAGGGTTTTGCATTCACTACTCTTCCTGAAAGTCTGTTCCATATGTTGATTGCTCTTGGCATGAAGAATTTCCTGGCACCAGTCCTTTTACTGGAGTGAATCAAGGCACCCCCTGTCTTACTCTTGCAATTTAACTGAAAGCAATATTGCAGATTTACCTGAATATTACTACTGAACGACTAGCTGATATGTTTTGATGGAGTTAGTTGAGTGATGAATGTTGGCGAGGACAGTGGGAGCATTCCCTGCTCCTCTTCGATAAAAAGGGTCATGGGAGCTTTTGCGTCCACCCACACTGGCAGACAGATCCTTGGTTTAGCCTCTCATCCGAAAGACAATGCCTCCAACAATACAGCATTGAACTGTCAGCCTAGATTATGTGCTCAGCATCTGTTGCAGGCCATGAACGCACAATTTTCTGACTTCAAAGGAATAAGGATATTTTAAGAGGCGTTTATATTGGGATGTTCCAAATTGATCTAAAGCTATAGCACAAAAGCCCCAACAATCTTTTCTTTATTATGTCATGTTGTATTCTGCTTAGCTATTCATTGCTTTTTATATTACTTGATGTAGTTGTACTCATATTAATGTCCTGCGGCAATTGCAGCCTATTTCTCTCCCCCCCCCCCCACCGCCCCCTCACCCCCACCTTCCCCGTTGACATCTAGACCCTCAGGAGACCTGATAGTACATAGAGTAAATTTTCATCTTTGCCTCATAACTTTCATTCCATTATAATCAATGGAATGAAACCCGACAGGTTCTACAACAGACTGGCGATCCACTCTGCCAGATTACCATGTAGTGAAGATGAACATTGTGTCTCTGGGCCTGCAGCACATACGTTGTTTATTTATTCATCTTTTAATTAGGAATCCAGAACCTAATGTCCAGAATCCACTCAAGGAATGTTTGCTATTGAATCAGTTTTCTGTGGCCTGACAGCAGTTTTACTTCGGCCTACCATGCCCACCTCTGAGCCACCAGAAATGGATTTAACAGCACGGACACTGGACGTTAACACACGGCTCCCAAAATCCAAATCTAAGTACCGACATACAAGTAGCTTGAGAGAGAAAGAGAGAGATAGAGATAAAGAGAAATAGTGGCTTCAACAAAAAGTTGGTGAATACTCCTTCCTGACTGACTGCTAGGTGACAAAAGTCAATCAGTGCCAAAGGCTGAAGGTGAACCTTGGTCCCAGAAACAAAAGGACAGTGTTTAACTCGGATCAAGTCAGCCTCTACTCCGTCCTCCCAAAAAAAGTCTCACTTTTATAATGTTGCATGTAAATGCTACTTACAAGGGCATGACCATCGACAGCCACATGTTTCCTCAATTTTGATGCTGGGTAGATTGTTGCTGCAGGTTGGTTTGCGTAGTTTCTCACAGTTTATTTGATGATTCATGGAAATAACTTCTCCATTTGGTTTGCACATGAAACTGTGACACTTATCAGACAACATCCACTTCTCTCCAGCCTGGAAAGAATGTAATTAAATCAGTGTTAACTATCAATTATCACAAAGAATTTATTTCTCTTCAAACCCCAAATTGCAGCTTTTCTCCGATTGATGCAGTGTAAAATACCACAACAATTTTAAGAACCAGGAACCATAATTAAATTAAATATCAGCTGTTGATTTTATGTAGACATGTGTGTTATCAGCTAAAATAAAAATACCGTTCAGTATATAAGTGAATAGATAAATTGAACTCCAATAATAGGGTCGAGATTGCCACAAACTCCTAGGGCAGAACCAGAGGACATAGGCTTAAGCTTAAAAGAGGAAAGGTGCACAGATGGTGTAGATTTAACTACTTATGGAAAGTGTATTGAATGGACTGCCAGTGAGGCAGATGGTGTGGAAAAAATTTAAGGGCGAATTGGATAGATATACGAGAGAGTGGGTGATCGAGGAATATTCATTTTTGGTGACCGATTAGATGGGCTCAAGAGTGTTTTCCAGTCCCGTACTTTCCTATATTTGTAACTCTGGTCCGGAATTTCCTTGCACCTGCTGCCATAGCTTCACTGGAAGTGTGGAGGAAAGCCCATTTGACATGTGTAAACCACACTTCTGGCCAAGTTATGGTGGTGGAACTGGAGCAATTCTGCGAAAATTCTGGGCCCCATGTGTACTTAAACCGCGCAAACCATAGGGCCAATGGAACCTCGCTGGATGGAAGATGTGGGACTATAGAGCCAGCTTTGGCCAGTGCTTCTGTCTGATCGAATATACCTGTCGCTGGTTCCCCTTGTCGTCTATGCATTCCCGAGGAGAGGTCGCTGTGAAAGGAAAAGGAAGCTGTAATAAATCCGGTTTGCATTTGCTGTAAATAATTCATAAACCAAATTCAGTTTTTTCTTGAACAAAGTACTTTTTCTCAGCACAAAGTTGTTCATGAAGATTAATAATATTGATTTATGAGCCTCACCTGTGCAGATTTTTTCTATAAACTCGTCACCAAGTGTCACCATCATGGGAAGATTTTCCATTTCACGCAGGTGAATGATGTTATTTGGGTTGGGCCCAGCTAAGGTTAAAAGCTGTTGTTCATCATATTTTTGCCCCATTCCTATTGGGATCACTGTAACACCTAAAATCAAAGAGATTAAGGTCAATACAGTGGGAGTAACAGGAATGATCACATAGTTCACCTGGAAGTTGTTAAAACTAAGATAACTGCACTATGCTTGTCTTGTTTTTATAAAATCCTCTTGAGTCATTCCTTGTGACAACTACAATTCCTCTACTTTGAAAAGAAAGGTACGCAAATAAACAATATGGTGCCGAAGTCAGTTTGTGTGTTCCCAATACACTGGTGTCCACTTTATTGCCCACTCACTAGAAACAAGCAGACACCAAGTAAGACCAAAGAATAATCATTCAACATGGTTCGGGGAACAATTCCATTTTTGCATTATTTTTGGTTAGGTTACAAAATAACTAAAGATGGCATTAAACCAAATATTATTAGCATCTGATAGCTGCAGATAGATAACCAATGTTTCCAGTAGCTAATGAAAGTAATTTAATAAAGGATGAAAGAAGAAAGACTTGCATTCATACAGCTCATTTCACAAGCACACGACACCCCAAAGCAGTTTACAGCCAATGAAGTACTTCTGAAGTATAGTCACGGTTGGAATGTAAGAAATGCAACAGCCAATTTGAGCACGGCAAACTCCCACAACCAGCAATGTGATAACGACCAGATAATCTGTTTGAGTGATGTTGGTTGAGGGGTAAATATTGGCCAGGACTCCTCTGCACATCGAATAGTGCTGTGGGATCTTTTATATCCACCAGAGAGGGCAGACGGGACCTCAGTTTACCCAAAAGACGGCACCCCCGACAGTGCAGCTCTCCCTCAGTACTGCACTTTTTGAAAGAGCAGTCTTGTGCAATAAATATCAATTACAGTGACATACCTACGATAGCAAAATACTGCAGATGCTGGAAATCCGAAATAACAACAGAAAACGCTGGAAAAACTCAGCAGGCCAGGCAGCATCCGTAGAGAGAGAAAGAGAGTTGACGTTTCAGGTCGATGACCTTTCATCAGAACTGGGAAGAGCTGGAAATCAAATAGATTTAAGGCCAGGGTAAAGCTGGGAAAAGGGGGAGGGGATAAAGGAACAAAGGAGGAGATGAAGAGACATTAAGAGACATTAAGAGATATGCAAGGCTAGAGGTGGTGTTAATGTGACAGATTAAGGCTGAATGAAGTGTGAAATCCACTGGCAGAATGAAGGACAGCTGCCAGCTTCTAGGAGGAAAAAAAAGGTGGGGGGGACAAATAAAAGGGTGGATAAAATAAAATATAAATGTGATTGGAGCTGAGGTTATGATCTAAAATTGTTGAACTCGATATTGAGTCCAGAGGGCTGTAGCGTGCCTAAACGAAAGATGAGGTGCTGTTCCTCGAGCTTACGCTGAGCTTCCGTGGAACAGTGTAATAGGCCGAGGACGGTGAGGTCAGAGTGGGAGTGAAGCGGTGAATTAAAGTGACAGGCCACCGGGCTCCACCCTTATTTTATCCACCCTTTTATTTGTCCCCCCCACCTTTTTTTTCCTCCTAGAAGCTGGCATCTGTCCTTCATTCTGCCAGTGGATTTCACACTTCATTCAGCCTTAATCTGTCACATTAACACCACCTCTAGCCTTGCATATCTCTTAATGTCTCTTAATGTCTCTTCATCTCCTCCTTTGTTCCTTTATCCCCTCCCCCTTTTCCCAGCTTTACCCTGGCCTTAAATCTATTTGATTTCCAGCTCTTCCCAGTTCTGATGAAAGGTCATCGACCTGAAACGTCAACTCTCTTTCTCTCTCTACGGATGCTGCCTGGCCTGCTGAGTTTTTCCAGCGTTTTCTGTTGTTATTACAGTGACATACCTGTTATGATTGCTTCCTTTGCTGCCCTGTCAACACTATCCTTAGAGGTGTCAGTAACTATCACCACGGCAACCTTTGGAACTCCAGGTCTTGCTCCTCTTGCCTCCGTTACTCCATACTCTACAGTAAAGGAGAGTGCTTTGCCTGTGGCATATCACAAAGACATTATTGGAGTATATCCTCTTATTTTCTAGCAGTTATTTCAAGTAATAAAAAATACATTAAATACAAAAATTATATTTCTGAAAAATTCGACAACGGAATGATATTAATGTCAGAGACCCTTTACCTATTTGACTCTGTCCGGGCTCCCTTTGCTGGATATTGTCAATCAGGTCCAAAAGGTTCTCCTTCTCCTGGTCTTCATCAAAGGCAATCTCCAGTGTGTTGGTCTTCCCATACTGCAGGATGGAGATATGGGTGGCGTCTACCCCTGCAGTAGGAAAAAATAATTCGCAGAATAAAAAATATGTAACTCTTCATCTGATGTATATAAAGCAAAGCTCCCTCAGGTTCTGTCGAACAGGTGGGAAGTACCAGTGCAGCAGGAATAATAAAGGGACTTCAAACCGTTAATTAAAATACTGGGGGTAATTTTAACCCCCCCCCCAAAACAGGTGGGTTTGGCTCGGGTGGGAAGTTAAAATATTAAAAATCTGAAAGAGGAACCCAACCCGCCTCGAATCCGCCCACTTCCGGTTTTAACGGAGGCGGGACGAGGGGCGGGCGACCAATCCGCTCCCAGGAGGTGGGCTGGTCATTGAAATCTTTTAAGGAGGCTGCATGCCTTCATTTTAAGTGGTTCTGTTTTTAACCACAGTCGGCTGGGTTTCTTTGGCCTCGGGAAACGCAACAGGTAAAAGGAGGCGAGAAGGGCTGGATCCATCAGGTAAGTGCCTTTACACCACTGCTTGTGAGCCAGGAGGAGCAGGAGTGTTTCCTCCAGGCCCAACAAGCTACCCTGTAAACCCACCCCACCTCCATGATCTCCCACCGACACCCTCGTGATCACCAACCCCCCCGATCTCCAACCACCCACACAATCACCGACCCCGTGATCTCCGACTCTCCTTCCGATCCCCCCATCTCTCCCTCCAATCTCCATCTCTCCCTGACCCCCCCATCTGTGCCTCCCATCTCTCCCTGACCGCCCCCCAGCTCTGCCTCCCATCTCCGACTCTGCCTCCGATCTCTCACCGACCCTCCAAACCAAGACACCATGGAATTAAACCTCCATGGCATCCCAGCCATAACTCCTCCCTCCCACTCGGGAATCCCACCCCAGTAAATATTGGGGTCACTGTTAAAAATCCGCAGTAAAATTAAGTCAACAGTCCATTCTTGAGAGTTTCTATTTTTGGTCTATTTTAGTTCAGAGGAACACATTCAGGCCAGGTCCGCACTTTTTCTACCAAATTTCAGTTGTAACTTAGATAGAAATTCAACTTGTTTATGTGAAAGAGCAAAGAAAAAAAACCTTTATCTCCATTGAAACCAGACCTGCAGCAAATCAGACAAATACCTGAGTAACATTCGTCTGTGGAACAGTGAATAACAGTAAGATGGTGCCTGTAACATGTAGGTGGATAGGAAGGAAGGAAGGAAGGATGGAAGGAGGGACAAACTTCACAGGCAGTGAATTATTTTTTTAATGTACGTACTGTCATTTGTAGGCAAATGTGGCAGGAATTTCCCACAAAACAGCATTGAGATGAATGAACTGCTAATCTGTTTTTGGTGGTTAGCCAAGGGAGGAATGATGGTTAGGACCCTGCTCTCTTTCAAAGTGCAATGAGATCTTTCATGTCCACCCAAACAGGCAGACAGGAGCTGCCTTAACGTCTCGTCTGAAAAACAATACCTCCAGCAACACAGCACTTCAATACCGCATTGAAGTGTCACTCTTGCTGCTATTTAGTTCGACCGAGTGCACATGTTTGGGCTGTTGCTGGCTTTGTGTGGTGGTTTGTTCTTATTCATATGCTGACGTTCCTTTCACTGACCTGTTTTGACTTTCCCGATAAAGGATTTCACAAATGTTTTCATTTCTTCAAACTTTGTCGCTCCAATATTGGCGCTGCCATCGAGCAGGATTACAACATCCATTGGTTCAGTGCACAGAGCTATGGGGAGAAGATCGAATTGTGCTTACATTTCCCAATACTCCACATGCGATTTTTAGCAGCCACATAATTTAGCAACACATTTCTCAGGAAAAAAAAAGTTACTCTGTTTGAAAAGCTTTCAATCTAAAGTGTGCATGAATTTTGATGAACTGACTGTATATTACACCTCAACAAGCTTACGGTGTGTCTCATCAATATTCATTTCCTTCACATAACATTGCAGGTGGCATATTGAAACTGGATGGTGAGCTGGAGAGGGGCCCATGTCTTATACTATTAAAGAAATGTAAAGGTACTTGGGAGTTGGAGGACATTGAGAAGAGTAAATAGTTGCAGTTGCAGAGATTTCTCAATGGACTATTTTTAATGAATTGGTTAAGATGCTTGGGCAAAATGTCACTCTTTGTTATTTTAATGAAGCCATGAACCCATTTAACAAACAGGTTGTTAACATCAGTAAAATAGATAAATTTCACCCAAACGTGTTAACCAATTCCTTAATATTAGCACACAGGGGAATTGCAGGCCCAAAATAGATCCTATTGCTCCCTAGCGCAGTGTATTGATGTCCCAATCCCATGCACTGTAGGCCAGACCGTGGCAAAGTACTTTTTACCCCCAGAATATAACTTTTCCTGTCAGCTGATTGAACATTTTGGGCTAAAAATTGAGTCGCGCCACCTTTGGGGCACTGACTTCATCAGGGCGCTACTTTTAGCGCCCCGGAAAAATTAGCGCCCCCGCGACGGAAATTGAGTGGTAGCACCCCAAGAGGGTAGCAGGGCGCTACTGGAAGCGTCCTGCTACCCTCTTGGGGCGCTGCGAGGGAATATCGCGGCGCTACGTGCCGCGGTATTGCAGGCCTTCCTCCCCTTCTTAAAGGGGAGGGGCCTTGCGCAGCGCGACCCGGGGCCCAGCTGGGCCCCCGGGGATTGGGAGTGCCAGCAAAAGAGCCCGGCACTCAAGAGAAGTGCCCGGCTCATGGAGCACAGCCGGCACTCTGTGGAGGGGGGGTCGGTTCAGGAGGCCGGGGACGGGAGCGGAGGCAGGTGCTGGCAGGTGGCCAGCAACAAAAATGGCCGCCCCGCACCTCGTCTTTAAATAGCGCCTCCCCGGCCGCAGGTAAGCCCCCCTGACCCCGTCGGACATAGCGTCCGGCGGTAAGTCAGGGGGCGCTCCCAAAGATCGCGGCCGGGGCACTGCGCACGGCGATGACATCATCGCCGGCGACGCAGCACTGCGGGGAGCTAACGGTTAGCGCCCCCGCTAACCTCCCGCTGAATTTTGCGGGAGGCGTTGGCAGCGCCGCACCCGGGCACTAGTTGCTTTGCGCCCCGTTAGGGACCTCTTAGAGCGCCAACGGGAGGCGCAAAGCAACCCAATTTTTCTCCCTTTAACTCTTAATTCTAACATAGTTATTGTGCTGTCCCTGGAAACCAAGTTTATTGAACATAATGGGCCCAGATTATGCGGTGGGTAATGACAACAAGCTGTCAGCGTTAGCTGTCATTACCCCTCTGAAACTGACCGCAACCTCAGGATTTAGCGCATGCACAGCTAAACACGGAAATCCTGAAGTTGCGGTCAGTCATTCACTGCTCCGACACTGGCTGTGCTGTGGAACCCCTCCCCACCCCTGCCATTAGCCAGCGATCAGTGTAATCAGTGAAATCAGTAAGACTGACGAAAACTTGGGCTTTTCCGCGGTAATATCACTGTTAAATACCCCATTAAATGCTAAGCCTTGTTGGAATAGGTGTAACTGGGGCTTTAACAGCGTATTGACTGCTAAACAACTGTTCTGGCCCTGAAAAAACAAATTTTTATATTTGTGGAGTGCCAATTTCTCCATTATGATAAAAATTACAATTTAAAAAAAAACTTTGTTCATGATATTTCTGCTTCTACCTTATCCCCATGCGAGAGTCCTAATCTTTATTTCGCTCTCTGTAACATTTTAAGAAAGTGGGGAAAAACGCAGCTTTTCATTTCCTGGTTTGCTGTCTGTGGGGATTGCCACTACATTGCGTTACAATGAATTGCACGTTGAGAAAGGCAAACCTCTAGCCACAGGGATCACCAGATCTCGGGTTGGCTGCTCCCCCCACACACCCCCGCCCTTGTCCCGCCTTGGTAAAACCCGGAAGTCGGCGGCTTAGAGCCAGCTTCACGACATGCTCGGAATTTTTCCCGATTGAACCCATTACCGGCGCCCAATCCCACGAGCTCACCCATGTTAAAATTCCCCCCGTTAA
Source organism: Squalus acanthias (assembly GCA_030390025.1). Taxonomy (NCBI): domain Eukaryota; kingdom Metazoa; phylum Chordata; class Chondrichthyes; order Squaliformes; family Squalidae; genus Squalus; species Squalus acanthias. The sequence continues at coordinate 88,509,179 of CM059434.1, read as the reverse complement.
CTGTTTCTCTCTCCACAATGCTGCCTGGCCTGCGGAGTGTTTCCAGCATTTTCTGTTTTTATTTCAGCTTTAGTGTAAATTGGGCATGAAGACCTGAATTTAATCCAAACTAAAGTGGAATGACACTCCGTTTTCCAGGAATTCTCACTGCGCTTTGCTCCGAAGTTGGGTTAGGTGCTGACTCTGGATTCAAGTCGCATTTACACATAACTGCAGAAGGAAAGCCATTGCTCATCAGCATTATAGTTGCTGTGTGAATACACTCTTAAAATGAGCGCGGGTCATTAGTTCAGAATATGCTAGTGAAGATAGTATGGTTTAATTTGTTGGTATTTCGATACATTTTCATCCCACTATATTTCAGCATTTCTATGCTGAGTTAGTTATACAAGTTTCCATTTAAATGACAAGAGTCACGAGACAAGGATTTCCTCACTAAGGATACCCGGAGAGAATATTTTCCTGGACCTAGCAACTAGACCTACAATGAATTAATAAATGAAATAATTGGTTAACAAAAGGGATTAACTCACCACTACAAGCGTAGCAAAGTTAGTGAGCTAATGCATTGCTGTTGCAAAATCCTCTGTTATGCCGCTAGGGTTAGATGAAGTAGGGTGGGAGGGGGCTCGTGTGGAGCATAAAAACACTGGCACGGTCCAGTTGGGCCAAACGGCCTGTCTCTGTGCTGTAAATTCAATGTAATTCTATGTAAAATCCCAAGCTTATCCACAATTCAAGTAATAAAGGCACCTCACCTGATAGCGGCAGTGTTGAACTCTTGGTAGTTGCTGTGGTAGCTGTGGTAGCAGTGATTTCAGCAATGGTTGGTTGGCAGCAGCTTTTGTAAACATCGTCAACTATATTAGGAATCTCGTCATAGGTAGTTTGCACAACTGGAAGTGGGAACTCGGTTATATCAATGTCAAAACCAACAACAATTGGTATTAATTCCACATTACTGTCTTTGACAACTTTCAAAGGATTTGTGATGCTGTCCGTTGGGGGGTTGCTGGTTATCAGAAACACGAGGTCAGGTGCTTCTTCCCTCGCACCATTCTGAGTGGTTAAAGTTGCTTCAATGACGTGCATTAGAGCACTGCCCGTATTGGAGTGCTCTCCTCCATGGTACTGCATTTGCCTTATTCTTTCGATCACTTCCCGGTTGCTCTGAGTGCTTGCAAAAGTAATTTCGTCATTTACAGTGTCGGAGTACTGGACGACAGATATATGCGTGGTTTCTTCTGTTGCATGGAACTTTTCAACAGTTTTAATAATGAATTCTTTTGTCTTGTTAAAGTTACCTTCCCCAACCTTGTTTGATGCTTCCAGAAGGAACACAACATCAATTTTATCCTTTCGATTAGGCGATGACATGGTGGTCACTAAATGGGCGACTGATGGTGATGTGGTACTTGCCGGTGTGGTATCTGGCAGTGCAGGTTCCCCAATGGAAGGGGTTGGGGGGATAGCTCCACGACTACACACATAATCTAAGATCGTCCTTTTATATTCTTTAAGCTCATTGACATTTTTCAAAATAAACGACTTGCCTCCGGGTGACTTGTCTGTTATCAACCCTATTTCCTTTAGATTTATACCTGTTCCAATGCCCACTGTGATCACAGTGACTTTTCTCTTGATGATGAAAGATAAGGCCCCTTTAACGTCTTTGGATGAGGAGCTCGCTGTCACGAGTATGGCTATTTTGGGGACTTTTTTCCTCGCATCCTTTCCAAACACAAGAACTGATGTATGTTTCAAAGCTTCAACTAGGTTGGATTTGGAACCACCGATGTATTGCATTGTTTTCACTAGCATTTTCAATTCTCTTACACTCTTCTTTTCCCACAGGTCGAAGTGTTTGTTGATGCGCGAATTAAATTGCAGAACGGAGACCCGTATGTTTGACTGGCCGATCTGCATCTGCTCCATCATTGACAACACAAATTTTTTCACATCTTCAAACTGTTTCTTTGAAAACGACTTACTGCCATCAATCAAGAAAGCCAACTCCATTACCCTGTGGCAGCCATCAACGATTTCAATCGTTTCTGGTGGCAGGGTCGAAGTTGGCTTTGGTATCACCACAGTGCAATTGTTACAATGCAAGAAAGTTCCAGTACATAAGCTGAGGGAGCATCCATGAAAAAGAAAAAAGAGAGCAAATCATAGTTCCTATTATCTTTAGTACATCATCTCCACATAGACTATCATGAAAAGTCATCAATATTCCATAACCAATCTAGACCCATCTTTTGTTTCTTACTTGTCCCATTACCATCCCCCTTTTGCCTCGCACCATCAACCCTTTTGTTATTTAATCTCTCCTGCCTTCCATCCTATCACAGACCTTCCCTTTCATTCTTTTCTCCACTCCCCCCTTTCCCTGCCCCTGTACTTGCTTAAAACCTGTTACATCTCTAACTTGTTCCAGTCTGATGAAAGGTCATCGACCTGAAGTGTTGGCCGTGGTTTCGCCATCGGAGGTGGGATCGCGGCAGGAGAGGTCGTTGGCGGGTCCCGGTCCCGCTCCCGGCTCCAGCCACTCTGTGAAAAGGATTTTCCCCTGATTGGACTTGTTAAGCCCACCCTGTGTGTTTGCCGGCCAATTAAAAGGAAGCTGGTCTGATGATGTCATTTGATGACGCATCACCAGCCGAGTTCCTTAAAGGGACCATGGCCACATTCATTTTGACAGTTGTGCTGTCAGTGTTCTGCAGCATTGAGGTGCTGCAAACACTGACCCTGACTGCACAAAGGTGCACGGCTGCACCCAGGCTCTCCCATGACTCCCTCCATGTGCTTATGGAGGGAGTCACAGCAGGCAGGGAGGTCCTCTTCCCTTCCAAGGGCAGAAGAGACCTCCCCAGGAGACCAAAGCAGCCTGGTTGCACATTGCACAGGAGGACACAAGCAGGGATGTGGTCAGGAGGACTAGGCTGCAGTGGTGCAAACCTTTCATTGATCTCAGTAGATCACGAAACATTACTGCAAATCCACACCCAACCTCATCCTGCAGTGCCACTCGTCACATCCCCATCACTCTGCCTTCCCTACCCTACTCCTGCACATCCTTACTCACACCAACTTACCTTGCACCTCCACCCATCCCTCTCTATCTACATTATCCATCTACTTCCCCATCTCACTAGCCACCCCTCACACTCACCGTCATCATAGTGCAATCATACCAACTAACAACACACAAGGGTAGGCACTTGGGTGTTTTATGCAATGTTCATGTAAATTTTCTGGTAATGTGCTGTCAAACATTGAAATCTATATTTTCAACACGTTACCTTATTGGAAGGATCTGTGCTCATCTTTGGAAGTGTCCTAGTGAGTTCCAGTGAATGCTGAGACATAACTTCCCCCCGCCCCCAATTATGATGAGTGTGAAAGGAATGGCTTGGGCATTGTAGGGATGCTTTATAGTGTTGGTGTGGGGTGGTGTCAACCTGGTGCATCATGTGGCAGCCAGGGTGTACAGCATCAAGTGAAGTAAATCTGGTCAAGGTGAGGCCATCCCTGGCAGCAATGTTGTCGGGTGCTGATGCCCGGTGTCCTGTGCAGCATCAGGTGAATGCGGAGAAGGTTGGTAATGTTGTTGGTGATGTTGGTGTTGGGGCTGATCGTGGAGGGATTCAGAGGAGCAAGGTGTGATTTTTTCAAGGGCACCAATGTTGCTGGAATAGATGGCAGCTGATGTTGAGATGACAGAAGCGATCTGTCAATGGTGAGAGAGCTTGCTCCAAGGAGGTGACAGTGGATAGAGAGTTTACTCCAAACACTTCCAAACTGCATATAGCTCAAAAGTGTCTTCCAAGTCCTGAAGGCTGAAGCTTCTAACATTGGAAAGTGAACAGCTGTGAAATGGTATCTTTCGTACCACTTCTCCAGCTGTCACCTACTCTCAGCAATGGGGCGATATAGAGAGCCCGACCTACTTACCTGACATGATGTCCGAACATCGGGAACTTCATTAAAAAAGTAGGAAAATAGAAAAAGGCTGGCAAAATAGTAGTTAACAAGCGTTTAACAAGCATTTAAGTATCTTAAATGCCTCCCCCGCCACTTGGTGTCGGGTCTGTTCTGAAATCGCAGACCCGACACTTTGGAAACTTACATGGAGGCGGGTTCGGAGCGGGCTCCCAACCCGCTGTCAATCATTTCGATTTTGACAGCGGACCCGCCTCCAAACCCGCACTCTGAGCGCCGGCAAAACTCAGCCCAATGTTAACTCTGTTTCTCTCTCCACAGAAGCTGCCTGGCCTGCTGAGTATTTTCAGCATTTTCTGTTTTTATTCCATAACCATTAACATTAGCCACACAGCGAACTGGACCATGAGATAGCACTAAATACGGGTTCCTGACCCACACAGCTTGAGGATTGTTCACCAGAACCGCACGGTTTCTTTCCAGTGCCAGTTATCTTCTGATATTGTCTGATATTCCCACAGGGAACACAACTCCAAATATATCCTCTTTTTAGGCGAGTACTTGCCTCAGTGGTAATCACTAAATAGGCGACTGAAAAAATATTTTCCAATGGCTTTTTTTTAGTACGGAGTAAATCTTACAAAGAAAATGCTTCAGTCACTGCTAAGAAAAGTACGGCATATCTCGATTGTTCAAGAAGTGCAGCTGATTTCTGCTCCTGTCCACACTCAGATATCTACTGACCTGACAATTGACTAACTGATGGAAATCAGCCAGGCACAGGTTTGATTATCGTAATTAGCTCAATGGGGGGACGGGGGCGGGGAGGGATGGGGGGGCGGGATGGGACGGTGTGGGACTCTGTGATCCAGTGCTCCCAGCAGTGAGCAGCACTCCCAAACAGCATACCTCAGGAATTCACAGGTGTGGGTTTTTTTTATTCGTTTTTATGGGATGTGGGCGTCGCTGGCAAGGCCAGCATTTATTGCCCATTCTTAATTGCCCTTCTACCCTCCAGAAACACAAACGCGCACATACACAAACACATACACACGTACACAAACATACGCACATGGGGATATACAAACATACACGCAGATACACAAACAAAAGGGGATACATTTTCCAATGCAGGCTGATATTCATTGCATTACATCTTTTCTAAAAAGCACTTTTTACATTGATTTTACAAAACTGGTATGTGATGAAAAGTGGGTTTGAAAGTGTTTAAACTATTTTCTGTCACCATAGAGCAAATATTTAGATATAGTAGTAAATATTAGGCACTCACAAGACCCAGAGACTTAAAGCCATGAGTTTCACAGAATTAATCTTAATCCTGCATCAGTACTTCTAACCCGTAACCCATACTTAAGTGTATGTGGGTGTCTGGAAGTGATATTGCACCATTGTGTCGTATCTCAAAGGAAAAGAGCATACCAGTTCTGACATTGTTCTGTTCCTTCATTGATAATGATTGCCTGTCCATCTGGAATGCGTTGTCCCTCATGGACACAGACTGGACACAGTGTAGGGTCTATGCATTTCTGTGAATTTTCCTCCAGTATGGTTCCTATAAGTTATTGCAACAACAAAAAGATGATGAGGAATTTTGCTGTCAATGTTTTGTCAAACCAATCCCTTTAAAGGCTTAAAAATGTATCCTCATAGCCAGTAATGTTTATCTAAAAACTAAACAGCTACAAAAACTATTATTGAGTTCAACGTCCTTTTATTTATTTCTGCTTTTCTGTTGACTATTTGATTATGCTTGTTTAACTAGTGGGTCTTTGGGAAACTAAGGAGATACTAAGCTTGCTGGTGTGAGGAATCTGAATCAGCACAGACAGTTCAAGTTGAAGCAGGTCATGCTGATGGTTATACTGTAGGGTAAATTTCTTTAAGATTGCAGGGAAAATGGGGAGCATCCTTGGATCTGGTATGCTCGCTTCCACGCCTGATCCTTTTGTCGAGAAAGGCCATGCTTTGAGAGCACAGCCTCACAAACTTTACCATTGTATCTCCAATTACATGATTTCACTTCCCTCACAGTTAAGCCTCTGGATCTGGATAAGAAACAACCTTTTCAGCACTACAGATGTGCTGGACGGAGGTTTTACAGTCGAGATGGAATAATCAACCCGTAAGCACTTTTTACCAACATAGTGGTGAATTTAATTGTGCGAGAGTTACTAGACAAGGGTGAAGCAACAATGGGCTTTGGTGCATCTATCTGCGCAGTAACCAATTATTATCTATTCTGTTCTCTCCACAGAACAAAATGGACCAACCAAACTCCAGAAGACACCATATCAGAAGATGCTCACACAATCACTATTGTTGTACCAACAAGGATAGAGACAGAGCCACCTGCAGCTCCACAATTTATTGAGTTGCCAACATAGAACAACTTGCAAAGCATAGAGGAGTTAGGAACCTTCACCAGCTGATGACACCCAGCTCTACCACTACCATTTGTCATGTCCCCTCTACTGGCTCTGTCAGGCAGCTTGTCTGACATCCAGTCTTGGGTGAATCGCCATCACCTTTGCCACACATTCTGTAACCTCATCAGCAATCCCATCCCGCCTCCCAGGCCAATGTTTCAGGGTGAACCAGAATGTTTGCAACCTCGGTATTCTATTCAACCCCAAGCTGAGCTTCTGACCGCATACCCTCCCAATCATGAAGACCGTCTACTTCCATCCCTGTAGCATTGCCCACCTCTGCCCTAAACTCAACTCATCTGCTGCCGAAACCCTTAACTATGCCGTTGTCCCATCAGTCTCAACTATTTCAAAGCTCTGCTGGCCTGAGGGTCCAGTTCGGGTTGTTTATTATTATTATTTGAAATTATTTTCCAAAATTATTATTTCAGCCCCATTATAAAAGGTGCCGATGGGCACACTTGTGGGATTTTTCAGGAGACAACACCAGGCATTCTTTCCACCCCTGGAGTAGCTGGCTTTCTCCAGGATTACCTGTCTCTACCAATCAGGCAGGTACCCAAGGTGAATTGCTAGTGGCCTGGCTGGCCACTGGCAATGTTAAAATGAGGATAGCTCTCCTGACCTGAATACTCTGGCAGAGTTCGGAGCAGAGGTCGGGTTCATCTCAATGACTACACAGGGATATCAGGTCCACAGATGTACAGTCCCCAAATCGGCATCTCGCAACAAACAAAAATGTTGCCCAATGTGGTTCAGTTCCCGTCACTTATAGCGGGCGTGTTGGTGTTAACGCGATTAGGCTGCTATAGGCATTGGACGGTGTATCGTCTTTTGGGGACAGCGAGAGAGAACAGGAACAGGAAAGGTCGGAGGCCGAGATTGAAGCGACTATTTCGCCACAGGAGGTGCTTCCCTTCACGGAAGGTGCGATTCTCTCCAGAGTGAGCGTGCACTGCCCAATGTCTGACCACGTCCCTCCAGAACTGATCACACTACTCGTCTCCAACATTGGGGGAAACCCCATCTCCTACATCTACTGGGTGATGAGTGAAGTCTACAACCCTGATGACCACAAAATCTAACGGAATAAAACCTGCTGAGACCCGATAAAAACAACAGACACAGAATGATCCATGGAGCGATTTAAATAGAAATATGATAACAAAGTGGGAAAAGCTTATTGAATTGCCTGAAATAGCTGGCACGCTTAATACGTTATAAGCTGCGTCTTTGCAGTGGAAATGGCAAATGGTTGGTACCATTTGCTTGACATAGGTGGCTGGTCATGATAAGAGTGGACTGTGTAAATGGTGGGGACTATACAGCAATATTTAAGGCCATTCTGCAGTCAGCAACATTTTGGAAATGCTGAATTTTGTCTTCACAGTTGTCTTCCAAACTAACCTGCAGGACAATATGCATGGCATCCTTCCACACACTTCACAGGGCAGTCTTCCGGTTCGGGATGCTGGCAGGTTCTAGGGCAGGCAGGCGCACACACGTTGTATCTCCACTCACACACGTATTCTGCTTGTCCACCGTTCAGTTCTTCACAGCTCATTGCTTCAGTGTGCAAAAAAAAAATACTTTAGTCGACAAGGTTGTACTGTAGCTCAAGAGTGTACCAATACTTCCACTCACCTGTCAGAGTTTACAATGAGCTTTGTCTGTCATAACTGTCCACATAAGCAAGATTACAACATAGGGTACATTTGGCAAATCTCTATTCCCAGTGCGTAGAGAAATCTCAGGCATAGTGATATAAGAAAACTACTAGGCACTTGGTCTAAGCATTAAACAAAGCTTTAATCAACTGTTTTACAACATGGAGGTCTAGTTGTGTCCTTCGTTAGTTCCTGTTAAGAATGTCCTGCGCAAGCTGGGCCCGTGCCCGAGTATTTATACTCTCCCTGGACAGCGCCACCCGCAGGCCACTCAGTATTATTTCATAAGTCTTTCTTTCATGAATGACAGATTCATGTCACATAGTCCTAGAGGTTTACTGTTCATGGGGACTATGAATTCCTGACCTGCACATCTCATGGGGGAGGCTCAGTACCAGGAATGCAGATTCATACATTTAACCTTATTTGTTTTAAAGGAACTCTCCTTATGAGATGTGTGACTTTGTGATCCAGCAGCAGCTGTTTGGGGGGTGGGGGGGCGGGGAGTGGTGAATATGACTAAGGCAAAAATATTCTTCTTTAAGACCAGCTGGGTAAATTGGGGTTAACAGAATTTTCATTGTATCATTTATCACAAAAATTGTCCACTCCACAGCTGGATTAACAACTCCTTTGACATGTATGCTTGTTTAAAAGGTTCATTAGCTACTTTACAAAGGATCACTGTTATAGATGCATTTTAATCCACTACTATTTTTTTATTACTGCTAATAAAATCACATTCTCAGCAGGTACACGTTTCACAGCGGCTTGTACCCGCAACTTCATTAGTGGAAAATATTTTGCCTACATCAGTCCATAGCAGAATAACCTAAAACACACTTTTGGATAACGAGCAATTTTAATTTTCTGGAAAATTCTAAACCAAAAGCGAATTCCTATTTAGGTTACTTACGACACAAATTGGCCGCCCTCCACTGGACAAGAACACCAAGTTGTGCACATTCATGTGCATAGGCTGCTATAGCATTGCAAAGACAAAGGCACTCTCCAGTGGAGTCACATGAGCAGGTGTCATACACACAAATTTCCCAGAAGGGTTGAGGGTCGATCTAAAAAAAAGCATAAAAAATCAGTAAGTATTTATCCTTAGCTGACCTCTCTTTGTTTTTTTTTAAGTTTTACTTTTTCAAATATGGTACTCGTAGTCAGAGAACCTCTCCATCCTTTGAGGCCAGAAGCAGTGAGGAAAGCATTGGGTAACATAAAATAAGGGGAATCCTTATCACTAAGTTTTGTACCTTTGGATTCACTGGAGTTGGTCTCTTTACTACTTGCTCAAACCTGTGCATGTATAAGTTGCAACTGTTATCTGATGACCCAAACCAATCACGAATGCTGAGGTTTTTCTAACAGTGTTCCATATCAGATCAGACTCTTCCTATCCATTACACCCTTCGTCCTCGCTATCTACATCCTCCAGAGTGTATAGAGATGTGCTCATGCATGTAATGGGTGATGTGAATCACACAGGGTGTTGTAAGGTGCCGCTGGATTCCATGACACTGGGACTGTTAGGTGGCTCCTGTGACAAGCTTACAAAAACAGAAAAGGATCTTATATGTTTCACTGAAAGACACCCATTCAAACAGCGCTACATGGCAATATACTGTGTGCCATCGTGTTATGCTTGAGTGCTTACGTGAAAGCTTCACCGTGAAAGCTGCTTGATTGTTACCTGGTAAGGAAGCATTAGTGTGTTTTAGTATGTCTGAGCTGGAGTTCCTGCTCACTGACCAGCTGAACATTGATAGAGTGAACACCTTTTCAGTTCATGTATACCATGCCATTGTGTCCAGGGGTCCGACTGGCTATATGGGTGCCATCAATGACCCCTCGGACTTTGGGAAGTCCAGTAGTAGAATGAAATTGGACAGTTGTGTCATTTTGCCATGCCAATGAGCAGGAGGCATAAAAATTGAGTGTGGAGCTGTCAACAACACCCCTCCCTGTGGTTCAGGCTGTCTGCAGATCTCCCTGAAGCAGATGACACAGCTCTACAACTGCCTTTGTGCTAACCAGAGCCTGTGGAAGCAGTTTCCCTTGGTCATTGCCAGTTAAGGTCTGCCAAGACATGCAGATATGTTTGGTGGCATAATGGCGAGTGGAAGCAATCTGGCTCTGGTGCCAGATCATTTCCTGGCATGACTTCATTGACCCTCTTCCAGCATTAGAAGCTGTTGTTGGAGCACCATATTTAATGTAAAATATTTAACCTTAAATTGCTATGATAAAATTTGGCTTAAGAGTTCCCTGCCACATGTGTGGGAATGCTGCTTGCCTTTAACATCCGCCTTCAATGGGTGACCTAAAACTGGGAGGCGGTGAGCGGGGGCGAAGAGAGGAGCTGCAGCTGAGACTGCTAATGCAGTAAAATCAATATCCTAGTGTAAATGCGTTATGCCTGTCACTGAAATCACCAGTGGAAAACATGGGCTAGCAAATAATGCGGCACACACTTGGTGCAGGCAACTAATGATGAAACAATTTCAGAGTCCCTGCTCACCGGATCAATGCTGTCGGGACTGTTCCAGCACATGACAATTTTTATATGTTAACTCAGTTCATTAAAGGTTTCAGAAAGGAATCTTACCAAGTGTGCACAGTCACTGAACAGGCTACTTTTTATGATGCCACATGAATTTTCAACTAACGCTTGCTTCAAACTATTTCCGCTGCACGGAGAAGGTGTCTGCGAAATGGAATAAGATCAGAACAAATGTTTAACTCAAGCAGACAGTCTGTTCTCTTTGTAACACAATGTTGAACTGACCAACACACATAGCATAGATCGAGAAGTTACCTGGAAGGCATCTGCACACAGATGTTTCACCGTCCATGAATTCCCAAAGTCAATGGGTTCAATCTCAAGCTGATTGCCGCTGCCCAGCAAATCATTATTTTCATTTCCATCAAAATTACCACACAATCCACAGACTTTACCCTGGTGGTGGATTTAAAGAAGGCAAATGTAGGTTAAATTTCCTTAAATAAAACTGCATTTAGCATGAATAATTTCAGTTGAAACACAACAGTACATAAATATTTGTTCCAACCCTTTCATAGTTGTATATCATAGTGATATGATAGTAAATCATGTTAATTCTTTTAAATATTTCTTGGCAGGCATTATTGTTTACAAGAAACATCAAAAGGTAAAGACAGTGCCAATTCTAGAATTATTTGAAAAAGGGATAAAACGGTAATAATTAAATCAAAGGAGTAGTCAAAGATGGGAAAAGGATTAAAATAGCTTAACATTTCATTGCCTTTGCAGGTGGCTTCTTCAGAACCACCAGATTTAATGCCCTGAAGCTATGGACTAGAAGAGCAGCAAAACAATGAATTATACGATTTTATTCTTTTTATATTGTCTGACCTTTGACTTTATTACATAGAATTACATTAAATGTACAGCACAGAAACAGGTAATTTGGCCCAACTGGTCTATGGTGGTGTTTATGCTCCACATGAGCCTCCTCCCATTACAACAGTGACTACACTCCAAAAGTACTTCATTGTCTGTAAAGCGCTTTGAGACGTCCGGTGGTCGTGAAAGGCGCTATAGAAATCCAAGTCTTTCTTTTTCTCTGGGTAAAGAAGTCTTTCCTGAATTCCCTATTGGATTTATTAGTGACACCTTATCTTTATGACCCCTAGTTTTGGAATCCCCCACAAGTGGAATCATTTTCTCTATGTCTATCCTATCAAACCCTTTCATAATCTTAAAGACCTTTATCAGGTCACCCCTCAGCCTTCTATTTTCTAGAGAAAAGAGCACCATTGATGTAACTACATCTATAGAAAAGTACAAGGAGTTCCCTGACTGTTCTCTCCCACCTGAAAGTGTTCTGTATGGTTGACAATTGTACGTAGCTAACTGCCTCTTTTAGCACATGGGTTTTTTCCAGTTTGTTACAGTCTGATCCCAATAACAAATGCTACAGAAAAGAAAGAAGGCAATAAATAAGGAAGGGAGGAAGAAAGGATGGGAGAAGGAAGGATGGAAGAAAGTAATAAAGGAAGGGAAGAAAGAAGGATGAATGGATGGAAGGAAGAAGGGGAGGCAGGGTGGAAGGAAGCAAGGGAGGGAGGGAGGAAGAAACCAGGAAGAAATCAATCAGTGAAATGAACTCACCTTGTACTGGCCATGAAGTTGAACAGAGATTCGAGTGCCCTTGTCCCATATTATAGAAATCTTTTTACCCAATACAATTATGTAGTAAAGACCGGACTTGAGTATCTGCATGTCTTTTTCATTCTTAATGGGCTTGTTGATAGTCACCTGACCAAAGAAGCACATGAGTCAAAAACATTCGTGAAAAAGTGATATTTTTAAATGTTGTGTTAGAAAGGCACTTTTAACAAAGGCACAAAGAGTAATTTACTACATGACTCCAAAAACTAACAGGGATCAAAAAGATACGGACAAGTATTCCAGTCTGAATTGGCACGGTGTTCCCATCACATACCTCGCTTCCAAACAGCTCCAACTCTCCTCCGTCATATAACACAGTGATGTCTTTCGAACATTCTTCCCCTGGCAAGCCACAGCCAGTGTGTTCCACTAATATGCGAAATGTCCCTTCATTCCCACCACAACTATCCTAAAAAAAATGAATAAAAACTTCAAAAGGCGATGAAGGAAGCAAACAAACTGTTGAAATGTGTAGCTATGAGTGGTCCTTTAAGATTTTCACAGGTATGGAGAATTTGGAGTAAAGAAAGTTCTTTAGTCAGGCACAGGATTCGAGGACTGGGTGGCAGAGTTAAGAGTATTATAATAAAATAGGAAAATGAGGAAGATTTTTTTAAATAAGAGATTGATTTAATTAAGAGATTAGCAGTGGGGGTGGTGGAATCGAAACCCATGTCAAGGTTTAATTCCTGTTAGTTAAAGGGATGCAGCGGTATTAGCTCGAGAAACTATTGGGTGGTTTGGAAGGGTAGGCTAGATGTACCAATGGTTTCTCCTGCCCAAAATATTATTGTGCTGCTATGTTATTCAAAAGCTCAGTTAATTACCTTACAAGGATAAGGACATGAGAGTAAATTGTATGAAGGTACAATCCCAATGTGGAGCCTTGCCTGCCAGGAGCACGTATTGGGAAATCCCCATAATTCCCCATCCATTGTGAGATGATGAAAAAAAGCCTCAACAGGGGATATACTTCTTACCTGAACCAGGACATACTGGCATTTGCCTGGGAATGTATACTTCAGACCATCGAAAGTTATGTAGTGGGCCTCACCGACCCCGATGCAGGTGCCATCGCAGACCTTGTCAGTGCAGTGCCACTTGCGATTGAGACACTTGCTGCAAAAACAAACGGCAACAAAAGTTAGCTCCTAATTTCAATGAATACTGTCAGCCATCCAATCTAGAATAAACAGTTTGCACTTGATTTTGAGGCTGGAACAAAAGGTCAGTCAGTAAACATGTTCCTTCCTCCCAAATCTGGGATCACTGAAGTCAGCAGTTGTGTCCCACCACTGCCTCAAGTTACATCAAGTAATTCAACACAGGCCAAGGACACAAGTGGTGACCTTCGTACTGTGGCTCAGTTCCACACTATGTATGCACTTATCCTCTCAATCACAGGAATGCTGTAAAAAAACACTTATCTAATAACAGTACACTCCCATATAATTACTATGATCTAATGCCATTCACACAAGCAAATCTCAATTTAACCTTTTGTACCCCTTTAAGAAAGCAAGAATTTACATCTATGTAGCACCACTAAGTATTCTCAGCACATCTCAAAGTGCTTCTTCGCCAATTAGTTACTTTTGAAGTGTAATCACTGTGGTAGACAAGCGTGGCATCCAATTGGCACGCAGCAAGGTCCTACAAACTGTATGGGAAACTAGTTATGAGGAGAGACTTACGGCACAGGAACTATTTCCACTGAAGCAGAGAAACCTCAGAGGAGATTTAATAGAGTTTTTTTTTAAATAATGAAGATTTTTGATCAAAGTGAATAGGGAAAGACTATTTCCTATAGTTGGAAAGTCAGTGACAAAGAGTCATGAATTTAAAATTATCACTAAGAAAGTGAGGATAGAAGTTAGGAGAAATGTCTTTATACAGAAGGTTGTTGGAACACTTTGGACAGGGAGTGGCAGAAACCATTGCTCCTTTGAAGGGGAAATTGGATAAAGATTTGAAGCAGAGAACAAAGCCATGGGGAGAGAGAGCAGGTTAGCTTTGCAATGCTGTAGCAAAGAGCTGGTACAGACACAGTGGGCCACATGCCCTCCTTCTGTGCCACAAACTTCAGTAAATTAGATACTTGACCAATTCATCTGCTTTGTTTGTGGGATGAGTGTTGAGCAGGACATTAGGAGAACTCCCCACTCTTCTCTGGAAAGTGACTTGGAATCTTTTACATCCACCTCCACAGGCAGATTGGGCCTTGGTTTAATGTCTCATCCAAAAGGCGCCTCCAACAGTGCAGCACTCTGCCAGTACTACATTGAAGTGTCAACCTACATTATGTACTCAACTCTTGCTTAAGCCCACAACCTTCTAACTTTGAGGCCCAAATACTATCATCAAACCAAGTACTTTAATTACGTGCAAACTCTGGATTCCACGGAACTCATTTCAAGTAGGCAGTGAGTTTAGCATCATATTAGTGTCAGGCAGTAAGTAGCCACCAGCTATACTCCACTTTCTATCTACAGCACATGAAGTTCTCATGGCTATTTTATTCAGATCCCTGGAAAAGCTGTGGCACTCACTACTGCTGCCAATATTCCACTATATAATAAATTCAACCCAACAACACTGCTCTGAGTACATACATTATAGTTTAAAAAGAAACAGAAATGGCTGAAATCTTATCCTGAGTGAGGAGGAATGCCAGCCATTCGCTCTCTAATTATAGGCAAGGTTTTAAATATTTAAAATAGAAAGTACGTGGCCCTAACTTTCCAGCCTGAGCCAGATGTATCCACTTACCTTCAGTGTCAGCACAAGCCACGATTTCCAATGTAAAATGCGTGATTCCAACCAGGTCTGAATTTAAATATGTAACTAAAGCTCGGAAATGTCTGCTGACATAAATGCGTATGTCAACAGAAATTGTTTGTGCCGGGGCCGGAAAATCGCCAGTTCCTCCATTTGCTTTCTGCCAGGTCAGCGCTGTGTATGAAATCCAAGTCCTGGTTCCCTGCCAGTGGTGATACTGAATGTGCGAGACCTTCAGTAGTGATGAAAATCTCACTATCAGTACTGATTGCTGGTGGAGCCTGTAATTTTCCCACTTTCACCCATAGCACGTGCAGTGCACTAATCACACCCACAGGCTGGGAACTGATCCCTTGCACTCCTGGACCTAGAAATTCGAGTCGGGTGGTGGCGCAAAAAGGAACTAAATATCAGGCGCTGCGTATAATGGGCAGCCGATCTGATACCGCCTGTTTGGTGCCACTGCCCGAGATGAATTTCTAGGCCCCGCTCTCTTTTTAATGCCACACACTTGTAAGCTCAGGGATTTGCTTTCTCGTCTCTTACTGTATTTAATGGAAGAGGATGGAGAAGGGATTTTTCCAAAGTGCATTAATGGCACCCATATGGTCCTTGTGATAATATGATGGGTTACATGAACAGAAAAGGCTTTCACTCCATCACTGCACAGTTTGCAAGTGAACTCCAGCAAACCAATTTATTCGCCTACTTTATGTCATGTGTCATGATGTTGGTGCCATTTCCCCTTAGTACCAGTGTATTGGCTCTCATGCCAGCAGCTTCCTGCTCTGCTACCAACACTTGTTCCTCCTCACCAGTACACTGTAGCTCACTTGGCACTGCCACCTCAAGCTCACTCTCCCTGAAATCTCCTGGAATGGTTTTGATCGTCTGAGGGGATTGGAGAGGAATTTTCCAGAGTAGTTTCCCCTTATTGGCCCCGGGTTTTTTTCCCTCTGTTTTTTTGCCTCTCCCAGGAGATTAGGTGGCTGTGGAGGGAGAGGAAGGGAGGGAATGTTTAGTCATGATGCTCGGACCATCAAGAGTGTGGGGCAGGCTTGATGGATCAGACGGTCTTTTCCTGCCCGTCAATTTTGTATGTTCGTATCTAAATCTTACATGGTGTGTAGTTGTGCTGGTGTGTGCAACAGTTGGTGAGAAGCCTACAGGCCGCGGTGAGGTTTTGGCTGCTTGCTCCAGGCCAATAGTAGTGTTGGCAGGACTACAGAAACCGAAGAGAAACATACCTTATAATAATGGCACCAAAAGACTTATACATAGATTTCCCCCTGAGCGGTGTTGGTTCGGCCAGCTGGCAGAACACGTCAGCCGGTGGCACGATAGTCCCGCCAGGAGGCCCAGCCCTCGAAGTGAACCGGGCCTCGTTACCATAGGGCCAGCAGGCTGCAGGTGGAAAATGAGAGCCCGTCAGCTCCACGCCGCTGCAGTAGTGGGAGGCCTGGCTGGAGTCAGTTCTTGGAGAGTGGTGGGGAACCTGGTCAGCAGAAGAGTCCAGGTTGTCATTGCGAAGCACGGGGAAGCACTCCTGCTCCCCCCAGTCCCACAAAAATACAACTTTGTAAAGGTTTTGTGGCAGATAGAATTCAATATCTGCAAAGGTGAGGTGGTACATTTTAGTAAAAAGAATAAAAGTAATCATTATAGTTAGAATGGTGGAAAGCTAATGCTGTGGAAGAGCAGAGGGATTTCTGAGTGCAGGTTCACAAGACATCAAAAGCAACATCGCAAATGGATAAGGCCATCAAAACAGCTAATAGATTATTGGGTTTTGTGGCAAGAGGTATGGAATATAAAAATCGAGATGTAATAAAGAATCCATATAAAACCTTAATAGGACAGTTGGAGTTCTGTGTGCCGTTTTGGCCTCGACACTGTAGGAATAATGTTAAGGCAACAGAGGGAATGCAATACAGACTCACTAGGATGCTGCCTGGAATGAGGGTATATGAAGAAAGACTTGAAAAACTGAGGCTGTTTTCATTAGAACAGAGGAGGTAACTTGTGCAATTTGACAGGGATGTTAAAATTATGAAATGATGGGACAGAGTTCATAGACCTTTTCCAGTAGTTGAGGGGTCCAGAAAAAGGGAATATAGATACAAGACCAAAAGCAAAATACTGCAGATGCTGGAAATCTGAAATGAAAACAGAAAATGCTGGAACTACTCAGCAGGTCAGGAAGCATCTGTGGAGAGAGAAACAGAGTTAACGTTTCAGGTCGATGACCTTTCGTCAGAACTGACCTGCTGAGTATTTCCAGCATTTTCTGTTTTTATTTAACATAGATATAAGATAAGTGTAAATGATTTCAGACAGAAAACAGGAGAAAGATCTTTACTTGCATTGGAGGCAGTTCAGAGATGATTCACTAGGATGATTCCTGAGATGAAGGGGTTGACTTATGAGGAAAGGTTGAGCAGGCTGGGCCTATACTCATTGGAATTTAGTATTGAAACATAAGATTCTGAGGGGGCTTAACAGGGTAGAAGCTGAGAGGATGTTTCCCCTCATGGGGAAATCTAGAACGCGGGGGCACAGTTTTAGAATAAAGGGTCGCCCTTTTAGAACTGAGACGAGGAGGAATTTCTTCTCTCAGAGGGTCGTAAATCTGTGGAATTCTCTGCCCCAGAGAGCTGTGGAGGCTGGGTATTTGAATACATTTAAGGTGGAGATAGACAGATTTTTGTAAGATAAGGGAGTGAAGGGTTATGGGGAGCGGGCGGGGAAGTGGCTTTGAGCCCAAGATCAGCCATGATCTTATTGAATGGCGGAGCAGACTCGAGGGGCCAAGTGGCCTATTCCTGCTCCTATTTCTTATGTTCTTATGTTCTTATGTTTACACAGAGGGTTGTGAGGCTGTGGAATGCACTATCGGGGTTAGTGATTGAAACAGAGACCATGGCCGGAATTTTCCCGTTGCTGCGCGTGTGGGTTTGGGGGCGGGTCGGCAGTAAAAATCCCGGAAATAGCATGCGCGTCGGGAACCCGCCGTCATCCCGCCCGCACGCAAAGGTAAAAATGCCGGCCCATGTCATCATTTAAGAATAAGTTAGATATGTGGTTGAAGGAAAGGGGATAAAGGGGTCTGGGAACAGGGTAGGCACATGGGATTCGGACTTACAGCTCATGTGTAGGATAAACACCAACATGGACTGGTTGGACAGGACGGCCTGTTTCCATGTTGTAATTTCAGCGTGACAACAGTTTCAGATGTAAGTTGCAGCTTGTATTTGTGCCCTGCTGTAAGGTTACATGCAAGATTATATGGCTGCTTTGAATGGGGCAACAGTAAAAGAGTAACCGGTTATGAGGGAAATATTTGTGGCATGCAAACTGGGGCAGCTACTCAACATAGAAAGTAAATCAGGAGCAGTACCTTGCAGCATTCTTTAAGTCTATCTTCTTGCACATTTGAATCAAAGCCCTTGCATGCTAGCAACACAATTCACCCAACCAGCTATCTGTCAAGCGGTATTTTGCTGCATTATTTTGATAAAATATCAGTGAATCCTGTGGTGCATGGTCCAGAAGCCTCCATTGTCCAGGAATTTGGCCGTTGAAAATCCCTTCTCTATTGTTGCAGGCAGGAATGCAGCCGCTTGAAGCCTGCTCGAGATCTTTAAATCAAGCTCAGATGTTATCCTCATGCAGACATAGGCTGCCTAATAATCATGCTCACACTGAATAGACAAAATATATTGGGCAGAAATGACCATGTGAGTTCAGCCAGGGAAAGTACTCCCATTGCACCATTTGCACCAACTTTATATGTTAGCACGGTGAGTCCCACCATTCAGCAGAAAACAGCAACAGGCCAATTTTCCAATATTGTATTCCCAGCAAAGAACCACACCCGCTGGGAGCACATATCAGGAAATCTTGGCACGAGATCACAACAATCTTCCATCTGTTAGCACAAGAAATTATGGAAAGGGCATTTCCCAGGAGTGGTTTCATAAAATATGCCTGATCTATTTTTTCTTTTCTTGGCAAAGAATACAAGATTTCAACTGAAGAATTTTCCAATGCCTCCTTCTTACCACTTTTTTTAATCCATGGGGCTAGCTAGTAAAAGGAAGCATTAGTGTTTGGTTCACAGCTAACAAATCAATTGCTTTCATTCGTTACTTTGGAGTGAATTTTGCATGTTTTGAGTTCATTTTTTTCTCTGCTAGAAGGACAAACTCTGTAGATTTATGAAATCCTGAGCAGAATTCCATACTTTACGAAAGCTCCCAATTTAAAAAAACTCCTCCTGGATTGACATCGACAACCATACTCTGGGCTAAAAAATGACTGTGAACAATGTTATTTCCAAGTGTGTAATGCTCTGTGTCTGGCATTTTAATAGAATTACAGTATTAATCCTTTTATGTTAAATGGGTTTATGTCTCCATTAAAATAGTGGCGACAGGATTTGAAAGCGAGCCTGTTAAATGCTCGCATGATAACAACCACCAGAAGCGATTTCCAGGCTCGTGTTCTGACAAGCTGCGAGATATCAGACATTGTCGTTTGACAACAAAAAGCTGTTAGTGGTCAAGTGAAAGCAGACAGCGGCTGCTCTCAGTCAGTGGGAAGCATGCATACTGGAACATGTTTTTACAGTGCAAATTAAATAGTAGAAAGGAATTCGTGTCAGGAAAGTGGTGCTGGAGGAATGCTCTGTTTATTAAACAGAAGTCGTGTGGAGACAGGAACTAATGCAGCAGACAACTCCCGAATGGAGTTAACTTTTCCGAGAAGTTAGCACAATAAATGTATGAATGTTAGTTTAGTTGAGATCTTGGGACAACCTAGTGAGGGTCGATTTATTGTCATTTTGAGGTTATCTGATCATCTTATGAAAACTACACAATACTCCATGGCTACCTCTAGTTTTGTACATTGTATTTATGCCAACTTGCTAAATAAAGTACAGTACAATTGTTTGACAACTAATCATTGCAATGCAATAAACAATTGGCAGGAAATACCAAAACGAACTCTTGAAATGTCACGAAACTCAGTCTCACTGATTTACAAACATTGTGACAGTGAATGCGCACAAGATAATGGAGCACCTTTTCCTTTCCTATTGTTTGCTTTAGCTCTCTGTGATGTAGTTTCTATTTATTGAGGCTGCACCTTTTTCTATTATAAAAATAATAGAACATCACATCTGCAGATGTGTGCATTTGTGATCCCCTCAGTTCTAACATTTCTCAGCCTAGAAGCCTTACCCTTTCGAATCCGCGCTCCTGACGCAGAGCCTCACCCATCAGGAGCACACATCCGGAGTGAGGCCCTAATTCTAACCACCCCCACTTGGCGGAAATCGGGCAGGGGGACAGTTAAAATGAGATCAGTCACTTACCCCCTCTGTCCCACTGCCTTCCCGCTGTGTCCCGATGTTAACCTGCTCTTAGGAAGGCAGCGGGAGCTTTCTTTAAATATGCAGGTCGGGTCCCAAAGATGTAATTGGGACATGACTGCAATATTAGTCGGAGGCCTGAGCGGAGGAGCAGTGACGGATTCCCCATCAGGCCAGACCTGCCTGAGAGGGGGATCGTGGGTCAAAAGAGGCCCAGGAAGGTAAGTAATTACATTTAATTTTAGGTATCCCTGTGGGCCAGGAGTGCTCCTCCGGGCGTCACCAGGAAGCCTTGGGCCTCCCTTGCCCCGGGGTCCCCCCGCCCCGTCCTGCTGATTGCGTTCAGATCTCCCCTCACCACTTACCTGGGTCCCTGGCTCTGGCCTCCTTTTTGCGAATTCCCACACCCGCCCGATGGCCAGATAGTAGATTTGGCTGGGAGCAGGCAGGTCAGCAAGAAAGGTTATAGTAATGAGGCCCCGCTACCATGATCGGCCAGGCCTCCACATCCCCAGACTCACTGGGTTCACCGCCCGCTTCGGGGCTCACACGAACCATACCCGTCCCCTGACCTGAGTGTCAACATTCAATCATACGGGCCATCAAGCCTAAGAATGATCCTGTTCTCACCCAATATTAACCCAGACCTATTTCCAGCAGGAACTGGTAACGATCACAAGACGGAACGACCTCCCTAGCCCAGAGGTGCTTAGGCCCCGAGCACCATCCTGGCTGAGAACACAGCACAGACCCGGGATCAAACATAGGACCTTCCTAGTCTGTAAGACTCACTTGCTTGCTGCATGAACTGGCTGTGAGGGGTAATATTCTGACTGGTGCTTGGTCGGGACCCTTGCCTGCAGCAACCAGATATTGGAAACTCGGGCAAGCATTGCTCATGAATTTCCAACGGTCGGATGGCCGTGAGCGTATGACCTGATTTCCGATCTGTGCTCTCGGTGGGCGAGGCGTCGCACCAGGCATGCAAAGTTAGAAAACTACCTGTGACATAAATATGTCCAACCATTTGTTGGCATCCAACAATTTTCTGGCATAAAATTTGCAATGAACATCAGGTAGTTCCAAACATGTCTGCGTTAATTACAGTAAGTAAAGTGACATTACCAGGTATTGCAGTCTTGCTTTATAGATTCTCCAGGGGCGAATTCTTTGCCATTGTGTTGACACGGACACATTTTTGGAGAAATGCATATGGTCTCTTCTTGTACCTAAAGCACAGATCATATGTAAGGTATGCATTAAGAGGTTGGTGCAGTGCACTGTTTCATTGTGTGTTCAGGGTTCTCACCATCCCAGGAGGACACATGCAACCCGGTGTGCATTTTGAGATCATACAATCAAACTCGTAGTTCTGACATGTCTTCATGCATTCGATGCCTTTTGCTGTAGGGTCATCTTCTGGGCAATAAAATTCCCTCTTTGGTGGGCTGCAACTTGTGTCTCGCTTGGCTGAAGGAAAGGAGTTTGGAGTTGAGTTTCAACCGGATGTATTTAAAAAAAAAGCTTAGAAGATATATGCCATTTTAGTAATATGAATTGTACCACATTTCCGCTGTGTGGATCTTTATGGACTAAAAACCATAATGGATGATTACTTAGGGTATGAAACATTTTTTTAAAGAAATGTTACTAAGGATTGGGGATATGTTGGGTTAGCTAATACATTGTCATTTCACCTCAGAAACCTCGGTTTGAAGATTCCATGTGATTCACAGAAAACTGCTTAGAATTGACACTAAAGACAAAAGAAATTGCATTTATATTGTGCCTTTCATGACCTCAGGACATCCCAAAGCGCTTTACAGCCAATTAAGTACTTTTTGAAGGGTAGTCATTGTTGTAATGTAGGGAACAGGTAGTCTCCTTCACAGAGCGACTACTAGGGTGGTTTGCATGGAGGAAGAGCTTTTCTGATTGTGCAGTTGAGATACACTGTGCTTTGCTAAGAATCTAACCCATACTATACTTGACCTAGGAATGCTTGATGCTAATACAGGGTGACAAAAATATAAGTACATTCCATTCCCCACCACAGACACCTTGTGATCACAAAAATCTTCAAATATATAGTAAATTTATTTTTGATCAAAAATATATGGTATAGTTTCTGAAAATCTGATAAATTTAGTCCTCATAAATCATCACTCTAAACTGAGACTGGACGTGAAGGAGCTTCTGTACACTGTGACTGAGAAAAATGTGGGGAGATGAAACTAAAATCCAAATGCACTGTCACCTCCGATGTACCCAAGGTCTCCATTCTTGGCCTCCTCCTCGTCATCTTTCTTTTGCTATCCCTTGACAACACTATCCAAAAGTGCAGGGTCAGCTTCCCATGTGTAACAATGACTTTCTGCCTCTCTTGCTGCTCCAACACCACCAAGGCTGCCACCACACTTTCCAACCACTTCTCCAACATTAAGACATGGACGATCCAAAACTTCCTCCAGCTAAATGTCAGCAAAACTGAAGCTATCCTGTTTGACTTCTGCAAACGTCCACAAACCACTTGCTTTGACTCAATCAACCTCCCCAGCTGCCACCTCAGGTAATCCCAGAAGTATTGCAACTTTGGTGTTCAGTGTGCTGCTTGCTGAGCTCACCTTCCTCCCAACATCCAATCTGTCACCAAGACTGCTTTGTTTCACCCCCAAAACATCATATGCCTCTGCCCCATCTCCCCCTCTCTGCTGTCGAAACCCAATCCATCCTTTTACCTTATCAAGGCTCGACTTCTTGCTGGCCTTGATGGCCAACCACACCACTGACTGCAACTCATCCAAAATGTTGTAGGCTCCCTAACAACACCAAGACCTGTGCTCCCATCTCCCCTCTTTTCATCTCTCTGTGCCCCAGCAAATTGATTTGAAGATTCTCCATCCCTATGTCTCGACAGACACCCTCCATTGTTCCAACACCAGCCTGCATGCTGGTTCCCACTTTCTTTGCTCGACTATCGGTGACTGCTCCATCAGTCACAATACCCCCCAACTCTCTGTAACTCCCTCCTCCAGCACCTCTACCTCTTTCAATTGCCTTCAGAATTCTCTTAATGCTTCCCTCTGCTTTTACCTCCAAACCTTTTTCTCTCCCTTTGCGGTCCAGTTTTTATTCCTTGTGTACTGCCCTGTAAAGTACTCTGAGACATCTCTCTGCATTTGAGTGGCGCTATAGGAGGTATGTATATTATCCGCTCGGTGGTATCCCTTCCACTGAAGCATGTGGGGCTGGGGATTGGCACGCTATTCTATATTAACAGCTTCCTGCTGGTCCTGTGCTTTTTCCAGCTGGCCTTTAACATCCACAATAACTGCTGTCCCACAAATAGTTGCCAGAGTTTAACCAGCATAATCAATTTCACGTGAATGCACTATCGTGCATTATCCCAAGTCTGATGCAGATCTTGCATGCTACCTTATGCCAGGTGTATAAGATGGGTCATTCACAAAGTCGTTTCTTAAAGGTAAACTCTTTCAGTTTTTATTGCTGCAACTGAAATGATCTAAATAGTTACAACATTCAGTGTTCCTCTATCTCCGAGTTTTTTGGAGGCTGAAGAAGGATGCCAGGGAGGTTTATCTACATGAGAGGAGCTCTGCCTGCACCCGTCATTAGACACTGAGACATGTTTACAGACCTAGGTGCAGTTCCCTGGGGCTATCAGAGGAAAAGTTTCCTTGCAGGCTAAGGTTCTCCAGGGATGCAGTGATGACATTGTGGCATCTGCCACAAGCTGACATAGCGACAACCACATGGATTACATTGCCAGTGGCAATCAAGGCCACAACAGCCCTCAATCCCTATGCCTCTGGATTCTACCTTCAGTCAATCAACATGATACAGATGTATCAAGCAGTCTTTGTTCACCAAAGTAAACACCTTCATCGTTTCCCCAAGGGAAAAACAATGGAGGCTTTGGGAAGTCATGCAATTCTTCCTCACCGCGTGATTTCCCCAAAGTACAGGGCGTCATTGATGGCACCCATGGGGCCACTGAGGCATCTAAACACAATACCATGATATTCATGAGCCACAGGAATTTCTACTCCATCAATATATGTCACCGACCAGCAGCACAGGATCATCCAGGTGAATGCCCGGCTACCAGCAGCAGTCGCAATTCTTTTATGCTAAGGCAATCCTCTTGTGCCTGGGTTATTAGAAGACAAAACAGACTTGAAGGATAGCTCCTAAGAGACAACAGGTACCATCTACAGCCCTGACTAAATGACACCTCGCAAGACTCAAAGCCAAGAAGTAATGCAGATACAACAATAACCAAGAATTTATCAAACATCTTCATTGATATGCTGTAGCTAGAATTCATGCCTTGCTGCAGTATAGGCATGCATGGTAAGCATTAAAGGGCTGCGGGGCAGTCTGACTGCTTTAGATGGGACAGCAGTCATTGTGTAACATGGTGTGAGGAAACACTGTGACATGCATGCTTAGGCTACGTACTTGTTATAAGATACTGGTGGGTCTTCTTATCTTGCTGAATTTCTTCAGATACGAGGAACGTTTCCTAATTTGGTGCCAGTGTCTCTGGATGGTGGAAACTAGACTAACTCCAGGGCTCGGAGCCTACCATTAGTGGCTCACACAGTGGCAAGCAACTGCTGCTGATGCTATGTTCAGTATGCGCCTATGTTGTAGTCGGGAGGTTGGTGGCACTGCACTCGCACATTTTATGGTGAGTTGTGCTGTTCACCATACTGCTCATGAGGAGTTACTGATACCTGCTGTCCCTATAACAAGGGCTCAAACCTGAGCTTGTCAGCTGTCTAATGATCAGTTAGTGACTATCCTTCTTGATGAGGCTGATTTGGCTCTGAGATGACGTTCCTAGTGATGGAAGTTACCAAACTAGCCAACCCTCTGTGGCCGACCTGGTAGTCTGTTACCTGAATAGGCAGGTCTGCAGTACCCCAGGGTGCGTCTGATGATTAACCAGCAAAGTCTGGCTCACAAACAGAACCCGGTGTTGTAGACCTGTCAATGGAGCCTGGTATTCTTCCCATTCATTTCCAGGTAGCCTTGCAAGCCAATGCCATTTTGGTTGGAATCGTGCTGGTTGGAAGCTTATCCTTACTTTGTACTGATAGACTGCACGATTCCAGCGAGTTAAACTGCAGCAGTATCTCTGTACACACTTGGGAGTTCCTAAGACTGGTCTCTGCCAACCCCTGTCTAAGCTCTCTGGGCGTATGGCAAATGGAGTCTGCAGTGCAGGGAGAGAATATGCGCACCATATTGTGTAGTTGAAGCCATACTTGAGTGGATTTCTCAGTAGCTTAGTTTGGAGACTATTAAACATGGTGTCAGAAAACCAACTGATCAAAAAAAAAACCAGGAGGTCCCATGGAGTTAAATCGCCATGGCTTTTGGGGAAACCCAGCCTTCTGACCATAACCATCCCACCCCCCTCTCTGAAAACCCACCCCAGTAAATACCAGGGCCATGGTTTTTTAAACGCTCGGATTCTCACCTCTGCCATTCTCTTCAGTGTCCAAGAAAATGCTTGGTGGATAATTATGGATCATATCGTTTGCACTGCAATGCATCACACCGTTTTCACAGTAACTGTAAAAAAAACCAGATTATTTGAAATTTGAAAATAAACAAAAGCCAATGCATATATGCCATCATTACTGTCTGCCATATTTGAAAGGCGAGAACCAGAAAGAGCGGGAGAGGCAGGACAAAAAACAGAAACAATCAGAGACTGCTTCACGCAGACTCAGTTTTAACAATTAATTCTGTTAACTGCACATTAACACCCAGACATAGCCTTGTTCACCTGAGCAGATTCTGGTAGGATAACTGCTTTGCTCATTACTTCCTGTATTTCAGTGTATTATTCACAAACAGAGACATTTTACTCATACTTAATAATAAACCCCAAATACTATACATCTGGACTCATCCAAAACTGATCCAATCCTCGCCTGATTAACAAAGTATTTCAAGGTAGCACAAACATTCATTCTCATTGCAGATAATTCTCAAACCACGTTATTCTTTTAAAAACTGCATTTAAGACCTTGCTACAACTAGTGCTGTGAGGAAACCTTCCTCCGTGCTTGAAATAAGCAAAGACGTTAAGCATCCGAGTGCATGCTGATCCATCGGTTATGGTGGTGAACCATTGGGTCGGATGGTCCTTGCGGTGGTAGATTCCCATCGCCAAGAGGGAGCCCGCCAGAGCCACACAGGAAACTCCGGCTACAGTGGGGCTGCCGCTGCAGCAGCACAAGAGGCAGCGATGGAACTTAAAGTGGTGAAAAGAGCCCCGAAGGTGGAAAGAACTGCAGCGTTTTAGGCCTCGGCATAGGTCAAGGCCTATGCAGGCAAGTGAGAGGTGGCCAAATTGGAGGGAGAGGAACTCTCTACGAGACTATCCTCCTCCATTGCTGCACTTTAGGGGCATTACAGTCGCTATCCTGGGTCTACCAGCACCTTCCACCAAGGAGTCCAGCAGTAACAAGTGATTGGAAACATCAATTTGTTGCAGTACAAAGACCAGCCTGTTGAGGAACATTCTATTTTTATCCATTAGTATCAAAGTTTTGAGCCCATCCATCGCACTTTAGACATCACACTGAAGACATTGCATTTGAAGTATTTTTTTAAAAGAGACAGAAATTGAAACTGGGATTTTTTTCTGACTTGGAGGCAGAAATTTACAATTACCTGCCAATCTGCATGGTTCCCTCACCAAAGTGGACTCAGGCATATTCCCTATAAGGATTATTGTACCGTGGCTGTAAAGGGCCAGACCCAGTTAGCAGCTAAACACCCCAACCATGCGTCAGATACCAGAAGCACGTGAGCAATGTCATAGAAGACCAACCAGTATTATTAATAATAACAGAAAATGCTGGAAATCCTCAGCAGGTCAGGCAGCATCTGTGGAGAGAGAAACAGAGTTAACGTTTCAGCTCGATGACCTTTCATCAGATGGGTCTGACGAAGGGTCATCGACCTGAAACGTTAACTCTGTTTCTCTCTCCACAGGTGCTGCCTGACCTGCTGAGGATTTCCAGCATTTTCTGTTTTTATTTCAGATTTCCAGCATCTGCAGTATTTTGCTTTTGTATCAGTATTATTAATAGATGGACTACTTAAAGAGTGCGTACCTATCTCATTCAATTACCCCATCAAACATGCCTCGGCAATCTGCTTCCATTGCTTTGGCAATCCTTGTAGCTACATTTTTCTTGGCAATGGCTCTATGGACTTGCTCTCCAATTTCCCTCTTTATGTGGGACTTTGCTTTGTTTTCCTCTAGCAACAACCCAAGTGAGAGCAGGAATGCATCAGGTAGGAAGACACGTGAATTTGATTCCAACCAGCATTCCAGAGCACAGGATTTTGTGTCACTGCATTAAGAAGCTAGTGGGGGTCATTTTCGGCTTCACCGCGCAGGTGACGAAGATGAAAATTGACCCTGCTATTTTACACCATTGCACACCAATTCATCATTTCCCAATGGTGCAAATACCATGGGGTTAGTGTATGAATCCATTCCTGGTTTTGTAACTGACACTAGCACAGTCTAATCAGTGACTCAACGATGGGTTAGAAACTACAGCTGCACTCATCCAGATACTCTCCCCCTCCCCTTCAATTCTGCCATCATCACCCCCTCCTCAAAAGAACAACCCTTGACCCCCCCCCCGTTCTTGCAAACTACTGTCCCATCTCCAACCCCCCTTTCCTCACCAAAGTCCTTGAACGTATTGTCTTCTCCCAAATCCGTGCCCACCTTTTCTGGAACTCCATGTTTGAATCCCTCCAATCAGGTTTCCGCCCCTGCCACAGTACCGAAACGGCTCTTATCAAAGTCACAAATGGCATCCTATGTGACTGTGACAAAGGTAAACTATGCTTCCTCGTCCTTCCTGACCTGTCTGCAGCCTTTGACATGGTTGACCACACCATCCTCCTCCAACGTCTCTCCACCGTCGTCCAGCTGGGTGGGACTGCACTCGTCTGGTTCCATTCTAGCTATCCAGTCGTAGCCAGAGAATCACCTGCAATGGCTTCTCTTCCCGCTCCCGCATCGTTACCTCTGGGTCCCCCAAGGCTCTATCCTTGGCCCCCTAGTATTTCTCATCTACACGTTGCCCCTCGGCGATATCATCCAAAAATACAGCATCAGTTTCCACATATATGCTGATGACACCCAGCTCTACCTCACCACCACCTCTCTCGACCCCTCCAATGTCTCTGAATTGTCACACTGCTTGTCCGACATCCAGTACAGGACGAGCAGAAATTTCTTCCAACTAAACGTTGGGAAGACCGAGGCCATTGTCTTCGGTCCCCGACACAAACTCCATTCCCTAGCCACCGACTCCATCCCTCTCCCTGGCAACTGTCTGAGGCTGAACCAGACTGTCCGCAACCTTAGTGTCATATTTGACCCCAAGATGAGCTTCTGACCACATATCCGCGCCATCACTGAGATCACCTGTGGCTCAGTGGGTAGCACACTCGCCTCTGAGTCATGAAGGTTGTGGGTTCAAGTCCCACTCCAGGGACTTGAGCACAAAAATCTGGGCTGATAATCCAGTGCAGTGCTGAGGGAGTGCTGCACTGTGGGAGGTGCCGTCTTTCGGATGAGACGCTAAACCGAGGCCCCGTCTACTCTCTCAGGTGGACCTAAAAGATCCCATGGTGCTATTTTGAAGAAGAGCAGGGGAGTTATTCCCGGTGTCCTGGACAATATTTATCCCTGAACCAACATAACAAAAACAGATTATCTGGTCATTATCACATTGCTGTTCGTGGGTCCTTTGTGCGCAAATTGGCTGCCGTGTTTCCCACATTACATCAGTGACTACACTTCAAAACAAATTGTCTGTAAAGCACTTTGAGACGTTCGGTGGTCATGAAAGGCGCTATATAAAGGCAAGTCTTTCTTTCTTTTTACCTGTTTCCACCTCCAAACATTGCCTGACTCCGCCCTTGCCTCAGCTCATCTGCTGCTGAAACCCTCATCCATGCCTTTGTTACCTCTAAACTTGACTATTCCAACGCACTCCTGGCTGGCCGTCCCACTTTCTACCGTCTGAAAACTTGAGGTCATCCAAAACTCGGCTGCCCGTGTCCTAACTCACACCAAGTCCCGTTCACCCATCACCCCTGTGCTCGCTGACCTGCATTGGCACCCGGATAAGCAACGCCTCGATTTTAAAATTCTCATCCTTGTTTTCAAATCCCTCCATGGCCTCGCCCCTCCCTATCTCTGTAATCTCCTCCAGCCCTACAACCAATGTTGCCTCTAAGCTGTGCGGCCACGTGGCCATGCAGCTGTCTGCCGGTCCCGTGCAGCCCGGGACTGGCTTTTCCAATGTGAAATTACGTGCATGCGTCAAACTTTGAATGGGCTGCACAGCCCATTAAAGGGACCGCGCACCCAAATTTAAAATTGAAGGAACATTGCTGACAATCCTCCGAGATATCTGCGCCCCTCCAATTCTGGCCTCTTGAGAATGCCCGATTTTAATCGCTCCACCATTGGCGGCTGTGCCTTTAGCTGCCTAGGCCCTAAGCCCTGGAATTCCCTCCCTAAACCTCTCCGCCTCTCTACCTCTCTTTCCTCCTTTAGGACACTCCTTAAAACCTACCTCTACCCTAATATCTCCTTATGTGGCTCGGTTTGATAACCCTCCTGTGTAGGCGCTATATAAATATTTGTTGTTGTTGTATTTTCAATACTATCTGGCTCCACTGCCTCCCTGTGCAGCCCACTCACATGTTCACACTCTGCATAGTTCACTCTAGACTCTCCGTGCATCTTCCCTCTTACATTTCAGCCAATGTCTTCTTCTTCTAGAGTTTGTGGCAATCTTGAAGATGTCGTCAGGGTCCAATTTATCGATTCCCTTCAGAGTATTAATTACTGTATTTCAATATATCTCCCCTGAGCCTTCTCTTCTCCAGCGCGACAATCCCAGGCTCTTCAACCTCTCATCATAGCTTAGATACATTAAACTAGCTATCAGTTTGGTTGTCTTTATCTGCACTGCCTCCAATGCCTAAATATCCTTACTGTAGTAAGGTGACCACAACTGTACACAGTACCCCAGGTGTGACTGTACCAGTACATCATACAGACTCATTGGGGGAGACTTTCAACTGGCGGCCACCCGTTACTCACCTGGAGAACGGGCGACCAGCCGTTGAAAACCTGGTGGGGACCTTGTGCGCCCATTTTCCCGCCTGAATCATCTTTCAGGCAAGCCTTGAAATGGGTGCCCACCACTCCCTGCCAAAACAGGCAGGAGGCTGTTTAAATATACAACTCGGGTTGCCAAGCCTGTTGTAGGACCACGATTACAACTGTCAAGGAGAAATGGGCAAAGTATGTCCGGTGCCTGCCAGTCCCACCTGCAGCTCGCCGCAAAACTGAGAACGATTGCCTCGTTGGGTGGGCACACGGCCGATATCATTCCCACTCAGCACCCAACCCGAAAGTCTGCCCCGTTATCACCACCGGGGATTTGTGCTGTGTCCATCCAGCTGCACACTTGAACTATCGTAAGTTGCATGTGTCCCGAGACTTCGTTCACTGAAGTGGTGATAGAATTCTGTTTGAAGTTCCAGTTAATATTGCTAACATTCTGGATTTTTTTTTAAACAGTATTTACAGTTATCAATTCCAGGTAGCTTACCACATAGTGTATTCAAATGTTAGGTCCTCATGTGGCTTGTAGATTTCATCGTTAAAGTAGCAGGAGCATTCTGATTTGGGCACACACTGCCCATCTTCATTGACATACTGATTGGGGAGACAGTAGCATCCTTCGAGACAAAATTCAGTGCAATCCGAGTCTGGATTAGAGAGCGATCTGCAGGTCTGGTTACAAGGGGTGCCACACTGTTCATAGTTCTGACCATCAGGACAAGTCATTTCTGTCGTAATAAAGTTTCAATAAAGAAAGAAAAAGACAGGTGTATTTATATAGCATACTTATCGCACCTCTGAGAAACATCACAAAATGCTTCACACAAATTACTTTTGAATCGCAGTCACTATTGTTACGTAGGCAAATGCTGCAGCCAAATGTGCATGCAGCACGATCCCACAAACAGCAATGAGATGAATGATTGGTTAATCTGTTTGTGATGGTGTTGGTTAAGGGAGGAATTTTGACCAAGACACCTGGCGAATTCA
The DNA here is from genome assembly GCA_030390025.1 of Squalus acanthias. NCBI lineage: Eukaryota > Metazoa > Chordata > Chondrichthyes > Squaliformes > Squalidae > Squalus > Squalus acanthias. The sequence continues at coordinate 88,477,546 of CM059434.1, read as the reverse complement.
TTCCTACTTGCCACAGGATATTGTAACTTCCACCTGATCAGGCAAACAAAGCACCTTGTCCAGAGAACGGTGCCTCTGACAATGCAGCACTCCTTTCAGTACTGCACTGAACGCTGAGTTAACGTTTGATATTTCATTAAAAAAAATAAAGTAAAAGGGAGAGCAAGAATCACTTACCACAGAAGTCTGGGGACCTCCAGTTAATAAGTACCCCTTTCTTGGCACATATTGCAGCGTAACTGGAAACAGCAGAACACAGGCATTCATTGCCATTGGAGCAGGCACACACATCATAGTGACAGATCTTGAGGAATGGTGCAGGATTCACCTCATGGTGGCATGGCTCGAACTCGGTTAACAGGAGAACAGAGCACACCTCCTCAGCATACCTCGCTGAAACACAAATGTGATGATGATTCCCTGTAAGGTTTGTTTCTAGAATAGCAATTCCAAACACATTTGGAGTTCATTTTAACCTAACTCCCCTGGCAGGATACTGACAGGATGGCTGGTTTTATAGCCCTCCCAATATTACTCTCCACTGACTTCATCGGGCAAGGTGAAAAACCAGCGTTGCACCCGGTTCAGTCAGTTTCCCACCAGGGGAGCTGGTCTAAAATTACCCCCATTACAAATGGAAGGGGGAAAGGAGATGGTGGCTATGTGATTATGATAAAGAAAACAAGAGGCAAAAAGCACACAAATTATTTCAACGATGAAATGAATGTTGTGCTTGGGACCTAGGGGGGTTTTCTAAAAAGCACTAATTCTGAGAGAAAACTTCACATTTGCTTGTAGTCTGGAAACAATTCTCTTTAATGCACACATATCAGTCACTAACAATAAGGAGAAAGATTCTAGTTTGCCAGCGTTAAATGTTCAGTACTCTGAAATCCATCAAACTGCAACTTGTTCTGATTTACACATAACTTTAGAAATGTGTACTACTATGATTCCATTCATGCTTGAGGCACCTGGTTACTGCTGTTTATAGAACACAAATGATAACTTCAGTAAAAGATATGACTGGACTCCTTACTTCACACAGAGCAACTTTATCAAGTGCCTGGTGGATGCTGCATAGCACAACAGCTTACAGTGCCTTAAATGTAGAAACGGCCGAAGGCACAAGTGAGAACATCTCTCCCCCCCACTTCACCAAAGTGCCTAAAGACCCCGGGGAGCATCACTTAGCTAGATTCAGGCATTCGTATGAAATTTCTTCGCCTGCATTATATTAAACAAATAGTGCCTTTGTTTTAAGGACTGGACAGAGGAATTTCACACCTGTATTAACTAATATCACACAGTGCGATTTTACCCAACATTGGGACATCATAACACTTCCTTTTCGACATACTGTGGGAGGATTCAATGGCTAAAGGCCACAGATGCCCTTCCGTTATTATGGAATGAAAAAGAAGCCATGCAGCCGACAGGAAGCCAAGGTTTATGTAGCCATTTTAAGATTTGCTTACAAGCTTTGCCTTGATTGATAAGCTATTTGGTCAAAGCTTGCTTTTAATAGTCCTTTGAATGTCCCGCGAGCACGAAATATAATTGTAGAGATACTTACAGCTCAATATTAAGAAAACACCTGAACAACAGGAAACACTAACAGTAAAGGAACAATCTATTTATATTTCCTTTTTAATGTTAATTCCCCATCATTACCTGTGCTTAAAAATTTGGGGTGTAGAATTTGTACCCTTCAACGTCAACACGGTGGCATAGTGGTTAGCACTGGTGCCTCACAGCGCCAGAGACCCGGGTTCGAATCCGGCCTCGGGTGACTGTCTGTGTGGAGTTTGCACATTCTCCCCGTGTCTGCGTGGGTTTCCTCCGGGTGCTCCGGTTTCCTCCCACAGTCCAAAAATGTGTGGGTTAGGTTGATTTGGCTATGATAAATTGACCCTTAGTGTTAGGGGGGATTAAATATGTGGGGTTATGGGGATAGGATGGGATATGTTAGGGGGAATTAAATACGTGGGGTTACGGGGGTAGGGTGGGATATGTGTACTGTGGGGATTAAAGCAGGGACAGGGTACTGGATTTGGATGATCAGCCATGATCGTATTGAATGGCGGAGCAGGCTCGACGGGCCGAATGGCCTACTCCTGCTCCTAGATTCTATGTTTCTATGTTTCTATGTCAAAGATACCAGTGTGGGAGTCTTTCCAATTTATCACTCAGCATCAGACACACCCGAGTCAGATATAACACTCCCAGCTACAGAGCAAAGCTCCCCTTACTCTGTTCCAACTTGCTACCTTAGCTGGAGCGATGCCCTAGTGTGAATTTTTCCATCAACTTCACCAGAAATCCTTACGGCCCCCGAGTAAGGTTAACAGTTGTGTCTTAATTAGTGTCAAACCATGCCCAATAAAAACGAGGTTGAGACTGCACAAATTCATTTCATAAAGAACATTTGCATTGAAAGGAGAGTGTTATTCCATCAGTCTGGGTAAGATTTGAATCAAAATCCCAGAAATGAAAGGGCACTGTGCCAATTAGTCTCCCCTCAATTATGGTTAATAATTAGAACAAATGATTTACCCACCATGAAGTGGTTAAAAGACTGTGGTAATGGCTAGTATAGGTCCTGCATGATAGTGTGAGTGGCCAGGAGTTTTGCCATGCGGGTTACAGCTTGTGTTACCACCACCAATCTTTTTTCTGTTGTCGTGATCGTTGCAGTTGTTAGTTTTGGCCATTTCGCTTCATATCACATGACAAGAAGAGCTGGTCTGACTGGCAAACACTAGATACAGGCTCCCCATGTGACGAGTAGAGATAGTCTTACTGAAAAACAATGGGGTAAACTTTTTGTCTTCACCGCATTCTGGCAGAGCAGATTGTCCACTTGTTATAGAACTGGTCAGATTTTCGTTCCATTGATTTCAATTGAGCAGGTTCTATTACCATCCACGAAGACAAAAAAATTATCCCAATACATCTGGGGCTGGATTCTATTATTCTGCAAGCAGTGACACAGGTCCTGAGAGACACGTATCATAATGTTACATAGGAACAGGAGTAGGCCATTCAGCCCCTCAAGCCTGTTCCACCATTCAATTAGATCATGACTGATCTGTATATTAACCCCATCACAGTGTTTACCTATATTATGTAGCAGTAGGAAGTGGAACTTTGCAGTAAATAAATATTAATGTCTTAAATATTAATATCTTTTTTATCACTTGTGTTGAGAATATCACTAATGGAAATAAAAATAAATTCAGCCATCCTGCATTCCTGTAACAAGCCACACTAAAAGGGAATGTACAGTTCAAAGCTTGAGCTGCAAGGCTGTTGCGATGATTCTCCAACCTGTGCTCCCTTTAAGTGTGGCTCCTCACCAATTGGTGAATTTACCTGTATTTTTCTTTGGCCGTGACATCGTAATGACAAGGTGGCATGACAGAGCAGCTTCAGTGGATTTTCCCGAAACTTCAACTCATTTCAGTGTTATAATTAGCATATGTAACGGCCATTCAATGACTTGTGAGGTCCCTTATCTCTTCACTGCTTCGGACAGACTCACTTGTGAAAGTGTCATAGCTCCTGCCCAGTCTCTGTCAGTGTGACTGAGGTTGGAAATTTAAGCAGAGTGGGACTTAACCTGTTGCCCACCCCCCTCCCCCTCCGCCCCCCTGCTCTATGATACAAGTGTCAGTTCCAACATTTAGCGTCAGCATGCTGTCAGTACCTGACGTATTTCCTACAAATAAAGATATCCCTAAAATACTGAAGCCCATAGGAATCAGCAAGACAAACACTGCAGTGTGAATGCAATTGTAGGTGATAACCCAAGGTTAATGCTCGAGAGATTGAGACTGCACATTTACAGAAACGCAATTTTGGGAGAGAAAAAGCTTCATTAAAAATTGCACCATTAAAATCAGAAAGTTAAATCAAATACAGACCACATCAGTCTGGTCCAGCGCACAGCTAAACGCCTGACAGAATACAAGGAAATATGTGCTAGAAGCTGCTTAGATCAGGGAGATGGGTAGAAAGAAATTTGATGTTTGAAAAGTTTCTTTCGTATCATTTCCCCTAAGGCCAGAGTACCATACCTTGTGCTTTCAAGTCCCTGTACCTCAGAAAAGATGAGGATGCTAGTATCCATTTCTCTGTAGAGAACAAAATGAGACGCTAAACTATTTGGTGAGGGAGAGGATGTTTAAGACCTGCTTCTGGCATTGAGGATTATTAGCTTGGGTCAGTTTAAGTTAAGCTAAGTTAACCATTGGTTAATTCGCTCAACCTCATTCATAGGTATAAAGCTTTACAATAAAGTTATTTCTGATATTTTTATAGTTATAGGGGGAAAAATTCAGTTAGTTTGCGCCTCCTGTTAGTGCCTTAAGAGGGCGCTAATGTGGCGCAAAGCAACTAGCGCCCGTGCACGGCGATGTTTGCGCCGCTCACGAAATTGACTAGACATTTTGCGGCAGCGCTAAACACTATCGCCACATATCTCCAGCGTCCGCAGATCGTGACGTCAGTCGAACGTGCAACGCCCCGGTAGCGCCCCAGACCGGATATTGAGTGGCGCCCCCTGTCTTACCACCTGCCGCTAGCAACGACAGGTTGAGGGGAGCGTTTTGCAGTCAGGAAGGGACTGGGGGAGTGCTATTCAAAGGCGACCGCTTCCTGCCTTTTTTTGTCTGCGAAATATTTTCACCACGCATTCTGAGTGAGAGAGAGAGACTGCAGGAGATATTCAAAGCTGTGTTGAGGAGTTTTGGGTACTGAGCAGCACTTTGCAGGTTCTTTTTTATTTGGTCTTCCTTGCATCGATTTAGAAAAGACTATGGGGGCTGCACTCTGAGCTCTTTCCCTGGGCCTCCATTGTTCTTTCCAACAGATTTGATGTACAGGTCTCTCCAGGCCTAGATTCAAGGCTGCAATGAGCAGGGTGTGGATGGAGAGCAAGATCGACCCTCCCCTTTAAGAACTGGCCAGCGCCAGTGTGTCTGTGTTCCATTGCTGACTGACATCACATGAGCTTCGCCAGCGCTCTGAGTTAGCGCCTCGCTCCTCAGCGTTAGCGCCTTAAGACAGGTGTGAAGCGCCTGATTTAGCGCTCCAATCACCTCCAGGGGCGATAAAAGCCAAGTTTGCAGTCGGAGGCGATAATTAGCGCCAGGCGCTAAACTTTGCGCCCAGACATAATCGCACCTCAAACGGGGCGATACCTAATTTCTCCCCCATAATAGCAAATTAGATGTGTATATTAGTGATTCCACAAGGTCAAAAATTTGAGATACTCTGGTCATCCCTTGCAACAGGATAACATTTGTATTAAATACTGGGAGAATGGTTTTGTATCTATTTTATTTTATTTTTTTTTAAATTCATTCTTGGGATTTGGGTGTCACTGGCAAGGTCGGCATTTATTGCTCACCCCAGTTGCCCTTGAGAAGGTAGTGGTGGCCCTTCTTCTTGAACCTCTGTGGTCTGCGTGATGAAGGTACTCGCACAATGCTGTTAGGGAAGGAGTTCCAGAATTTTGATCCAGCAACAGTGAAGTAATGGTGATATATGTCCATGTCGAGATGGTGTTTCCAAGCACCAACTGTCCTTGTCCTTCTAGGTGCTGGAGGTCGCCGGTTTGGGGGCTGCTGCTGAAGAAGCTTTGGTGGCTTTCTACAGTGCATTCTGTAGATGGTACACACTGCAGCCATGGTACACCAGTGGTGGAGGGAGTGGATGCTATGCCCATCAAGCGGACTTCTTTATCCTGGATGGTGTCGAGCTTCTTGAATCTTATTGCAGTTGCACCCATCCAGGCAAGTGGAGAGTATTCCATAACACTCCTGACTTCTGCATTTAGGTTGTGGAGAATCTTTTGTGAATCAGGAGAGGAGATGCTCGCTGCAGAATACCCAGCCTTTGACCTGCTTTAGTAGCCACAGCATCAATGTGGCTGGTCCAGTTGAGTTTCTGGTCAATGGTGACTCCCAGGATATTGATGGTGGTGGATTCAGCGATGGTAATGCCACTGATGTTAAGGGGAGGTGGTTAGACTCTTTCGTGTTGGTTATGGTCATTGCCTAGCACTTTTGTGGCACGAATGTTATTTGCCACTTATCAGCTCATATCTGGATGATGTTCAGGTCTTGCTGCATGCGGGCATGGACTGCTTCATTATCTGAGGAATCGCAAATGGAACTGAACACTGTGTAATTATCAGCAAACAGCCCCACTTCCGACCTTATGAGATCGTTTGGCCTAGGATATTTGCCCTGAGGAATTCCTGCTGCGATATCCTGGGGCTGAGATGATTGACCTCCAATGACAAAAAACATCTTCTGTGTGCCACGTATGACTCCAGCAACTGGAGAATTTTCCTGAATCACAGTGACTTCAGTTTTACTAGGGTTCCTTGGTGCTACATTTCTGTCGAATGCTGCCTTGATGACAAAGACAGTCACTCATCTCTGGAATTCAGCTCTTGTGTCCATGTTTGGACCAAGGCTGTAATGGGGTCTGGAGTTGAGTGGTCCTGGCAGAACCCAAACTGAGCATTGGTGAGCAGGTTACTGGTGAGTAAGTGGCGCTTGATAGCACTGTCGACGACACCTTCCATCACTTTGCTGATGATTGAGAGTAAGCTGATGGGGCGGTAATTGGAGCCGGGTTGGATTTGTCCTGCTTTTTGAGGACAAGACATACCTGGGCAATTTTACACATTATTGGTAGATGCCAGTGTTGTAACTGTTCTGGAACAGCTTGGCTAGAGGCACAGCTAGTTCTGGAGCACTGGTCTTCAGCACTATACTAGGATGTTGTTGGGGCCCATAGCCTTTGCTGTATCCAGCGCATTCAGCCATTTCTTGATATCACGCAGAGTGAATTGAATTGGCTGAAGACTGGTATCTGTGATGTTGGGTTCCTCAGGAGGAGGTGGCAAAGTTGATCCGCTTGGCTCAATCTGGCTGAAGATTGTTACAAACGCTTCAATCTTGTCTTTTGTACTGACGAGCTGGGAGGATGGGGATGTTCATGGAACCTCCTCCACCCGTTAGTTGCTTAATTGTCCACCACCATTCACGACTGGATGTGGCAGGACTTCAGAGCTTTGACCTGATCCATTGGTTGTGAGTTTGTTTAGCACTGTCTAGACCATGCTGCTTCCGCCGTTTCGTATGCATGCAGTCCTGTGTTGTAGCTTCAACAGATTGCCACCTCATTTTCAGGTGTGCCTGTTGCTGCTGTTAGCATGCTCTTCTACACTCCTCATTAAACCAGGGTTGGTCATCTGGCTTGATGGTGATGTAGGAGTGAGGGATATGCCGGGCCATGAGGTTACAGATTGTGGTGGAATACAATTCTGCTGCTCATGATGACTAACAGCGCCTCATGGATGACCAGTTTTGAGCTGCTAGATCTTTTCTTAATCTATCTCACTTAGCATGGCGGTAGTGCCATACGACATGATGGAAGATGTCCTCAGTGTGAAGACGGGACTTGGTCCCCACAATAACTGTGCAGTAGATAGGTATGATTCTGTGAGTATAACTATATCAGGCTGTCGCTTGACTAGTCTGTGGGACAGCTCTCCCAGATGATAGTGAAGAGGACTTTTCAGGGTCGACTGGGCTTCGTCGTGTCCTGATTCAATGCCTAGGTCGCCACCGAGAGGTCCATGTGGTTTTATTCTTCTTATTCTTTGTAGAGGTTTTAATACAACTGAGTGGCTTGCTAGGCCACTTCAGAAGGCAGTTATGAGTCAACCACGTTGGTGTGGGACTGTGGTCACAGACCAGGTAAGGACGGCAGGTTTCCTTTCCTGGAGGACATTAATAAACCAGCTGGGTTTTTACGACAATCCGACAGCTTCATGGTCACTTGTACTGACAAAAGCTCTTTATTCCAGATTGATTTATTTAGTTTATTTTTAGGGGACTTTTTTCATGGTGGATTTGAATTGTCCAAATCTCTGTGTTACTATTCCAGTAACATAACCACTACATTACCATACCCTTGATGTATCAATTTCAATGTATATAATTATGAAACATAATTTCTAATTTCACCAGAACCATGGTAATCTAAACTAATTACCATAGTTTGACAAATGAAAAGAAAAGTACTGTAAATGCTGGAAATCTGAAATAAAAACAGAAAAAAACTGGAAACACAAAGCAGATCAGTCTGCATCTGTGGAAGTAACTGACAATCAATCTTTTGGGCTTGCCCCTTTTGGAAGAAACAAGCCTGAAACATCAACTGATTGTTCCTTCCACAGATACTGACTGGTTTGCTGTGTGTTTCCAGCTTTTTCTGCTTCACCTTAGATTGATAGTCTGGTTGACAACTCTGGAAGAAAGGAACTTAACAGTTAGTGAGAAATATTGTAAGTATGTTGGATCCTATAGTTGATCTGGAGTGGATGGCAATACCTGTTTGAAGAAAGTGTTAGTGACAATTTACAGATATTAGGGTTATAGAAAATCACAGTGGTTTTACTCGGTGCTCACGATGGAAGAAATAATCTATTGGATAGCTAAGGATCACATTTGAAACTTTTCTTTTAATTGAAATGTATCCTGAACGGGCAAGGATAGGTAAAGGTAAATTCAGCAATCAGCATGCAGTAGGGAGCCTTGCTCAATGAGAACACAGGTCGGAGATCAGGCTCTTATTCTTTGACTTCCACTCTCATTGATCAAAGCTTCCCTGCTGGGAGTGCAGATTCACTGAACATATCCTTATGTAGTTAATATAGCTTCTAGTACCTGGACATCGAGAAGACTATTGTTTGGGTGAAATAGATCATCAGTGCATATTGTAAGAGGATGAACTTTTAAGTGACTAGCAGTAGACACGATAGTCATTCTTAGGGTACAGGGTAACAGGAAGGACTTTCTGATGTGCATTCAGGTGGTCAAGCCATGGTGATAGGAGATGAACTGACCAACCTCTGATTGGATACACAGTTTAGTCTGATCTGACTGATCTTGCTAACTGATTCCAGATGATTTTTGGATGTCAAGAAGACCCGTAGCTTCCATGTGATGCAAAATGCGAGTGATTTAACCTTTGCTAGCAGTTGGGTGGTGACTTCATTGACGCTGCGGCACCAGATAGGTTGAAAGATAATGTAGCAGAGGTGGCACTAGAAGTAGAGGCATGTGTCAGTTATATACAGACTAGTGTAGGTGGCGTCCACTTGACATAGAGAACATCTTTACAGTGAATAAAACTAAAGGGATCTGATTGTAAACGGACAACTCTATTTATTTATCGACACTTAAATGCACGCACGCTGAAGATGTCCGTGAAATTATAATGCAGGACTAATTGTGCTGTACTGCAACAATATTCTAAATAAAAGATACAATGCAAGTTGATGTCTTGCCTACGAGTTCTGTGGTATGCGACAGTCCAGCTATCTGTAGCACCAGAGGCTGCAGCTTGATCTCTACTGGTATTCTAGCATACTGAGCACTCTAGTCACATGAGTCAAACATTACTTGTGCCCTTCTCAGAGTTTTGTTAGAGAAGCACAACAAAAGCGTCACTGCTATTTTGCTTGTTTTATTACGAACAACAGGTGTGCTGCATAATGATAAATGAAGCAAAATATTCCTTTTGCATAAGGATTGGATATCTTATATCTGAATAATGAGGGCGAGGAGGCACATACTGTTGTGTTTAAAGTCTGGAGTTTCTAGCTCCTGCTTTCTTCACTTGGTTATGGTGACAACACACAGTCATTATTTCCATAGAGCAATTGTTTCAATAAAGCATGTGACTGTGTTTACATCTGTCCTCCTAGATTAGTCCCAATGGGTGGAGCTTCCATCTGGCAGCAGGACAAGGGGAGTGCTGCTTGACTGAACTCTTCTTTTAAAGTTTATTTATCTGGCTTTTTTATTCATAGAGGGAAGGGATAATCATGCCACAATAATACTTAAGAAGATTTTATTTCTAATCTTAGATATCTCAATTTTTAAAAAAAGCACTGAAGGAAACCCAGCTTTAGTAATTCTGCCTTACCAGAAAACATCTCCCCTGGAAGTGAATGAACCTTAAAATATCCCAGTAGATGCCAGTGGTTAACAGCATTACAAAACCCACATAAATTTTTGGACATACTTCAAGTTGCGCTATTATAGTCATAGCCAAAATGAAGGCTTGTTGTGAAATGGTCTTTTTAGTTTTTCACACAATAAAGTGTAATGCAGATCAGCATGGATGGTTTTCTGTGCTAAGTATGCTAAATATCGAATCTAAGGGTAGATCCAGCACTCCGAGCAGGAAGCCATGTTCGAAGAGAGTGCAGGTCAGAGGTCGGGCTATGACACGGCAACACCAATTTTCCGTTCAAATATGGGTCCCCGCTGAGGGCACAGGAGCTCTGAATTTATCCTTTAGACTGGTTTAATATCCTTATTTTTCACTCTGCACTCAGCCAAAATGCCAGCGAGAATATTTAAATATCCATGTTGAATTAAACAAAGCACATTCAAGACTTCTCCAAAATGTATTGAAACCCAGTTACCTCTCTTGGGATTTAAATGGCATGGGTCGGCGTGTATCTGTTTCAAGTCAGCACAGCCTCCATTAATCTTCCAGGAGTTCCCAAAGTTGACCATCTCCGTTTCAACAAGTCCAGATGGTGTGAGGAAGTCGTCTCCTTGATTTCCATTGAAGTTTCCACACAGGCCGCAGGTTGTACCCGTGTATATGGTGCCCAGCTAAAGAAAGAAGCTGAAAGTTAATTCAGTGTCAGAGCCATGCAGAATCTGATATACTGCTGCATGTTTCAGGGCGTACCTTCAGATAAATCTTTCCGTACCCATCCCAGTCAAACTGAAAATCTTCATCGTAGAGCACCCGAACTGATGACAGAACAGTGTGCTGAATATGAAGAGCACCTACAAGAAAATGTGTCAACCAGAATGAATGTAATTATATCAACAACAATGTAATTTTAAACAAAATATTGTTGTGAAAAACAACCAGCTTGCCCCCTGTCTCTTTAAGTGAGACTTATATTCATAGGCCGAGATTTTCCGGGGTGTCAGCGGACAGGATCGGTGACGGGTTGGGTGGGAAAATGTTTTATTTTGTCAGCGGGTTGGGAACCCGCCGCAACACGCCTTTCCCAATGTCGGGTCTATCAACACTGAGCAGACCCGACCGGCAGCAGCGGGCGACCCAATTAAACTCATTAGCATCTAGTTTTTTTTAACTTACTTTTTGACTTTAACTGCATGACCACAGGAGCCACACTATTCGGGGACCACGGCTGTCAACCTGAGGCGGGAGTTCAGCAGCCATTGCTCCAGCTGATTACTTGACAGCTTCAAATGTCCAGTAAAAGCTGACAGATCTTCACTTTCCTCAGCCACAAACTGTTTCTCAGTCCATTTCCAGCACAGATTATGTAGGCTTTCCACTTTCCACTCTCCATCCACTCTAACCTCATTGGAAGAAGTTTCTCACCATTGACAGAATGCTTCTGCCATCTATTCCATCAACATGGGTGTCTTTTATATTGTCTCACCTTGGTCCTCAAAATCCAACCACAATCAACCCCAACACCAGGCACACCAGCAGCACAAACAACCACACCAACCTTCTCCGCAATCACCTGATGCTGCACAGGACACAGGGCATCAGCACCCGACCACATTGCTGCCCGGGAGGCCAGGGATGGCCTCACCTTGGCCAGATTTACTTCACTTGCCACTGTACACCCTGGCTGCCACATGTTGCGCCAGGTTGGCACCACCCAAGACCAACACCATAAAGCATCCCTACAATGTCAAAGCCATTCCTTTCACACTCATCACCATTGCGGGGGGTACCGTTATGTCTCACCATTCACTGCAACTCACTAAGCCAGTTCCAAAGGTGCACACAAATCTGTCCAAGAATGGAAAGTATTGAAAATAAAGGTTTCAATGTTTGACAGCACATTAACAGAAACTTTACATGAACATTGGCGAAAACACCCAAGTGCCTACCCTTGTGTGTTGTTAGTTGGTATGATTGGACAAGGATGAGGGTGAGTGTGAGGAGTGACTAGTGAGATGGGGATGTGATAATGTAGATAGAGAGAGAGGGAAGGGAGGAGGTGCAAGGTAAGTTGGTGTGAGCAAGGACATGCAGGAGTAGGGTAGGGAAGGCAGAGTGATGGGGATGTGATGAGAGGCACAGCAGGATGAAGGTGAGTGTAGCTTTGTACTAATACTTCATGATCTAAGGAGATAATTGAAAGTTTTGTGCCACTGCACCCAGGTCCTCCTGACCACATCCCTGCTTTTGACCTCCTCTGCAATGTGCAACCAGGCTGCGTTGGTCTCCTGGGAAGGTCGTTTCCACCCATGGAAAGGGAAGAGGACTTCCCTGCCTGCTGTGACTCCCTCCATAAGCATATGGAGGGAGTCATGGGAGAACCTGGGTGCAGCCCTGCACTTCTGTGCAGTGACTGTCAGTGTTTGCAGCACCTCAATGCTGCAGAACACTGACAGCACAACAGTCAAGAATGTGGACATGGTCCCTTTAAGGAAACCTGCTGATGACATGTCATAAAATGACGTCATCAGACCTGCTTCCCTTTAATTGGCCGGGAACCTCGCAGGACGGACTTAACAAGCCCAATCAATGGAAAATTCTTCTCACAGTGCGGGATGGAGCCGGGAGCGGGGTCACAACCCGCCACCTACCTTGGCCGCACTGAGCCCGCCTCGGTAGGCGAAATCGCGGCCTAAGGGTTTTGTATAATGAAGGAACCTTTTCAGTTACTGTTCAGTTCTGTTAACTGGTCGAAAGAAAAGGAAAGTAGTTAAAGCAGGGAACAGGCTCCTTCTTGCTTTACTTCCCTCTGCCTAACTGGCTTTTCTTTGTTGTTTGAATTCTGGGAAGCTCCATTTTCCTCTTCTATTAATATGGGTTCCCAATGACTATGTGGGACTTTCTTTCCCCAATTCCCTCCACAAACCCCTGCTCCAGTACAGCCACCCACTGGCTTCCCTACTCCCTTCGAGCCCCACTCTCCTCCCCCTCCCCACTGCATGACAGCAAACCATCATGGCTTCCGCAGCATGAGGCTGGGGAGACATGAACTCCAGGGCCTCATCTGCATCAGCCCCATCAGGCTCCTGCCCAAACCCGGTGGGAAGCGGTGGCTGGCCGGCAGATGGGAGTGGGATTTCAGGTGCTGCCACCAAGGACTCGAAGGAACGGTCCCCGGCACTCGGGTAAGTGGTTGGGAGGGGGACGGGAGGGCCTGTTGTTGAGGGAGGGAAGCCTGGAGCAGGAGAGGCCCATGGTTTCCTTGTGGGATCCGGAGGAGCACTCCAGTTCCTCTTAACACACAAGGAAACTAAAAAACAATCCATGTAACTTTCTGGGCCTGCTCTGGCCCAGGCTCCTTTTACCTGGCAGGGAAGTCACCACAGCTTCTCTGCGTAGGCTTCGGGTTAAAATTGCAGTCAGGTCCCAGTGACCTCATTGAAGCCCGATCTGTATATTAGGCGGGCGTCCCTCCCGCCTGCTCAGAAAAGCTGATTAAGATCGCAACCCGCGGAAAGGTAGTATGATCGGTGCCGGTAAATCAGCCCCTCCGCCCGTCTGCCTGGTTTCTGTTGGGTTGGAAGAGTTAAAATCAGCCCCACTATGTTACCTGATGTCTGGGTAAGCAAATTTACATCGGAAAGAATTACTGATACTACAATATAGAGATTCCTTTAATATTTTTCTTGCGGAGATTGATACATATGAGATTGCCGATGAATCTAATAGGTAACAGAAACATCTCCCTATGGTTAGCCATGTCATTGAAAGACAAATGGGTACAGTAGCATAGTGGTAATGGTAGTAATCCAGAGGCCTGGATTAATGATCCGGAGATGTGAGTTTAAATCCCACCACGGCAGCTGGGTAATTTAAATTCAGTTAATTAAATAAATCTGGAATAAAAAGCTAGTATCGGTAACAATGACCATGAAACTATCGGACTGTTGTAAAAACCCATCTGGTTCACTAATACCCTTTAGGGAAGCAAATCTGCCATCCTTACCTGGGCTGGCCTATAACTGCCCTCTGAAATGACCTAGCAGTTGTAAAAAACTGCTATGAAAACCAATAGGAATTAAACTGGATGGACCACAAGGCATCGGCCTTGCAAAGTCCTCCTCACCAACATCTGGGGACTTGTGTCAAAATTAGGAGAGCTGCCCCAAGCAACAGCTTGACATAGTCATACTCACAGCCTAACATACTTTTAGCCAATGTCCCAAACTCCTCCATTACCATCCCTGGGTATGTCCTGTCCCACCCGGGGTGGTGGCACAGTCAGGAGGGAGTGGCCCTGGGAGTCCTCAGCATTGACTCCAGACCCCATGAAGTCTCACGGCTTCAGGTCAAGCATGGGCAAGGAAACCTCCTGCTGATTACCACCTACCGCTCTCCCTCAGCTGATGAATCAGTACTTCTGCTTGACCTCGTCCTCACCAATCTACCTGTCGCAGATGCATCTGTCCATGACAAAATTGGTGGCAGTGACCACCACACAGTCATTGTGGAGACGAAGTCACACTCTTCACACTGAGGACACCCTCCATCGTGTTGTGTGGCATTACCACTGTGCTAAATGGTTTAGATTCAGAACTGATCTAGCAGCTCAAAACTGGGCATCCATGAGGCGCTGTGGGCCATCGGCAGCAGCAGAATTGTACTTAACCTCATAGCCCGGCATATCCCTCACTCTACCATTACCATCAAGCCAGGGGACCAACCCTGGTCAATAAGGAGTGTAGAAGAGCATGCCAGGAGCAGCACCAGGCATACCTAAAAATGCGTTGCCAACCTGGGGTAGCTGCAACTGCCTGTAACTGTTCTCTAAGTGAGTTAAAGCCTCCATAGTAGCAGTGGGATCATTCATGAGAGGTACCCTTACTGTGCTTGTGGCTTGTGTAAGTCTCCACAGTGGATACCATTGCAGATATTACATGCTCAATGACCGACTGCAATGCAGACTAGTAGTGTCACTCATACAAAACTGGGTGTCAGACTCTTCCAAACTTCTCAGATCACCTTCCAGTTTTGTCTGTAGCGGGGTAAGGTACTGCTTAATACAATGCCTCTGTATTAACCCCATTTCAAGGTAGACCCATTTAGCAAGCGAGGGCTCTGATCTGTACCTAGTGGCCTGTGTAAGTGAAGTCTCCTCTTCAACCCCTACCACTGCTACCAATTCCCCACCTGTGCTCACTGCCTCACCCTGTATTTTGTCATCAACATCACAACCACTGCTCCCATAGTGTGTGTATGTGCACTGGTGCCTGCTTCAAAGGTGGGGAGGGGGTGATAGTTGATTCTCAGATGTGTAGTGCTCTTTCGATTCTGCTAATATTCCACTGGATTTTCTTTGCCCTGTGAAGACAGTAGATGGCATAATATGGATGCATAAGCACACTCATCCATTTAAATACTGTATTCAATTATATACAGTATTATACGCTTTCACACATTCACTGTGTATCAAAACATTGATGTAACCATATATATGCAAACCATATATATAGAATCATAGAATGATACAGCACAGAAGGAGGCCATTCGACCCATTGAGCCTATGCCGGCTCTTTGAAAGAGCTATCCAAACACTGAAATCTTTATTTTCCACACTTTGCCTTCTTGGATAGATTTGTGTGTACCTTTGGAAGTGGCTTAGTGAGTTGCAGTGAATGGTGAGACATAAAGTTACCCCTCACAATGGTGATGCGTGTGAAAGGAATGGCTTGGACATTGCAGGGATGCTTTATGATGCTGATGTGGGGTGCTGCCATCCTGGCGCATCATGTGGCAGCCACATGGGTGTACAGCGTCAAGTGAAGTAAATCTGGCCATGGTGAGGCCATCCCTGGCCTCCCGGACAGCAATGTTGCTGGGAGCTGATGCCCTGTGTTCTGTGCAGCATCAGGTGATTGTGGAGAAGGTTGATGTTGTTGTTGGTGATGCTGGTGTGCCTGGTGATGTTGGTGTTGTGGCTGATCGTGGTGGGATTCTGAGGACCAAGGTGAGATTTTTTCAAGGGTACCGACTCTGTTGGAATAGATGGCAGCTGAAGTTGAGATGACAGAAGTGATCTGTCAATGGTGAGAGAGGTTGCTCCAAGGAGGTGACAGTGGATAGAGAGTTTACTCCAAACACTTCCAACCTGCATAAAGCTGAAAAGTGTATTCCAAGTCCTGAAGGCTCCAGTTTCTAACATTGGAAAGTGAACAGCTGTGAAATGGTAGCTTTTATACCACTTTTGCAGCTGTCACCTATTCAGAGCAATGGAGAATCATTGAAAACCCGACCTACTTACCTGATGTGATCCCCGATCACCATGAAACTCGTCAAAAAGCTGGGAAAATGGTAAGTACATGGTAAAATGCTGTTTAAGTACCTTTTAACAAGCTCTTAACTATGTCAATTGGCTCCCCCGCCGCTTGGTGTCGGGTCTGTAAAGCGCAGACAAACCCGGAACTTGGGAAACTGACATGGAAGCGGGTTGACAGCGGGATTCCGACCCGCTGTCAATCTTTTCTATTTTGACAGCGGACCCACCTCTGAACCCGCTCTCTGAGCGCCAACAAAATTCCGGCCTTAGTCTCTTATAATGCATAGTTACTATAGGTAATAATTAAGCGTAAACCTTGAATTAGCGGTGGCTGTATGTCCATGCCATTCACTGAAATCCTACCGCCATGTTTAAGTTTAATAATTATGTTTGCCAGCTCTTGGAACTTCAGTGTAGCCGATCTTATGCAAACTGCATCTGGGTCATCTGCACACTGGGGAAGAGAGTACAAAGCACTGAATATTGCTGTTAACCATGGCATTGTTTAACATTCAACAGAGTAAAAATGTCCATCTGCTGTACCTGCACTTTCTCAATGAAGACTGAAAATGTGTTTTCTTCACAGTCCTTTGCTAGTAAGTACTGGCACATCCCACTGAAGGTGAAATACTTATCATCAAAACTCTTAAAGTGCGATTGTCCAATGACCAAACATTCGCCTAAAAGCAAAAATAGTTAGATGTTATACAACATTGGTTTGGCTTGTTGGCATAATCCTTAATACAATGTTGTATTTCATTTAATATCAAGTATATTTTATTTAATTAATTTATCTCAGGTGCATTCTGCCTCATGATTTGAAAGTGGTGGAGCTCTTTACCTCCATCGGTTATTTATCCCTATTACAATTGACAGGTTCCTATAGCCCAAGCTTGGCATTACCTGATCACTACTTCTTGGTTTATCTCATCTTCCCTTCCAGACTTTTTAATCTATGCATTAGCTTTGCTCAGTTGGTAGTGCTCTTGCTTCTAAGGCAGAAGGTTGAGACTTCACGCCCAATTCCAGAATTTAGGAACATAATCTAGACAGGCATTCCAGTGCAGTGCTGCATTGCCGGAAGTGCTGTCCTTTTGGATGAGACATTAAACCAATGTTCTATCTGTTCAATTGGGTGTAAAAGATCACACGATGCTATGTGAAGATGAGTAGGAGCTTCTCCCAGTGTCCTAGTCAATCTTTCTTCCTCAACCCACACCACTAAAAAGAGATTAACTGGTCATTCATCTCATTTGCTGCTTGTGGGACTTTGTTGCGAACAAAGTGGCTGCCATGTTTCCCTACCTGGCAATGGTGATCACACTTTAAAATGAGAAAGCGAGAAAGCAAGAAAGACGGAAAGTAGGAAAGAAAAGATAGAATGACTTACAGCCAATGAGGTACTTTTAAAGTGTGGTCACTGTTGTATGTAGGGAAACGCGGCAGCCAATTTGCACACAGCAAGGTCCCATGAACAGTAATGTGATAATGACCAGATAATCTGTTTTAGTGATATTGGTTGAGGTACTTTAAGGTATATTTAAACATTATATAAATAGAACTTCTTTCTTGGTGATGCCTTGCATGAAGGCCTTGGCCCTTCAGCTAGATTTTTCAGTTTGTAATTGTATATTCAACGCACATTGTTCTCTTGAAACTAGATGTAACTCAGTGTGTTTCCCACTACACAAGCGTAGGTAGATTTGTGCAAGGTATGTAATTGTGTGAACATCTATTTCAGCATCATCATTGTGAGGAACACAACGGGAGGGAGTTAGAGCATTAATCACCATTGTGGTTCTTTTAATGCAAGTTCAGAGGACAGAATTCAGCATATATGTTGATGTCTGCAAGCGAGATATCTGCAACTGGAGACGCTAGTCCGCGGGAGGGGTGGGTGGAGGGGGAGCGATACCAACAGATCAACTGTGTGTTCAAACTTCAATTTATTAACTACACCCTCGATGATAGGGAATTTTGAAGAAAATTTGTCTCTTGTAAACTGATCTGATTCTTATTGTTACTGTTTTCATTATATAAAAAATACACACCTGGACATTCCTCATTGCTACACTCCCATTTTCCGTGGCTGCAAATGCTGTAAAATAAAAGTAGGAACATAGGAAAATACAAAACTGGTGTAAGGAGAGGAAAGGTAGTGATAACATCAAATTGGGATTTTCATGTAAGTTAAAGTCTGCTTCAGGCACGGTGTAACTTGGGGGCCAGAGAGAATATTGGGCAGCACAGTACAGATGCAAAATGGGCACCGTGCCTCTGCACCCATTCCCCCCAAATTACATCCAAGAGATGGCCATAAAAATAGAGGAATATTAGGACCTACAACTTCACGTTTCATACAAAGAATTAAAGTGCAGGAGTTGTCCGATAGTGAAATACGCCTGGCAAGCGTATTCATGCTACTGTAACAATTGAAGCACTAAAATTCACTGTTAATGGTTAGGATGTTATAATGAACTTGTACCTGTAGTGACTTTTTTAAAATGTCCATTCTAAAGACAGCTGTAACATTTAAGTACAGATTTTTCCTTTATTTTGCAAATTTCTTCCCATCCTTCTTTCCTATCTGAGACATAGTTCCTCAGATCAGGAGTGGGAAACCTGGCTGATTTTTCCACTCCATAACCCTGAGGCACTCAGACAAATTGTAGCGTTCTTAGAGCTGCCCTACCCTTCTGAGGTAAGAGATATCTTAGCATATACCAGCATTATACCTGGCTGCTTCCTAATCTCTTTGGCTCAGCTATAACCAGATGATTACAAAAAGTACGTGGGTACCTAAGTTAGAGACAACATAGCATCAGGGTATATAGTCACTGATATAGGGAGGATAGATAAGGTGCAATATAGCATCTGGGTAAGTAGTCATTGACATAGGGTGATTAGAAAAGGTACAATATAACATCTGGGTATGTAGTCATTGACATAGGGTGGCTAGGTAAGGTACAATATAACATCTGGGTAGATAGCTAATCATATATTGCAACAGTCTAGGGCAGAGGCAGGGATAGGGGAGGGCAGGAGGAATAGGATGGTGCATTGAGTTGGACACTGGCCTTACATATTTGGGTTCTGGGTTCACATTCAACCTAGACTGAGGAACTAAAACCTCTTGTCTTTTTGTTGTAAAGGTCCTTTATGAAATTGATTTGTACAGTCTCAATCCAGCTCTTAGTGAACAAGGTCCTACAGTGCAAAACTGCCTGTTACAAATGCAGGTTTGGTGTAGGTACCTTCTCAAGTTCAGTGGTGTCAGTCACACCCTACAGCAGCTCCCACATCCCTTGCTGGAGTTGACTTACACCGCCCGTCATCTACTTATACAATAGAGTAACCCAGCAGCTGTAACAAAGCGTCGCCCTTGACATATGAACTGGATATTGTGTCTTTCATATGTGCTATCGTGTGCTTATCCAATCTTTACGTAGATGAACTGTTCACGCGTTGACAAGACAAGACCAGAACAAAACATTGTTGTTTTAGTTCTCAGACAGTATGTGAACATTCAATCGGTACGACTTGTCTTCATGTAATAACACAAAATAATGAGCATGCTATGCTACCCCACATTAGTGGCTCATCTTACTTGACTTAAAAAAAACTTTTAAATACCTTTCCTGCATCTTAACCTTCTGAGTCTAGGCGAAATCCTGCCCTGGCAGCTTTCTGTTTTAAAAACCTGACTGTCAATGTGTATTTCTCTCCTTACTTTATTGTCCTGTGTTCACAACCAGAAAAAAGGGCCTGTGCCAGACTAGCCCTGCTGAACACCTGGGACTAGGGACTTTGCAACACAATGGGTGTCAGCCATTTGTTGATTACCAAGACAAACTAACTACTGTAATTGCTTCAACAACAGAAAACGCTGGAAAAACTCAGCAGGCCAGGCAACATCCGTGGAGAGAGAAACAGAGTTAACGTTTCAGGTCGAAACCCCTTGTCAGAACTGAGAAAAAAGCAGGAAATGAAACAGATAAAGAAGCAAGGGGGAGGCTGGGGGGAGGAATAAAAGAACAAAAGGGGTGGTCTATGGTAAGTAGAGACATTAAGAGATGCTCAAGGCAAGACGAGATGGTAATGGGACAGGTTAAGAAACAAAAGGTGGCTCAGAAGTGTGAAGTGTGAAATGCTGGCAGAATGAGAGACAGCTGCCGTGGGGGGAGAGAGAGAAAAAAAAGGGAAAAGGCACAAACCAAAAGGGTGGATAAAATGTGTGTATATATATATATATATACAGTATGTGGTAGGGGCCGAGGTTATGATCTGAAATTGTTGAACTCGATATTGAGTCCGGAATTCTTGCAATCTAGTATACTGTATTCGCTGCTCACGATGTGGTCTCCTCTGCATTGGGGAGACCAAACGCAGATTGGGTGACCGCTTTGCGGAACACCTCCGTTCAGTCCGTAAGGGTGACCCCGAGCTTCCGGTCGCTTGTCATTTTAATTCACCTCTCCACGCCCACTCAGACCTCACCGTCCTCGGCCTCGTGCATTGTTCCACGGAAGCTCAGCGTAAGCTCGAGGAACAGCACCTCATCTTCCGATTAGGCACTTTACAGCCTTCCGGACTCAATATCGAGTTCAACAATTTCAGATCATAACCTCGGCCCCTACCACATATATATATATATATACATTTTATCCACCCTTTTGGTTTGTGCCTTTTCCCTTTTTTTCTCTCTCTCTCCCCCCACAGCAGCTGTCTCTCATTCTGCCAGCATTTCACACTTCACACTTCTGAGCCACCTTTTGTTTCTTAACCTGTCCTATTACCATCTCGTCTTGCCTTGAGCATCTCTTAATGTCTCTACTTACCATAGACCACCCCTTTTGTTCTTTTATTCCTCCCCCCAGCCTCCCCCTTGCTTTTTTATCTGTTTCATTTCCTGCTTTTTTTCTCAGTTCTGACAAAGGGTTTCGACCTGAAACGTTAACTCTGTTTCTCTCTCCACGGATGTTGCCTGGCCTGCTGAGTTTTTCCAACGTTTTCTGTTGTTGTTTCAATTTTCCAGCATCCGCAGTATTTTGCTATCGTACTGTAATTGCTTAATGTCTTCAGTTTTGGTAAAATAACTTCAATGCCTAGCGCTTGAGCAGTTTAACCCTCTTTCATCTCAGTGATTTTTTAAAAACTTGTTTAAAAACTCAACATTTAAATGTAATTCTCTTTGTGTGGAACATCCCAAAATGTGACCACTGTCCCCGAATTCAGCACTAATCTGTAATCTCGCTCAGAGAGGACACAGGATGACTGGTAGGAAATGGAAAAATGTGCAGTGAATGGGGGTGGGGGTGCTTTTCTAAGCTTGAGGTGGATCTCACCCAGTGAATGGCAAACATTGCTTCACACAACACAATAGCAAAACACTGAGGATGCTGGAAATCTGAAATAACATCAGAAAATGCTGGAAACACTCAGCAGGTCAGGCAGCATCGAGGAAAGGAGAAACAGAGTCAACGTTTCGGGTCGAACCCTTTGTCAGAACAGTTCTGACGAAGGGTTCGACCCGAAACATTGACTCTGTTTCTCCTCTCCTCGATGCTGCCTGACACCTGCTGAGTGTTTCCAGCACTCTCTGTTGTTATGGCAAACGTTGCTTGTTTGGCACTCCTAACAGCTTGCTTGATGCATCCCACAGCTAAATTTTCAACGGTGATCATTACAGACTTTAGTTTCAATACTAACCATGCACGGCAGTCCTGGGAGATACTGGAACCTGGAGGGTACTGTTTTCCCATGTGCATGCAGGAACATTCCGAAGAAGCTACACACGTGTCCCCATCCAGTACTTTCCCATCTGAAATCCAAACAGTGTATCAGAATGCGTAGAATACTCATGCAATAAAGTGCTCTCGCTGAACATCTGAAATGTAATGGGCAAAAACAATCACCTTTGCAAGTGCAGCCATCCATGCATTGTTCATGACACAGCTGATTGATATTTAAACTCCTGCACGTTCGTACGCAGGCTGGCACACACAGTTGATATTCCATTCCAGTCGGACATTTCAGTACTTGTTAAAATAAAAAGTGCATTTACATCAGACAATATAAGTCGAAAAACATCTGGAAAGTCACCACCTCTAACCATTATCTACCCCATGGCTTCCAAGGTATGGTGTGCTGGTACATCATCATGTTTTACCAAGCTTCCGATACAGCTCTTAATGTATGACATCCTTAAAATTAAGGCTAGAGACCTCCATTCTATTTGGATAAAATATTTACCTTCAGTGGGACTTACTTGTAAAATCTGCAGTTTGGGACTGCACCTAAACTTTAGAAAAGGTTTTTCTTTAGTGCATGTATGTATTTATTCACAGAAATACCATCGTTATAGAGACTCACATAAATTATCAATCTAACCTGTACAGGATTGGTTTAAGTGACTGAATCAGAATAACTTCAGTTTACAGATCTATATCGCTGCTGACTTTGTTTTCCAGTTTATTATTATTAGTGTAGTCACAATGTGTGTCATATACTGACCTTATAAAGTAACTTACTTGTATGGTACCAAGTAAAGGCAAATAGGAATATCAATGTAAAATTTAAAACACATCAAATTTCAAAAGGAGCTAACCATCTACCATGCAAAACATTTGAAATATGACGTCATATTTCCTTTTAATTGAAATAGATCTTTAATAATTGCATCACAATCGTAAGATACAATCGTAAGAAAATCATAAAGAAAAGTAAGTTATCTGTGCTGTACTTACTACAATCACTTTCTGTAGACCAGTCATTGAGGAGTAAACCTTTCTGAGCACAGGACCTTGCATATTCCAGAAATACTTGGCAATGACAATTCCTTCCTTCACAGTGGCATGTGTCATCCTCACAACTAGCAATGAATGGCTCCGGATCCACATGATCCTGACATTTTCTGAACGTTTGGCTTGTTTTGAGCATTCTGCACTTTCCCATCAAGTTCTATGTCCAAGTAAAAGTTTATTTTATTGTATAAACATTCTTTCTGATTCTCTCTCACACACTCACGCTTTCATTCTTTCTCTCCCTCTTCCTCTCAAGCTCTTCAGCCATTATCAGCAATTAACCAGTTTTGAGCTCGCACACCATAACACTGTAACAAAAGCTAATACTACCGTAAGATGGAAGCTTTATTACTCAGTTTAACTTTAAACTTCAAAATTAAAGTGAAAACTGTAACTATTAGGGACAACGTTTCAGGAGCAAAAGGAGCCCTGTAACGAAGAGCGAGCCTTCAATCTTTCTACATATGTCTGTAGATAAGTATTCCTGTGTGTCAGATTAACATTTTCAGTGATGATAATCCCATGTGCTGGAAAAAGTCCATTGACAGGGAAATGAGAACAGGCTTCCGTAGAATCATGGGTATTTTAACTAGTAAAAAAATACAGTTAATTAAAATAAGTTCTGTGCAACAAATAAAAAGATATACGTGTAAATAAATATATGTCTAAGAAGATATAATCATTGACTGGCAATGAGTAATCAAACATGACTCTTGCATCACTGTATCTGTCATTTTCCAGTCTTGTTTGTACAGATCAGATAAAGAACAGGAAAGAGCCGGGGAGTGGGACTAATTGGATAGCTCTTTCAAAAGAGCCGGCACAGGCATAATAGGCCAAATGGCCTCCTTCTGTGCTGTAAGATTCTTTGATTCGATATTGTTATTGAAATGCTGCTTTCTAATTTATGTGAACTCACATCTTTTATGGCTTCAGCGGACATATTGCAGGTTTTGCTGGGGGGAGACACTCTGCTGCACAGCTCCTCAGCACCATGCATTGCCCAAGAGTTGGCAAAATCATAGCTGTTCTCCACCTGGAAACCTGAGAGAAAAACCAGTGGTTTTAATCATCATAAAAACTTTTAACATCCCAAGGTTTATCACTTCAAGCCTTTTCTGACACAATAGCACAGTGGAACCATTTTCTTAAAGAGCTAAATTTAAGAACTATGTCTACTATTTCTGGTAAAACATGTCAGAATTCAATGTTTTACTGTTCCAAAAAAAAGTCATCTCATTTAAATTCCTTGAACAGTACAAATGTGACAATTTATCCTGGGCCATCCACACAAATAAAGCTAATTAGAAAGTGAATATGATCCCCGTTAATCTCTTACCCGTTCATTTCAGCCCGGTTTAAGCTTTCCTTCTCTATTGTAATTGCAATTCTTAACTATTCATTCTATCTGAGACTGTCAATTGAGGTAATCTCATATCACATTGTTTCAGCTTTGCTCAGTTGCAGCATTCTTGTCTCCAGGTCAGAAGATTGTGGGTTTAAGCTCCAATCAAAGACTTGAAAATATAATCTAGGCTGATACTTCAGTGTAGTACTAAAGGAATGGTGCATCATCAGAGGTGCCGTCTTTCAGATGGGACATTAAACGAATGTCCATCTGCCTGTTCATGTGGATGTAATAGATCCCATGATACTATTCAAAGAAGTGCAGGGAGCCTTTTAATGTATTGGCCAACTTTCCTCCCTCAATCAACACCACCAAACAACAGGTTAACTGGTCATTGTCTCATTTGCAGTTTTGTGGATCTTTGAGTTCAAATTAGCTGATGTATTTACCTACATAACAAACTTCAAAGTAACTTATTAAATTAAGTGCTCTGAGGTGTGATAAGGTGCTACATAAATGTAAGTTTTTTCTTTTACAGCAACATTAGCACTAGCTTAGGGATGGGCAATAAATGCTTGCCTTGCCTTGTTAGCGACGCCCACATCCCAGGAACGAATAAAAAAAAGCTCCAACTCTTACTACAACTCCAGCCCGCATTATTAAAATTCATTGACCCACCCATTCCTGACTGTCAATGAAAAAGTAATTCTGACTTCCAAGGTAAGATGCTTTAAAAATACTCCCCATTTAAATTTAACACCCACCCCCAACGCTCAGTCTGATTTTTGTTTTATTCCAGGCCAAATTTACAACCTCAGTTGAGTTGATCATTACACCAGTTTTTATTTAATATACACCAGCCATTGAAAGAAGAAAAAGGAACTTGCATTTGTCACATTTGCACAAAGGTTAATTGCTACATCTATGTGCAAATTTAAATATATAAACACAAAAAGGTGCTGTTAAAAAGCCAATTATTATTATCTTCTTTATTATTATTATTGTAATACCACCAAGAAGTGTGAGTCATTTTAGAAACAAGCTACAAAAAAGTACTAATGATGCTGAAGAAACAGAAAGAGAGCAGGGAGCAGATGAGAGCTGTGTTAATGCTCATTACCCTGCAGGCTTCAAGTTGCCAATAACTCCAGCTCTCTAATTAGTGAGTGCATAGAACTGTGGCACCTATTGACTGGAGTTTTGTTTTAGCCACATCAATTATTTCAAATGAATTCTGCGGGCTGTGTGAATCTTAACCCAGTTATTTAGAGTACAGGTTTTCAAACTGGGACCCAGCAGGCTTCTTGAGGGGTCTCCTCTGCTCCCCAGCGTTATCAGCCCAGTCACCACATTTATGTATTTGTTGATTTACTTCTGTTGCTGCAAGTATTGAGATTCCCGGGAACTTCCGGCACTAATTGGCACATTCCTGGGAATCTCCTGCAAATACGGACATAGTCCCGGGGACCTTCTGCAAATATTGGCATGCTCCCAGGAGCTCCCTATATTAATTGACATGCTCCTGAGGATCCCCATGCTAATATTGATACACTCTTGGCTACCTCCAAGGGACCTCTGCGAATATTGACGCATTCTTAAGGATCATCAGAAAATATTGAGATTCCCGGGAACCTCCTGCACTAATTGGCACGTTCCAGTAAGTTTACAGGGAGGACCCGGTATAACATGCGCCTGGGGACCCCCTGAAAAATCAAATAAAGAATGTCTTCTATTACAAAAACATTGCTTTACTTTGGGTAACTGGCATTATCTTTTGGAAGTTAGGATATGAAGTCTCCAAGAGCATGCCAATATTTGCAGGGGTGGGAGGAGGAGGATCCTCAGGAGTCTGTCAATATTTGCAGAGATCACTAGGGCAGTGTCAATATTTTCATAGAATCATAGAATGGTTACATCACAGAAGGAGGCCATTCAGCCTGTTGAGCCCGTGCCGGCTCTCTGCAAGAGCACTTCAGCTAGTCCCACTCCCCTGCCCTTTCCCTGTAGCCCTGCAATTTTTTTTCCTTCAGGTACTTATCCAATTCCCTTTTGAAAGCCATGATTGAGTCTGCCTCCACCACCCTTTCAGACAGTACATTCCAGATCCTAACCACTCGCTGCATAAAAAAGTTTTTCCTCATGTCGCCTTTGGTTCTTTTGCCAATCACCTTAAATCTGTGTCCTCTGGTTCTCAACCCTTCTGCCAATGGGAACAGTTTCTCTCTATCTACTCTGTCTAAACCCCTCATGATTTTGAACACCTCTATCAAATCTCCTCTCAACCTTCTCTGCTCTAAGGAGAACAACCCTAGCTTCTCTAGTCTATCCATGTAACCGAAGTCCCTCATCCCTGGAATCATTCTTGTAAATCTTTTCTGCATCCTCTCTAAGACCTTCACATCCTTCCTAAAGTGCGGTGCCCAGAATTGGACACAATACTCCAGTTGAGGTCGAACCAGTGTTTTATAAAGGCTCATCATAACTTCCTTGCTTTTGTACTCTATGCCTCTATTTATGAAGCCCAGGATCCCGTATGCTTTTTTAACTACTTTCTCAATCTGCGCTGCCACCTTCAACAATTTGTTCACATATACCCCCAGGTCTCTCTGTTCATGCACCCCCTCAATGGCTCCCCAGGAGCATGTGAATACCTGCAGGGAATCCACAAGACAGTTTCAATATTTTCAGATGATCCTTTAGAATGCGTCAATATTCGCAGAGGTCCCTTGGAGGTAGCCAAGAGTGTATCAATATTTGCAGGGGATCCTCAGGAGCATGTCAATTAATGTAGGGAGCTCCTGGGAGCATGCCAATATTTGCAAAAGGTCCCTGGGACTATGTCAGTATTTGCAGGAGATTCCCAGGGATGTGTCAATTTGTGCGGGAGGTTCCCGGGACTCTCAATATTTGTAGGGATCTCCGGGAGCATTCCAATATTTGCAAAGGGTAGCTGAAAGCAAGCCAATACTTTTAGGGATTACTGAGGAGTGTGTCAATATTTACAGGGCGTACCCAGGATAACAATATTTACAGGGAGTACCCGGGACAACAATATTTACAGGGAGTACCCGGGACAACAATATTTACAGGGAGTACCCGGGACAACAATATTTACAGGGAGTACCCGGGACAACAATATTTACAGGGAGTACCCGGGACAACAATATTTACAGGGGGTACCCTGGATAACAATATTTACAGGGAGTACCCGGGACAACAATATTTACAGGGAGTACCCGGGACAACAATATTTACAGGGGGTACCCTGGATAACAATATTTACAGGGAGTACCCGGGACAACAATATTTACAGGGAGTACCCGGGACAACAATATTTACAGGGAGTACCCGGGACAACAATATTTACAGGGAGTACCCGGGACAACAATATTTACAGGGAGTACCCAGGACAACAATATTTACAGGGAGTACCCGGGACAACAATATTTACAGGGAGTACCCGGGACAACAATATTTACAGGGAGTACCCGGGACAACAATATTTACAGGGGGTACCCTGGATAACAATATTTACAGGAAGTCCCTAGGAGCACATTAATATTGGCAATGGGTTTCCACTGACAAATGTTTGAAAAGCAGACTCCTTAATAATTATTACATTACCTTCTTGAGTTATGTAATCATCTTGAGGGAAATCATTGTAATTGCCACAGAGTCCGCATGTCTGACTGAAATGTTTTTTAGACAACATGATGACCACATTTCCACTGGTGTCGATCCTGGCTGTGAACCCATGTTCATTGCTGGATATGATATAGTAGCCTGCTTCTGTCCCTATAAACACACCGTGAGATGCAAAAGGCAGCAAGACCCTAGTAAAACAACAAAAATAGACTTACGTTTACAAACTGCGTGAACGTTGTAGTTATGCATGAAATGGTCTCTGGAGTTGCACTTATATACTATGTATTCAGCATCTACTCAAAGGGAGCAATTTCAATCTAACCCGCACGTCGGGAAGCTGACGGGTTCGGGTGCAATGCTAGTTTTACACCCTGACCAATTTTACTCTCTGTTGAAGTCAATGGAGAGTTACATTGGGTGGGGTGTAAAACCGACGTTCCACCCGATCCCGTGGATTTCATGCCCAGCGAATTAGGATAAAATTCCGCCCTGTGTCAGGATAACACTACTGATGCCCAGAGATTTCAGTACATAGGAGATCACCTCTTTGTTTGTCTATGCCGCCCCGCCCTCACCTGCCAATTGCAGTTTAACTGCCCCCCAGGTACAAAGCACTTTTTAAGGGTGCACTTACACTGCAGATACAACTAGACTCAACCAGGGTTCCAACCAGGCAGAACTTGGTTTAGATTGCTTGGCCCCTGCCTGGCTGGAATCTCAACTGTTCTGTTTCGGTCAGGTCTACACATTCCTGGATACACAAATGGACAGAGCTTGTCTTCTAAAAGTCAGAAATGTAAATGTTTAGTGAGATGAGAGGGGAGAGTCCCCACT
Source organism: Squalus acanthias (assembly GCA_030390025.1). Classification (NCBI taxonomy): domain Eukaryota; kingdom Metazoa; phylum Chordata; class Chondrichthyes; order Squaliformes; family Squalidae; genus Squalus; species Squalus acanthias. The sequence goes on along the minus strand of CM059434.1, from coordinate 88,448,559 downwards.
CACTTAAGCTCAGGTAGTTTTATCACGTGTCCAAGGGCCCAAGAGCATGTTGTAAATCAGGTTTGAGAGTCCACTGGATTCATAGAATCATAGAAATTTAAATCATACGTTCATACTACACATGGTGTCAAACCAAACAGTGTGCCCTTCAGAGAACCTCACTTCACTGTGCTCCAGGTAGCTCGGGCCCTGACTCTGCCAATTCAGTGTGGATGCAAAGCATCACTAACTGGCTGTGGAAATGCAGCCTTAAACTTGTGTTTTAAAAAAAATCTGGGAGGTTAAAAGGAATTGACTGTCTCATCAGGTCGTCAATCACTAAAGTATGGGCAGGGGCACTGTACCCAGAGCAGGGGCACTGTACCCAGGGCAGGAGCACTGCGCCCAGAGCAGGGGCACTGTGCCCAGAGCAGGGGCACTGCGCCCAGAGCAGGGCACTGTACCCAGGGCAGGAGCACTGTACCCAGAGCAGGGGCACTGTACCCAGAGCAGGGGCACTGTACCCAGGGCAGGAGCACTGTACCCAGAGCAGGGTCACTGCGCCCAGAGCAGGGGCACTGCGCCCAGAGCAGGGCACTGTACCCAGAGCAGGGGCACTGTACCCAGGGCAGGAGCACTGCGCCCAGAGCAAGGGCACTGCACCCAGAGCAGGGGCACTGTACCCAGGGCAGGAGCACTGCGCCCAGAGCAGGGGCACTACGCCCAGAGCAGGGCCACTGCACCCAGGGCAGGAGCACTGCGCCCAGAGCAGGGGCACTGCGCCCAGAGCAGGGGCACTGTACCCAGGGCAGGAGCACTGTGCCCAGAGCAGGGTCACTGCGCCCAGAGCAGGGCACTGTACCCAGAGCACGGCTGCATTAGATAGCAGATTACCTATAAGTGTTACCTTTTTTTTCTCACAGACACTTCTCCTTTTAAAGTTACAGTGACTTCAAAGTATTCTCCCAGATACAAAGAAATGCTTTTCCGTTTTCCAGCCTGGTAGTTACCTGAAAAGTACAGTAACAGTGCCACTTATCAAACATTACCACGGAGAAGGTGATTTGAAAGTCAATCTCATGCAAACCTGAATAAATTGTAATCTAACGTTTGCAAGCGAACAGTATGATGGAAATACCTAAAAGAGAGAACGAGCCTTTGAAGCAGTCGCCGGCCAGCTTGTAACTGCAGTGTCCTGGAAACTCGTAAAAGTTCCCATCGAAAGTCTGGATGCGATATTCACCGAAAAGGCTGCACCGAGCATCTTGGAACGGCTTGTCCCTGACCGCAGCGAGCGATAGTCTCCCCTGTCCTGTACAGTAGACACAATAAAGAGCAACTCATTCTCACTTTCACCTTCTCACTGTCGCGACTTTCTAGCTGTACCGCTACTTCTGTTCAGGACTGCACTCTCACTAAATTCTAGTGGCTACTCCTTAAAGGTACCAAACCTGTTGGAAATAATACAGTTCTTAGCCCAATGTACCCGAGGAGTTGGAAGTGAAACGGGATCAATTAGTTCAGCACTCCGGTGTTTGAGGCCTGTTTTGAAGAGTTAGGCAATTGGTGTCAATATTATGATTACTTAAGACTCAATAATCTGCAGCATTAGAAGTTGAACGGCTCTAAATACCTTGAGACTGGGGCATCAACGCGAAGACGAGAAGCAGAGACAGGTAACCGCTCACCATCTGTATGAACCAGAGAGAAAGACAATTAACAAAGCACCGTCCAAAATCATTATCCTTGCCCTTTCTCTCCCACCGCCCTCTCTACAAATAATAAATGATTAGCACAAGTAATCTCGTTCATTTCCCTTTTGACTTTCCCGTCTGTCCTATTTCTTCAATGTTGCTGTCTTGAGTGATGTGTAAATATCCCCCATTGAACGGCCCTTGCTGCCCTGCACAGGGCTGAGGAACAAGCAGCAGTTACCTTGGCTCCTGCTGAGTACAGTTTTGGGAGACAGACAAGGTCCAGAATGAAACTGACTTCAAAACAATGTTTAAATCAACATGTTCTGAACTTCAGGAGGGTTGACCTCCAAGAGCTGTTAAGTGCTTTCTTGTGAAAACAGTCCAATTTATACAGGACAGGAACTGTGGCATAATCAACATTAAAGTTGGTTGGGGGGAACTTTGCACGTTATATCCGTTTGTAGAGTTACCGTATCAGATTCAATAGAAACTCCGCGGTATTAATTGGAAAAGGAAACAGTGGAAGGAAACTGGATAAAACACACTGACAGATTTACCAGAATTAAAGAAGTAGCCAGCTGCTAATAGATTTTTTTTCCTGTAAGCTCTGTAATGAGACTGGGAGATATTTCAGACTCCAAATAATTTCTGTCAGGAACTCAGTTAATTGGTAAGTGCTTCAATTATCCTTTACCTGTAAGGTATTTTTTGTTGGCATCCCACAGAGGTTCTGACTTTTTATTGTTTGATGCACAATACTTATAGAGCTCATTATAATGTGGATTGACAGAATGGGCTCCAGTATTGATATTCAGACCAGGCATATCATTTTTTTAATAAATGTTATGATGCCCAAGTTATTGGAAATAGCCCCAAAAAACCAAGGATCACATCCCTTGGGCACTGGAATGAGCTCGGAAACAAGGGAAGGCTTTCCCAAAGGGTTGACCTTCACCTGAACCAGAATGGGATCAATGTCCTTGCAGAGGAGATAAATAGGTCAGTGGCGGAGGATTTAAACTAATATCACAAGGAGTGCAGAAAGTCTCGGTTTGAGCCCAGGGAGGGGGAGAGCAGGATCAATAAAGTTGTTGGAATAGAAGCTGAAGGCTTGGCTGAAAGAACTAGTAAGGAAAAATTATCAGAGGAGAAGGGGGCTATGAGAGAGTGAGAAATAAAAATACTGTTGTAGAACACTGTTCCAGATTGAGCAGTATGTACGCAAATGCACAAAGCATTCGAAACAAAATGAGAGAGTTTGAAGCATTAATAACTATATAGCTACAACAGAGATATGGCTTAGGTTTGGAGAGCACATAACATTTATAGTTGTAACATTTACAGGAAAGATAGGGAGGGAAAAAGGAAATGAAATGGCAGTGTTATTAAAGGATTCTATCACTGCACTAGAACAGGAGACTCTTGAGTGTGGTGTTAAGGCAGAATCCATGTAGATAGAGTTATGAACTAGGGAAGGAAATGGTACAATTCTGTGTGTGCATTACAGGCCACCAAACAATGGCCATGAGATGGAGGAAGACATCTGTGGGTGGTTTATATGCTGCCCTTTGGCAACATCATCCAAAAACACAGCGTTAGTTTCACATGTATGTTGATGACACCCAGCTCTACCTCACCACCACTTCTCTCGACCCCTCCACTGTCTCTAAATTGTCACACTGCTTGTCCGACATCCAGTACTGGATGAGCAGAAATTTCCTCCAATTAAATATTGGGAAGACCGAAGCCATTGTCTTCGGTCCCCGCCACAAACTCCGTTCCCTAGCCACCAACTCCATCCCTCTCCTCAGCATCTGTCTGAGGCTGAACCAGACTGTACACAACCTTGGTGTCATATTTGACCCTGAAATGAGCTTCCGACCACATATCCGCACCATAACTAAGACCGCCTATTTCCAACTCTGTAACGTCGCCCGTCTCCACCCCTTTCTCAGCTCATCTGATGCTGAAACCCTCATCCATGCCTTTGTTACCTCTGGACTTGACTATTCCAAAGCAATCCTGGCTGGCCTCCCACCATCTATCCTAAGTAAACTTGAGGTCATCCAAAACATGACTGGCTGTGTCCTAACTCGCACCAAGTCCCGTTCGCCCACCACCCCTGTGCTCGCTGACCTACATTGGCTCCGGTTAAGCAACGCCTCGATTTCAAAAAACTCATCCTTTTTTTCAAATCCCTCCACGGCCTCGCCCCTCCCTATCTCTGTAATCTCCTCCAGCCCCACAACCCCTCGAGATATCTGCGCTCCTCTAATTCTGCCCTCTTGAGCATCCCTGATTATAATCGCTCAACCTTTGGTGGCCGTGCCTTCTGTTGCCTAGGCCCTAAGCTCTGGAATTCCCTGCCTAAACCTCTCCGCCTTGCTACCTCTCTTTCCTCCTTTAAGATGCTCCTTAAAACCTACCTCTTTGACCAAGTTGTTCATCTGCCCTAATTTCTCCTTGTGTGGCTTGGTGTCAAATTTTGTTTTATGACACTCCTGAGAAGCGCCTTGGGACATTTTACTCCGTTAAAGGTGCTATATAAATACAAGTTGTTGTTGTTGTTGTTCAGAAAGATGTGCAAGGACAACAGGGCAATAATATTGGGTGATTTTATCTATCACGATAGACTGGAACAAAGATAAAGCTTGTGGTCAAAGTGGGAATGCATTTTAAAACATGTATAGGACTGCTTCCTAGATGAATATGTTTCTAATCCAACAAAGAAGGAAGCAATGCCTGATTTGGTTCTGGGAGAAGAAGCAGGGGAAAAAACTGATGTGAGAAAAGGAGAACAACTGGGAAACAGCAAACACAATGTCGTTAGGTTCAATGTAAGAATAGAAAAGGATAAGGAAGAGTCAACGAGCAGGGTGCTGGGCTGGAAAAAGGCAAACTTCAGTAAGAGAACAAGGGATCTGGCTCAAATTAAATGGCCATGGATTAATCAAGGACAGTCAGCATGGTTTAGCTAAAGGAAAATTGTGTTTGACAAATTTAATAGAGTTTTTTGTTGAAGTGACTGTGAATAGAACTCAGTCGATGGAGCGTATATGGATTTTCAGAAAGTGTTCGATAAGGTTTCTTACAAGAGGCTTGCTGGAAAAATTCAGGCATATGGTATAAGAGAAAATGCAGCAGCAGGGATAAAAGGCTGCATAATAGATAGGAAACATGATGTCAGGGTAAATGGGTGTTGCTTGGATTGGAGAAGGATTGGAAGTCGTGTACCTCAGGGACCTGTGATTTGGTTCTCGGTATGTATAGATGATTTGGTTTTGGTTATAGGGAACACAATCTTGAAATTTGTTGATGACACTAAAATAGGAGGTTTGGCAAACAGCAAGGAGGGCCGTAGAAGGCTTCAGGAAGACATAGGTTTGCAGAATGGGCAGACAGATGGAAAAATAAATTTAATACGGATAATTGATGTAACACAATTTGGGATGAAAAACAAGGATTGGGAGTGTACACTTAATGGAAAGATACTGAAGGGTGTGAGAGGAAGGAACAAAGTTAGTGAAGGAACAGAGGTGTCTAAGGGTTCTAATACATAATTTCCTGAAAGTGTGAGTGTAGATAGAAAAAGCTGTAAAAAAAAAGGCCAACAACACTTTCGGTTTTAATAAGTAGAGGTATAGAGTACAAGATTAAAAAAGCAATGATAAATCTGTACAAAACATTGGTAAGGCCACAATTAGAGTACTCTGTTATAGAAAAGGCATTGAGCCGTAGAAAGTTTACGGTGTAAATTCATCAGGATGATGCCAGGGATGGGAAACCATGATCATGACAAGAGACTTGAAAAACTTGGACTATTTTCACTAGAAGAGCGAAGGCGAAGAGAGTATTTAATAGGGTTTTTAAAAATTATCATGAGTTTTCATGGAGTTATCGGGGAAAAACTATTTCTTCTGGTTTGGAAGTGCGCGACGAGGGGGCCATTAATTTAAAATTGTCACTAAGAGAGTGAGGCGAGCGATCAGTGGAATTTTCTTTACACAGAGAAATGTTGGAGCATGAAATGCTTTGCCATAGAGAATGGTTTGAGGCAAGAGACCATTGCATCTCTTAAGGGAAAATTGGATAAATATTTGAAGCAGCGGAAGATAGAAAGCTACTGGAAGAAGACGGGGCCGTAGGATTAGTTTTGAATTGCTAGCTAAGAGCTGGCACAGACATGATGGGATGAATTAACTTCTTATGTACTGTAAATTTCGATGGTTCTATGGAAATACATTGGTCAGATTGTTAGGGAGGAAGAGATGACAAGCTGTCCCAAATGCTACTGCCCACTTCCATTTCCAACGTTGACATCACTTGGTGCCACTTAAAGGCACCTCAAGTGCTATAACCATGAAGCCAGCATGGAAGTATGTGCAAGCTGTATGCCTTAATATCAGAAGATTGTGCTATTTGTGCAAGAGCACTTATACATATATGAAAATTCACCATTTAACCTATAATGTAATATGAAGAGGTACATCATAGGAACAGGAGTAGGCCATTCAGCCCCTCGAGCCTGTTCCACCATTCAATGAGCCTGGTGAACCAGAATGTACCAGGAAGTGTGGGTTACTGAATGGACTATGTCTGTATTTGCTGCAAAGATATCTTACCAGAGAGTGCACCAGCAGAACTGCCACCCAAGACTCTGTCAGGTTGAGAGCCTGTCATTCCGCATCGGGTAGTTTATCAGAACTGCATAGTTAAATTTGACCTGTCAGAAATGCAAATGCAGTAGCATAAAAAAATACAAATATTCCAAGTAATGAACATGATCATTTGGACATAATTCAAAGTCTGTAAATAAAACAGCTCATGCAGTAAAATCACAGACAAAGCTTTTGTCTCCATGGGCCATACATAAATATCATGGTGTTTTGAGTACCGCATATAAAGATGCTGCAATTAATAGATCTTGACGTTTTGATTTAAGATTTATCTACCAATTAGACAACAGCACTAAGAACAGCTCTTTCCAAACCACCAAGCTCACAAAAGTCAAACAGCACAAAACCAACAAGTACAAAATATAAGCAGAAATAGGACTGAGGTAGCTGGGTTTTGAAAGTTGGATTGCGAGGGCTCTGGGGGCGGCAGGTTGGGCACTCTGACTTGCACCGTATAATAAAACACTCATCGTGTAAACTGAAATGCATGAAGTAAAATAATTTATCACAGAGCTAGAGTATACACTATTGGATAGATTTAATGAATTTGCACTCCTGACGATGTGCCTCACCCATCAGGAACACATATTGGACTAGATTTTGCTGTCAAAATAACAGTGCGGCTAATGGCGCTCACTGTTATTTATACATAAATGGTACAGCAACTCCAGGAGAGAGGCAGATGCGCGGTCAAATGCCAATATCCAAAAGTTGTTGTCCGAGTTGCGTCGCTCCGCCATTAGCTTTACAAAAACAGCATCTCGCTGTCTGCCTCACTATTGATATGCATTAAATGTCATAAAGTTGCTGCATTTGCGCGATAGATACAAATTAAACCCACCTCAGATATTTAGGGCTAGTTATTACAAACCCTTTTAACAATGTGATAAGTGTTAATGACTACCAATCAACCTCTCTGGCACCGAAAATGAACTATTATAAGTATGGAGTCTCATGCCTTCAGGTTGTGAATTGTTTTAGGAGATTTTTAAAATGTCACATTTTAAATTAAGAAAATGATTCCCTTACTTTACCTTTCTGTCTCTTTTCTCTCTCTTAATCCAATCTTTCTTTCCCTCTCTTTATTTCTCTTTCTGTACCTGATTTGACATTAAATTCATCCCCCTTATTTCACCCTCCTTTTCAGTCCTTTGCTGTTTATTTTCCAATCCTTAAATCTCATTGGTTAAGGAGATACACAGTTGGTTGCCCTATTCACTCAGGTCCCAGCTGTCCTGTTTCCCTCGCTGTGCTGTCATCAGCTCGCACTTTCAGCAACATAGTGGGCAAATTTGCAGGGGCACGTGCAGACGTCGTTAGATGCCCTGCTACAGCAAAATCTGGTCCATTGAGAATTTGGGCTCGGGAGTCGGGCCAATTCCGACCAATTGACCTCTGTGCCTGAATTCCCAAATACATTCCTGGTGTACAAAACTCCACACCCGAAGCTCAAGCTCATAAAATCCATCTGTATGCACAGAAAATGTATGCAGATTTCCATCTTTATTTATCTTCTGGTACATAGTGTCAATTAATAAGGAAACTGCAGGCAATTAATATTAAAGTACATGTATTCCAACAGATATAATATATTACGGGCAATATGACAGCATTGATTAACACAAGGTTTTGTCCACAAAATATTTGAATGTTGAAACGGGATGTTGCAGAAAAGTCAGAGAAACAATTGCTTATTGTATTTTATTTCAGCGTTAAATAATGAGCTGTTTATAGAATGTGCATATGTGAATATTTTCATCAGAAAAATCAGGTTTAGCTAATTAAAAAGTATCTTGTTTTTATAGTAAATTAGAATGAAATAGGATCAGAAGATAATTTTGTTAAGCTAGGTAACAACAATGACTGCATTTCTGAAGTAATTCATTGAATATGAAGCGCTTTGGCACATTCCGAGGACACGATGAGGTGCTGTATAAATGCAAATTTAGTCTTCTTTATTACAACTAAGGCTGGTGTTCATTAAAACTACTATATGGATCAAAAATACTTTGGATTACTAACTCAGAGATAGAAGGTGAGAGCTGACTGTGTAATTGGGCACTCCCCGTGAGAAGATACGCTGGACAGGGAGGCAGGTGAGGAACGTGCCAGAAAATCATGCAATGGATGCCTTTGATTTCCAAACCTGCGAAACCTGCAAGTGTCGTTCCTCGCTGGGAGTGCCTGATTGCAAAATCAGTCCCAATCTTTTTTTTAATTCATTCATGGAATGTGGGCGTCGCTGGCAAGGCCAGCATTTATTGCCCATCCCTAATTGCCCTTGAGAAGGTGGTGGTGAGCCGCCTTCTTGAACCGCAGCAGTCTGTGTGGTGAAGGTACTCCCACAGTGCTGTTAGGGAGGGAGTTCCAAGATTTGGACCCAGCGACGATGAAGAAACGGCGATATACTTCTAAGTCAGGACTTGGAGGGGAACTTGGAGGTGGTGGTGTTCCCATCTGCCTGCTGCCCTTGTCCTTCTAGGTGGTAGAGGTCGCGGGTTTGGGAGGTGCTGCCGAAGAAGCCTTGGCGAGTTGCTGCAGTGCATCTTGTAGATGGTACACACTGCAGCTACAGTATGCCGGTGGTGGAGGGAGTGAATGTTTAAGGTGCCAATCAAGCGGGCTGCTTTTTCTTGGATGGTGTCGAGCTTCTTGAATGTTGTTGGAGCTGCACTCATCAAGGCAAATGGAGAGTATTCCATCACACTCCTGACTTGTGCCTTGTAGATGGTGGAAAGGCTTTGGGGAGTCAGGAGGTGAGACATTCGCCGCAGAATACCCAGCCTCTGACCTGCTCTTGTTGCCACAGTATTTATGTGGCTGGTCCAGTTAAGTTTCTGGTTAATGGTGACCCCCAGGATATTGATGGTGGGGAATTCGGCGATGGTAATGTCATTGAATATCAAGGAGCGGTGGTTAGACGCTCGCTTGTTGGAGATAGTCATTGCCTGGCACTTGTGTGGCGCGAATGTTACCTGCCACTTATCAGCCCAAGCCTGAATGTCGTCCAGGTCTTGTTGCATGCGGGCACGGACTGCTTCATTATCTTATAAACCTTACATATAAAGTCAAAGTTATGAATGTTTTTACTGAGCAACAATTACTTCAGTGGTATTTCCACTGGCTTCTAAGTTGCATGTCATGAACTTTAATGGTAAGTAAAGAAAGGAAGACTTGCATCTTTATAGCATCTTTCACAACCTCAGGACATTCCAAAGTGCTTTACAGCCAATTAAGTACTTTAAAAGTGTGGTCGCTGTTGTAATTCAGGAAATGCAGCAGCCAATTTGCACACAGCAAGGTCCCACAAACAGCAATGAAATGACCAAATAGTCAGTTTTTTTTACTGATGTTGGTTGAGGGACAAATATTGGCCAGGACAATATAAAAGCCTTGCATTAAAAATGAATCTTTCAGTGGACCCATCTGTAAGAAGCTTTTGATGATCTATTGGTTTTACCTATCTCTGTGATCAATTAGCTTTCTTTGTTAAAAAAAATAGTTCGGCACTTCCTGTTGTGATGCCATGTTGGTGTGGATCACTGAAAACTGAAAACCTCACAGGCACACAAAAGACATTTTAACTTATATCTAAGGAAGGATATAAAGTGCTGTTAAGGACTTTGAGCCCCCCTGCCATTCCTCCCTCCAAAGAAGGAAGTGTTATGTAAACAGAGGAGGGAGTCCAGTTTAGTTCACACTCTGCTGTTCCTTTAGCCCTACGATTGACAGTAATACTGAGGTTTAAGTGCTTCCATTGCCAAAAGTTTCCAAATATAGTTAGCAGGCACACTAATACAATAGCAAAATACTGCGGATGCTGGACATCTGAAACAACAACAGAAAATGCTGGAAACACTCAGCAGGTCAGGCAGCATCGTGGAGAGAGAAAGAGAGTTTAGCGTTTCTGTTTGATGACCCTTCGTCTGTTCTGACCTGCTGAGTAAAATAATTCATGAGCCAAATGAAGCACCATGCATGAGGGAATGCAACCCACAGCCCTTATGTTTTGCATTAGTGGCCAATAAGATCAAAGGAGCTGTGCCATCTACACGGTATTGAGGGGGAAATGGGATTTTCAACATTAGTTTAGTTTAAAAAGGTCCAATTCAAAATCTCCCTATATTTACTGTAGTATATTTTGTCAAGTAAACAATACAGGTATCTGCACAGAATAAGATTAAATCATTAATAAGTATCAATAATCTCACATGGCAGCTGTCTTTCATTCTGCCATTGTCATTTACACCTCATCTAGACCCAGCTTTTATTTCTTTACTTGTCCCATTACCATCTCCTTTTGCTTCGCACCATCATCCCTTTGGTCTTTTAATCTCTCCTGCCTTCCACCCTATCACAGACCAGCCCTTTTGTTCTTTCCTCCCCTCCTCCCTTTCCCTGCCCCTACACTTGCTTAAAAATCTGTTACTTCTCCAACTTTTTCCAGTTCTGACGAAGGGTCATCGACCTGAAACATTAACTCTGTTTCTCTCTCCACGATGCTGCCTGGCCTGCTGAGTGTTTCCAGCATTTTCTGTTGCTAGTTAGCAGGCATGCCGTCAGTTTGCAGCCCTTTATCTGCTTGTACCTAACTAACATGAAAATGAACATTTATATTGGGCAGTGGATTTTTTTTTAACACTCCAAACTTAAAGCACATTAATACCAGTTTACCAGACCACCTTTTGTCTAGTATCACCCACTGGAGCCCCATGGGACCATGGGAATGTCACATGTGGAATGATGACAGTGCAGGTGGAACAATCTGTAATTTTGTAATGAAACAAAAAACAGAAGGTGCTGGTAATACACGGCAGGTTTGTTGGCACCAGCAAAGAAAAGAGACAGAGTAACATTTTGGGTGTAACTCTTCATTGGAACTGGAAACTGAAAGGAAACATTTCAGTCGGGTTAGGATAATAAAGGAGGGGGTTAAATATCTGATTTCGGTATTGTAGGGGGTGGTGTGGTAGGGGTCAGCCTCACCTCTGACTCAGTGAGCGGTTCGAATCGCTCCCACGCCCCTGGTTCAGACCTTGGACTTATTTAGGGGTTGTGAATAAAGATGCAGTAGACCACAGGATCCGATGAAAGAATTTTGACTTTTATTAAAAGAAAAGGTAACAAACTTAAAACACACTTAACACTTAAACAGCTTGGGAAACACACGGTACAGGCGAGGGAGAATGACAATATACAAAAAACCCTTATCCCTCCCAAAAATCCCACTATCTAGCTAGGTTTCGGTTTCAGGAGATCAGGGATAATGCTTACCAAACAGGGGTTTTGGACAGTGCGAAATCCAGCCAGGTAAGTTGATTGCGATTTTGAGGTACTCTCTTTTTGTCCTTTGGGGCCTGCCGTCCCCACGTGGTACCGGTCTGTGAAATCTGTGATGGTGGTCTGGTCGTCGAGTGTCTTGCTGGAACTTGCTGCTTCTCTCCTCTTCCTGCTCATGTCGTGTGTGTAGACCCGTCTGTGTCTTGCTAGAACGTGCTGCTTCTGGAACAGAGCTGAGAGAGCTTCTTGGGGGGTTGGGCCCTCAATTATACTGTTTGGACCCTTTGTCTTTTTCGCGCCAAAACCCCTTACTAAATCGGTTTCGTGTTGAAGTGATTTAGGTTTCAGTTAAGGCCTGTTCATTCCATTGTCTTGGTTTTGCGGGCTTGTTAAGTTTTGATGGGTTTAACTTGGTGTTAAATTGTCCTGAACTCTCTTCTTACTGAGCTGTTGTAACTGCTTGATGGGCCTTCAATTATACTAAACTAAAGTGGCCTTGTCAAAACCAAATCAAATCCTGGTCATTGTAAGACCTCGTCAACAGTAACGACCCTACCAAGTGTCAAATGGCTTGCGTCCTGTCGATCTGTTGTTTAATCGGAGTTTGCATTGTCCTGATGTTTTGGGTTTCTTGCTGGGCCTAGCACTCCTATCTTTATGCATGTCTTTAATGGGTTCTGTGATAGGTTTTAATGGTTTCTGTGTTTTGGGTGGGGCTGCCTTCTCCCAGGGCCTATTGTCCAAATGTTAATGTTTGCCGGGGCTTGAATTCCCAGACAATGCAATACCCAAAACTGCTATTTACAGAGGTTGATCCCACGTGCTGTGCAGCCCCCTCTTCCTTACATGTCCAGACATGTCCTTTTAAAATGTCAAAGCTTGGTTTTGGTCTTAAATTCCTTATGTTAGGCCCAAATGCATTTTTATCACTCTGGGGTGGTTCCAAAGTCCTTTTTCCTTAGGTTTTGGGGATCTGCAAATTTTGGAAACTTTACAGTATCTATTGATTTGTTTATTTCCCAACCTCACTAAAATGTTTGCTTATCGTTCAGTTTTCAGTTATAGAATCATTGAACAAATGAAGCAAAGAGAAATAACAGGATCAGTAAGAGAAAACAAATGCCATATCTCATAAACATTCTGCGGAGTAAACAATCCTTCCTAGAGCAAGGGTTATAGAATCATACAGCACAGAAGGAGGCCATTCGGCATGGACATTGGAAAAATGATTGCAGTGTGCTGTACAAATAGGCCTTCATGAACCAGTTCAATGAGAGGAAATGGATTCCACACTTTGTCTTCTAACTAATGGCAGGGCTGCAGGCAAGGATGTTGTTCAACAGGAGTTCCTAAAAGCAGCTCTGGGTGAGAAGAGGGCGAATGGTGATGGACTTGGAGAACAGCACTAGGAAGCATCAACTCACCTTGAAGTTGTCCATATGAACCTGCTGGATAGGATTCCATTTGAGGCATACACATCCATGGTATTCCAGAGCAACCTTGTGGTTTCCAGCTACAGGAAGGGAGACCCTAGTGAGACTGAAATTACCAAGGAATCCCGTTGATTATCAATGGTTTTTAAGGTGGTTCTTCAAGTTGTTATGGTCCAAATATTAGATGGTCTGAAATGAATGGGCTGGATGCTGCTATTGTGAGAAATGTGTAGCTAGATTGTGGCCTTTATAAAAGATTACAGAGGCTCAGGAAATCCCACTTACATGCTTTGCGATTTCTACGAGGCTTTTGACCAAGTACCTCATGCAGTCTTCATGGAGAAGCTGGAACCTATGGGACTACATGGCAAAATCTTGGATTTTCCCTGGGATGTGTACTCAGTTCCAAGAGTTGTGTAAAGGTAGATGAGAGACCCACTGAGTCTGTCACTCTTGAAAGAGGATTGAGGCAAGATTTTCTAGTGCCATGAACCCTATTCAATGTCTTAATCAACAATGTGTTCGATGGCATAATAAGAGGTGGACTTGGAGTGTCTGTTGCAGGTATTTTTGAAAGTGTTCCTGTTCACAGATGATATTGTGTTGTTGGTTGACTCACCCGAGGATCTAGTGCTCTATGGCCACCATCTTGAACAACAGCCTAACCAGTGAGATATGGTGGTGGGTGCCCCCACCTGTGGTATTATGGCCAAAGGGAGGATTTTGAAGGTATTGATTGGAAAATACAAGCGGCATCTTATTTGGGAGGCGTAAAATTGGAAAGATGTGCAGCAAGGCAGAGGGTTTAGGAAGAGAATTACAGAATGCAGGGCTGTGATGGCTGAAGAGCTTTCCGCAGATGCTGTAGAAGAGGTAGGGAAGGATGCACGATAATCCAGAGTCAAAGGAGCTGTGACGTAGGGCGGGAGAAGGTTGCAGACATAGGGTGGAGTGAGGCCACGGTAGGATTTATAAACAAGTACGATGATTTTGAAATCAAAGTGTTTTAAGGATGGGGAGGTAATGGAGTTCAGTGAGGACTGGGAGAGTATGTGTACAGGACTTAGGAGAGGGATAGGATGCGAGCAGCGTACCTCTGGATGAGTTGGAGTTTGTGTAGAGAGGAGCTCAGGAGGTTATATAGCTCTCAGTAAACCAACACCACCAAAACCAGATTAATTGGTCATTCATCTCATCTGATGTTTGTAGGACCTTCCTGTGTGAAAAACGACTGTCATGTTTGCCTACATAGCAGCAGTGACCACACTTCAAAAGGAATTTATTGGCTGTGAAGTGCTTTGAGCCATCCAGAGGATGTAAAAAAACATTAAATGAGTGCTAGTTTTTTCTCTCTTCCTTTCAGTGACTATGGAGCAATTTTCACAAAGGTGTCCTGGGTGGGAGGCCCGAGTCTGGGCTTCATTTGCTTACAATCGGCGGAGCTGGAAGCATTTTTTCAGCACTCATAGGGAGCTGGCCAGTTGTGGGGGGGGAGCAAAACTCTGGTGGCTTCTCCATGAAGCCGAGCCGAACTAATGGGTTGGAGGGAGGTGTGGGTGGGGGGGGGGGGGGGGGGGAGTCAGTTGAGGGATGGGGCTCGGACGCTGGTGACAAGATTTTTGTGGGACTAGAAAAAGCATTCACAATAATCATGGAAAAACTGGCACTCACCTGTTTTCTGAGCGGCCTGCAGCAGTCCCTAACCAGACCGCTGGTACCATTGCTTAGAGCAGTCTTTCCCTCCAGTCCCTCCCCGCAGTCCACAGGAGCGTTCTGCCCCTCCAACTCCTTCTCCCAGTTCACAGATACATTCTGCCCCCCCACTCCTTCTCCCAGTTCACAGATACATTCTGCCCCTCCAACTCCTTCTCCCAGTTCACAGATACATTCTGCCCCTCCCACTCCTTCTCCCAGTTCACAGATACATTCTGCCCCTCCAACTCCTTCTCCCAGTTCACAGATACATTCTGCCCCTCCCACTCCTTCTCCCAGTTCACAGATACATTCTGCCCCTCCAACTCCTTCTCTTAGTTTACAGATACATTCTGCCCCTCCAACTCCTTCTCCTAGTTCACAGATACATTCTGCCCCTCCAACTCCTTCTCCCAGTTTACAGATACATTCTGCCCCTCCAACTCCTTCTCCCAGTTCACAGATACATTCTGCCCCTCCCACTCCTTCTCCCAATTCACAGATACATTCTGCCCCTCCAACTCCTTCTCCCAATTCACAGATACATTCTGCCCCTCCAACTCCTTCTCCCAGTTCACAGATACATTCTGCCCCTCCCACTCCTTCTCCCAGTTCACAGATACATTCTGCCCCTCCAACTCCTTCTCCCAGTTCACAGATACATTCTGCCCCTCCAACTCCTTCTCCTAGTTCACAGATACATTCTGCCCCTCCAACTCCTTCTCTCAGTTTACAGATACATTCTGCCCCTCCAACTCCTTCTCCCAGTTTACAGATACATTCTGCCCCTCCAACTCCTTCTCTCAGTTTACAGATACATTCTGCCCCTCCAACTCCTTCTCCCAGTTTACAGATACATTCTGCCCCTCCAACTCCTTCTCCCAGTTTACAGATACATTCTGCCCCTCCCACTCCTTCTCCCAGTTCACAGATACATTCTGCCCCTCCAACTCCTTCTCCCCATTCACAGATACATTCTGCCCCTCCAACATCCTTCTCCCAGTTCACAGATGTGCGCTGCTTCTCAAATTCCTCCCCACAGTTCACAGAGGGCACTCTTGAAGTGCTGCTCACTGCCTGCCCAGGCTGCACCTAGTACGTGAATCTAATGAACTCTGTGTTGCAGGCGGGAATTTCTGATTGATTGCATAACTAGGACTTTCCTGTTGTAGCACCGAGCTTGATCCAGGATGAAGCGTCAATGGCAAGCATGAGCTGCAGCCAGAATCAGCAGTATGAAGAACAGGAGTGATTGGAGCATAACAATATTCTGGCCAGCACAAACACACACTCCAACAACTGATTTCCTGCCCCAAGGGATGAGACACGTACTCATTTGTGTACACTGCCCAAGCCTGGGTACGCTGCTGTTTAGGTCAAAGATTGAAACACAGCAGCAAAAGAGAAATACTGCGAATGCTGGAAATCTGAAATACAAACAGAAAATGCTGGAAACACTCAGCAGGTCAGGCAGCATCTGTGGAGAGAGAAACAGAGTTTCCATGTCAGGTGGATGGCCTTTCATCAGAACTGGAAAAAGTTAGAGATTTAACAGTTTAAAAGCAAGTAAAGAGCCTGGCAATAGGGGGGCTTGGGGGGCGGGGAGGAAATAACAAATGGGAATGTCTGTGATAGGGTGGAAGGCAGGAGAGATTAAATGACAAAAGGATGATGGGGCGAGGCAAAAGGGGGTGGTAATGGGACAAGTCAAGAAACAAAAGTAGGGTCTAGAGGTGTAAATGGTTACAGCAGAACCATTACCAGCACCTGCTGTCTGAGAAAATGGGAGTGGTGGTTATGATCTTTTCCCTGGCTCTGTACTTGCTTCTAAACTGATAAATCTCTAACTTCTTCCAGTTCTGATGAAAGGTCATCCACCTGAAACCCTGGGGGGACTCTTAACCCCAAAAAACGGGTGGATTGGGATCATGTGGGGGGTTGAAGTGTTAAAAATCGGAATCCCGACCAGAACACGCCTCCCACCCGCCCATTTCCGGTTTTAATGGTGGCGGGACGGGGGGGGCGGACAACCAACCCACTCCCAGGAGGCGGGTCACCAATTTAAATATTATAATGAGGCTGCCGTGCCTCAGATTTAACCACCATTTTAAATTTAACTGAAGCTGGTCGGGTTTTGCAGGCCTCGTGTAACCCGCCAGCTAATGGAAGGAGAGGACAGCTGGGTCCAGGAGGTAAGTGCCTTTAGACTTACATCCTGGATCCAGCGTCCCCGCCTAACCCACCCCCCCGCAATCGGAGACCCCCCCACCCAGGCCTCCGATCCCGCCCACAAGACCTTCCGCCCCCTCCGCCCCCACTCCATGCTCCTCCGGCCACAAACATCTGATGTTTGCACAGTTCAGCACCGAGAGCTCTGGTGAAGTAAAAAACAAAGTGGGCCTGGGGGCAGTCAGTGCAGGCAGCAGGTATTTACTTTTGCTGCTGGGAGCAGTTTGCCTCCTGAGGGAGGGAATAAATGTAGTTTTAAAGTAGGCTGCCTCATTTATATTACAATGCTGCCTCCAAAAGCGGGGTAGAGCCTGGGGGAGGAGACAAACATCCCTTCTCAGCTCTGATGAATCAGCGCTGAAGACTGCGCTGTCGTTCACAGCCAAGCTGAAATGTGAAAGGACATGAGAGGCAAGCATACAAAATGATTTTTACAGGTGCTTCTATTTGCCAGGCCGTTTCCCTCTTGTCTAAAGAGAGTGTCATTCTCCCCCTTTACTTTTAAATCGGGTGCCAGTCATCCTGGCCTCTGCTGTGGAAGAGCCTGTTGCTCCCGCAGAGGGAATGTGAGAATCTGGATTTATCCCACTGAAGTCAGCATCCTCCACTAGATCTGCTCCGGACCCACCCCGCTTCTGCTCCTCTGGCCCCCGATCTGCTCCAGACCCCGGACCCCTGGACCTCCCCCTTCCCCACGCAATCCCTTTCTCCCTCCTCTCTGCAGCCACAGGCCTACCTACACAGGCCTTACAATCTGGCTGGCTGAGGGTGGGAAACAGAGGTCTCTCATGCTAATTAGGTCCCTGCCGTTAAATTCAGCAGGGCCTGTGGGAAAACCCGTTCCTAACCGCTTCCACGCCCCCCCCTGCTCCCAACCCACCAAACACTTAAAATTCAGGCCGGTAACTCTGTTTCTCTCTCCATAGATGTTGCCTGACCTGCTGAGTATTTCCAGCAGTTTCTGTTTATATTTTTGAAGCCCAGGTTGGACAATCATCTGATTTGCTGTTTGTGGCTCTTGTCTCTGCACAGATTGGCTGCCTTTGCGCAGCATAACAACAGTGACTATACTTCAAAAAGTCATTCATTTATGTGAAGGGCTTTGGGATGTCCTAAGGATGTGATAAGATTCTGTATAAATACCAGGACCCTTAATTTCCACGGTCTTGCCCTGATCTCCTGCCTTAACTTTGGTGGGAGATTGGCAGAACCTCCATCAAAACAACATAAACAGCCATTTTTAACCAGTTATGCCATTTCTCCAATGATTCTGCCAATATCCCACTGGATAAGGTTCATGGAAATTCCAGGAAAAGTTCTTTCTTTCTTGATATCATATGACGACACGTGATCATTATAGAATGATGGGGTTATAATCTAATCAGGTGGGACTGGACAGTGACAAAGTGACATACAGGAAATTATGCTTTATCCTTGACCAAATGTTGATTAAGTATCACTTCAGGATATCTGAGACATGAGCTGGGATGTTTCAGATGTTGCCTGAATATGATAGAGCTTGTAGGATATAGAGAAATGTATGAGGCCTAGAGGGACTGCATAAGTGATGTGTTTGGAGTTAATACATTTCTTCTTTGCCTTGTGATTTAGTTTCATTCAATAATTAAAGCAGCAAAAATAGATTTATTTTACATTGTGGAAAACAATATTTAAGGAAACCTTTAATAAATAACCATAGAGGCAATAATGGCCTACTACATTACAGTGTTCATTAAATGTATCCTGTTTAATTGAAACATCTCATTCATTGTATCTGTCACAGTATTTACAGAGCAATAACAACAACAACTTGTATTTACATAGCACCTTTAACGTAGTAAAACGTCCCAAGGTGCTTCACAGGAGCGTTATAAAACAGAATTTGACACCGAGCCACATAAGGAGATATTAGGACAGGTGACTAAAAGATTGGTCAAAGAGGTAGGTTTTAAGATGTGTCTTAAATGAGTAATAAGAGGATGAAAGGTGCAGAGGTTTAGGGAGGGAATTCCAGAGCTTAGGGCCTTGGCAGCTGAAGGTACGGCCACCAATGGTGTAGCGATTGAAATTGGGGATGCTCAAGAGGCCAGAATTAGAGGAGCGTAGATGTCTCGGAGGACTGTGGGGTTTTAGGAGATTACAGAGATGGGGAAGGGTGAGGCTATGGAGGATTTGAAAACAAGGATGAGAATTTTAAAATCGAGGCGTTGTTTAACCAGGTGCCAATGTAGGTCAGCGAGCACAAGAGTGATGGGTGAATGCGAGTTAACCTTATTTTCTGGGAAATCGCGTGTGCACTTTAATCCTTTTAGATTGCAAGTCTACTTCCTTGATTACTTTAGATGTCAGATTCTGACCATGAAAACTCCCATCACTAATGCTGGTTTTTACTGCCTTTCTCTGCACAATATTACCCTGGCGATGGTAAGATGTGAATTGTTGCAGTCTCATTTTTTTGATATCCATACTGCATAATAAAATCTAACCCTATATCCCTGTTTCAGCTGGATCTTGGCTGTCTCATAATGTTCCACTTGGCTTGACTTTTGGTGTTAATATTCAATAATATTCAGTGTTACCCAATATTACTCCTGTTGTATTTTTTTCTGAGGAAAAGTGTTTTTAAGTAAAAAAAAATCTAAATCAGAAAAACAAAATGTAGGCATTGAATGGGAAGCATGATACAATAATTTTTAGACATTTTCATAGAATCATAGAATAGTACAGCATAGAAGGCGGCCATTCAGCCTATCAAGTCTGTGCCGGCCCTTTCGAATAGTAATCCAGTTAGTCCCACTCCCCCGCTCTTTCCCCTTATCCCTGCAATTTTTTCTCCTTCAAGTATTTATAAAATTCCCTTTTGAAGGCTACCATTTCTGCCATTTGGACTTTCTACCCTCACTGTCATATCAGGTGAGAGAATCGCTTTCATGTTATTTATTTTGCATTCAGTAACATTACAAGTTGTGGACACCCTCACATTTAAAACGTCACGCGACTGTGGTATTTAAGGCTATATTATGTCATTGCATATGAATCCAGCAGAGGGAGCTAATGATGGAGGTGCTGCAAACAACTGTGAGAGGAAGAGCCAGTTAATCTGTTTTGGTGGCATTGGTTGAGGAATGAACGTTGGCCAGGACACTGGGAGAACTCCCAACATCTCTTTGAAAAGGTGCCGTGGGATCTTTTACATCTACCTGACAGGGTCATGGTTTAACATTTCACCGAAAGATAGTATCTCCGACAACCCAGCATTCCCTTAGATCACTGGATAATATATAGTAAAATCGATAAAAATGATCTCCACACCCAGTTCCCTTTGAGTGAGACTCTGCACCAGGAGCAGAGCCTCAGAAAATTAAGCCCAAGTTTTAATTTATCAAACCTTTTTTCCATTCTGTTTGATAGTATAGTAGAGAATCAAAATGAATACAGGAAGTACAGAGGAGATCTAAAAAAAAAGGAGAATAAGAGGAGCAAAGAGAGAGTATGAGAATAGAGTAGCAGCTAACATGAAGGGAACCCCAAAGTCTTTTATAAACACATAAATAGAAAAACAGTAGTCAGAGGAAGGCTGAGCCAATTAGGGACCAAGAAGGAGCAACACGGTGGCATAGTGGTTAGCACTGTTACCTTACAGCGCCAGGACCCGGGTTCGAATCCGGCCTCGGTGTGACTGTCTGTGTGGAGTTTGCACATTCTCCCCGTGTCTGCATGGGTTTCCTCCGGGTGATCCGGTTTCCTCCCACAGTCCAAAGATGTGCGGGTTAGGTTGATTTGGCTATGATAAATTGACCCTTAGTGTTAGGGTGGGGTTACGGGGATAGGGTGGGATATGTGTCGGTGCAGGCTCGATGGGCCGAAATGGCCTCTATCTGCACTGTGGTGATTCTGTGAGATCTTCTTGTGGAAGCAGAGAGTATGGCTGAGGGACTAAATGAGTACTTTGCATCTGTCTTCACCAGAGAAGAGGATGCTGCCCATGTAGCAGTAAAGCATAAGGTAGTAGAGATATTGGATAGGATAAAGAGGAGGTAATTAAAAGGTTGGCAGTACTCTCAGTAGAAAAGTCACCCGGTCTGGATGGGATGCATCCTAGGTAACTGAGGGAAGTAAGGGTGGAAATTGCGAAGGCTCTGGTCACAATCTTCCAATCTTCCTTAAATATGGGAGCGGGGCCAGAGGACTAGAGGATTGCAAATGTTCAACAAAGGGAAGAGAGATAAAGCCGACAGCAACAGGCAGTGGGCAAACTTTTAGAGACAATAATCTGGGACAAAATTAATTGGCACTTGCAAAAGTATGGGCTAATTAATGAAAGTCAGCACGGATTTGTTAAAGGCAAATCGTGTTTGACTAACTTGATTGAGTTCTTTGATGAAGTAACGGAGAGGGTTGATGAGGGTAGTGCGGTTGATGTTGTGTATATGGACTTTCAAAAAGTATTTGACAAAGTACCACATAATAGACTTGTTATCAAAATTAAAGCCCATGGGATTAAAGGGAGAGTGGCTGTGTGGATTTGAAATTGGCTACGGGACAGAAAGCAGAGAGTAGTGGTGAACGGTTGTTTTTCAGACTGGAGTGAAGTAGACAGTGATGTTCCCCAGGGGTCAGTTTTAGGACCACTGCTCTTTTCGACATATATTAATGACCTGGACTTGGGTACACAGGGCATAATTTCAAAGTTTGCAGATGACACAAAACTCGGAAAATGTAGTAAACAACGAGGAGGATAGTGACAGACTCCAGGAGGACATGGATAGACTGGTAAAATGGGCAGACACTTGGCAGATGAAATTTAACACAGAGAAGTATAAAATGATACATTTTGGTAGGAAGAATGAGGAGAGGCAATATGAACTAAATGATGTAATGTTAAAGGTGGTGCAGGAACAGAGAGACCCGAGGCTGTATGTACACAAATCTTTGAAGGTGGCAGAACAAGTTGAGAAGGCTGTTAAAATAGCATATGGGATCCTTGGCTTTATTAATAGAGGAATAGAGCACAAAAGCAAGGAAGTTATGCTAAATGCTTTTATAAAACACTGGTTAGGACCCAGCTGGAGTATTGTGTTCAATTCTGAGCACCACACTTTAGGAAGGATATCAAGGCCTTAGAGATGGTGCAGAAGAGATTTACTAGAATAGTACGAGAGATGAGGGGCTTCAGTTATGTGGAGGGACTGGAGAAGCTGGGGTTGTTCTCCTTAGAACAGAGAAGGTTAAGAGGAGATTTGATAGAGGTGTTCAAAATCATGAAGGGTTTTGATAGGAGTAAATAAGGAGAAACTGTTCCCATTGGCAGAAGGGTCGGTAACCAGAGCACACACATTTAAGGTGATTGGCAGAAGAACTAGAGGTGACATGAGGACTTTTTTTTTACACAGCAAGTTGTTGTGATTTGGAATGCACTGCCTGAAAGGGTGGTGGAAGCAAATTCAATAATAACTTTCAAAAGGGAATTGGATAAATCTTTGAAGGGCAAAAATTACAAGGCAACGGGGAGTAGGACTAATTGGTTAGCTCTTTCAAAGAGCCAGCACAGGCATGATGGGCTGAATGGCCTCCTTCTGTGCTGCATCATTCTATGATTCTATGATTTGCCCTGAAATTGGGCTCTTTGAATATTAGAGTATTGATAATTACGTTGATATGAAATTCCTTTGTCTGCTAATTTAATGTTACAGATTTATTTTAAATGGGTTAGTATCTGTTAACATTGCGGACAAAAGAATTTCCTATGAACATGTTTATTGTTGATATAATTACTTCAAGTCACCAGTAGGTGGTGATATATGTAAGTGCTGTAAATGAACTTCAGAGAAGAGCGGACAAATGTCGTACAGATTATACATGGGGTGAAAGCTCATTATGCCAAGTGATGCTAATATCCCACAGTGCAATTTCAGTGAAATGGTCACATGCATTGTCAGCTTGCCTCTGAGTTAGAAAGTTCTAGATTCATCCCCAATCAAGGATTTAAGCACATAATGTAGACTGACACCTCAGTTCAGTACTGAGGGAGTCTGCTCAATCTCAGCATACGTTGTATATTTCACTTGTTTTTTATGCTATATTTATTTCAGTACATGATGTATGTGCATTGCCACTTTGTAATGTATACATTTGTGATATGATATATAAATGTAACTTATTATTTTGATATTGCAACCAATAATTGCACATCATGGGGGTGTTTACTGCAATCTGTGGTAATATTGATAGCTCTGATAGTACAAACGAGTTCATTGTTTTCTTCAGCACAGTGTCTCAGTTAGTGAATCCCCCGGGCCCTGACAGTCAGATAAACAATTATTGGCTTCCTATGTGTTATGGTTCATGAAGCACAATAATGTTTTGCAATACCTAATTGTTGAATGGAGTATATAGTCTGTTGAATTTCCCCATAACCCTGAAGATTATAAAGGGTTTAGAATGTTAGAACTGCTGCTCTGAGGTAAGCTGGGAGCAGAGACTTTAGTTGGTATTTTCCACTGTGGCAGAAGCCCATCGTGAAGTCAAGGTAACAGAGAGTGACTAAAAGGTACTGATCATTATTGTACCCTCTGACCTCAATTGGCTTTCCACATCTCCATTGGTTTCATCATTCCTGCCAAGCACTTTTCCCCTTTCAACAGCTTTTAACACTATACAAAGCCCAATTCCATCCAAGACTTGAATTCTGCTCCCATATCTGGGGAAAGTCTTCTAACACCTCACTCACACCCCTAGACAGGATACATGACAATGTTTGTTGTCTGATAGGCACTCACTCTCACATTTCTGACTTACCTCTATTTTATTTACTGATTGTAATCAGTGCTCCTCTAACATTTCCTCTTTTTTCCTTCTAAGCTACAAATACATTGTCCTTCACGTCTCTATCCTACATTTTCACTATATTATCAGCCATGGCTCAGTGGGTAGCACTCTTGTCTCTAAGTCAGAAGATTGTGGGTTCAAGTTCCACTCCAGAGACTTGAGCACAGATCCTAGGCTGACACTCCAGTGCAGTACTGAGGGAGTGCTGCACTGTTGCAAGTGCCGTCTTTTGGATGTCCCGTCTTCCCTCTCAGGTGGACATAAAAAAATCTTATGACATGGAGAGCAGGGGACATCTTCCCGGTAATACTTATCCCTCAACCAACATCACTAAAGCAGATTATCTGGTCATTATCATTGCTGATTGTGGGGCCTTGCTGTGCGCAAATTGGCCGTGACGTTTCCTAACTAACAGCAGTGACTATTCTTGAAAATTACTTCATTGGCTGTAAAGCACTTTGGAATGTCCTGAGGTCATGAAAGGCGCTATATAAATGCAAGTCTTTCTTTTCTTCATTGAAAGCAAGATTCGTTCCGTTCCAACTCCTTACCCCACCTCGTACTTCAACAATGTATAGCTTTGAAAGCCCAAACTTAGTGCCTTCATTTAATTCGCCGTCTGATCTTTTCAAACTTAGTAATGTTCCATTGTCAAGGTGACAAACATTCACCTCAATTTCTCAACAGTAGAAAAAAATCGACAATTCTGTGGAATATGGTTTGCCCTCATTATTAAGTACTGGAAAATCCAAACCAGACTATACAAATCCCAGTGTAAAGAGCCTAAGGTCAGACTAGAGGAGATTGAGTTACTGGGATGCCTTGTGGATGAAGTCATCATGGTTCCCAGTCGGCATTCTGTCACTGTTTTCATTTAGCCCTGGTTTACTTCCCCTTTTATACAGCATGTGACTCAAACCTACAAAGTTACCAAGTTGTAGATGATGTTTTATGTTCCATGAGATGTGTGTACAAATGTTGAATTTTATTCCTCACAAGACTTTGTTTCCAAGATGGAAAGTAGATCGAAACCGTTTGACGGAGGGTCTTGTGGTTTGTAAGTGTCATAAAAAGTTCATCCAGAGGTGAGGTCAGAAAAGAAACAAACATTTCGGGTAAGCAGGCTCTCAAACTGCTGGGGGTAAGGCAGACTGCCACCGTCTTTTTCTGGTCGTGTGCACTCCAATGGCACACCCACATGTATATGCCAACCTGTGTCCACTCGTTAGTGTTTGCTGACAGAAATCAACTCATAATTTAAAGATCCCAGGCCGACTGTCCTTTCTGCTTGGATTGCTCTAGAATGTTCCTGAAATATTTTCTGTGCTTATGAGGCCACGGGGACCTTGTGTGCATGCCTAGCGACCCGTGCAGGTCCCTGCCACACTGGTTCATTATCCAGCACCCAATAACAGGTAAGTAAAGCGAATCGTGGGCCTAATGTTGTCTGTTGCCCTTATCCTTTGGGACTGCCAAGCTCAGAAACACCCTGAACCACTGCTCGACTGAAATCATTGAATTAATAACTTTAAACAAAAGAGAAGAATCTTGAAGCTCCTCACCGTTCCTGGGACATTTTCAATTTTTAAACTAGGTTACTCTGTTCTCTTTGCAATGTTCTCTTTGAGAAACTGGTTCTGATCACAGCAAGGCCAAAGAAATGAAATTATTTTTTCTGAACAGTAATGTTACAGGCATTATGATTGCTATGTTAAGATGAATAAGAATTAAGGAGGGAAAGCAGATCACAACTGTGACTCTGAATCTAGGTTCAGGGCTCATTATGGCTCACAGGCCAGAAAGATCCTGGCAGTCCAAGTGACTTAAATTCTACAGCCCATCTGACCAGTTCCCAGGCTTGGGAAATATCCTGCCCCATGGTACATCTCATGCCCCTCTATTGAATGTTTCTCCAGGTTTATTTATTCAACTTACTCTTGAATTTGTGGATCCAATCAGTCCCCACTGCCTCACTGAGCAGTTCATTCTATACATTCACCACCTTCTGTGTAAAATAGTTAAATCTAAACCATCTTTTCAGCCTCTCTCTTCTCAGTTTAATGCTAGTTTCATGTAACACCCTTACAGGATGAAGCGAGGACTGGGCCTTTACCAACAGTTTTGGGCTAAAAGGACAATGTTATAGTCCATTGTGTTGCACAATTACCAAAGGTTACACAAAGATAACTGTCAGCAATACTATTCATTTGATGAGTGTTAATAAATGGGGAAGGTTTCCTCAGTAGACTATGCAAAGCAAAATTGTAAACCCATTTAGAAAAAGCACATGTATGATTCTGATGATTCACAGAATCACATGGTGAGGAGCTTCAAGATTCTTCTCATTTGTTTAAAGTTATTAATTCAATGATTTCAGTCGAGCAGTGGTTCAGGGTGTTTCTGAGCCTGGCAGTCCCAAAGGATAAGGGCAACAGACAACATTAGGCCCACGATTCGCTTTACTTACCTGTTATTGGGTGCTGGATAATGAACCAGTGTGGCAGGGACCTGCACGGGTCGCTAGGCATGCACACAAGGTCCCCGTGGCCTCATAAGCACAGAAAATATTTCAAGAACATTCTAGAGCAATCCAAGCAAACACTAACAAGTGGACACAAGTTGGCATATACACGTGGGTGTGCCCTGTATTGTGAAGTTCTTGGGGTTAACTTTCCAAGCTCACAGTCCCAGCAGAGAGCCAAGCCAGACAGAAGCATGTAACGGAAATTCCGTCATGTGCTGCCCATAATTTTCTGTCCATCAAAATTAATAGATGGAAAATTGTGGATTGTGAGCTTTCCAATACTCACTCCCAGTAGGCAAGGCTCCCCTCGAGGAGTACAAACTTAAAAAATTCCCCTGTTTATATCCTCTTTTATTGATAGATGTGAACTGCTCAACAGAAATGGTGCAGATTCCAGAAGATTGGTGGAATTACTGCCTCAACTTGACACATCTTCTTGGAATTTTTATAAGGAAAAGACAAACATTTCAAACATACAGGCTGCACCCGGGGTTCAAAGGTCCATAAGGAAGTTTGAATTGATGGTTTACAGATCTGAGGAGATCAGCCCTTAACACACTACTGAATCAGAATAAATATAAGGTTAATCTTTGGCTAAAAATTTGCAAAAAACAAAGGGAGTTACAGTCGAATGTAGTGTACTGCTTCAAACTCACAGAAGAAACAAATTGACTGGGATTTTACAATGAATATACAAAGAAACAGTTGAAAGGGGAATCCATCAAAAACTGCACGAGGATAGGGCATTTATATTCAATGCAGACTGCTCAAGATAATAGCTGGTAGTAATTGCTGCTGATCCAGAAGATTCCTTGATCTGAGGGCTTAAGAATGTATGGAGGCAGGAGGGACAGGCCTTGTTCAGGAACTTAAATGGGAGTTGGGTTAGAGCTAATTAGTAATTCAGGGTCTCAAGTACAGCCAAAGAGTGATTTAACCTCAGAAAAAGAACAATGAGAAACATAACCGGTAACAAATACGTTTCACAGCAAACTTCAATCCAATAGGCAATAAGTAAACAGATTTTCAATATATTGGTGTATGGGTGGGAGAGTCAAAGGGCAATAATGGCTATTGGCTCTGGAGAAACAGCAGTTTCTAGGATGTAGGAGGGAGATTATATTTTTATGATCGTAGGAATTCGTTTACATTTTCCTTAGGATATGAATGTGGTGTTAATGTTTCAGTGTATCTAATAAACAGACGTATGGGCAATAGCTGGTTTTCAGTGTCATTCAGAAGAGTAGGGGTGCCAAAGCCTAGTAATGGTGCCTAGCTTTGGCAGTTTTTTCGATTTAATGTATAAGACTTTGCAGGATTGAAATTACAAACACTGTGTAGCTCACAACATCACAAATGTGATCTATCGTACTTTATTAACGAAAAAGTGACCTATATTTAATGCTCTGTGATTACTGTGTAAAATCTGGAACTCTCCCCACCCAAAAAGCTGTTGAGACTAGGACAGATGAAAACTTCAAAATTGAGATTGATATATCTTTGCAAGGAAAGGGTAATAAGAGATTTAGGGGGAAAAATTTGGTTGCTTTGCGCCTCCCGTTAGCGCCCTAAGAGGACGCTAATGGGGCACAAAGCAACTAGCGCCCGGGCGTGGCGATGTTTGCACCGCTCGCGAAATTTTGCAGCGGTGCTGAACACTACCGCCATGATCTCCTGCGCCCGCAGATCGTGACGTCAGTCGAACGTGCAACACCCGGACCGGATATTGAGTGGCGCCCCCTGCCTTACCATCTGCTGCTAGCAACGACAGGTTGAGGGGAGCGTTTTGCAGTCAGGAACAGACTAGAGGAGTGCTATTCAAAGGCGGCCGCTTCCTGCCTTTTTTTGTCAGCGACATTTTTGCACCACGCAATCTGAGAGAGAGAGAGAGAGAGACTTCTGGAGAGATTCAACGCTGTGTGAAGGAGTTTTGGGTACTGAGCAGCACTTTGCAGGTTCATTTTGATTTGTCCTTCCTTGCATCGATTTAGAAGAAACTATGGGGACTGCACTCTGAGCTCTTTCCCTGGGCCTCTCCATTGTTCTTTCCAGCAGAATTAATGTACAGGTCTCTCCAGGCCGAGATTCAAGGCTGCAATGAGCAGGGTGTGGATGGAGAGCAAGATCGACCCTCCCCTTTAAGAACTGGCCGGCGCTAGTGTGTCTGTGTTCCATTGCTGACTGACATCACATGAGCTTCGCCAGCGCTCTGAGGTAGCGCCTCACTCCTCGGCGTTAGCGCCTTAAGAGAGGTGTGTAGCACCTGATTTAGCGCTCCAATCACCTCCAGGGGCGATAGAAGCCAAGTTTGCAGTCGGAGGCGATAATTCGCGCCAGACGCTAAACTTTGTGCCCGGCCGATAATTGCGCCCCAAACGGGGCGATACTGAATTTCTCCCCCATGGAACCAAGGTGGGTAAATAGAGTTAAGATAAAAATCAGCCATGATCTAATTGTATGGCTGAACAGGCTCAAGGGGCTGAATGGCCTACTCCTGTTCCTATTTGCCTGAAAATAATCATGCATTCTTATTTCAATGGAATTTCTGTTTAACAACAAGACTTCCAAAATTGTAATATAGGAGTTGAATTTCTGAGGGGATCCCATGGACTTGCAGGAGGACCGGGAGCTGTGAATTCACAATGGAATCAAAAAGACCCAGTTTCAACTATTGGCGCATGCAGGGGTCACACACTGGGTCCTGAAGATGGCCCAGACAATTAAGAGGACATCTCATCATTTTAAAAATGGCTTTGGGAAGCCCTTCATGAGTGGAAAGCTAACATTTGGACAGACACACCGTGAACATTTGGACAGATACACCTTTCCGCCAATTTTACCTACATCGTTATTAAAAATTTGGTAGTTGAGAACTAATTTTTATTATTTTACTTATGAGGTATATTCTGTTTTCTGGCTCCATTTGGGGAATATGTATTGATCCAGATCAGAGGAATGCTACTGATGATGTAAGTGGAGTGCCACTGGTAACTGCCTTGCTTACAAACTTTGAGAAGCAGAAAGCAGCTGTACTGGGAAAGGAAAAACAGATGTAGCCGGATGGAGATGGCTGTGGCAAAAGTGGTTTTACTTATGTGCAGATCCTCAATTTTATTGTTCTGCTATAGCAACCGTGACTGCACTTCAAGAAGTAATTTAATGGCTGGGATGTTTTAAGAGAAGTGACAAGGATCTAGTTCCAAGTTAAGTTCCTTCTTTATATGGGATTTGTAGTAATGTTCCATGTATTTTATGTTCAATTTTTTGTTACATCTGTCTGACTTCATACAGTATGGGCAGTGGGGAAGTGGGGTGGGGGGGGGGGCGCGCAATTTTAACCCTACCCATCTGGCAGAAACCAGGCTGGTGGCCAGTTAAAATGGCCCAAGTTACTTAACCGCCCTGGAGCTGCCAGGAACTGAAATGTAACATTTCCAAATTTGCTGATGATACAAAGGTGGCAGTGTCAGTTGCGAAGAGGATGTGAAGAGTCTTCAAGGGGATCTCGACAGGCTCAGTGAGTGGGCGAGAACATGGCAGATGGAATATAATGTGGATAAATGTGAAGTTACCCACTTTGGTAGAAAAAACAGAAAGGCAGAGTATTTCCTAAATGGTGAAAGATTGGGGAATGCAGATGCTCAAAGGGCCCTGGGTGTCCTTGTACATGAGTCACTGAAGGTGAATGTGCAGGTGCAGAAAGCCATTAGGAAGGCAAATGGTATGCTGGCCTTCATTACAAGAGGATTTGAGTACAGGAGTAAAGAAGTCTTACTCCAAATATATAGGGCCTTGGTGAGACCACACCTGGAGTACTGTGTACAATTTTGGTCTCCTTACCTAAGGAAGGATATACTTGCCATAGAGGGAGTGCAACGAAGGTTCACGAGATTGATTCCTGGGATGGCGGGACTGTCGTATGAGAAGAGAGTGAGTAAACTAGGCCTGTATTCTCTTGAATTCAGAAGAATGAGAGGGGATCTCATTGAAGCATACAAAATTATTACAGGGCTTGATAGGATGGATGCTGGGAAAATGTTTCCCTTAGCTGCGGAGTCTAGAACCAGGGGCCACAGCCTCAAGATAAAGGGTAGGCCATTCAGGACTGAGATGAGAAGAAATTTCTTCACACAGAGGGTGGTGAATCTTTGGAATTTTCTACCCCAGAGGGCTGTGGAGGCTCAGTCATTGGGTATATTCAAAACAGAAGTCGATAGATTTCTGACTAGTAAGGACATCAAGGGATATGGCGATAGGGCCGGTGAATGGAGTTGAGGCAGAAGATCAGCCATGATCTCATTGAATGGCGGAGCAGGCTCGAAGGGCTGAATGGCCTACTCCTGCTCCTATTTCTTATGTTCTTATGAAAGGTTTGTTCCTTAACTTGCACTCCTGAGCAGACGGCAAGGACAGCTGCCCAAAGCCAGCGGGGTCGTTTTTAACATGTGTTCTCCGATGATGTGACTGTGATTTTTTTTTAAACAGTGCAGACTGTTCTAAACTGTGGCATTATCTTCAAGGAGTATTTTGTTGGGACACTGTCACAAAGAGAGGCCTTAATTATACTGTGAGGTGATACATACGTCTCAATGCCAGCGTACTCTCTACAGCAAGCACTAAAAAGGAGCGTTGAAAAGGGATAGCCCTGTGGGGGCCTCTGTTCAACTCTAATTAGGCAGAAATAAGGTTAATGTCAAGCAACCTGTCAGCACAGGCATCCTGCAATCCGTACATGGGCAGCCAAATTCACCCAATACAGTTATCTCTGGTCCAAAAATACCAGTACAGAATTTGCCTACTGTGTGTAGCGAGGGGCAGCACAACCTATCCTTTAGGGCTACTGGTAGCAGTAAAATAGCAATGCTTGTAGATGATCAGACGTCCCTTTCTTTTCATGTCAGTGCTAAAGAGTTACTGCCGTGGTTTGGGGGAAACAGTAAGGCTGCTTGACAAAGGCATTAGTGCAGCGAAAGCTCAGTGGTGACGGGTTTAAAAGTAAAATGATTGCACGTATACCAATCTCAATAGCATCTCTGTGAGGATCCCACTCGCCTGTTGTTAGTGGGCACAACTGCTTCCATCACATAACTGGCTCCCACACTTGGCCAAGGATCCCACCCCACCCTGAGCGTGATATTGAAAAAGTACTGTGAAGCACCGCAAAATGTAGTCGACGGCACAAATTCACGAATTACAATACATCTCCGGATACTTTGAATTCCTAATAAAGCTCATGTTCTTTCCTACACTTATTGCAGTCAGCCGGTGTGATTACAAAGCTCTAATTAT
Organism: Squalus acanthias; assembly: GCA_030390025.1. Classification (NCBI taxonomy): domain Eukaryota; kingdom Metazoa; phylum Chordata; class Chondrichthyes; order Squaliformes; family Squalidae; genus Squalus; species Squalus acanthias. The sequence goes on along the minus strand of CM059434.1, from coordinate 88,416,932 downwards.
GACCTACAGCTGTTTGTAAACAAGTCTTTCCTCTCAGATTAAGTCTGTGTATTAGTGGGGGGAAAAGGTTAATTGAATCCCATCTACAATCTTTTAAACCCTGTGAATGTAAATCCTAGAACTGACATTGTGTGAAATTCCAGTGCATGCTGCTAAGAGAATGTTAAAATCTAGCGGCGTTAGCAGCCTCCAGTCTGCAGTGTGTCCAGTTACTGTGGTGCAGCAGTTAACAAGGCAGAAGGAATGCTGAACCGTGTTGCTAAAACAGTATAGTGCTCTGATCAGACCGCACCTTAAGTAATGTGTGCAGTTCACCAAGATACAAGGATTGTATTCAATCCTTGGAGGCAGAGAGGCACCACCAGGCTTAGTATCAGAGGACAGGGTTATGAGGAAAGACTGGAGAAACTTGGGCCCTTACACCTTAATAAAGGTGAGAAGTCGCACAACACCAGGTTATAGTCCAACAGTTTTATTTAAAATTACGAGCTTTTGGAGCGCTGCTCCTTCTTCAGGTACCTTAAGAAGGAGCGGAGCTCCGAAAGCTCGTAATTTTAAATAAAACTGTTGGACTATAACCTGGTGTTGTGCGACTTCTCATTTTTGTCCACCCCAGTCCAACACCGGCATCTCCGCATCTTAATAAAGGTGACTGAGAGGACCTAAACAAGGCGATGCATTGTATAGAAACAGGAAAGCCAGAGCTCGACAAGAGAGTATTGCTTCAAGTTGATGAACGGAAGTCAGGAAGTTCTTCACGATCAATACCTGGAACGGACTTCTGGGTGGGCGGAGTGGAGACATAAACAACTTGGAGTCATTTAAGAGACAGTTGAACATGGTGATGAAGGGCGGTGAGTTTTTCCTCGATGGATGGACTGAATGGCCTTCCTTATTTATACTTATCCGCATGGGTCTGTGGTGAGGAGAAATTCATCCAAAGAAATAATTGTAGTGAGGTCAGGTGGAGTGGGATCAGACAAATCAAATGTCTGTCAGCAAAATTAATTCTGCACAAAAGTGTTGGCTGCCTCAGGTTGTACTAATATTTGTGGAGTTACACCCATTTTTGTTTAAAACCTATTGCTCCAGGACACATATCAGGGAACATACTTTACATTTAAAGTGCCCCCTTTTGGAACCTACAAATAATTCATTAAATAGGTCGCAGGAATGCAAGGGCTTGGGGCATTAATTACAACATGCTGTAAGAGAAGGAAACAATAAACAGTTTTTAAACAGACTGCTATTAATTTCTCACAGCTACAGTATCATGCAGCTTGTTACAGAACATTAGAAGGAAAGACTTGCATTTATGTAGCACCTAATCGCATCTTAAGAGGTTCACGCAAACTGCTTTTGAAATGCAGTTGCTATTATTACGCAGGTTAACATGACAGCCAATCTGCACACAGCAAGATCCCACAAACAGTAACGCCCATCTGTTTGGCATTGTTGGTCAAGAAAGGAATATACTGGTCCAGACACTGATCTGAATCAAACAGCATCAGGGGACATTTTGCATCAATTTAAATAAGCAGACAGAGCCTTGGCTTAGTATCTCATCTGATAGACAGCACTTCTAATAAGACGGCACTCCCTCAGTACTGCAATTGAGGCCCCGGATTTAACTCCCGGAAACCGGGCGGGTGGGGAGCAGTTAAAATAATAGCTGTGATCACGCTGCTTTTCCGCCGGGCCCTGATATTAACCTGCTCCTTTGAGCCTTCTGGTAAGCCCACGCTGGCAGGAAGAGGAGGAGGACAACACGGTGGCATAGTGGTTAGCACTGGTGCCTCACAGCGCCAGGGACCCGGGTTCGAATCTGACCTCGGGTGACTGTCTGTGTGGAGTTTGCACATTCTCCCCGTGTCTGCGTGGGTTTCCTCCGGGTGCTCCGGTTTCCTCCCACAGTCCAAAAATGTGTGGGTTAGGTTGATTTGGCTATGATAAATTGACCCTTAGTGTTAGGGGGGTATTAAATATGTGGGGTTATGGGGATAGGATGGGATATGTTAGGGGGAATTAAATACGTGGGGTTACGGGGGTAGGGTGGGATATGTGTACTGTGGGGATTAAAGCAGGGACAGGGTACTGGATTTGGATGATCAGCCATGATCGTATTGAATGGTGGAGCAGGCTCGACGGGCCGAATGGCCTACTCCTGCTCCTAGATTCTATGTTTCTATGTTTAGGAGCAATGGTAGAAGGAAGGAATAGACAAAGCTCTTTCGTTACTTTCCCCACAGACAACTGGAAGCAGCAAGATAGGCCTCTGGGGTTTGCACAGGCTTCGCCAAAGCCCAGGGCATCAATGACTGCACGCACACCTTGTGGGTTCCTTCACACAACCCTGCTACCTTCATGATTCGCAAGGGCCAAGAGGGGGACGTCGTTGTAAGGGCAATAGGAAGTGTTGAGTGTGAGAGTGTAAGCAGAAAGGAGCTGCAGAGAAATGAACCATGCTAACTTGGGGAGAGCATGGGAAGCAGGAAAGGAAAAGATTGATACTAGTGGGGTTCAAATAATGTCATGCAGGGCTATGCAGAGAGTAAGAGAGATGTGATGGGGAGTGTCACCGTTGACAGTCCTGGACAGATCATTACATTTTTTTCCTACTGCACAGCCAGATCCCAAGGAATGATGTTTGTAGCATTTACAAGCCCTGCCTCCTTTGTCCATGCCTGCTGACTAATGTGTCTCAGCATCTGTCACCCTCCACAATATCGCTCTCTGAAGCCGCCACCAAAAGCACTGCCCCTTTAAGGCTGTCACAGCCGCCCCGGCGGATTTCTCACCTTCCAAATCAGCGCGCTGCCTCTCGGGAGCGCATTTTGCTATAGCAGCTCATCTATTAATTATAAATTAGGCCTGTCCATAAAAATGGCGCAGGCCTGACACCGATTCCTTCGTGTGAGCAGAGTGAATGCACCTTCTGTCCAATTAACACTCAATATAAAGAGATAAGCATGTTCTAGAGATGAGCGTGTTTCCAACCCAACTGAACCAAGCTGACATTACAGACTTTAAGATGTTCAGAAATCACAAACCTTGACCTACATTCACCTGGGTGACACAGTATGTCTTCTAATAGGGAGCTGGAACTTTGAGCAAAGCCTGCGTTTCAATCCCAGTCTCAGAATCTCAATCAAACTCATGGACACATATTTCCAGTTCTCGGTACAGTTGGTACATGCAACAAATTTCAGCGGTAATGGGGTAGAGTATCACTATCGACAGTGGCAGAACACTGGCGGTAGCGGATCGACCACCCTTTGTACATCCCTCCTGATTTTCCTTTCCAATCCAGCGGGATGTACAACGGGCGGCTGATCCGCTACCGCCAGTTTTCCACCACCACCAAAAGTGAAAATCGACACTCATTTATTCCAACATAAATACTGGCAAATCGGTGAAGCGTGCTGCACCTCCAACTGGACAAGCAGCTTTGGTGGCAACCATTAAAATCTTATTAACCCTGAGTCTCCGCATGCCTTCGAGCAGGAGCTGGGCAGGTTCTTGCTGGAGCGGAGATCGCATCTTATGAAAGATAAGTGATTGAACAGTTAACAGAAGCATGTGATCTCCTGGGCTGGTTTCGCTCGCCTGAGGTGGTGGGAGAGGCATTATCCAGATTTCCATTCCTTTTTGGCCCTGGGTTTCTTTTTGCCTCTCTGAGGAGGGGTGATGGGATAGTAAGTGCCTCGTTATGAAGCTCCAGGCATCATGGTGTGGGGCAGGCTTAATGGACCAGCTGGTCTTTTTCTGCCCATAATTTCCATATGTCCATATGTCTCTTTAAGGCATTGCCTGCTGCTGAAATACAATTCCATGGGCACCGATAACTCTCAGACATCCTGTGCATTCTTCATGTGTGAGCCTAGGCAGTGAATGTTGGGTGGGTTATTTAGCCATGGGGACTTCACAGCGAGCCAAATCCTGCCCTCAGTCAGCATCTACACGTGTCCACTTTCCAACAAGAGTCTGGATAGTGATCAGGAACAAAAAGGTTGGCTGATTTTTTCCTCCCCTGGTCCAGGAGTATCGAGGCCAATTGTAGCACCTCAAACTGTGGCCCTAGCTCAGCTCAGCACAGCACAGAGCAGGAGTTGAATCTGCACTGGTGATTCTCCAGCCCATGCTCCCTTCGAGTGTGGTGCCCGCTGGGAGTGTGGGGCCTGTGAATTTACCTTTAGATGCAAAAGGTGCAAAAACAGCCATTTTCTATGATTTTTTGAAAAATAATTATGAAACATGTAGGAGATCTGCAAAAGTTTATTTCCAAGCAATAAACCTTCAGGCGTCAGCTTGGCCCCATGCGAGGACTTCAGCATATATCTAGGCTGACACTTCAGTGTAACACTTGTGTAGAGAAATACCTCTGGAGGTACAAATCCTAATGTACAGGTGAAATCATGAAGGAATATATTTTCCTCAGCCATATATTAATTTACCTTTTTACTAAAATGATCAAACAGAGAAAAAAGTTTACCCTAAAGTTCTTTCAGCTTGCTTTATTCCAAGGAAAGGACAGGGAACTGAGACTGGAGTAGATAGCTCTAGCTCAAAAGCTAGCACCAGCACATGTACAATGGTCAATGCCTAATCGGTAGCACTCTTCCTGCTAAATTACGGTCCAAGTCCCGTTCGAGTATTTAATCTAGGCTGGCACTTCAGTACGTTACTGAGGGAATACTGCATTGTTGGAAGTGCTGCCTGAGGAAATTAAATTGAGGCCTTGCCTACTTATTCAGGTACATATAAAAGATTCCCAATGCATGATTGGATAGAAGAAAGATGGAAAGATTTGCATTTCTATAGCGCCTTTCACAACCTCAGGACGTCCCAAAGCGTTTTACAGCCAATGAAGTACTTTTGAAGTGTAGTCACTGTTGTACTGTACTCCCAGAGTTCCCAACCAACATTCCTCCCTCAACCAACACCACTAAGAATCATTTACCTGGTCTTTCATCTCATTTGCTGTTTGTGGGACCTTGCTTGCTTGCGCAAAATAATGGGCAGCTGAGTTTGCTTGCATAGCAACAGTGAGTGCATGTCAAAAGTAACTCATTTGGGGCATCCTGAGGACATGATAAAGAGCTGTACAAATGTACGGTAAGATGTTAAAGAAAATGTTTTTCACTATCCTCACGGGTCAGAAGATCTTAATAGATCTGAGACAACACTGGCTACATATTGAGCCTTGAAAGCTGAAACCTCGGTCCCATTTATTCCTATGAAGCAGCAATTTTTATCATTTGAATGCACAGGAAATGAATCAAACTGAGCAAATATTGCTTTAAGTTTCCATCAATTATTTGTGTATTAACGAGTGTGCATGGTCATTATTTGCCATCCGCCCTCTAAAGCAATTCATGCTTTATGATGTTTCACCTGGGCAAACAGGTAACTAAGAGGATTTTGATTACTCCACCCCTAACTGACTTTCGAAAGTATGGCTGCAAGGAATGAGAGCTAAAATAAATTTGCATTTCGGGTTCAGCTTTTGAAGGCCTGAAGCTGTCCTTTGCATTCAAAGTTGGAATCTCAATCTAAATGTAACCGTGGAACATTAACAAATGGATCGCTTGCTCATACAGGCAACCAAAACTAGGAAAAGCTGATTTAGCCTTGAAAAAACTGACAGCTCTAAACAGTCCTGAATATAGGCCTCATGACACACCAAAAGAAGGAGTTGCACTGAAAGTGCAGTAGGTCTACTCTGCTGCCAATATAAGACAACGAGATTTAGTAGTGTAAACTCAGGGAGCCAGCTCACAGACGCAATGGGAATAAACAACTTAAAGCCTCTGTTAAAATAGCAGACAGTGGCATGTCTGCATTAACTGTCCATTTACTATTATTACTAACAGTAATTTCTAGCCTATGTTGCTCTTTTGATCCTATTTTTTCATTCGATCCCGAGATGTGGGCATCGCTGGCAAGGCCAGCATTTATTGCCCATCCCTAATTGCTCTTGAGAAGGTGGTGATGAGCCGCCTTCTTGGACCGCTGCAGTCGGTGTGGTGGTGGTACTCCCACAGTGCTGTTAGGGAGGGAGTTCCAGGATTTTGACCCAGCGACAATGAAGGAACGGCGATATCTTTCCAAGTCAGGATGGTGAGTGACTTGGAGGGGAACTTGGAGGTGGTGGTGTTCCCATGCTCCTGCTGCCCTTGTCCTTCTCGGTGGTAGAGGTTGTAGGTTTCGGAGGTGCTGCCGAAGCTGCTTGTAGTTGATATAAAATTCATCACTTGTTGCAATCATTAAAATAAGATTAAAGTCCAGTAAAATGTGGTTTGTCAGAAATGACACAGCGAGCTAAATTATGTGTCCTCAGGTGGCTCTCATTGACTGCCATCAGTCTGGGGTTTGCAATTTATTATATTCTTGTTTATGAGTGTCATTCCTCACCTTTTCCTCTGAATATCCATCTAATATGGACAGTACAGAATCTCTCCATGGTTACTGCATGGTAACAAAGGAACCGCCATCACAAGCACATAAGCAAACTGAAAACAGCTTTCACCAAGTTACAAAACATAACCTGGCACTGCACTCACACAAAAGCAGCTCCCAACAATCCGCATCACACATCACAGTCTTACATTGTGTAAAGTACGAAACCTGGGAGTCTCTGTAATTTTTCTAAAACTAAGTAAAACTCATCACCGCACCAACCCCACTTCCCAATATTATTTCCAAACCCTGGCAATTCTGTAAGTTCAGTGACACATTGGCCCCGATATTTACGGGGAGGCGGGGAGGGAGCAGAGGCGTGTGTTTGCGGCGGGGAAATCCCAAAATGTCGGGAACGCGGAGGTCCTGACGAATTTAATGGCAGGGCCTCGTTAGCATTTTTTACTCCGCTGGGGTCGGTCCCCGGCAATCGGAAGCGATCGGAGCATGGTGGGGGGACTTGGAGTACAGCAGCGAGGAGGGAGGGAGGCAATGTGGAAAACTGCCCAGGTATGTCCTGTCCACAAAAAGCAGGACAAATCCAACCCGGCCAATTACCGCCCCATCAGTCTACTCTCAATCTTCAGCAAAGTGATGGAAGGTGTCATTGACAGTGCTATCAAGTGGCACTTACTCACCAATAACCTGCTCACTGATGCCCAGTTTGCGTTCCGCCAAGACCACTTGGCTCCCGACCTCATTAAGCCTTGGTCCAAACATGGACAAAGGAGCTGAATTCCAGAGGTGAGGTGAGAGTGACTGCCCTTGACATCAAGGCAGCATTTGACCAAGTCTGGCATCAAGGAGCCCTAGTAAAACTGAAGTCAATGGGAATCAGGGGGAAAATGCTCCACTGGCTGGATTCGTACCTAGTACAAAGGAAGATGGTTGTGGTGGTTGAAGGTCAATTATCACAGCCCCAGGACATCACTGCAGGAGTTCCTCAGGGCAGTGTCCTAGGCCCAACCATCTTCAGCTGCTTCATCAATGACCTTCCCTCCAACATAAGGTCAGAAATGAGGATGTTCGCTGATGACTGCAGTGTTCAGCGCCATTCGCAACTCCACAGATAATGAAGCAGTCCATGCCCGCATGCAACAAGACCTGGACGACGTTCAGGCTTGGGCTGATAAGTGGCAGGTAACATTTGCGCCACAGAAGTGCCAGGCAATGACTATCTCCAACAAGCGAGAGTCTAACCACCTCTCCTTGACATTCAATGGCATTACCATCGCTGAATCCCCCACTATCAACATCCTGGGGGGTCACCATTAACCAGAAACTTAACTGGACCAGCCACATAAATACTGTGGCAACAAGAGCAGGTCAGAGGCTAGGTATTCTGTGGCGAGTGTCTCACCTCCTGACTCCCCAAAGCCTTTCCACCATCTACAAGGCACAAGTAAGGAGTGTGATGGAATACTCTCCACTTGCCTGGATGAGTGCAGCTCCAACAACACTCAAGAAGCTCGACACCATCCAGGACAAAGCAGCCCGCTTGATTGGCACCCCATCCACCACCTTAAACATTCACTCCCTCCACCACCGGCGTACCGTGGCTGCAGTGTGTACCATCTACAAGATGCACTGCAGCAACTCGCCAAGGCTTCCTCGGCAGCACCTCCCAAATCCGCGACCTCTTCTACCTAGAAGGACAAGGGCAGCAGGCGCATAGGAACACCACCACCTCCAAGTTCCCCTCCAAGTCACACACCATCCTGACTTAGAAGTATATCGCCTTCATCGTCGCTGGGTCAAAATCCTGGAACTCCCTACCTAACAGCACTGTGGGAGTACCATCACCACACAGACTGCAGCGGTTCAAGAAGGCAGCTCACCACCACCTTCTCAAGGGCAACTAGGGATGGGCAAAAAATGCTGGCATTGCCAGCGACACCCACATCCCATAAGCGAATGAAAATACATTTTTTTAATTGCGGCATATTGTGGGGGGGTCGTTAGATCGCAGGGGGTCTGTTATCGAAAGGGAGGCAAATCACAAGGCGGCAGCAGGTTAGCTTGAGGGGCCGGGAGAAGCAGTCTTGTTCCTCCTGGCCCACAAGCAATGCTGGAATAGCACTTACTACTGAATCTGGCAGCTCCCGCCTCCCTTTAGCTGTCGGGTTTCTCAAGCCCTGGGAAACCTGGTCCGCAGCCATTAAATCCAAATGGCTCCCACAATCTGAGGAACGGAGCCTCATGTACATATTATAACGACAGACCCGCCTCTCCAGAGCGGGTTACCCGCCGCGGTTAAATAGGTACTTTCGTGCTGGGTCGGGGTTGGGTTTCGGATGAGGCGTTAAACCGAGGCTCTGTCTGCTCTCTCAATCAACATCACTAAAACAGATTATCTGGTCATTATCACAGTGCTGTTGGTGAGAGCATGCTGTGCGCAAATTGGCTGCCGCATTTCCTATATTACAACAGTGACTACACTTCAAGAAGTACCTCATTGGCTGTAAAGCGCTTTGGAACATCTGGTGGTTGTGAAAAGCGCTGTATAAAAGCAAGTCTTTCTTTCTTTAAATAAAGCTAGTTAATTCATCCACTCCAGGAAACATCCTCCTTATCTCAAAAAAGAGACTATAACCAGTTTTGGAGAAAATGCACCTTCACATAAGACAACTGCCAAGAATGCCTTATTAAGTTCATTTTAGGAAAAGAAAAAGGTTTTAAAAGTTGCCATTTAATAGCTCATTTGTTATATATAACTTATTTTGGGACAAAAACTAAATACACGTACCTGTAACTGTGATGCTCAGGATCTGTCAGCTGATCTTAAAACCTTTCTCCCTCAAGTTCATACACAAATAACAATGGGAGGACGTAGCGTCTGACTGTTTCTTTCAGGCTCCAGCTCGGACCTCCAAGCAATCTGATTGGTTCTAATAGGATTCTGTCCCATCCTTTAATCAATCTGATTGATTCTGACAGTCTCCTGTTCCACCATCCAACCAAACTAAATGATTCCAATACCATTCAATCCCACCCCAAGCGAAACTTATTTGTTTTGACAGCTTCCCTATTCCACCCTCCAAATAATCTGAATGCTACGGAATTAAGCTGAAGTAAAGTAAAGATTTACTATAAATGTTGCTCTGTTCATTCACTTATTGTTTAATGCTCTTCTGGCCAGCCTCCCATTTTCCACTCTACCTAAACTTCAGCTCATCCAAAGCTGTGTTGCCCGTATCCTGACTTGCGTGAAGTCCCATTTACCCATCACCTCTATGCTTGCTGACCTACATTGACTCCCAGTCCAGCAATGTCTCAATTTAAAAATTCTCACTGTTCAAAGCTGTCCATGGCCTCGCCCCTTCCTATCTGTGAAACCTCCTCCAGCCCTACAACCCTCCAAAAATTCTGCGTTACTCCAAGTCTGGCCTCTTGCACATTCCCAATTTCCTTCACCCCACCATTGACGGCCTTGCCTTCAGCTGTCTAGGCCCGAAGCTCTGGAATTCCCTGCCTAAACCTCTCCGCCTCTGTGCATCTCTCTCCTCCTTTAAGACACTCCTTAAAACCTATATCTTTGACCAAGCTTTTGGTCACCTATCCTAATATCTCCTTATGTGGCTCGGTGTCAAATGTTGTCTAATTACGCTCCTGTTAAGCACCTTAGGACGTTTTATTACATTAAAGGCACTATATAAATGCAAGTTGTTGTTGTTTAGAAAATAAAACAGCTTGCTGATTTATATTTGGCCTCAGCTCATTACAGTGTTAACGGGCAGCAATTCAGAAGATTGGAGAGGTGCGTATGGTGGGATGAGTGGTTTCGCAGTACCCAGCTCATACAACAATGGGTTTCATTGTTATAGCCCTTGAGTGTCCTTATCCTAGGACTAAACATTGGACAGTAGAGGTAAACTCCTGATCGTAAGGGAAGCGAGATCCATTTATGGGAGAGACAGGTGGCACTGAACCTGAGAGAATATCTAGTATAGACTTGAAATTTGTAACAGCACTGTTGGCACAGAGCTTTCACAACAGGAGCCTATATCCGGAAATCCGGGGGTGGAAATCAGTGCGCCGAATTTGTGATCCAAGCAATCTTCTGTCCAATTCTTTGTGTGCGCACGGAATTGGACATGCTGACTTTCACGCCCGAATTCCTGATATGCACTGGGAACATTAAATCATAAAATATACCCCATGATCTGAATGAGATTAATGTCACAAGAGGTCAACTAGACACTTAGGCCCCTGATATTTACTCGGTGCTGTGGAGAGAGTGGGAAGGATGTTCTTGCCATGGAGGGAGTGCAGCGAAGATTCACCAGACTGATACCTGGGATGGCAGCAATGACGTATGAAGCGAGATTGGGTCGATTAGGCTTATATTCGCGAGAGTTTAGAAGAATGAGAGGGGATCTTATTGAAACTTATAAAATTCTAACAGGACTCGACAGACTAGATGCAGGAAGGATGTTCCCGATGGTGGGGGAGTCCAGAACCAGGGGTCACAGTCTAAGGATAAGGGGTAAGCCATTTAGGACTGAGATGAGGAGGAATTTCTTCACCCAGAGAGTGGTGAACCTGTGGAATTCTCTACCACAGAAGGCAGTTGAGGCCAACTCATTAAATATATTCAAGAAGGAGTTAGATATATTTCTTAAGGCTAAAGGGATCAAGGGATTTGGGGAGAAAGCAGGGACAGGGTACTGAATTTGGATGATCAGCCATGATCTCATTAAATGGTGGTACAGGCTCAAGGGGCCAAATGGCCTACTCCTGCTCCTATCTTCTATGTTTCTAAGTTTCTATGTAAATAACCCAGTGAGTTGTGGTGAGGAAGAGATACCCATGAGTTGCAAATCACCACAAATTAACCTCATGAAACCGTCAGCTCGCCATCAACCTTCCAGTGAATTTCAAGAAATTGCTGCATTTGTGCTGTTAAAACAAATTAAACTAGTCGCAGAAAGTTAGGGCTGGTACTTAACGACATATGGACCTTTTTAATAACGAGATATATGTCCCTGCAATGCCACTCAACCTTTACGGCCCAGAAAGGGAATAATTAAACTGTGGAGCCTCATTCCTGCAGGTAGTAAATTGTTCCTAGAGGTTTTTTAAATTTAAAATTTAATTATTTTAATGCTTTTCTTACATTTCCTTTCTGTCCCTTTTTTCTCTCTCTCTTAATCCAATCTTTCTTCCCCTCTCTTTATTTCTCTTTCTGTAAATAATTTGATTCTAATTCTCCCTATTTCCTTCTCTGTTATTCTTCTGTTTCTTTCTCTATCCTTAAACCTTATTGGTGAAGGAGATAGACTGTCAGCTCCATCATTCACCAAGGTCCCAGATGCCCCGTTGACCTCATTATCAACTTGCACTTCCAGCAGTTTGAGGTGCAAACGTTTTTTGGGCGCAAGGGTGAGAAGAAAAGTCCAGCAATCGGGGCTCCTGACAGCATCTCCATGTCTCTGGCCTCAATTCGATCAAGCCGCCCGGTTTCCATCTCAAGCCCAGTCAGGAATCTGAGTGGGATCTTGGCATCCTGCTCCACTCTGAGCTCAAAATGTCCTCTGTTCTGTCACCAAAACTGATTTCTTCCACCTCCAGGACGTTGCTCGTCTCTGCTGATACCGCTCCTTCTGCTACTGAGCCTAGTCCATCATCTCAAGGCTTGACTTGTCCAAGGCTGTGCTATCTGACCTTCCCACATCAACCCTCGATAATTATTAAACTCCTCCAAGTCGCTGCAGTCCATGTCCTCACCTGCACTGAGTCCCACACTCCTATCCTTAAAACCCACCTTGTTGACCATGTCTTTGGTTCCTTGTCCCAGCCATTCCATTCCACTCCTCTTTCCCAATCGTATCCAATTTTTTTCCTTATTGTAAGTCACTTGGAGTCATCCTCCTGATGTGAGCAGCACTATAAAAATCCAAGTTGTTTTTGTTAAATAACCACTTTTGCGCTGATACACACCCAAAACCACTCTGCATCAGCAGAGACCTCAAAACCACTGTCCAGCAGGAGCTGGTGTTGTTTCAGAGCAGTGAGCATTTCTTCAAGTCTAAAAAACAAAAGTTGTGGGCCTACCAGAAAAAAAGTTTAAAGAGCTTTTTTTGAAGCTGGAAGCCAGATGTTTCTCTTACTAAGTAATTGTTTTTTTGTATAACTTAAAACTGGCTTTACTTCAATGTTACCTCATTAAATTAAACAGCAATTCTTGAATACAGCACAGTGAAGGGTAGCGGGGTTCGGTAAAGTGGCACAGCAGTATGGGGAACAGAGCATAGAGTATACTCGGAGGTAGGAGCCAGGGAGTAGAATGTAGTGGGATTCAAGAGTGATACAGCACAATGGGTATCCAGGAAGGAAAGGGTGAAGGGCGAGAGGGGCTGGGAAACATTGCACAGGGAGAGGGGATACTGGGAAAAATAACAGAGAGTAGGGAGTTTGGAGTACAACATAATGGGGAAATTGGGAAATAGTAGGGGTGAGGGAGGAGAGCTGTGTCCAGAATTTTCAAATTAAATTGACCTCGAGAGAAGTAGTGGTTCACCTTTTTAAAGGCACTAGCAGCATCGCGAATGATAATGGATGGTATTCTGAGTGATTCTTTTTTCCCCTGGACCTGATTTCCAGTCAGTAAACTGTATCTGTATTTGGTATGTTCAATTAGAAAAACTCACAAGAATTCTTCTGATGACTTGACAGCGATATTGGTTACTTATGAACCAAACCCTCATTTCCTGTTTGTAAAGCCCACCCTCTTTGTCCAATACTACTCGTGCCCAGTACAGACTGAGGGGAATGAGATAGGCGGACAAGCAACAAAACCCAATTCCCCGGTTTCTAACATAGGTACAGGTCTCTGAACAATAATATTCATGGAAACAAAAATTGGTAAATTTAAAGACTTTTTATGTTTTTCTTATGTTAGAAATCTTGGGGATAACTTCGACCAGCGTTCTCCCGATCTCCCACCATAACTTTGGTGGAAACCCTGAAAAAATGGCGTAGTTGCCCATTTTTAGCTCTTTACGTTTTGAGGGTTCCGCCGAATTTACAGCAGGAGATGGAGAGAGTCCCACAGAAATTCATAGTGCCCATTTTTAGTGATTCTCAACTAAATGGATTGACAAGCTAAGATGACAACCAAAAAAGGCTTTGTCACTGGCCGTAAACTAAATGGTAATGATGGAATGCAAAGACATCACCACGTAATTACCAGCTCATTTAAATATGCCAGGGAGCGATGGTGGAAAAATTGGGAGGGCACTAAATTGGGCAGTATTTATAGGAAAATCTGTTTTGTTGTGTCTTGTCTCTCTACTTAGTCACTAATGCACAGGCATGCACAGAACCACAAATGCACAGGCATGCACAGAACCACAAGAGCATCAAGCAAGTCATATTGCAATGCAAGGACCACATCGCTTAGGCAAAATAATGTGTGATATCCTCAGTAATTTGGCCATGCACAAACCAAGTAGGAATTACGCACTACAATGCACTTCACATAGTACTGGCAAATATTGATGAAGGTTTAAAGGTTTGGGGGGTTAAATTGGTTAGCCCCCGAAAACAGGCGCAGGGATCATTATGTGCGATTAACCCTCGCCTGTTCACTGTAATGCAAACATTGTGCTGCCTGCTCATTATCATGATTGCTGTGTGCAGCTATGCTCCCCACGCTATTCATTGGCTGCACGCATCAGTAGGGGGCCCAATATCGTTAGTGCCTAGAATTACTTAAAGCTAGCCTGCACTACTTAAAGCTGGCCTGCACCTCTTAAAGAGAGGTGCATTGTGGCTGGAATAGGTGCTGGGAGTCGTTCTACAAGTGAATCTGACCTGGGAAAGAGTGAAGAATGGCTGGCAATGGAAGAGAGCAGGCACCTAGGTTTTCAGACGCTGCCCTGGAGGTCTTGGTTGAAGAGGTGGAACAGAGGAGAGATGTCCTGTATCCTCAAAGGGGCAGGAAGCCCTCCAAACACTTGCTCAGAAGGTAGGAAGCGATAGCTACGGAGGTCAATGCCAGGAGTATAGCTCGAAGAACATGGATGCAGTGTAGGAAGAGGTTTAATGATCTCACACGAGTGGTCAAGGTCAGTGAATGCATCTTCAAATGCCATATCCTACCAACTGCACCACTAGTCTCAGCCACTGCTCAATGCACCACACCCCCATCACTCACCTACCAACAATCTCTATCGATCAGGACTCATACGTAACATTCATATACTTCACCTCACCCTCACACACTTAGCACTGTTGCAAGCCTCAAACCCACATCTCACAGCTTGCACACACTGCCAGCTATTCAACCAGGACAGCCACATCACCCAAACTGATTGCACGACACTCACTGACACACTTCCCTCTCTCTTGCAGGAGAAGGTAGTATACAACCGGAGGCAGCAGGAACTAACCGGAGGGGGAGAGACGCGCCTGCATATTCTAACCCCCATGGAGGAGACGGTGCTGGCCATTATGGGAAGGGCCATTGCTGAGGCCGTGGCCACCAGTAGGGCTGAAACCATTGAAGATAAGGGTATCCACACAACTAATCCTCATTCTCTCATCCCACTTCTCCCTCATCCCACAATCTCTTCTGATTTACAAGCTGCTGATGGTGTAAGCATGGACTTCTTACTTTCTCCTCTCCCCTCACCACAACTGTACACGTGGCACTTTTTCAGCTTTCCAGGAACTGCAACCTGCCCAGGCAGTGGAGGAAGAGCAAGAAGACAGTGAAGATGAAGACACACCGTCACTTGATTTCACACTCGCAGCCATCAGCACAGATACTGATACTGCGCGTAATTTAGAGGATAGGATACAGGCGGGTTCTGCACGTGATGAGACATCCGGCACAAGTGCGCTGCAGACAGGGCAGGGGGAAAGGATAGCGCAAGTGCCAGCTCACCGGAGGGCGAGGTCACACACTAGTTCTGCTGCAGAGGACTCAGATGATGAATTTGAGCCTAGAGAAGAAGGCTGATGGGTATACGCACCCAAATGCTTGATGGATTGGGATGACGGCCAGAAAGCCTGCATTCAATGTCAAGGAGCATGGAGGAGACCGGCACCAACTTGGCGCAGGGCTTTGCAGAGTTTGGAGCCCATCCTTTTCAACATGGAATGGTGGCTATATCCATCAGTACACCTGTGGAACCACGATGCAGTGTCTGATGGCTGATGTCTCAGCTCCAATTGCAGCACAAGCAGCAGCCACCCAATGTCTGAGAGCTGCAGTGGAAGCTCAGACTGCTGTCATGTAGGCTCAGCTTGCTAGCATGCAAGCTCAGACTGCTGTCATCATGACTCTGAAAACCACTGTTCAGCAAACTGCTTTCCAACGGAGTGCTAGGATTGCAGAGTCGCTGCCCCGGGAGAGTGGCAGTGGCTCCATGGAGTACGAACCTGTTGTACTCTCTCCGGATGACACCATTTGTGCTCCCACTCTTGTCACTCCGCCAGTGCCCTTGCTGTTGCCTGTCACCAGCCAGCCCAGACTGCTGCAGCCAGGCCTTCTAGGTCCAGAGCTGCTCGAGGTCGCTCTCCAAGGCCATCTGCATTCCTCTCCACTGAAAGTCACCAGCCTTCTACCAGCCATGCTGTAGCCACTGGGGAAGCACCTCGTAGGAGCTCTAGGACAGGCAAAGACACATGGAAGAGGCACTAAGGCAATGTGCAAGGATGATTACTTTATTTTTGTATGCACTATGGCATGATTTAATTTATAAATTTGGATTGGAACGTGTATTTTGTGTTGGCTTTTATTTTTGCATTGTGGAAAGAGGATGATGTGATGGTCAGTGACAAAGGAAAGGTAAGGAGTGTGGGACTGTTGTTGAATGGGGAATTGGGGTTGAGGTTACTGGTATCGCTCATTAATTATTTGTTCACATAAAGCCTGGGTAGAAAGGAGCTGTCTAGGTTGCAGCCTCCCTTCCTCCTCTGCCACCTCCTCCTCCTCCTTCTCGTGCTCCTGCTCCTCAGCGTCTCGCCTGATAGGTGGTGGCAATAGCTGTTCCCTCATGGTGGCAAGGTTGTGTAGCATGCACAACACCAAAAGTCTTGAGACCCACTCAGCCAAGTACTGCAGGGCTCCTCCAGAGCGGTCCAGGCAGCGGTATCGTTGCTTCAGGACACCAATGGTCTACTCTTATCAGATCCCTTGTGGCAGCATGGCTTTCATTGTATGCCTGCTGTGCACGTGTGCGTGGGTTGTGGACTGGAGTCATGAGCTATGTCGTCAGCGGATAACCCTTGACGCCAGCAGCTACCCTTTGGTTTGCCGTGGTGTTTGAAATACAGCTAGTACAGAGGATAGCCCTTCTGCCCCCCCCTCCTCCTCCCTCTTCTAGCAGCTTGTCCTGCTCTGTGTGCCCTCTCTTCATTCTCCCAGTCATGCTCAATGCTAAGAGGAAGGCCTACTAGTCCATCCATGTCTGGGAGCAACTGGTCCGTGCAGAAGCCTTTACGTTAACAAAAAAAGTACTTCAGCACCTGCCACACCACTCCCTGTACACTATTGAAACTTTAACCAAATATAGAAAGCACCCAAACCTCGCAGAATTGCAGCAACAGCCAGAAGAAATAAAGCAGCAACTAACCTGTAGTAATTGATGATCCCTCTAAATAGCGCTGTTGAGAGGTCCTTCATGCTGCTTAACGTCGTGTTCAGCTGTGCGAGGTTAAGAGAGGGTGTAGGCTGGAGCGTGGAGTTCCAAAATGGCAGCTGATTGACACCAGCTCTGCACGCTGCCGGCGGACTTTAAAAATATGGCGTCCGGTGCACTTCCCATCGGAAGTGTGCGTGCACGCCACGGACATCATTTTGGATGCTGAAGGGGCTTCGTAGCATCCAAAAAAACAGGCGCTGCTGAACCCACTTTCATTCCCCAGATGTTGACAGCAATTTCGAAGCTTAATGAGTCATGAGGCTCTTAAAGTCTGTAGCTCAATTATTTTCATATGCTTACTCTGTGGTCAAACAGCCTAAAACTTTCAGAATTGGAAAGAACGCTTCAAGGCAGAAGTCTGTTAGAAAAACATTGGGAGATTAAAATTGCACTTTCCAGATTTAGCATAATCATTTAGGAGTGATTTATTCCAAGGACTAGCATGCATTTTTAGAAAAGCCAGTGTTTCTTTTATAACCTATTTTGCGCCCCTCCCTGTGGCTGTGTATTACACAAACAAGGTTCCAGCACACAAAGCTTCTTTTGTAATGAGTCATTGCACTTGCAACCATTATATAGATTTTGCAGGCTCTTTTAACTCAGAGGATTCATGGGTCATCACAAATATCCCTATAATTTATTTTAACCAAACAAATTGTTACTGATCAATATATTTGAAGGTTTATGATTTTCATAGACATTTTCCATACATTAGATGCAGATTATTTCTTAATTCCTTCGCCCCACCTTCAGCTGCCTTGGCCCTAAGCTCTGGAATTCCCTCCCTAAACCTCTCCTCTTTCTCCTCCTTTAAGATGCTCCTTAAAACCTACCTCTTTGACCAAGCTTTTGCTCACCTGGCCTAATATCTCCTTATGTGACTCGGCATCAAATTTTGTCTGATAACGCTCCGGTGAAGCATGTTTTACTATGTTAAAGGCCCTATATAAATGCAAGTTGTTGTCAATTCACCTGTAGTAATATAGAAACATAGAAACATAGAAGATAGGAGCAGGAGTAGGCCATTCGGCCCCTCGAGCCTGCTCCGCCATTCGATGAGATCATGGCTGATCATCCAAACTCAGTACCCTGTACCTGCCTTCTCCCCATATCCCTTGATACCTTTAACTTTAAGAAATATATCTAACTCATTCTTGAATATATTTAATGACTTGGCCTCAACTACCTTCTGTGGTAGAGAATTCCACAGGGTCACCACTCTCTGGGTGAAGAAATTCTTCCTCATTTCTGTCCTAAATTGCTTACCCCTTATCCTTAGATTATGACCCCTGGTTCTGGACTCTCCAACCATCGGGAACATTCTTCCTGCATCTAGTTTGTCCAGACCTGTCAGAATTTTATATGTTTCGATGAGATCCCCTCTCATTCTTCTATACTCCAGCGAGTATAAGCCCAATCGACCCAATCTCTCCTCATATGTCATTCCTACCATCCCAGGTATCAGCCTTGTGAATCTTCGCTGAACTCCTTCCATGGCAAGAACATCCTTCCTCAGATAAGGCGACCAAAACTGCACACAGTACTCAAGGTGTGGTCTCACCAAGGCCCTGTACAACTGCAGCAGGACATCCCTGTTCCTATACTCAAACCCTTTCGCTATGAAGGCCAACATACCATTTGCCTTCTTCACCGCCTGCTGCACCTGCATGCTTACCTTCAGCGACTGGTGCACAAGGACACCCAGGTCTCGTTGCACTTCCCCTTCTCCCAATCTATTGCCGTTCAGATAATAGTCTGCCTTTCTGTTTTTGACACCAAAGTGGATAACCTCACATTTATCCACGTTATATTGCATCTGCCACGCTTCTGCCCACTCACCCAACCTGTCCAAATCATCCTGGAGTTTCTCGGTATCCTCCTCGCAGCACACACTCCCACCCAGCTTTGTGTCATCTGCAAACTTGGAGATATTACATTTAGTTCCCTTATCTAGATCATTAATGTATATTGTGAATAGCTGGGGTCCAAGGACCGATCCCTGCGGTACCCCACTAGTCACTGCTTGCCACTCGGAAAAAGACCCATTAATTCCTACTCTCTGCTTTCTGTCCGCCAACCAGTTCTCTATCCAAGTCAATACCTTGCCCCCAATCCCATGTGCCTTAACTTTACACGCTAATCTCTTATGCGGGACCTTATCGAAAGCCTTTTGAAAGTCCAAATACACCACATCTACTGGTTCTCCCTTATCTATTTTCCCAGTTACATCCTCAAAAAGTAATGAAGTTCCAATGTCAATCCTCTGTACAAATGTCATTGGGGCTATGTTTAACAATCAATGATGTTGGGGTTATGAATGTTTAGTGCCCTTGTACTACATTCCTCTGTGCACTATATATGGGCAAGCATTAACCTTTTTATTTTAAGACCCAGGGTTTGCAGGAAGATGGGAGTTACCAGGGAGTTGAGGGTGGGAAGAGAATGTCAGAGAGGTAGCCAAGATGGGCATCTGAGAGAGAAGGTGGAACTGAGGAGAGACTAGGTGAGTGTAGCCAGGAGGAATCAAGGTATTGGGGTTAGAATATGGGAGAGAATGAAAGGGACCTTAGTCTGAGAGAGAGATGAAAGAGCATTGTGCATGGGAGTAATCATGGAGTGTGGGAGCATCAGTAGTCTATGACCAGTAGATGGCATTTAAGTCTGGGTGGCCCCTGGGAGGACTGTTGACTTTAGGGAGGGGGAACGAGGGGATGGGACATAGGAGTACTCATAAGTGGGCTATGAAACCACGGCACACTGGCGGAGAGGTTTGTGCTTGGTGAGTACTTGGGCTGGGAGCACTTTAGGAGGAGTCTGGAGTACATGAGAACTGGGGAGGTTGGGGATCTGGGTGAACTGACTGCACAAGGGTCTGTGGGAAGGTAATGGGAGGATTGGGGCACTGGAGGGATCTGGGCGCATGAAGCACTGAGTTCTAAGAGCACTGGAGAGGGCTGGGGTGTGGATCTGATGGGGATGGATGGGCGGTGCATGCAGGAATGTAGATTAAGGTTTGAAACTATGTTAGAACAAGTTTAATCATTCTATTGTGAAATAATGATTTTTTTAATGTTTTTGTTATGTTTGAAACCCTTTAGCCCTGGATATTTGAGTTTGTCAGTAAGAAATTTAGAAATTTCCAAAAACTGTGATGTCAAAGACCAAAGTGCAATGTGAGGGGCATGAAATGCAAACTATTGTACCAGCAGACTATTGATAGACTGCAACTAAATAGATGTACAGATAAACATTTTAAATGTGCTTCAATATACATACAGCTGCTGTATGTATATTGAAGCACATTTTTAAAGTTTATCTGCTAATCCTGTACTTAGTGCTGATGTTGCTGTTGAAACATTTTTTTTTTCTGAATATATTTCCAGTGAATAATTTTTCCCAAGTCTGACTCACACACCCAAATAGTATCACTCGTGGTGGCTTGGCTGTGATCCAGTTGAATTAAATTATGTATAATCAAATTCACTGCCTGCATTTTGCATCTGACATTTTATTTTCCACTGCATGTAGTATTGTGATGGGCCACAATTGTGAATCCTTGTTCATGCTATGCGACTTTTAATCAGTGTTACATATCTGATGACACTTTCTTCAAAAAAATTACTTAATAAGGTGCCAACAAAGAAATACCCTTCCCAGTATATTTATCGTGAATTCAATTCCTGCAACATATCCTGATTGTTTTATTCTGCAGAATGAACCTCTGATTTGTGAAGGAATAAGCCATATAACCTAATCAGAAAAATACACCATTCTATGAAAAAATTCCGGCCTTATTAAAACATGACAAACTGGGTTTGAAAATCTAGAAACCTAACTTATGAAAAAGCTGTAACAGCATTCTGGCCATAGAGATAAGATAGTTGTTGACACTGAATCAATAACCTTATTGAAACAGAAGGTTAAAGGCTCCTGACAGTCTGAATCTTTGGGAACAAAGGTTCACCCTGTACAAGGTGTTCTAATTTACACTTCGTAAAGAAGCACAAACATCTGCCTTAGTAAAAATGACATCAAATAAAGCGCACCTGCTGTTACACCATTTTTAATGGTAAGCTTGGAACACCTAGAGGAGAGATATGGTTCTGTAATGCTACCAGCTGAGGTGACTAAGAATTGCAGAAGTCAGCAGAAAAATGACTAGAGATAATTAGCTTACATCAGCAGAAAACCTTATACAGAAAGGGTATAAATATTGAACTCTCAAATGGGATAGTAGACTCGCTGTAAAGGGGCAAAGCGATTCTCGGCTTCAGAGTCAGGCTCTGTAAATCTACAACTCTTTGTACCTCGAGCATCAAAGGTACTGTATTTGATTTTGGTGGATATCCTGAATAAAACTAAGAACTGTAAAACTGTAGCGAAGTTAAGATTTGAGAGTAGGATCTCTGATAATAAGATTGTAAAGCTTTCTCATTTTGGAACTGTTAATGTTGCGATTGATTCACCAACTGTAAATTACATGTCGGTTCTTTAATAAATCTATATATTTTTAGAATTGTCTCACATAATACTTCTGTATCAAACTTGCAAACTCAGGGCTGGATTTTCATTGACCCGTGGAGGCGGGTTTGGAGGCGTGTGGGGGGTTAAAATTGCGAAAACTGGCGGGCGGGCACAAGTCCGCCTCCACGCAATTTTCATTAAATCGTGTCTGCTGGTCCCGACTCCGTCCCGCCTCTAAGAGATGGGATAGGTTGTTAAGGCCCTTAACAAGCACTAAATTGGCTCTATAATGCCATTTTGAAAGGCCTTTGTGATTTTAACCCTTGTTCTACATGAAGCACGCCTGTTCTGAAGCACGATTGTGAAATCTGGTGGGAGCATCTATCTCTCTCTCTCTCTCTCTCTCTCTGTGGTACAAAAATATCTGGGAGCAGACTTAGGGCTGCTGCTGCTCATTTTGCATCCAGGTCCTCTCACAGCAAAGGCCAGGCAGTCTTTGCAGACCTTCAATGCAGCAGCAATGATGATATCATCAGAGGCGACTTTCAGACTGAAAACACTGATTGGTTCATGAGTTCCCACATGCTGGAACTCAATTGTCCAATTAGGTGAAAATTGCATCAATCTCCCACATCCAATTGCAGTCGGGTGGATAACACGAAAAGTGGATAACACGACCCCAACCCGCCCCAGTATCAAAATCCAGCCCTCAATCTCTGTACACTCTTTGGTGAGGAGTTGCAGAATTCTGGGGGAGTTTTCCGGACCCTCATAATATCCGGAACGTTACAGTCTAGCTAAACTTATTAAAAGTGCTATCTGGAGGATGGTAACATTTTCAGGTTGTTCCTTTCCTTTAGGGAGAGATAGCCCGGACCTTTAGACCCAATTAAGCGTCTTTAGGATTCGGTTACCTCAAACTTTAGTTGAAAGTGAACGTCTGAGAAATACGCCTGATCCGGGGTAGCCCTAAAGGGGCTAGGACTAGTAATTATCCCTTCAATTTAACTTGAAATTATTGCAACATAGTCTTTAATCCATGGGCATCAACAATCACATCGGGCATTCCAGCTACCAATGTCCACAAAACAAATGTAATAAAATAAATCCTGTGTACTGCTCTGTATACATTATTAAAAACTGGTGGATCTTTTATGGTGTTGTTCACAGTAAATCAAAGGATACAGCGGATGAGAAGTGATGGTCCAACATTACATTTTAGGTGTCAGCCCTGTCTCAGTGGGTAGCACTCTTGCCTCCGAGTCAGAGGTTGGGGGTTCAAGTCCCACTCCAAAGACTTGAACACAGAATCTAGGCTGACACTCCAGTATCATACTTAACCCTCAAACAATGTTCACTAAAACAGATGATCTGATCATTATCACAGTGTTGTATGTTGCACCTTGCTGTGCACAAATTGGCTGCCATGCTTCCTACATAAATATATAAATGCAAGTCTAATTTTCTTTCGGGTTAAGGTTGAAGGTGGGAGGCTGATTAGAGGATTTTGTGCATTCTGGTGGTGTTTGTGGAGGACCTGGAAAGGCATGGTGGCCTGAAGTGGGTGAAGAATCAGTAAGTAATGGGGATTAGGGTGGGGCTGGTATAGGGAGAAGGAGGACGCTATGAGTGCTGAGGTTGGGGCTCAGATAGGGAGCAGGAGAGTGAACAGTGGATGGAAGTGGGATGAGGCTATGGGACTGAGGTTGGAGTGTAGATGAAGAATGGGACTGTGACGTGCTAGAGGGGGAAAAAAAACCAGTTAGCTGAGGGTGAACAGAGGGGATGGGAAATAGGAAAAGATTGTTTAGGGAGTAAGGCTGAAAAAAAAGTGATTGAGATTGAAGCATGGGACCAGGAAGAGGCTGGAGGAAATGTTAAACAAAAATAATTGTGATGCAGAGCAGGATAGAGAAGGGGAGGTAAGTAAAAAAAAAGAATAAGGCTGCAGCAATGGAATAAAGACTCAAGGCCCAGAACATTCAGGGTGAGAGCAATACAATCGGGTGGGGGCAGCAAGGCTAGATGGAATTATGGCTTGAATGGTGAAGAAAAAGCTGGGACAACTGACAGTGGGGCCCAAAGCAGTGCAGATAAGCTGGACCAAAGTTAGCAGAACTGTGAGAGGCAGTAAAGAGGAGGAGGGAAGTGAAGAGAAGCAGCTGGTTGGGAAGCAAAAAGTGGCAATGGGTATCTGCAGGCAGCAGGAGGCTGCAAGAAGCGGCGAACTGAAGGAAGAAGGATGGAGGAAGAGCAGGTGCCAGAGTGTGCTGAAGGGGGCCGCCAAATCCCTAAGGTACAATGCTTTTAATGTGAAGGGTTACCCTGTGCTCATTTCCTGCAACACAGAGTCCTTCTAAGGGTCTTTTCTCCCTACCTGTACCTCTCAATGCTCCCTGGTCAGAGGGTGTAACCACAGATAATATCATCCTTACATAGAGGTAAATACAAATTACAACACAGAAAAGGATCATTCAGCTAAACCAGACCACGCTGGTGTTTATCGTCCACATAAGTAGTAGTCCTAATCCCATATCCCTTTATTCCCCCTTCCTTCAACCATCTATCTAACCTATTCTTACATGTTGACATGGTCTCTGCTTCAATCACTAATGCTGATAGTACATCCCACAGTCTTGCAACCCTGTTGCATTTATGTCAATGTCCCCTCAACCACTGGAAACAGTCTCTTTCTATGTATTCTGTCGCATCACCTCATAATTTTAAACACCCCTATCAATTCACACTATAACCCCCTCTGATCTAATGAAAACTGCCCCAGATTTTCAAATTCTTCATTGTATTTGTATTTCTTCATACCAGGCAGCATCCTAGTGAATCTTAGCTGTGTCCTTTCTATTACCTCAACATCCTGCTTCTGTGTGGGGTCTAAAACTGCACACGGTACTCCAGCTGTGGTCATCACCAGTATGTTGACCTTTGGGTAAGCTCTCTTCCCCCCTCCTCCCTGCGACACCCCTCTTCTGTCATCAGGGGAATGTTACCATGGATTTGTAGCCTGTAATATGATTTCCCAGGCTTTGCCAACTCTGGAACAGCCCTCAGGCTAGTCTGAAGTCATCCCTCCCCGTTGTTTGTAATGGAACCAGATGCTCCCTGTAACTAACACCACCTGAGTGGCATAGCAGGAAGGGAGATTCTATCAAGGGAGGATATCTATGGTGGTGCTAAAAGTGATAATTAAAAACAAACTTCAAAGAAATACCTGGTAAAAATATTGTTTTCTTACCGTAACATAAAAAGGTACGTACTTTATAAAAAAAAGTACTCCCTCCAAGATGTCTGTCGTTGCTTCCCAACTCCCAAAGTGGTTGGTGTTACACACACATATATGGATATATGTATGGGCAGTTGATCAGCCTGTGCTGTAGATAACTCTTTAACTTCGTTAATATCTAAATTAGCTGCTTCTAGCTAGCAAGTCAGCTTGTGACACACACCACTGCCAGAACGCAAAATGAAAATAATAATATAATGCAATGAAACGCAAAGAAGGAAAGAAAGAATTTATATATTTATAGAGCATGTTTTGTGGCATCAGGAAGTTCCAAAGCACTTCACAGCCAATTAAGTACTTTTGAAGTACTGTTGTAATGTAGGGAAACATAGCAGTCAAATTGCGCACAGCAAGGTCCCACAAACAACAATGAGATAAATGACCAGATTTTGCGATGTTGGTTGAGGGATAAATATTGGGCCGGAAACCTCGAGAAGTCCCCTGCTCGTTTTCCAATAGTGCCATGGGATCTTTTACATCCAGGTGAGAGGGCAGATAGGGCCTCGGTTCAATGTCTCATCCAAAAGATGGCACCTCCAACAGTGCAGCATTCCCTCAGTACTGCACTGAAGCGTCAGCCAAGATGATGTGCTCAAGTAGCTGCAGTGAGGCTTGAAGTCATGACCTTCGGACTCAGAATGAGAGTTTTATCGTTGAGCCAAGACTGACAAAAACTGTGGAACATTGTTGACAGTGAAATAACCCTGATTAATTTATCATGTAACTCAATGAAATTACATTTCATTTGCAGTGAAACATCTACCTTGGAACAGCAAAATTCTGAACACCAGTTTGCTATTCTTTAACCCAGAATGAACAGTGAAATACATCTGACAGACCAGTGAAACTGGTGTTTCCAGTTAGAAAGTATTTAATCAGTTTCAGTGCACAAATAACTTTATTAATGTACATTTTCAAGTTCAATTATAGAAATAGTCTCAGAATCACAGTATGTTTTTTCAAAGTGTGACGTTACTATCACACACTCACAGAGCCACAGAATGTGTCACCTTCTCTTGGTTAGATCATCTTTTAATCCCAAGTTTGATAAATGTCATACGTGCAACAAATTCCAATTGAGCTGACAGCTAACTGAAACTTGGAGCTGGCTGTTTTCCCCTGTCGTCAAACAAACTAGTAATCCTAAATCAGTCTGCTCCCAAAACACTAATATTTGGTGATAAACAAGCAAGGTTTTGTGATAAGGAATTGCATTAAGGAGGCGCCATGATATGAATGTAGGAGGTATGATCAGTAAGTTCGCAGATGACACAAAAATTGGTGGAGTGGTAAATAGCGAGGAGGGAAGCCTCAGGCTACAGGACGATATAGACGGGTTGGTCAGATGGGCAGAACAGTGGCAGATGGAATTTAACCCTGAAAAGTGTGAGGTGATGCATTTTGGGAGGACTAACAAGGCAAGGGAATACACAATGAATGGTAGGATCCTAGGAAGGACAGAGGATCAGAGGGACCTTGGTGTGCATGTACATAGATCCCTGAAGGCAGCAGGACAGGTAGATAAGGTGGTTAAAAAGGCATATGGGATACTTGCCTTCATTAGCCGAGGCATAGAATATAAGAGCAGGGAGGTTATGATGGAGCTGTACAAAATGCTAGTTAGGCCACAGCTGGAATACTGTGTGCAGTTCTGGTCGCCACACTATAGGAAGGATGTGATTGCATTGGAGAGGGTGCAGAGGAGATTCACCAGGATGTTACCTGGGCTGGAGCGCTTCAGCTATGAAGAGAGACTGGACAGGCTGGGGTTGTTTTCCTTAGAGCAGAGAAGGCTGAGGGGGGACCTGATTGAGGTGTACAAAATTATGAGGGGCATAGATAGGGTAGATAGAAAGGAACTTTTCCCCTTAGTAGAGGGGTCAATAACCAGGGGGCATAGTTTCAAGGTAAGGGGCAGGAGGTTTAGAGGGGATTTGAGGAAAAACTTTTTCACCCAGAGGGTGGTTGGAATCTGGAACTCACTGCCTGAAAGGGTGGTAGAGGTAGGAATCCTCACAACATTCAAGAGGCATTTAGATGAGTACTTGAAACGCCATAGCATACAAGGCTACGGACCAAGTGCTGGAAAATAGGATTAGAATAGACAGGGCTTGATGGCCGGCGCGGACATGATGGGCCAAAGGGCCACTTTCTGTGCTGTATAACTCTATGGGGTAGAAATTAGGTCGCGCCCCATTTGGGGCGCAAATATCGTCTGGACGCAAATATTAGCGCCTGGCGCTAATTATCGGCACTGACTGGAAACTTCACTTTTACCGCCCCGGGAGGTGAGTGGAGCGCTAAAGCAGGCGCTGCACACCTGTCTTAAGGCGCAAAGGCCAAGGAGTGAGGCGCTACCTCAGAGCGCTGGCGAAGCTCATGTAATGTCAGTCAGCAATGGAACACACACACAATGGCACGGGCCAGTTCTTAAAGGGGATGGTTAATCTTGCTTTCCATCCACATCCTGTTCATTGCAGCCTTGGATAATCATAATTTAATAGGACAAAGTCAGCATGGTTTTACGAAGGGGAAGTCATGTTTGACAAATTTGCTGGAGTTCTTTGAGGAAGTAACATATAGAGTGGATAAAGGGGAACCAGTGGACGTAGTGTATTTAGACTTCCAAAAGGCATTTGACAAGGTGCCACACAAAAGATTATTGCTTAAGGTAAAAAATCACAGGATTGGGGGTAATATTCTGGCATGGATAGAGGATTGGCTATCTAACAGAAAGCAAAGAGTTGGGATAAATGGTTCATTCTCAGACTGGCAATCAGTAACTAGTGGTGTTCCACAGGGGTCAGTGCTGGGTCCCCAACTCTTCACAATCTATATTAACGATTTGGAGGAAGGGACCAAGTGTAACATATCAAAATTTGCAGATGATACAAAGATGGGAGGGAAAGTAGTGAGTGAGGAGGACATAAAAAACCTGCAAGGGGACATAGACAGGCTAAGTAAGTGGGCAGAGATTTGGCAGATGGAATACAACACTGGAAAGTGTGAGGTGATGCACTTTGGCAGGAAAAATCCTAGAGCAATTTATTATCTTAATGGCAAGAAACTGGAGAGTACTGAAGTGCAAAGGGATCTGGGGGTCCTGGTGCACGAAACTCAAAAGGTTAGTATGCAGGTGCAGCAAGTGATTAAGAAGGCAAATGGAATGTTGGCTTTCATTGCTAGGGGGATAGAATATAAAAATAGGGAGGTATTGCTTCAGTTGTACAAGGTATTGGTGAGACCGCACCTGGAATACTGCATACAGTTTTGGTGTCCTTACTTAAGGAAAGACATCCTTGCTCTCGAGGCAGTGCAAAAAAGGTTCACTCGGTTAATCCCGGGGATGAGGGGGTGGTCATATGAGGAGAGGTTGGGTAGATTGGGACTCTACTCATTGGAGTTCAGAAGAATGAGAGGCGATCTTATTGAAACATATAAGATTGTGAAGGGGTTGGATCGGGTGGATGCGGGGAGGATGTTCCCGATGACGGGTGAGACGAGAACTAGGGGACATAGTCTTAGAATAAGGGGCTGCTCTTTCAAAACTGAGATGAGGAGGAACTACTTCACTCAGAGGGTGGTAGGTCCATGGAATATGCTGCCACAAAAAGCTGTAGAAGCTACAACATTAATTAAATTTAAAACAGAAATAGACAGTTTCCTAGAAGTAAAGGGCATTAAGGGTTACGGGGAGCGGGCAGGAATTTGGACATGAGTCTAGGTTCGGATCGGTCATGGCCCTGTGGGTAGTGGAGCGGGCCCAGGGACTGTGTAGCCTGATTCTGCTCCTATTTCGTGTGTGCAATTCTGTTAGATGCAGGAGATGGTTCTGTGATAGATAGTAGATTGGCGGTTAGGATCAGATCAGCCATGATCTTATTGAATGGCGGAGCAGGCTCGAGGGGCCGATTGGCCTACTCCTGCTCCTATTTCTTATGTTCTTATGTTCTTAAAGAACAATGGAGAGTACCAGGCAAAGAGCTCAGAGTGCAGCCCCCACAGTCTCTGCTAAATCGATACAAGGAATGGCAAATCAAAATGAACCTGCAAAGTGCTGCTCAGTACCCAAAACTCCTTCACACAACGTTGAATCTCTCCAGAAGTCTCTCACTCTCTCTCTCAGAATGCATAGTTCAAAAATGCCACCAACAATAAAAGACAGGAAGAGGCCCCCTTTAAATAGCGCCCCCCCCAGCCCCACAGCGATTGATAGCATTCCAGTCTTCTGGTCGTTGGATGCGCCAGGCGGTAAGGCAGGGGGCGCCACTCAATTTCCGCTCCGGGGCGCCACAAGGGCGTTGCACCATGGAATGACGTCACAATCTGCGCGCGCAGGTGGTCGCAGCGGTAAAGTTTAGCGCCACCGCACAATGTCAAGTTAAGTTCCCGAGCGGCGCAAACATCGCTGCGCCCGGGCGTTAGCGGCTTTGCGCCCCATTAGCGCCCTCTTAAGGCGCTAACGGGAGGCGCAACCAACTGAATTTTTACCCCTATGACTCTATAAACATAGGAATAAAGGAACTGAAGGAGGCAATTCAGCCCCTCGAGCCTGTTCCGCCATTCAATTAGATCATGGCTGATCTGTGCTACAGAGGTAGGACACAGGCTTGGCTCCAAGATATTGCATTTGATGAATTCAAGGTAACAGTGTTGTCACGTACCATAAATTTACCATCAGAGTTAACCAACATTGATAGATTAGTGCAAGTATTATTAGTATTGCCTCAAATTGTTTTCCAATCCTGACACCGAGGTGAGGCATCGAGAGGTATGATGTATTTATATTACAGCACTGCTGTTGGCATCCCTCACTTCAGCAGCAGTATTGTAATATAAGTGAGGTGGCCCTGGTGGCTCTGGAGTAGCAGCTCAAGAGGCAGCTTCAGTGGTTCTCTTGGCTGTCAGGCGACCACTGTGGTTTTTGCATTGCTGGTTTATACGGGCCTTCACCTGACACTGGGAACTGGTTCTACAGCCAGGAAATTAAGGTTGCATTCATGCCTTTTCAATAACTGTGCGTGCATAGCTTTGCAGAATTTTTTTTTACGGTCCTATCCGATTGCTGACATTGGGCCGGATATTCCGATCCCTACGGGTGTGTACGCGCTGTGTACCCACCCATAGGGACATTGGAAATGCCGGTTTCAGGCATGCACAGCGCATGCGCTGGAAACCGGCATTTCCGATCTGTCAAGAAAGCTCTTGACAGATCCTCCGGCTGCCCGGGAGAAGGGCCTCTGCGGGCGGATAGTTCCGCTTTTTGGAGACCCTCTGCCCGCAGAAAACCCTTACAATTCTTGCACCTGGCAAAAGCAGGCGTAAGGCCTGCTTTTACCAGGATAAGAGTTGAAAAAAGTTTTTTTTTTTTTAAATTTCCACTGATTTATCATTTAAAAATACTTTAAAAAAAGTAAGTTTATTTTTAGCCCAGTAAAAAACTTTAATTATTTTTTTCAAAAATTTAAAGTTTTGATTAAAATAGTTAATTTATTTGTACTTTCAAGTCATTTTAAAAATGTGATTTTTTTTTAATTTATTTAAAGTTTTACTATGTTTTGGGGGTGATCTCCATTTATATATTTGACAGGTCTTCCTGTCAAATGTATGAAGGGAGATTCCCTTCTCTGATTGGCTCCCCATGGCCCACGTGATCCTAGGGACGCTGCGAACTACCTGCGCCTCTGGGATACGTAGGCCCTGCGCACCGGCAGTTTGGAGAGGCCCAGCATCGGAAATATGCGCCTCCCGGGAGCCCTCAGGTAAGAGCGCAGATTTTTCCAGATCGCAGCACTCCGCCCGCGGGAGGCCTGCGATCGGAATATCTGGGCCTATATGTGAACAGGGCAAATTCCAGTGCAAGGCAAGCAGGACATTGCAGAAGTACTTCAAATAGAAGCAGTCCCGAAATATAATTGTAACACTAAATTCTCCCTCCCAGGGTGAAAAGTTAGTGCCCAGATCCACAGGCGACTTCTCTACTTCAAACCAGGAAAATCGTTGACAAAATACCTGGCTCCCAACTCTGCATGAAGTTGCACATAATTTAGGAACAGTAAAGGAGTCTCGCGTGTAAATTCAAAGTCCAGCTGTCAGTTGCTTCCATTCAACCACAACAGCTCACAGCAGTCCACAAAATCATTCCCATCATTTTCAAGCTGGCACCCCAGATGCACAGAAGAGGCAAAACAGCAAAGTGTCCCACTGTATTTGTACAGTGCCACTTTTTAAAGCAACAGGCCACTCTGAATCAGAATCAGCCCAGTTGTGTTTTTTTCTTAATACTGTCCAAATTTTGGCCTCCTTTTATTTTTTTTTGTATTGGAGTCAAAGCTCCGAGTGCAAGACGCCAGTAATGTTGAAAAGAGTAAGAAAGAAGACAAGATGAATCAACAATGTGCTGCTTAGATAACACAAACCTTGAGGTTTAAAAATATTTTAAGTGACCGTTGAAGGAAGGACTTTAAGAGTTCCACAGTTTTGAGGTCGTAAGAAAGAAGGATCAATGTTCAGAGGATCAATGAGAGGATCAATGAACAAAGTAGCACAGATAAAGGCAAGAAAGACTGTGGCAGTTGGAGGCTAAAGGTGAGACAAGGATTGTCTATTAGGCTGAAGCGTTTTCATTTATCTGAAAGAGGTGCTAGGGAAGCCTCCCCAGATGTGAGAGTAATATTCAAGTCTTGAATGGACTTTGGATTATTAAAATCCAGAATTTGGGTTCAGCTCACATCCTAATGCAACAGAGAGAAATCAGATCTTTGTTCATTCCCAGCTTTAACAGTTTCCCAACTTAATAAACAGAAGCACTATATACACAACAAACGCTCTTGTTTTAGTACAGTACACCATGTCAAGGTCATGATAACTATTTCACTCTCAACTGTGTTTGCATAGAGAGAAGAGATTCCAGGAATACTTAGCAGCACAAGTCTGCCTGCACACAGTTAAAGCTGCTCCTGACATCGAGAGTGGTGTCCATTGTGCTAATCAAGAATCTGTTTTTGGCATTGCATAAAATTCTAAGCGATCCATGTGAGAAACCCCACAGACAAACATTCAAAGACTTTAACCCCTTTTCATATATAGATTTAGTCATTTGAGTGGAAAAGGTTTAAATTACTTATCAGTTGCAAATACATTTCGTACCACCAGGAAACTCTCAGCATATTTCATTTTGACTCAAGACTGACCGTAGGCACCTTGAATCAAGAAAGTGATCGATAAACAGAAAGCTAAAAAGAGGATGAACTTTCTGTCCACGTGTCTCGGAGTTAGTTTGTACAGCTTTCTGAAATGATTTTAAATGCTTTTGCAATGAATAAATAAAATCTCCCATTAATGTCAATCGCAAGAAATTCAGTTCAGGTGGTTTCAATTTTGAGCTTTGGTTGGTATCAGTCGTTCCGGAGCTATTCTTGATGCCAAAGCAGCTCACGATATGGAGATAAACTGTCCTGGAAAATGGTACCAATTGGCACCAGGCATCAGGGGTGTAAATACTGTGGAACAGTGTACGGAAAGTTTAGCTTGAATTTCCCAAAGGGGTATACAGACTCTTTGAGCATTGCTTCTGAGGGTTCTAGAACATCAGGCTGAACCCATTGGAAACTTGTTAGTCATACTGGGGGGAATTTTAACCCCAAAAAACCAGTGGGTTGGGGTCGGGTAGGAGGGTAATGAGCTAAAAATCTGAATCCCGGCAGCAAACCCACTTGCAGGAGGTGGTTGGCACTTTAAATATTATAATGAGGCTCCGTGCCTCATGGTGATCCACCATTTTAAATTTAACTGTGGGCGGGGGAGTTTCCCAGGCCTTGGGGAACCTGCCAGCTAAAGGGAGGCGAGGACTGCTAGATTCAGGAGGTAACTGCTGGATCCAGGGTTCGTGCTTTACCAACTCCACCCCCACGATCGGACACCCCCCCCCGCCCCCTCCGACCCTTCCGATCTCCCCTCGACCTTCGCCTCCGCCCCCCCGCCCCACGAGGCCTCCGATCTCCGATCCTCCTCTGGCCTTCCGACCCCTGGCCCCCAATCCCCCCTCCGACCTTCCGACCTCCCCCATCCGACCTCCGATCCCCCCTCCGGCCTTCCGACCTTCCCCCTCCGGCCCCCGATTCCCCCCTCCCGCCTTCCGAGCCCCAGCCCCCGATTCCCCCCTCCCGCCTTCCGAGCCCCAGCCCCCGATCCCCCCCTCCGGCCTTCGGGCCTCCCTCCTCCGGCCTCCGATTCACCCACCTCCGATCCTTCCCCCACTCCTCTCTGCGGCCTGGTGCCGCAGGCCTACCAGCCCAACAGCCAGCCAGCCTCTCGATCTGGCTGGCTGCAAGCAGGAAACAGAGATTCAAAATGGTAATCAGGCCCTGCCGTTAAATTTGGCAGGGCCCGAGGGAAATCCGTTCTCCCTCGCAATGCAACCCCTGCCTCCGCTCCCTACCTGCCTCCAAGTTAAAATTCTGAGTTCTGACGAAGGGTCTTCGACCTGAAACGTTAACTCTGTTTCTCTCTCCATGGATGCTGCCTGGCCTGCTGAGTTTTTCCAGCGTTTTCTGTTGTTATTTCGGATTTCCAGCATCCGCAGTATTTTGCTATCGTATTAAAATTCTGGCCATTGTGTTGGTATTCATGTTGTGTCTGGAAGATAAACATGGAATAGTATTATTCAGGTCTGTTGAAGGATGAAAAGGCTTCCTGGTGGTTGAAATAGTGATGAAATTGGACAGAGAACAGAAATTTTCTCTCAAAATAACAATGCAAGCTTTTAGAATATACAAAACTTTGAGAATTTGACAATCAATGTGGGAGAGTATGGATGACTGCCTGATGTTACCAATAGGGAAAAGAACTCACTGCTTCAGGGGAATTTGTTTTAATGGGGTGGGAGTCATATAGCAAGAACCCTGGTGACATGAGAATATTGAAGTCAAGAAATGTATGAAAAGGTCATTGTCATATTGCCTTCCCCAGTGGCTCAGGAGTTTATTCAGTGAATAGTTGGGTCGCATAAACATGACAGATCCATGATTCAATTCCTGGTCTTTGCCGAGCTAGCTGGAGCAATGGGAGCAGCACTACAATTACTCTCAGCATCCAAGGTTTTGAAGGAGGGAAAGTTGCCCAGGGCTCCCACTCGTGACTGCTGCTGTGTGGATATTGGATGAGTTGGGCTGTAACGCCCTCGCCACTCCAAGATCAAACAGCTTGTTGCCACTCACTGATAAGTCTCACACAAGAATAACGGCCACTTGAACACGGTATAGAGAGTGACATGCATCAATCAAACCCTATACTCCAGGAAGCTGTTAAGGCTTTCAGAAGGGGAAAGGAGCAAAGAAAAATTAAGTAAGACAATTATCAATAAAAGAAAAGGGGACATTGCCCTTTGCTTCTCCCTGTGGATGACATGGGCTAACTTTACTAGCACCTGGAGGGCATTTCCACAGAATTGTCACCATAATCAAAATGAAACTGACATAACAATTTGATCTATTTTAATGAGCCACAAATAATCAATAAAAGGTATTTGTTTTAGAGAGTTAGAAGTAGAATATATCATAATCATCAATGTGAACCCCCGGCAGTACTGTGTCCTGACAAAGAGTATCTGTCCAAAACGTCAACCTGCCTTCACTTGCCCTGTACACCAACAGGCCCGCCTTACACCATCACCACCCGCTGCCAATGTTCCCTGTAAGCTGGGCTTTGTTCTGCGCGGCCTGTTTTTTTAATGTGCGGTCCCTTTAAATTTCTGCAATTACACTGTAAAAGCCGGTGAGCGGCCTGCGCGGGACCTTTCAGATTACTGCGCAGCCGTGCATGCACCTTAGCGGGAACAGTGCCCGCTGCTGTAAAGAAAATGGAGAATACAAGACCTGATGTTACTATAGTAACTGGTCAGCCTACAGAGTGCAAGATGGGATTCTATTCCTGCAAGTTGCATTGAGCATTGTTGAAATGGTGTAGGGTGCAAAAGACAAGAGGCTTCAGAGTGGAAATAGATGGTGGGGCTTAAAATGAGCGAGCTCAGAACAGATAGAACAGAGAATGTTTGACAAAAAAGATACCTAACCTGCTTTTGATCTCAATATAGAGAACACCACATCTTAAGCAGTGAATACAGTATATTAGATTGGAGGAGTTACACATAAATTATTGTATCACATGGGGGAAGTGTTTGGGACTCTGGCCAGTGATGGGGAAGAAGTAAATAGACAGGTGTTGCATCCGTTGCAGTTGCACAAGAAGGTGCCAAGGGAAGGGCAGATGGAGTTGGGGTAGTGGAAGAGTGAACAAGGATATCGCAGAGGGAACAATTCCAATACAAAATGAAAAGGGGAGAGGAGGGGAAGACGTGCTCGCTGGTGGGATGATATTGTAGCTGGCGGAAATGGTAGAATGACCTGGCAAATGAGGAAGCTGATGAAAGGTCCTGTTGTGAGCGGTGGGAGAGAGGTGAAAGCAGAGCCAAGTTCTTTAAAGGGCGAGTGATGAGGTCCGCAGGATTACCACCCAGCCAGTGAAAATGAAAATATACCCGAAGCCATTGCTCTTCCCACTGTTTAGCTGGGGGCATTGACTTCAGAGGAGCTACTTACCCAGTGGTAATTTTGAGGGTATAATGAATCCCTAAAGCACGGATTTATACAGACCTGGAAACATCCTGTACTGTGACTGGTTATTAGTTAATATTAAAGATCAGAAGCAGAGTTGTGATACTGCAATGTTATTTCTAGAAATAAGGGAATGTTTGTTTGGTTATAAATAAATAGCAAACTATACGTTTAAGTTGATTAAAGGATTTGATGGGGTAGATAGAGAGAAACTATTTCCTCTGGTGGGGCAAGTCCAGAACAAGGAAACATAATCTTAAAATTAGAGCTCGGCCGTTCAGGGCTGATGTCAGGAAGCAGTTCTTCACACAAAGGGTAGTGGAAATCTGGAACTCTGGAATTCTCTCCCCCAAAGAGCTGTTAAGGCTAGATCAATTGAAAATTTCAAAACTGAGATTGATAGATTTGTGTTAGGCCAGGGTATTAAGGATTTCAGAACCAAGGCAGGTAGATGGAGTTAAGATACAGATCAGCCATGATCTAATTTAATGGCAGAACAGGCTCGAGGGGCTGAATGGTCTACTCCTGTTCCTATGTTCCTAAATTCCTATGCACATTTTTAAATCAATTTGCAGTTCTAATCCAAAGCTTGAGGTGTTTCCCAAGGGTTTTTATTTTTAGATTCAATCTGTAGTTAAAGAGTGAACGGTCTTTGTCTATTTCTGGCTGGGTAAGATCAAACAGCAGCTGCACCTCAGTCAACGCCTATGTAGTTTGGCAATGCTTATTGGTTCGGGATTACGTTGAGCACGTGATACATAACATTTGATCGTTGCACTATTATTTTATTTAAAAAACACCTTTCTGGTAGGAATGCAAACATCTGCTATGTCATCTGTTGGGGCACATTATGATTGATGAGGCGTATGGGAGATAGTTCATGTTCAGGTGCAGCCTGCACAGATGTAGAAGTAAAATAAGATTGCAATATATGCCTTACAAATGGGGTTTTCGTATTGAGATCCACGTACTTGTAAAGTTTTGCAATTATCGCGATTCGAAATAACGTGATAGAAGCAGATTCATTTGATCAGTTTATTTAAACGAAATGCTGTCATGATATAAAGGACACAGAAGCCTGTAAAATGGCCGCCGCGCATCGTGGCAGAAGCTTCCAGAAGTACAGTGGGCAGACAAGATGGCGTT
Organism: Squalus acanthias; assembly: GCA_030390025.1. NCBI lineage: Eukaryota > Metazoa > Chordata > Chondrichthyes > Squaliformes > Squalidae > Squalus > Squalus acanthias. Next base: position 88,380,300 of record CM059434.1, on the reverse strand, counting down.
CGAATAAACATTTTCAATATAAGACGGGATCATACTCGATAAGCACTGATAAAGACAGGATGCAACCTGTTTGCATTTGTGACAATAGCAAAAGATATGAGTGCTGGAATCGTTTTCCATGCACAAGTAAGGACCATTGTACTGGGCAATCGAAGGCCCATCCAGACACATCAATACACAAATACTCCCACGGCTCTACAATGAGAGAGCCATTCTCGGGTGATTAAACAAGTATTCGGGGGCCCCCAAAAACCAGTCAGGGAGACGATTCATACGATCCTGGCTGGGCCAACAATGGGGAAAACATTAACGGGTAGTTGGCCAGTCTCAGGTGCTACCGAAACCCGTTAAAGACAAGAATCACCCCATGCTGGGAGTTTTGAGCGCCAATATTTCACAAAGGACAAACATTAAGATTTGAGCGGGAGATAAGGGAACACACCACTATAACTATAGAGAACAAATGTTCATCGGTCTCTTATTCTCTTATCTCGCTGCTGACTGCTGAGGGTTTCACTCTCTTATTCGCTTGCCGCTCCATGGACTCGCTTGACTGGTGAGCTTCTGTGCTTTTCCTGGACTTTGTTGACTCTTAGCCGTACTGGTCGGTTACTCGAATGTTGGGTGGAGCTCAAACGGACGAGCCGCCTCAACGAGGGCAAGTGACCGGGTGCACCATCCCGAGGGTCGGTAAACGGTGTCTGGACCCGAAGGCCCGAAGAGACGAAACGAGACGAGAAGAATCCATGTGCCGCCGTGGTCAGCAAACCCCGACCGCGCCCGAAAATATACGACCCATTTCTTGAACTCTACAGGTTACTGCACGAACTGGCCAAAGACTCTTCTTCGAATTCTACCGACAACTGGTGTCGGTACAGGAAGACTTTTCTTTGAATTCTACAGCCGGGCCCGAGTGCTGTCGAGTTCTTCATGACAACGGGGAGCCCAGCCTGCTTGCAGCAGCAGCGAAGATAAACAAGTGAGGTACAGAGACCCCTCCAAACACGTGACAGTCAGGCGCTGCAGCGAACGAGCCGAGTGCCTCACTTTAAAATTCTCCAAAGTATCACGAGTGGTGAGCATGTTTCCCGATCCTACAAATCTAGATGTAGTGTAGGTATTGATAAGGGAGGGTGGTTTTATTAAGGATAAAGTATAATGTGTTCCCCTTTTTACGATGTGCCGTGCGTTCTTCATTACCATAGACCAAGCTTTATGAATGTATGTATACTTGTACTCTCGTTAATTTGCGCCTATGACATGTACTTCATGATTTTGGACGCTATGCAATAAAGATTTCCATTTCGTACTATTCAACCGGGTCTATTTGAGTTTTTCTCTGCATTACTACTCTCGCACCTAAGTCCAGTGTTAGAACCGTAAGGGCGAGTGGGTCGAACCACTCACAGGTACTTATTGCAACAAGGCTGGCCGGAGACCAGAGCAAGCAATAGTATTAGGCAACGAAGGCCTAACCCCGCACCAGCACCGTCTGCGATACAAGCACGACAACACCCCTTACAACTTATTTTCTAATCCCATTTCAGCAAAGAAAAAACATCAAACTATTATTCAGGTTAGAACATAAATACACATTTATTTTTTTTTATTATTAAGCAAGTTCTCAAGGGTTCTACATTTGCCTGCATCATCTCTTGCACACTGAGGATGTACAAGGTGGATGAAAGATTTTATATGGTTTGTTGTGCTAAAGGTCATAACATCTCCGAACACAACAAAATCTCATCCCTGAAGGTAGCGGTGAAGATGTCTATATTTACTTCTTACTGCTACTTTTACTTTGACTTTGGAAAGCAGGAAGAGTTTGTGTTCAATTATTGTTCAGTGGCATTTCACCACAAAAATATCCTCATGTACATCAGCAGCCATTACCCAGGAAGCAGCCATAATGGATCATTACGCAGTAGTCCACAGTATCATTTGAAAGAGAAGAAAGTCTAGGTGGAATGGCTGTTACATAAGCAGGGCTATCCTCTGCATTTACAATCGCTGACCCCACAGAGAAACCCCTGAACTGCTAAAGTGTACCTTAGCCCGGATCTCTCAGCATCTGTTTGCTCTACCTCAGCAGCAATGGTTACCTCCACCTTCAAGAAAAGTGTGCCTTGGAGCTTTGGTACAAGGGAAGAGTGCAGGCAAAAGGACAATGGTTGTGACAGTGTTTGAAATGGTACTTTCCAGAAAGTGCAGGACTTCCCAACTTAGGGTTGGTCCATGATGGATGACCCCCCACATAAAATGTGAGTACAATTGAGGAGTAGTTACCTTTGCCTTCCTTCTGATGTCTGCAATTTTTTTCTTTATTTCGAGCCAAATGCAAGGGAGCTAGATGACTCCAGTGACATCTCGATGTAACCTGTACCTGTGCTTTTACTTAAGAGTGACCTTCAGCCCCGAAAAAAGGCCCCCCAACTTTGGTGCATTTCCTGCAGCAGGACATAAATTCTTCAGCACCAAAAGTAGCAGTGCTGCTCGTGTGTGTCCAAGGTACCATTGTGAACAATTCGGTAACTTCCCTTTTAATGGTGAGCTGCAACCCTTTATGAGCTTCTCCCTTGCTGGATTTTCTACCCCCGGCCAAATTTATTTTGGTCTCTAATAGAATATTGATTTTAGTTCCTTATTACTGAAAACAGCTCACACAAAGGGTTAAGGTCAGTTATTGCTAGCTGATATCTGCAAGCTGGAGGGAACTTACATTACGATCTAGCTAATAGTCACACCTCAATGCAAAGCAGAGGCATGCATAGTTCTAAAAGCAGTCGGTATTCAGGATCTAATTGCTGCCAAAGTACAGGGATGGGAACCCAGATAGATACCGATGAGAGAATATTACTGTTAAAAATTTGGGGTCTGCACTAGATATTCCCTCAGGTTCAGTGTCGCCAGTCTCTCTCATAAGCGTATCCTGCTTCCCTTGAGATCAGGAGTTTACCTTTACTGCTTAATATCTAGCCCTACAGTAACATGACCTGGGATTATAACAATGAAAACCATCTGTTATCTTAACTAGATATTGAAATCTTACATGTACCACCACATGCACTTCTCCAATCTTTTGAAAGGTGGATCTAATGAACACTATAGTGAGACCAGGCTAGATTATAAATCAACAGGCGGATTTTTTTTTTAAACATATAAATAAACAGAATAACAATTATACCTTATTGCTAACACTCCTTGTAACATAGAAAATAACAAAACATGCCAGACTGTCCCTATTTATTGGCTAAATATAACTTTTCTGACCAGAAATTTCTCTAAGCTTGATCAGCATGACAGTTAAGGAGAACACTTTCACTTCCTGTGTCTGTCGCCCTTACCACATTTTCCAGACTATCTCTGCAAAAGTTTTTTTTTATTCCCACCTGGACAGGAAACCAAGACCTTGACCCCTGACCTTATCCCCACTCTCCATATCAAGGGCTGAGCCACCAAATCAAAGTAGCTATTGCAGTAATAAATCGCGAGACATGCGATTTTTTTTAATGAAAAATTTAGCCGAACTCGGGATCTCGCACTTCAACACTGAAATCTCGTGTTTTTTTTCTAAACTTGCAGTAACACATTTCTCACTGGTTCCAGTGCCCAGCAGTGGACTGACTCAATTGTCCATCAAAGTGGCATGTGCAGAGACGCTCGATGGGGAATGAACAGGACGGCAGTACTCCGATTGGTCAGTACACAGCAGTGCCGCTCAGCATGGGCCACGGGGATTGGTTGCTCCCCGGGGGCACGTGCACAGGGATTGGAACTAGTCTAAAAATTAGAGCCAGACCTTTCAGGAGTGAAAGTAGGTAACACTTCTACACACAAAGGGTGGTAGAAGTTTGGAACTCTCTTCCGCAAATGGCAATTGATGCTAGATCAATTGTTAATTTTAAATCTAAGATTGATAGATTTTTGTTGACCAAAGATATTAAGGGATATGGGGCAAAGGCGGGTATATGGAGTTAGGTCGCAGATCACCCATGATCTCATTGAATGGCGGAACAGGCTCGAGGGGCTAAATGGCCTACTCCTGTTCCTATGTTCAGTGTTACAGCCCAATCTCCTACACCCTCCCCTTTTAAAGAAAGAAAGAATTGCATTTATATAGTGCCTTTCAGGACCTCAGGACATCCCAAAGCACTTTACAGCCAATGAAGTATCTAGCTCCCCACTGGGAGCACCGTATCAATTAATTTATCATCTATGGTATTTCGTATGCTATAAATTGTATATCAGGAATTCTAATTATTAGATTAAAATAAATACTTGCCTTATTCAATGATGGTTCATTCGACATTGTGCCCTCCAACCTTTCCATTTAAATGTCCCCACTGTCCTCAGCGGGTATAAGTGATCAAGGCATGATTGGCACGTCTCCTGTTTCCAGGTGAGTTTGTTGGCTAAATGCTAACTTCTCTTTTGCTGCCTTTTTAGAGTTGTTAAAATATTCCCTAACATTTTGTGTTGTCTTTTTTATGTGAAGTATTGGATTGAAGAAGTCTGTGACCTTCTCCCATGTTTTGGGAAATGTCATGGAGTTGGAGGAATTAATAAGTTGCATGCCAATCTAGAAAACTAGTAGAAGCTGACCAATAGTTTCACGAAAGTGACACAGTCCCGAAAAAGTTGACATCCCTCAATGTAGGCTTTATGACACATGGAGACAAGAATTTACACTGAAAGTACAGTGGAGCATGAGCTTATCATAACTTAAACTGTTGGTATACCCAACACTCAGTAACTTTTATTGTAGGGGAAAGTACAAAAGAAAAATTCAAAAGCAGAGTGATGAATTTAATGAAGGGGTTTTGACAGCTGAAGGCATAGAATTTACTTCTAGCAGAGTCTGAAAACATGGCCCTCCAGAAATTTTAATTTTAAACACTGTTGGTACATTGTTCAGCATTTTGAAGCCTATTATAATTCTTCGTCTCAAATCAAAAATAACGAGCTGGATTTTGAATGACCCATGGAGTCGGGTTTGGAGACGTGTGGGGGGTTAAATTTGCGGGGTCGGGGGGTCCCGACCCCATCCCGCCTCCACGCAATTTTGACAAAATCAGTCGCGGGGTTCCCGACTCCGTCCCGCCTCCAAGAGGCGGGAGAGGCCATTAAAGCCCTTAAAAAGCCGTAAATTGGCTCTGTAATGCCATTTTGAAACGTTTTAGCTAGTTTAACCCTTTTCTGACGTGAAGCACGCCTGGTGTGAGACACTCCAGTGAAACCTGGCGGGAGCACAAGTGGATAGCTGACTATCGGCTGCAGGTCCACTATTAGAACGGAGATGTGATGAAGGTAGTAGTAGTATTAGGTGTGAAAGTCGCCTCTGATGCTGCTGCATTGAATGTCTTCAGAGACTGCATGGCATTTGGTGTGAGAAGACTTGGATGCAAAAAAAATTCTCTCTCTCTCTCTGCAGGTCCTCTCTCACCAACATCCAGTCAGTCTCTGAGACCAGACAGGCAGTCTCTGACCTGCAATGCAGCAGCAATGATGACATCATCAGAGGCGACTTTCAGACTCAAACCACTAATTAGTTCATGGGTTCCCACATGCTGGAACTCAATTGCCCAATTAAGTTAAAATTGCATCATTCATCCACATTAATCTGGAGTCGGGGGTGAAACACGAAATGCGGATGACACGACCCCAACCCGACCCCAAGACAAAATCCAGCCCAACGTCTCCAAGAAGGATCACAGATATTTAAAATATGAGAATAAAAATAGTTGTACAGACTTCTAAACAACTTTACAGGATGCTGTTCCTTTCATTGGGAAATCTAACCCCAGCTCCAGCACATTAATTTGTCAGCTGAAACCTTCTATGGTAGATAATTACAATAATTCAAATCCACAGTGCATTCGATAAAACTGGCTCATTATTGCACCTGTCTCTGACACGGACCCTATGGCAGCCTAGAAGCTGGAAGGGGATTATCTAGATTGAGGGTATGCTAATTTAACTATTTTAAGTAAGCAATTTCTATTTTTCAGTAGCTTCAGCTAGGATAAGGCTGAGTCAATATCATTGAACCAAAATTTCAGAACACCGTTCTGATGGCCACACTGATGGCCATGCCCAAACATTAACCTGCCTTTTGTCAATTAATCTCTCCTGCCTTCCACCCAATTACAAACCTTCCTTTTTGTTCTTTCCTCACCCCTTTCCTGGCTCTGCCCTTGCTTAAAAACTGTTACATCTCTAACATTTTCCAGTTCTGATGAAAGGTCACCGACCTGAAACGTTAACTCGGTTTCTCGCCCGCAGATGCTGCCTGACCTGCTGAGTATTTCCAGTATTCTCTGTTTTTATTTCAGATTTCCAGCAACTGCAGTATTTTGCTTTTGTATTAACCTGTCTTTTCCTCTTTTAAGGTGTTGATCAACCTGCTTTGCATTCCAAACATTTTCTGTTTTAAAACTTTAAAACATGAGGTTGGGAATTTCTGGCAATCTCTAATCCCAATGAATAAAGTTGATTTTTCTTGTGAAACATGAACAAATTGGCACATGGGGTGAAGCACTGACTGTCAGTTACAACATCATTCTGATATGTTAATCTATTTACCACAAATATGCAACTGTTTCCTGATTTACAAACAGCAGTACTTTACCATGTAAGAATGCAGATGATACCACACTTACAGGGTCAATGGCAAATATTTATTACTTGTGTTTACTAACTGCCAAAAGCTAACCTCTTGCAAGGGAATTTCCTCTAGGGAAACTAAGGGTGTATTAAATCTGAGTAGAGTGACCTTAGTAAACACTATGGCCCAGATTTTGTGGTGGATATTGACGACAAACTGTCAGCGTTCTCCTGTCATTATCCCTCCGAAACTGACCGTAACTTCAGGATTTAGCACATGCCCAGCTAAACATGGAAATCCTGAAATTGCGGTCAGTCATTCACTACTCTGACACAGGCTGCGCTGTGGAACCCACCCCCCGAACCCCATAGCTGGCATTCAGTGAAATCAGTGGAACTGATGAAAACTTAAGCTTTTCCACACTAATATCGCTGTTAAACACCCCATTAAATGTTAAGCCTTGTTGGAATAGGTGTAACTGAAGCTTTAACAGTGTATTGACTGCTAAATAACCGATATGGCCCTGAAAAACTAATTTTACATTTTTGGAATGTCAAATTTCTTCATTGTGATAAAAATTACTAGATTTAAAAAAAAGTTTGTTCATGATATTTCAGCTTCTACCTTAACCCCATGTGTATGTCTCAATCTTTATTTCACTCTCTGTAACATTTTTTAAAAGTGGAGATTGTCAGTGCTTTTTATTTCCTGGTTTGCTGTCTGTGAGAATTCTTCAATGTGATTGGCTGCTTAGACAGCTCGATGATGTCACTGCTGCATCGCACTGGGGATACCCTGTTGACAGAGCTACAATCACGTCGAAGAAGCTCGCCACAGAGATTGTGAGATCTCTGTGGGCAGCTTTCTTCTAGGTCAACGGCGATCGCCGTCGCTTCGCTGCTGACCGCAAATTACGGGCCATCAAAGCTGACAACTCTAGAGTCACTACAACAGCCTCCATTGTAGCTGATTAAACACACAAGTGAAAATGAAGTTGTTGTCATGTAAACTGGGGGCCTAGAACAACTCGACATAAAGTTTTCGCTTTGAGCGCAATCGGGAAATTGCGCCCAAAATGCGCTTGAAATTGCGCTGATTAGGTTAGGCTTCAAGTTTTCGCTAAAATTGATTTGCATAATCACAAACGTAAAATCTTCCGTGAACCAGTGCAATCAGCCAGCGAAATAGAACTTAATCGTTTCTTTATTTCTCTTTCCATTAAAAAGTATTCCTTGGAGAAACAGAGTTAACGTTTCAGGTCCATGACCTTTCGTCTGAACCTGACGTCAGGTCACCGACCTGAAACGTTAACTCTGTTTCTCTCTCCATAGATGTTGCCTGATCTGCTGAGTATTTCCAGCTTTTTCTGTTCAGATTTCAGATTTCCAGCATCCACAGTATTTTGCCTTTGAAAAAGTATTCCTTGACGTATTTAAGAGCGGTAACCTGGTGCAATTTTCTTAATACAGCTGAAAATTGGTTTATCAGCAAAAATATGTATTTTAATAAGAGTGTCCAGTTCTCCACTTGTGAGTAACCTGACTTAAAATCACTGAAAATTACTTTAAAAAAAAACTATACTGAACCATTTAATAGTTTTATTGGTGTACACTCATCAGTTTCTTAGTAAATTAAATATTTTTTGATATGGAAAAACTTATAAAACATGCCTACTAGTGCCTGTGCACCTAAGAAAATGAGCGCAATTTGAAGAGCCTCCCTAAACCAATGCAATCGGTGGAATCTCGCAATTTCGACCTGGGGGCATGGCCAGTTTGTGGAGGGCGGTGGGGGGGGGGGAGCTCCCTGATTCGAATGAATTGAATCTTGACCTAATATAAAAGATCGCGGAAAACACGAAAGTAAGTGGGTTTGGGCGTAACTCATTTACGTTTAAAATTCCCTGATCCTTTGCACTGGTTCAGCCGATTCTGCCCAGATTCCGTTGATATAACTAGCGGAAACAAGCAGAAACTCAACCCCCTCCCCCCTCATGTTTATCTTTGATCTAAGTTGAATTTAACTAAGAGGCAACTATATTGCTGGGAATTTGGTGGTCCATTAACTACCCTCCTCCAAGTTTCTTAGTCCACAGTTGAAAGGAAGATGCTGTACACTTCAAGGCTATATGTGGACATCGTCCTTTACAACATATGCCTTGATGGTATAAGCTCAGTGAGAGGGATAGCGTTAATCACAAGTGATGTAGGCTGAACGCTATATTTAGGTGACTACTCAAAAATTTTAATCAGACTTGACCATTTTCCAGCTAACTCAAATATCCACATAATAAAAAAACTAAATAATTCAATATGCTTAATTTTACTGTCTTACCTAGTCCTTGTAAATTAATGAAATGTAAATGCTTTTAAACTAGGCTCCCCTCCAAGTCACACACCATCCTGACTTAGAAGTATATCGCCGATCCTTCATCGTCGCTGGGTCAAAATCCTGGAACTCCCTCCCTAACAGCACTGTGGGAGTACCTTCACCACACCGACTGCAGCGGTTCAAGAAGGCGGCTCACCACCACCTTCTCAAGGGCAATTAGGGATGGGCAATAAATGCTGGCCTTGCCAGTGACGCCCACATCCCATAAATGAATTTAAAAAAAACATTTAATGCTCATCACCTGAATCACCATATGCTCATTGATCTCCCCCGTGTTTCAGGGCTTCATGTAACGCATATCTTGCACACATCTACTGTAGTTTCAGTATACACTGCTGAAAAGTGGATACATTTTTAACTTTTACAGTCCCCCTATGATTCCTTAGCAGCATAATAATTGTTAGAAACAGTTGGAAATAATGCTTGCATTTCAATTCACATGTTGTGCTTTGAGGTGATTTTTAGCAAGTTCAGCGGGAAGATGGCAACACTTGAGTTTTTTGGAGTTAAAATGTAGATTTGCTCAGTAAACTATTTCTGGCTTGACACAATGTTGCTTATTCTGCATTTACAGTGCTTCTGGTTTGAGTGCTGTTGTTATGGAAATGGACAAAAAAAAGGGGCCCTGTTCAAAAACTTTGCAATTCGGCAAGGATGTGAAATTTCTAATTTTGTCGAGAATGTCACTTCTCATTAAAGACTTCCTTTTGCATCACATTTTCCATTCTTGGACTGGGGAAAATGCCAGATGTTGGAATTTGTGAAAGCACTATTCCGCAAATCTGAATAACTTCCACTGTTTTGGAACCAATTTATTTCCACAAATCACAGACATTTGTAGGCAAACGGACATGTGGAAGCACAGCTGGTTTGAGTACAAACACTAAGAGGGTAAGTGTAGAAGGCTAGAATACCTCAAACAGAGAGCTCTTGGTTACTGTAGTGTTCCTGTTTTAATTTAATGTGAATTAAAAAAAATCAATAGCAGACACGTACATGGATTTTCAAAAGGAGCTAGTGAGTCCAACAGGGAAGAACTAGTACTTATTACAGTTAAGGTGTAAACGTACTATACCTTTATGCAATGCACACTTGGACAGTCACCAATGATAATGTATAAAACAGAAATTTCCATGGCTCAGTTGGGATTCAAAATATCCTGTGAGTTATTGATCACATACATGCACAGGAAGAACTTTCATAGGAACAGGAGTAGGCCATTTATCCCCTCGAGCCTGTTCCACCATTCAATGAGATCATGGCTGATCTGCAACCTAACTCCATGTACCCGCCTTTGGCCCATGTCTGTTAATAACTTTGGTTAACAAAAATCTATCAATCTCAGATTTAAAATTAATAATTGATCTAGCATCAATTGCCATTTGCGGAACTGAGTTCCAAACTTCTACCACCCTTTGGCCGAGATCTGGTTCACCTTGGCGAGTCTGGTGCAGCCGGTGGCGGGTCGCAGCCCCGCTGCTGGCTCCATCCCGCTGCCCAAAATGAACTTACCTCAATGGGGCATGTTAAGCCTGCCAAGCGCATTTCCCGCCCAATTAGATGGAGCGGGTCTGGTGACGTCATTCATGATGCATCTTGAGCCGGTTTCCTTAAAGGGTCCATGGCCACTTTACTTTTGACGTTTGTGCTGTCAGTGTTCAACAGCATTGAAGTGCTGCAAACACTGACAAGTACTGCACAGAGGTCCAGGGCTGCATCCAGGTTCTCCCATAACTCCCTCCACATGCTTATGGAGGGAGTCCGAGCACACACGAAGGTCCTCTTCCCTTCCCATGGGCGAAGAGACCTCCCCAGGAGACCAACACAGCCTGGTTGCACATTGCAGAGGAGGTCATAATCAGGGATGTGGTCAGGAGGACCTGGGTGCAGTGGTCCAAACCTTTCAATAATCTCATTAGATCAGGAAATGTGTGTACAAACTCACACTCACCTTCCTCCTGCTGTGTCTCTCATCACATCCCCATCACTCTGCCTTCCCGACCCTACTCCTGCACATCCTTACTCACACCAACTTACCTTGCACCTCCACCCATCCCTCTCTATCTACATTATCACATCCTCATCTCATTAGCCACCCTTCACACTCACCCTCATCCTAGTGCAATCATAACAACTAACAAGGGTAGCCACTTGGGTGTTTTATCCAATGTTCATGTAAAGTTTCTGTTAATGTGGTGTCAAATATTGAAACCTTTATTTTCAACACTTTGCTTTCTTGGACCGATTTGTGTGCACCTTTGGAAGTGGCTTAGTGAGTTGCAGTGAATGGTGAGACATAACAGTACCCCCCACAATGGCGGTGTGAAAGGAATGGCTTGGACATTGTAGAGATGCTTTATGGTGTTGGTGTGGGGTGATGCCAACCTGGCGCATCATGTTGCAGCCAGGGTGTACAGCATCAAGTGAAGTAAATCTGGCCATGGTGAGGCCAACCCCGACCTCCCGGGCAGCAATGTGGTTGGGTGCTGATGCCCTCTGTCCTGTGCAGCATCAGTTGATTGCGGAGAAGGTTGGTGTTGTTTTTGGTGCTGCTGGTGTGCCTGGTGCTGCTGGTGTTGGGGATGATCATGGTCAGATTCTGAGGACCAAGGCGAAACAGTATAAACGGTACCTATGCTGATGGAATAGATGGCAGGTGAAGTTGCGATGACAGGAGCAATCTGTCAATGGTGAGAGAGGTTGTTCCAATGAGGTGACACTGGATGGAGAGTTTGCTCCAAACACTTGCAGCCTGCATAAAGCTCAATCTGTGTTCCAAATGTTGTAAGCAACAGCTTCTGCGCTTGGAAAGTGAACAGCTGTGAGGTGGGAGCTTTTATAGTACATTTCAAGCTGTCAACTAATCAGCTGATTCAATGGCCATTCAACTCCCACCTCAGGTTAACAGACATGGTCCACGAGCAGCGTGGACCCCATGGGTGAGTAGTTAAAAAGTAAGGTTAAAACCCTTATTAAGGGTTTGTCAATAAGCCAATAATTGCTTTAATTGGGTCGCCCGCCTCTGCGGGTTGGGTCCATCCGAGATCACAAACGCGCCATTGGGAAAGGCACGTTGCGGTGGGATGGCAGCGGGTTCCTGACCCGCTGTCCAAAAAATCAAATTTCACACCCGACCCGCCACCGATCCCATCCGCTGACACCGCCCCCCCACCCCCCAGAAAATTCGAGCCATTGTGTGTAGAAGTGTTTCCTACTTTCACTTCTGAAAAGCCTGGCTCTAATTTTTAGACTATGCCCCCTATTCCTAGACTCCCGAACCAGCGGAAATAGTTTCTCTCTATTTACCCTATAAGTTCCCCTTTATATCTTGAAAACTTTGATCAAATTACCCCTTAACCTTCTAAATTCTAGGGAACACAACCTAATTTGTGTAATCTCTCTTCGTAATTTAACCCTTGGAGTCCAAGTATCATTCTGGGAAACCTACGCTGCACTCCCTCTAAGGCCAATATATCCTTAAGGTGTGATGCCCAAAACTGCTCACAGTGGTCTAACCAGGGCTTTGTATAGCTGCAGCATAACTTCTACCCCCTTGTATTCTAGTCCCCTAGATATAAAGGCCAGCATTCCATTAGCCTTTTTGATTATTTTCTGTACTTGTTCATGACATTTTAATGATTTATACATCTAGACCCCCAAGTCTCTTTGGACCTCCACTGTTTTTAGCTTTTCACCATTTAGAAAGTGCCCTCTTCTATCTTTTTGGGTCCAAAGTGGATGACCTCACATTTGCCTACATTGAAATCCATTTACCCATTCACTTAATCTATCAATATCCCTTTGTAATTTTATGCTTTCATCTACAATGCCGCTTATCTTTGAGTCATCAGCAAATTTGGATATGTGGCTTTCTATCTCATCATCTAAGTTGTTAATAAATATGGTGAATAGTTGAGGCCCCAAAACAGATCATACCCTGCCAATTAGAGTACCTGCCCATTGTCCCTATTCTCTGTTTCCTGCCGCTCAGCCAATTTCCTAACCAGGCCAATAATTTGCCTTCAATTCCATGAGCTTCAACCTTAGTTAACAGTGTTTCAGGTTTTCTACAATTGGAAATGAACAATCACTAATGTGGCAGTCCCATATACGGGCTACATTTTAGCCAGTTCCCTTAAATCTGATATACTGATAGACAAACTGATTATGTGGACACTGGACCCAAAGTATATAACGTGCACTTCTTGTTTTTCATGATTTTGTCTCACCTACGATAACGCCTGGGTGTTACTATTTATACTATTTGTATCCTCCCAACACGAGGCAAGGCTGCTGTTCATGCAGGCTGTATCTCTCAGGTCAGTTTGTCCAGGTCGCACTGCAGGCAAGTTTAAGTTTATTTGTATTTACTTCTATTTAAATGTATTTAAGGACACGGTCTATTTAAACCAGTCTATTTAAATTCCACTTTCTTTTACCTTACTTATTTTAAGAAAGAACTTGCATTTATAGAACACCTTTCACAACCTTGGGAAGTCCCATAGTGTTTCACAGCCAATGAATTACTTTTACAGTGCAGTTCTTGTTCTATTGCAGGGAAATGTGACTTTATTTAAAGTCTCGGGCCTTTTGCGCGCGTCCTCCTGGGCCGATCTGTCCTCAATACCTCTTCTCTCCCTCACCCGCTCCTGAGGTTCCCTGGTGCCTGCCCTCACTCTCTGCTGGCCTCCCGTCCTCCTTCCAGTGGTCCTGATCCTGTTTACTTTCCTGAAGGTTCACACCGCCTACTCTCACTGTTGTTCTCCATGGAAGGCAATAAAAATTCATCTGTTTTTAATTAATTAACCAGAAACCCTAATTTGATTAATTTTTGCTGCTGAACTGAGCCAAACTGATTCTTCTTTCTCTGATGCCACTTTTAATTAATTCTCTGAGGTTGCTGCAATTCTTAATTAATTAATTTGCCAGCAGCCCACGTTGAGAACTGCAGTCTACTTAATTGACTTATTGCCAAGTTTAGTAACTCCTGCTCCCAACCAATAGAAAACGAGAAGCCTGCATTTATTTAATGAATTCATTTGGGAGAAGCCTGCGCCATTGCCCATTTTATTTATTTAATTAATTAATTGACTTGTTTATTACATTTTAATTATTTAATTGCTAATGTGATTCTGGATGGCATTTTATGCTTCCCCTTTGTCAATTTTCTCTCCATGTTGCTTTGCCCTGGCTGCCTCCATATATAATCCTAATGGCAGGGGAATTAGCAACCTGTTTTCAAAAGTGTTGCTTCAACTTCGTAAACCTAGAGTTGTGTTTTTTATTGCACAGTGAATTTTTTGTTATTCCCACTTTGCTTGATTGCTTCCACATTACACATCATTTTATTTGGTGGAGCTGATTTTTCTTAAAGTGTTTCTTACAGTAAATAAACTTTTATTTGCCTTTTTATTATACTGTATTCCCATTGTCATTTCTTAATTATCTTAGTTCTCTTAACTGTGGGATTCTTTGCTCCTTTTCTCAGTGGTAACACTCTTGCCTTTGAATCAGCAGGTTTTGGGCTCCCCACCCCCCCTTCCAGAGACTTTAGCACATAATCTAGGCTGACACTTCAGTGCAGTGCTGAGGGAGCACATCACTGTGGGAAGTGCTGTCGTTTGGATGAGCAGTTAAACCAAGGCCCCATCTACCCTCTCAGGTGGATATAAAAGATCCCACAGCACTAGTCGAAGAGAAGGGGAGTTTTCCAGGTGCTCTGGCCAATATAGGAACATCACTAAAGTAGATTATCTCATTTATCTCATTGCTGTTTGAGGGGCCTTGCTGTGCGCAATTTGGCTTCCGGATTTGCCTATATTACAACAGTGACTATAAACTTTTTTTGAATTTGTGTCGTGCTAATTTAATTACTGTACCATTGCCTATAGAGGCACTGGAGAAAGTGCAAAAAAGAGTTACAAGAATGATACCAGAACTAAAAGGTTATACCTATCAGGAAAGAAACGGGAAACTGAGAGGTGACCTGTTCGAGATCTTTAAAATTATGATAGGGTAAACTTAGACATTTTTTTTCCAAATGTTGGGGAGTCCAAAATTAGGGGTTATCATTATAAGACAGTCACTAATAAATGTAATAGGGAGTTCAGGAGAATCTTCTTTACCCAGAAAGTGGCGAGAATGTGGAACGCACTACCACATGGAGTAGTTGAGGCAAATAGCACAGGTACATTTAAGGGGAAGCTAGATAAGCACAGGAGGGAGAAAGAAATAGAACAATGTGCTGATAGGGTTAGATGAAGTAGGATGGGAGGAGACTCATGTGGAGCACAAACACCGACATAGACCAGTTGGGCCGAATGGCCTGTTTCTGTGTTGGAAATTCCACATAATGTTGTTATTTCTAGCAGTACACACCTCAGTTTCCATCACAAAGATTTTAGCACCATGGAGCAAATGCAGAATTTCAGAGAAGTAGGGAGATACAAGAGGCTCTGAGAGGGAAAATGGAACATACAAAATACTGGAGTGGTTATGTCAGAGACTAGTGAATGAGCACTTAACACAGTTGTAAAACAGTCCTCTGTCCATTCTTTTAGCAGAAGCATTAAATTATTTCAAATAATGATTTTTCAGAACTCTACTGGGAAAAATAGTATTCTATAAAACAAACATGCCATGACAAAGACTGCTTCTTTGTAATCTTGTGAGTGACTTCTTTACCTGTGATTATGAGGGCACGTGAGAGAGAGAAATATGGCAGTGGTGGAAGATAATACAGTTTGTGATAGTTAACATTAATTGTGCTTTTTATGACTGTGAAACAAATATCACTTTTAACCACAAAATAACATCATTGCCCTCGTAAACTTCCAAAAGCCTTACTTCAAAAGAAACTCAACTGGTTTCCAAGAAATCGCTTCCTCAAAACTGTAAACCGCAGCTGGCTTTCAAACTTCAGACCACAGAATATGAATCATTAAAACTTCTAATTTTGGTCTCTTAACACTCAGTTCAGAATTCATGCTTATGTAACAGATTGGGGCCAATTTTCATTGTAGGTGGACATCAGGCAGGTGGTGGGCATAGCAATCAGGATGCGCTCCCAATGTCAGTGGTGAGAGGTCCAAACCATTTTCATGATTGGGCTTCATTTTAACTGGATAGACGAGCTGCCTGCGGGTTTCCATCGTGGACAGGCAACTGTCGTGGCGTGAGGTCGCGTGGGAAACCTGTGCGGAGCAAAGCTTGCAGAGGCACTGCGGAGAAACCTGCAGTGGCCGTGATGGTTTTTGTGGGGCCGGGAGGAACATCCATGCTCTTTCTGCCCCACGAAACTTGCTGCAGCTCCTTACCGGCAGCGTTTCCGGAGCAGCCTCTACATACAATTCCACTGGTCAGAGCTCTCGCTGTGCGCCCACAAGGAGCTCAAATTGCATCGGGCCCTGATTTGTATTTATCAAGTAGGGAGTTGCGTCCTTTTGGCAGGAGCGCTGCTTGCCTAATTCCCAACCCACTCCAAAATCGTGGCGGAATAGGGCAGTGAGAGCTGCACCGCAGTTTTCATTGTGCTACCGATCCATTCCTGTCCAGTGGAGGGGATGAAAATCGGGCCCATGGTGTTCAAATTATTTCTCAATTTTAACCTTAATTAGAATTAGTTCTCAATTCTAACCTTAGTTCTCTAAACCTCAACCTTCCTAGCTTACCCAAGTGCAGCGACTGAGCTGGAAGATAGCCAGTGGTTGAGCCATGCAGCTCATACATGGGCCTTTTAAAATATATACACAAATCCCCCATGGCCCTGTTCACAGTAAGTCAAGGGAAAGGAAGAAAGACTTGCATTTATATAGTGCCTTTCACACCTCAGGACGTTACAAAATGCTTTATAGCCAATTAAGTACTTTTGAAGTGTAATCACTTATAGTTCAGGAATTGCGGCAACCAGTTGCGCACAGCAAGCTACCACAAACAGCAATATGATAACGACCAGATAATCTCTTTTATTAGTGATGTTGGTTGAGGACAGGAATATTATGCCACATAACACATAATAAGAACATAAGAAATAGGAGCAGGAATAGGCCACTTGGCCCCTCGAGCCTGCATCGCCATTCAATAAGATCATAGCTGATCTAGGGCTCAAAGCCACTTCCCAGCCCGTTCCCCATAACCCTTCACTCCCTTATCTTGCAAAAATTTGTCTATCTCCACTTTAAATGTATTTAATGAACCAGCCTCCACAGCTCTCTGGGGCAGAGAATTCCACAAATTTACGACCCTCTGAGAGAAGAAGTTCCTCCTCATCTCAGTTCTAAAAGGGCGACCCTTTATTCTGAGACTGTGCCCCTGAGTTCTAGATTTCCCCATGAGGAGAAACATCCTCTCTGCATCTACCCTGTCGAGCCCCCTCAGTATCTTATATGTTTCGATAAGATCACCTCTCATTCTTCTAAATTCCAATGAGTAGAGGCCCAGCCTGCTCAACCTTTCCTCATAAGTCAAACCCCTCATCTCTGGAATTAACCTAGTGAATCATCTCTGAACTGCCTCCAATGCAAGTATATCCTTCCTTAAATAAGGAGACCAAAACTGCATGCAGTACTCAAGGTGTGGTCTCACCAATACCTTGTACAGTTGTAGCAGGACTTCCCTGCTTTTATACTCCAACCCCCTTGAAATAAAGGCCAACATTCCATTTGCCTTTTTGATTACTTGCTGTACCTGCATGCTAACTTTTTGTGTTTCATGCACAAGGACCCCCAGGTCCCTCTGAAGTGCAGCATTTTGTAATCTCTCTCCATTTAAATAATAGTTTGCTTTTTTATTTTTCCTGCCAAAGTGGATAACCTCGCACTTTCCCACATTATACTCCATCTGCCAAATGTTTGCCCACTCACCTAGCCTGTCTATATCCCTTTGCAGATTCTTTGAGTCCTCTGCACAACTTGCTTTCCCACCCATCTTTGTATCATCCACAAACTTGGCTACATTACACTCGATCCCTTCATCCAAGTCATTAATGTAGATTGTAAATAGTTGGGGCCCCAGCACCGATCCTTGTGGCACCCCACTAGTTACCGTTTGCCAACCAGAAAATGACCCATTTATCCCGACTCTCTGCTTTCTGTTAGTTAGCCAATTCTCTATCCATGCTAATATATTACCCCCAACTCTGTGAGCTCTTATCTTATGCAGTAACCTTTTATGTGGCACCTTATCGAATGCCTTCTGGAAATCCAAATACACCACATCCACTGGCTCACCCTTGTCCACCCTGCTTGTTACATCCTCAAAGAACTCCAGCAAATTTGTTAAACATGATTTCCCTTTCCTAAACCCATGCATTATTCTACTCCTAAAGTGTAAGTGTCCCAAGCATAATTAACATTAAGTAATCACTAGTGAGTACATTGCAAAGTTAATTGCTATTCAGATTGGAGATCAGACTCTGGCTTTGTTTATAAGGTTAGTTAAGGGCTGAAGACAATGTGGCTCCAGTATTTTCTGTTTTTGGAGAGTTATCTCGACATTGCAAGTAGCTGTCTTTGTTTCTTTATTCCTTTTTTTAATGTATGATACATACATTCTCATTAAACACTGCATGGCAGACATGAAGTGTGTACCAACATAAAATATTTATATTACTGGGGATTTTCCATGGTTCTGCTCATAGTAAGTTGAATGATACCATGTTTTATAAGGAAAGGAACATTATATACCATGTAATACAGAGTAGGGTAAATTTTGCAAGGCCCTGTACCACCAGCAGGGCTAGGATTGCCAACTGTGGTTAGACATATTCCTGGAGGTTTGATTACATGACATTTAATCGAGTGACATTTGATCATATGACATTCGTCCACTGTTTGAAAATAGTGACATAGGTAAACTATCCCTCCTCGTCCTTCTCGACTTGTCTGCAGCCTTTGACACGGTTGACCACACCATCCTTCTCCAACGCCTCTCCACCATCATCCAGCTGGGTGGGACTGCACTCGCCTGGTTCCATTCCATCTATCTAATCGTAGCCAGAGAATCACCTGCAATGGCTTCTCTTCTCGTTCCCGCATCATTACCTCTGGGGTCCCCCAAGGATCTATCCTTGGCACCCTCCTATTTCTCATCTACACGCTGCACCTCGGCGACATCATCCGAAAACACAGCGTCATTTTCCACGTGTACGCTGATGACACCCAGCTCTACCTCACTACCACTTCTCTCGACCCCTCCATGGTCTCTAAATTGTCAGATTGCTTGTCCGACATCCAGTACTAGATGAGCAGAAATTTCTTCCAACAAAATATTGGGAAGACTGAAGCCATTGTCTTCGGTCCCCGCCACACACTACTTTCCCTAGCCATCGTCTCCATCCCTCTCCCTAGCATCTGTCTGAGGCTGAACCAAACTGTTCGCTAACTTCGTGTTATATTGGCCCCAAGATGAGCTTCCGACCACATATCCGCGCCATCACTAAGACCACCTATTTCCACCTCCGGAACATCGTTGGATTCCATCCCGCCTCAGCTCATCCGCTGCTGACACCTTCATCCATGCCTTTGTTACCTCTAGGCTTGACTATTCCAATGCACTCCTGGCTGGCCTCCCACGTTCTACCCTCCATAAACTTGAGGTCATTCAAAACTCTGCTGCCCGTGTCCTAACTCGCACCAAGTACTGTTCACCCATTACCCCTGTGCTCGCTGACCTACATTGGCTCCCGGATAAGCAACGCCTCGATTTTAAAATTCTCATCCTTGAATTCAAATCCCTCCATGGCCTCGCTCTCGCTATCTCTATAATCTCCTCCAGCCCCACAACCTCACCACCCCCCTCCCCACCACCACCCACCCACCATGAGATATCTGCGCTCCTTTAATTCTGGCCTCTTCAGCATCCCTGATTTTAATCACTCCAACATTGGTGGCCGTGCCTTCAGCTGCCAAGGCCCTAAGCTCTGGAATTCCCTCCCTAAACCTCCCCGCCTCTCTACCTCTCTTTCCTCCTTTAAGACACTCCTTAAAACCTCTTTAACCAAGCTTTTGGTCATCTGCCTTAATATCTCCTTATGTGGCTCGGTGTCAACTTTGGTTTGATAATGCTCCTGTGAAGCGCCACGGGACGTTTTACTATGTTAAAGGTGCTTTATAAATACAAGTTTTTGTGGTTGTTGCAAATGTTATTGCATTTACCTTAGTTGAGTTTCTAAGTACTTTAGCATTCCTAAGATAATTATGTCATAGTACACAGGAAGTGTTTTAAACTGGATGCACAATTTGGCCAGAAGTGTTTTGGAATCATGTTATGTAGACATTTGTTATGTGTGCCAGAATTAAAGTGGCCCAGGACAAAATCAATGGCTATCTACCCTTATCCATCAGCAACTTTGCATAGATTACAGCGAGCTACTTTATTGTTGAAAGGATTCGCAAAATTTCATGTGTCCCCCCCCCCCAAAAAGATTTTTTTTTGGACTTATTAATAAGGAACCCTGGTCAGACTGAGTTTTAAAATCAGGGCATGGCTGCGGTCAGACCTTGTGACCAAGAGCTTTTCAGATGCTGGAAAACTATCAGCTTGTGTATTCCAACGCAATGGGGACAAACCCAATCAGGTCTACGCATAAGGCTTTCAAGGTGTTTGCTCAAATAATCAGAGGGGACATTGAGACTGGGCTGGCTCCCATCAACGAACCTGTCGGACAAAGGGGGGGCAGTTGAAGAACTGGTACAATGATACAATTACCGGCCATCTAACATGATGGGCCAAGATCAGTACCTTTTGTTAAAATTCATCGTGCCCAGATCAGACAATAGAAATGAGCTGATCTGAAGGGTGATTAGGGCGACCGGGAGGGGTATAACTGGGAAGACCCAGCCATTCTCTCGCTCTCTCTCTGCCTGGACCCCGTTTCGCTCTGTCTGTCTGCCAGCAGCCCAGAAAGAAGACGACCAGAAACTTCGTAGCCACATGTCGACGGCAGAAACAGAGCACAGGGCCAGGTTTTTCCATCCATTTCACCGGTGAGCATTATCTTCTTCTGGCTGTCGCAAGACAATTTTAGTTAGGCATAAGGGTGGGAATTAATGGGGATATTGCTAAAATTGTAATTTTAGGATTTTCCCTCGATGTGTCCGTTCTCCTCCCATGTTAAGTGTAAAACCGTCTTCATATGATACTGTTTCTCTGTAGTTTTACTTCTGTAAATAAACATTGGTTTTCCTCGCACCAATCCACGGGTCTGTTCGTTTGTCCTTATCGCCGCTCGATAAGTCCTGGGCTCAGAACTAGGAAGGGGATAGCGATTCGCAACCGCACAGCGGGCAGGACAGCTCAGGAAAACAAATAAGCCCGAGACAAAAAACCCTTACAGAAATGGCGAGCCAGGTAGGAGCCCAGGCGAAAGCGTGTGATAAGGCAGACCGTGTTGCGGAGGAGGAATCCGCAATGGAGCGTAGATTATCTACCTATGTGTGCGGTAAAGTTAATATCGCAAAAAAATGAGTGTGCGATATGTTAAAAGCCGAGCGCCCCCTAGATGCAGCTGCCCAGTGGACAGCAAGTAAAGAGTACAGGAGAGGTATTGAAAAAGCGGTCTGGCTCATGTGTTTGAAAAAGCAGGTTTTAGTGTTAGACCGTGCTGTTGCAACACGAGCAGCCAAGATCAAACAGTTGACCCGAGAGCTGCAGGAAAAGACTGCAGCGGAGGAGAAAGCAATAACGGCTCTCCAGGCAGTAAGCCAAGAGAGGGCACAGTTGGCACGGGACCATCAGGCTGAGTTAGAGCGTATGAGGGCCCAGGCCGTTGAAGCTCAAAGGGAACACCAGGCAAAGTCAGAGCACCTGGAAGACCGGATCGCTGAGCTCAAAAGTAGCGCCAGGCACAGGATGGAACACCTGGAATACCAGGTCAGAGAGGCGAGAGGTAGTGAGGTTAGGTTAATGAACAAGATTTCCAGCCTCACGCAAGAGTTGAAAGAGCAGGAGGAGAAAGTAGGCGAAGTAAAAGCAGCGTATAAGCTGGCTTGTGCCCAGGGGTTTGAAGACGCAGATCACGGCCCCTGCAGGCAAGAAATAGAAAGCTTGGGCATGGCCTTAGTAAGGGCGAAGGGCATGGTATGCCTCATTAGCCCGAAGATGGGCCAGTTGGATTTTACCGGCAACCCAAGCAGGGAAATCCCACAGGCAGCTCCCAGAAAGGCACTGGTTAGGGAATCAGAGGTTTCACGACCGCCACCCATAGCCCCGAGTTTTCAGGAGGCCTGGCAGCAAGAGGGGGTGGAGGATGGAGCATTAGGGGACACCCAGCAGGCCCTAGGGGATAAACCGGGTCCGGGACCAGTGTACCCCCTCAAACAACGGAGGTACGGCCCGCCAGCCGATGGCGAGGAGCTAGGGGCCATCCAGAACCAGTTTGTAGTGCCGCATGGTACCCAACAGCTCAGAGCCACGGTTGGACACATCCCTAAGCTCACAGTGAGGGGGGACCCCTCTCTACATTTCCGGGAGATAGAGCAGGCAGCATGCGTTAATGACTGCGATGAGGCAGAACAAGCAAAAATGCTGCTGTTCTCTCTGGGTAGTGATCTCCTCCAAACCCTATCGGATGTAAGGGATTCTGACCCTGCGTGTCTCGCAGCCTGTGAGATTCACGCGGCTCTGTGCAGCCTGTATGTCAGTGCGGGTCTAGGCCTCGTTGCCTGTTCTGGTCTCCAGCCAGTCTGGGAACACTAGACACACCTGTGAGTGGTTCGAATCACTCTCCCTTACGGTTCTAGACACTGGACTTAGATGCGAGAGCAGTAATGGAGATGAAACTCATGTAGACTTGGTTTGAATGGTACGAAGTGGAAAATCTTTATTGCATGATACTTAAGATTATGAAATACATGTCATAAGCACAGATTAATGACAGTACAATCTTACAGTTATATAGTCGATCTTAGGGAAACGAGGAACGAACGGCACAAAGTAAATAGGGGCACACATTACAAATATCCTTAATCCTTAAACCCTCCCCTATCAATATCTATCCTAAACTAGATTCGTAGGATTTCGAGACTCATGCTCACCACTCGTGATAACTCGGAGAAATTCCGAATAGCTGATCGGATGTTTTTCACCGCAGCACCCACGTGTCGGTCAGGAGATCTCCTGGTCCCACTTGTTTACTTGCTTCTGCTGCTCCGGCTAGCAGGCTGGAACGTCTGCTGTGATGAAGACCTGTGTTGGTTGGTTTAACAGGTACTTTTCGAGCACAGTTGTCAATATCATCGATACGATATGTTTCCTTGCAAGTTCGAAGAAGTCTTCCTGGCAAGGAAAACTTGGATAAACGACCTACAGGCGCGGTCGGGATTTACTGACCGTGGCGATGGATATGGTCTTCATCTCATCTCATCTCATCTCATCTCATCTCGGGCCTTTGGTTCCGCTGCCAGTTACCAACATAGGTCTTCGTTACGCGACACGAGGTAGATCCGAACGGATCCGAAAGTTCAACAGTCCTTTTCAAAAGAGGCAACAGGCAAGCAGAAGCCCAACTACGAGTACACAGGAGCAGCCACGATGATAAGAGCAGCAAGAGAAAGATGGACGGTTTGGAGCCTGCAATTATAGTGCAAAATCTTCCGTTTCCCGCCCAACTATAATGTCCATTCTTTTGTTTAAGGTCTGGCGCTCAAATGTCTTGTATGGGTGATCTCCGTTCTTAATGGGTTTCGGGGCTACTCGTAAATGTCTGAGTACCTGTTAATATTTCTCCCATTGTTAAATCGGTCAGTGTTCTCCCTGGAGGGGTTTGGGGCTTCCAAGTGTCCTGTATAACTACCTGCTAACGGCTCTCTCATCGTAGAGTCGTTGGGATTTTACATATTAATGTCTTTTGGATGGGCCCTTGATTACTCGGTACAATGGCTTTCCTTTGTACCTGGGAGACCGATTTCAGTATTTATGTGTATACTGCAAACCCATAATGTCTCGTGTATTATCTTCACTGTGCTGACTCTTAATTGATCTTGCACAAATGTTTATTGGAACGCCATCTTGTCTGCCTGTTGAAAAGTCTAGAATGTTCTGTCACGAGGTGCGGCGGCCATTTTACAGGCTGCTTGTGTCCACTTTAAACCTGTCAGCATTCTGCTGAAATAAAAGCTGTTTGAACGAAACTCTGTGTTTTCTCCTTATTAATAAAATCGCGATATATTGCGAATTCTACAGTCCCTCCTGTTGATGCGAATAACTCCGCTTATCGTATCAAAAATCATAGTGGTGAGCAATATTATCTCGATTTCTCTCCGAATCCAGTAAATTAATCCCATAATTTTAACTTAGCTAGGGTCTCTGTGTCGTCCTCATTTCCCAAGAAAATTACATTTTATATCACCGTAGGCATTATTTGCCCTTAAACTTACACCACTTGTTTTCCTTCCCGGCGTAACCAGGCCGATGCCTCTCGTATCACCTGTATATTCATCTTTTATTCAGGGAAAGGAAAAACAAAACCCAAAACCAAACAATCATTTTTAACTGTAACACCATCACCAAAATAATCAACACCAACTCTTAAAACATGTCGAGTTCCCAACGTATTTACAATCTCTGAAAATCATCATCGAGTACAAACTTCCGCGGCGCACGTGGCGCGCGGGAGTGACGCCATTTTCCGATCACACGGTGCTTTCATCGTGCACGCGCACGTAACGTTCTCGCCACTCTCCCGTGTTTTCATGCTTGGTGAGGCGTTTGTCTCTTTTACAATGTACGACCAATAGGTACACTACAATAAACACTTGGCATACGACTAAAATGTGGGAGGCTATTCTGATCCATGAAGGCACTTCAATATTGGTGAACAGATTCCACCACGGTGGAACTACTATATCCAAAATGTCTGTTCCTATTTCGACAGTTTTCTGTTCTAATGTGTAAAAGTGTTTCTGTGACACCGCGACGGCTTTTAAAAGCTTGGTGAGGTGTTCAGGGAGAGGGGGAATGAGGTATCCAAAATGCGCGACGAATCGCTGCAAGTCGGTGAAATTCTCTTTTACTGTGAGATGAACAGTGGATGGTTCAGGGATTGGGATAATTCGCTGTTGTGCTACTTGAACTTCCGCCCTGGGTTTAAAACAGAAACTGCTGTCACTCACCGGACACCGGCTACGGTTTCCATGCTGGTAGTGTTGCGCTGCAGTGGTAACACAATATGTTCCACCCCCGATGTATGCTACCTGCGGAGGCACATGATCTTGTGCCATTGCCTCCATGGTGCAATTCATGGACTTGGCGCCAGTCGTTCTGAACCCGCACTGTGGTGTTAAAAAGGCATTCAAGTGCTGGGGGCACAGTATTATGTGTGCTCCCCTGCCACGACAACCAGAGAGATCTGTACCTGTCATCGTTTGCTCCCAGCGGATGACGTAAGGTGGAACCGCTGCGTAACGAATGTGGGCTCCCCCCTGAATGACACCAATGTTCTCTACCCGATACACCGGGGCGGGCTTTGCTGTGTCGCCCAAAACCGGCATACGTAATACTATTCCCATAATAGTATGGTTTGATCGTCCGCAGTCCACGGGGACTGGGTAAGCTTCTGAAGCTAGCCTGAGCTGGCACGGACTTAATGCGTTCTGAAAAGGGTGGAGCGCCCGCAGGTGTTTGTTACTTATCCAGGACGGAACCAAACCTTGTTTTAAATCCTCCAAATTACTGCGGCCCTCGCCCAGTAACCACGCCCCGTAAAGCACGCACACCTCGTTCTGCGCAGCTTGATCGGATGCATTCCGATCTTCCCTAATCAGGGCATTTACCGTCTTTGCATGTTTCTCCAACTCTGCTATAATTTCCTTTAAATGGAGAGTCATGGCTTGGTCCTCGTGTAGACCCGACCCTACCACTTTATTCTCATCTGTTAGAATGTCCTTTAATTGTGTCTTTAAACCATTAATCTGGGTCTGCAGCTCCACACTGTCTAGAGCGTTGACCACAGATGTACCCGTGTTAAAAGCAGTGAACGCATCGTTCACCAAACCCCTTCTTTGCCTCCCTGCTTGATTCAAAACTTCCTGTGGTGCGGTGTACAAACTTGTCTTATCAATTTCCGCGAAATCGAATTCGTAAAATTGTCTGAACATCTTGGTCAACAGGACCTGATACAACTGTTCCGTCTTTTTGGGGCACCACTCTGGTAACCGCACCTCGGTGAGATTTAAAATCACCGAGGCCACCGCGTAATGTACCCCCTGAAATAGTATCTGGTCTGTGGGGACCAGTACCAAACCATTCCCGGGTCCCTTACTAGTTTTAGGGCACCCTTCTTCCTCAGCTAGAACCACCGGAATCGTGGGCGGGGCTTTGCGTGGGCGCGTAATGAGCTCAGTGGCATTTACTGGGATCGGGGAGAATGGGGCTCCGCACCCCCTGGTGCTCGCATCCCACCTCATCCCCTGTCCGTTATCCTGCCATTGATTAATGAAAAATATGGAGATGCCTTTGGGGCAAACGTACTTTGACCCCCACATACATACATAAATTCCCTCATCCGGTTCCCACCATTTGTCCCAACAGACTTTCACTTGTCCGTCTGTCCCCGTAATTGTCCGATGGGTATTATTACCCAGTCGTTCCCACTCGACCGAAGAGTTCCTCATAGTGTTGCTCAGCTTTCGCAGCCACCACCATCGGCTCAATGGGACCTTCCCACTACAAGTCAAACAAATCCGTTTGCCGACGGTGACGCTGATCCTGGGTGCGATGATCCTTACTTTGGGGCACAGTAAAGAAGTCTCTTTGTAGGCAAACCCCGATGTGCTGGAATACTCCGTTGAGTTCGTTCCCAGCCATCCTGGCCACCTTCCCTTGTGGAAATAGGTGCTGGTCTCCTCTGCCTCCCGTCTTCCGGTCCCATCCACCGCGATGGGGGCCGTGTCCCCGGAACATCCAAACACCACGACATCCTTGGTGCGGCCTCGATAGGCCAATCCACATCCGATTGCCACGAGCAATACTAGAATTCGTTCCATCCTTCCTTGGTTCCTGTGATCAGATAGAATGAGGTAGCCAGCCTCGCAAGAGTCTCTGGCTTCTGTGAAGGGTGAGCGGGTCCCCTGACCTCGCCTCACGTAAACTTCCACGTTTGCTGTATAAACTTTTCACTAAACCTATCTTTAAAACTCCCATCATTTTATCGTTTTCTGTTAAAAACACTACAAACTTAACCTTATTAAAAACTATAAACTTAACCTTGAATTATTAACTTAAAACTTAACCTTGAACTATAAACTTAAAACTTAGAACTATAACTTTACAGTGCCGCCCGTTCTCAGGGCGGCCCCTTTAAATTCTGAGAAGGCTGCTGCGAGCTCTTCCCGACGGTGGGAGGGCACTGACCCTTCCCTCTGATCTGCCGCAGCCTGTTACTGCTGCGATGTGGCCGGTCTGTATCTGGGTTATCTTAACCTTAAATTTTCGCCTTGGGGCAGTCTGGGGACATGACCACATCCTCCTGGGCTGGGGTTCTCTACTTGACCTACGGGGAGTTGCTATGGGCGGGGGTTCCGTGACGGACGGACCGGGTTCCGAGACTTCCATCGGGATGACCTGGGGTTCCATCACAGTCGCTGGCTCCGCCTCCGCTGACTCCGCCTCCCTAACCTCGGGGCTGGCAGTTCGTGGCTCCGCCCTGCTCGGCCCAGCAGGCGGCCCTTCACTCGTGATCTCTGCCTCCCCCGAGGACTGGTCGTTCAAGGCGGGCGGCCACATCTCTGGGAGCCACACCGGTACTCTCTGTGCTCCCATAGCGGCTGGCCCTGCCTCCTCTAGCTCCTCCCTCCTGTCTTCGGGACCTGCAGCTTGTGTGTCCACCCTGTGTGGATCTCTACCTACAGCCCCCATTCCCTCCAGACCGTTCCTCAGAAACCACCCGTCATCATCACTATTCTCATCTGCACTATCCTCATCTGACCAGGGTACCCTGAATTCTTCCTCATCTAACCCCCAATTCCAGAAAAACGCTGTATGATCGTCCGGGATGTCCCTTCCTCTGATGCAAGCTGCTATGCCTGCCTGTGTGCCTTGTGGTCCTACCTGGGACTGTGCTTTCCCATTGGCGGGATTTACCCCCGTAGTTTTCCCTTGCGCACCTGGCTGGTACAGTTTGCATTGGTTTATGTGGAACCACTTAGTGCGCCGTGGTACTTTTACGGCGTAAACCATGGGACTCGCCTTGTCTACAATGTTGTAGGGTCCCATATACAGTGGTTCCAGACTCCCTACTCTGGCGTAGTTTCTGACCATGACCTGGTCTCCCACTTCCCACTCCCGCGTTTTGCGGGGTTCCAGCAACAAGCGATTGCCCTGATGCTGCCTTCCCATGTTCCCAGCCGCCTGCTCATAAACCTGTTTCAGGCGCTCCAAGAGAGTCTGGGCGAACTTGTCCCTGCTTATCTCTTGGAGCTGACCCTCAGTGAGCACCGGTGCTAGCACATGGGTGGGGGTTCGCATGAGCCTTCCGGTCATTACCTCGTGCGGGGAGTACCCCGTACTTTTTGACTGACTGGCCCGGACCCCCATGAGGACTAAAGGCAGAACTTCCGCCCATTTTTGGGGCGAGTTCCTAGTCTCTTTCCTCAATTTCTCCTTCAGGGTCCGGTTCATACGTTCAACAATCCCGGATGACTGGGGATTGTGTGCTACGTGCCACTTCCCTTCAATGCCCAAAAGCATGAGGGTGGTCTGCATCACCTGGCCGGTGAAATGACTCCCTTGGTCTGACTCCACAAAACGGGGAAGTCCCCACCGCGAGAACACTTCCCGGACCAAGATTTTTGCTGTACCCAGTGCCGTAGCTGTTCGACAAGGGAAGGCTTCCACCCACTTGGAAAACACATCCACCAGGACGAGGCAGTACTTATAACCTCCCTGGGTGGTGGGCAGGGGTCCTATATAGTCGATCTGTATCGACTGCCATGGTCCCTCTACCCTTCTTACGTGTCCCATGGGCACCTTCCTTTTCTGGGGGTCTGGGTTGTTTGCAGCGCACACAAGACAGTTTGCACAGAACTCGCGGACTTGTTCCCTGAGCCCTGGCCACCATCCCGCTTGCTCTACCCGTTGCCAGGTAACCTCGGGCCCGGGGTGCCCTGCCCCTGGTCCCTCGTGAGCCAACTGGAGGAATTCCCTCCTGTGCTGCTGCGGCACAACCCACTGCTCCTCGCGGAACAGCATGCCTTCCTTAACTGAGAGGGTTGCCGTACTGTACGGACCTTCTACCTGTCTCCCCTCAGCAATCGTTTTTAGGACTGCTTTTAGGGCGGGATCCTGGGTTTGGACGGTCTTAAGGTCTAGGGGCAATGCTACCCTGGTGTTCCCGGGATTCCCGTCCCCGCCTCGGACCGCTGCTATGGGTCCGGTCCTATAGGGGTTCCAGAAAGTGCCGTCGCGGGCACCTTCCCTGGCTAGCGCATCCGCCTGCCGGTTGCCTTCCCCACGGGGCTCTGTGGAGGAGTGAGCTTTCACCTTATGGATGAAAATCTCTCCTTCCTCCCCTACTGCTGCTGCTAAGATCTTTTCCAGCAAGGGCTTCACCGTTAAAGGTCGCCCGTCCGCGGAGGTGTATCCGCGGCGGGACCAAATGGCCAGGTATTCCGTACACGAATTGCAGGTGAACATACTGTCCGAGCAAATCGTGTATGGGGTTGGGAAAATGTCTGGGTGGGTCACAACGTACACCACGGCAGACAGCTCGGCTTGCTGCGCGCTCATGGTGCTAGGGAGCTTGATCGCCAGGGCAAGGTCTGCCGCAGGGTCATAAACTCCACACCCTGTGAGTCGCTCGCCAGCAGATACTGTGCTAGACCCATCAACATAAATCTCGCGCCCAGTGGGATGTATCCCGGCCCGTAAACCTATGTTGACGTCCCACACCCCTTCCACCGAACACCGGTGGGCTGTACCGGGGTATACCAGATTGGCCGCAAGCCTGGGCTCGCAAAGACCTTTTACTCTAAGATCCAACTGGGAGAGAAGAAGGGTCCAACGCGCGATGCGTGCGCTGCTTACGGTCCCGTCTTTAATCCTCCCATCCAGAAGCATCTTAGTTGGTGTGTGATGTGTGAGGAGAGTGATGGGAGAGAGCCCTGTGAAGATCGCTGATCTTTTCACAGCCCAATGCGTGGCTAAAAGGTGCCTTTCGCAATTGGAGAAACTTCTCTCCACATCCGTTAACACCCTGGATGAATAGACAACCGGCCTCAGCTTGCCGTGACGCTCTTGGAGCAGCACGGCGCTTAAGCTGTCTCCGCTGGCAGCTACCTCCAGGAAAAACTCCTTCCCCCCATCTATGGCCCCTAAGGCTGGCGCGGTCTGCAGATCCCTTTTTAACTTCTCGAAGGCTGCTTGGCAGCCCTCGTCCCAAAACCACTCCACCCCCTTATGGAGGAGTCGGAGGAGCGGCGCCGCTGTGGCCGCATAATCTTCGATAAAATCCCTGCAGTAACCGGTCAGTCCCAAGAAGGACCTCACACCCCTTACGTTGTTGGGAATCGGTAATTCTTGCACCGACTCCCTCCTTGCTTTGTCTATGGCTCTTTCCCCAGCGCGTATGGTCAGTCCCAGGAATTTTACTTCCCGCTGACCGATACGTGCTTTCTTAGGGTTTATTTTAAAACCCTTTCTCGCTAACAGCTCCAATAACTCGTCCAGTAGTGGTCCGTGCTCCTCCCTTGAGTCCGTAAATAGGAGCAAATCATCCACATACTGTACTATCTGATTGGGCTGACTAAACTCCTTTAAACTTCCTGCCATACACTGATGAAAAATACTGGGGCTATTGTGGAAACCCTGTGGCAGACAGTTCCACGTGTACTGTTGTCCTTTGAAAGTAAAGGCAAACTTGTACTGGTCCTCTCGCCGCAGCGGGATGGACCAAAAACCGTTCGAGATATCCAGCACCGTGAACGTGGTCGCGGACGCTGGGATGCTCCCTATTAGGTCAGCAACTGCTGCTACTGTGGGCGCGCAGGCGGGAATGTTACTGTTAAGGACTCTGTAGTCCACCGTGGCTCTCCACGAATTATCCGGCTTCCTAACCGGCCATAATGGGGAGTTCACGTGTGTGGCTATCGGCCTCAACACGCCCTGCTGCACCAAGGAGGACATTGCTGTCTCCATATCGGGTTCTGCTTCTTTGGGGAAGTTATACTGCTTTTGGGGTCGGGTCATGGGGTCCCCATCTACGCTGACCTCAAACCCGACCACTCTCCCACAATCGTGCTTGTGGGTTGCAAACGCGTGCATATTATCTGACACGTACGTTTGCATGTCCGTTGGGACATCTGCGACCATAAGCCTGAGGTCGTAGCCTCCGGATGGCTGTACGGTACACAGGACCCCTGTTTCTTCCTCCCCCGGAATCACTATTACCTCGCCTTTTTCACCTTTAGCCCCCCAGAGACAGTGATTTCTGAGGTCCACGAGGATCCCGTGTCCCGCTAGGAGATCAGACCCGAGAATACCTCTTCCACCCCCCTTTTGCCATGCCATCAGTATACACTTCCACTTAAGGCGAAGTGTTCCTAAACGAATGGATAGCGGAAGGGAAAACGTGCCAGCCTGTTCTTTTCCTGTGAACCCTGCTAACGTGAATGGGACCTTGGTAGATAGCGGCGAGTCAAAAGGGTTATCTGTATGGATTATGGTGCAAGAAGCTCCCGTGTCCAACAAATAACTACCCTTCTGTTTCTCTACCTCCATCTCCACCACAGGTCGCCTCCACGCATCATAGCTAAGCGGACACAGGTAGACGGGCTGCGCCGGTTCTAGTCATGGGGTACTATTAGACGGTCCTGCGGCACCTACGGGGCCGGTTGCGACCGCCACCTGTCCACGCGCATTCAAGACCAGCTTGCGCATGGCTCCTAACACTGCTTCGAGGTCGTCGGGAGGGGTGGGAGCACTAGCTTCCCTAGCCGGGACAGGCGCCTGGGCTCGGACCGCGGGATTTTTATCCTTGGAATCCTTCCAAGGGTTCCTGCAATGCTTGCGCCAGTGCCCTGTCTTCCCACACCCGTAACAAGCATTACTTGCCTGTGGGGCGCGATTACCCTCCTGATGCCACTCTCTTTGATACGGGGCTGCGGGTCGTACCTCATGTACTCTTCCCTTAAGGGGACGTGTTGCCATACCCCTTATATTGCGATAACCTAACGTGAGTCGATTCAAGACCGACTCTTCCGTAATGTTGGGGTCATTGGGATCAAACCATGCTTTTGCCTGCTCTCTGACGGCTGGTAAACTGTTGGCTATTATGCACCTAAGCCAATGAGTTAAAGCGGTGCCTTCCACATCTTCGCGCTCGGGCGCACCTAGGCAGCTGCGCTCATATACTGGCCACAGCCTGTCGGCAAAAACCTTCGGGGGTTCTCCCTCCATCTGCACTGTCTGTCCCACTCTAGCAAACGGACCTTCGTCGTTCGCCCCCAACACTTCTAGGACCTCATTCTTTAATTCCTCATAACTCTTGGTTCCCCTCTTGCTCTCGCCTGAGAGACACTGAAGGACCGAGCTGTCTAATGAGAACAGCAGCATTTTTGCTGTTTCCCCATCATCGCAGCCGTTAATGGCTGCGGCTTGCTCAACTTCTCTGAAATGTACGGAAGGGTCGTCTGCCTCGGTCAGCTTCCGTACGTGATTTATCATAGCTCTCAGCTGATGTGAACTGTGAGGCAACACCAACTGTCCGAGGAGATCCCCCGGTTCTTCCCCACCGTTTCTGCTTGGGCCCCTTTTAATACCCGTTACTGGATACAACGATCCCTTTCCTACTTCTTTTTCAATGGGCTCTTTTGTTTCTTCCATTGCTTCCTCCCTAACCCAGGTTTCTGAATAGCTGGGTGGCGCGGAGGGCGCAGTGGCTACTACTTCTTCTGCTTTACTTGGTGGGGATTTTCTAAATCTCTCATTTACTAGCGGCTGGTGTGCCGACGGATTGATAAGGCACACCATGCCGTTCGCATTGTTCACGGCCTTTTTGAGGTGCTCTATCTCCCTTTGGCAGGCGCTATGATCGGCTCCCTGAAACTTATCCTCAAGGGCCAACTTATATGCCGCCCTAACCCCCGTTAAGCTCTCTTCTTGAGTTCTTATCTGGGCAGCTTGGCGGTTACATCTTTCCTTTAACCTGCTCTCATTCAATTTTGCCTCAGTGACCTGGCACTCGAGATAATCTATCCTTGTTTTAAGGTGGCTGGAGACTTCCTGGCTTTCTTGGTGTAACTCATTTAAATTCTTAATGAGCACCTCCCCTCCAGAAACCTTCTCATCCATTTCTCCCTCTAAATGACTGATTCGAGCTACTAGCGCTGTAATGGTCTGGTTTGAAATCTGAACCTGCCTTTTGTAACACATAAGCCAGACTGCTTTCTCAAGTGTCTTTCTATGTTCTTTACTATCTGTCCACCTTTCGGCTGCCTCTAGCGGACTTTTATCCGCTAACAATTCACTTATCCATTTCTTAGTTAGATTAACCTTTCCAAACACATAATCTGCTATCTTTTCCTGCATAACATTTCGTACAGTCATTCCAAAGTCTAACACACTACCCTCTCGCTGCCAGTGTCCTGCCGCGGTCGCCATTTTCTGTAAGGGATTCTGACCCTGCGTGTCTCGCAGCCTGTGAGATTCACGCGGCTCTGTGCAGCCTGTATGTCAGTGCGGGTCTAGGCCTCGTTGCCTGTTCTGGTCTCCAGCCAGTCTGGGAACACTAGACATACCTGTGAGTGGTTCGAATCACTCTCCCTTACGGTTCTAGACACTGGACTTAGATGCGAGAGCAGTAATGGAGATGAAACTCATGTAGACTTGGTTTGAATGGTACGAAGTGGAAAATCTTTATTGCATGATACTTAAGATTATGAAATACATGTCATAAGCACAGATTAATGACAGTACAATCTTACAAACAGTTATATAGTCGATCTTAGGGAAACGAGGAACGAACGGCACAAAGTAAATAGGGGCACACATTACAAATATCCTTAATCCTTAAACCCTCCCCTATCAATATCTATCCTAAACTAGATTCGTAGGATTTCGAGACTCATGCTCACCACTCGTGATAACTCGGAGAAATTCCGAATAGCTGATCGGATGTTTTTCACCGCAGCACCCACGTGTCGGTCAGGAGATCTCCTGGTCCCACTTGTTTACTTGCTTCTGCTGCTCCGGCTAGCAGGCTGGAACGTCTGCTGTGATGAAGACCTGTGTTGGTTGGTTTAACAGGTACTTTTCGAGCACAGTTGTCAATATCATCGATACGATATGTTTCCTTGCAAGTTCGAAGAAGTCTTCCTGGCAAGGAAAACTTGGATAAACGACCTACAGGCGCGGTCGGGATTTACTGACCGTGGCGATGGATATGGTCTTCCTCTCTTCTCATCTCATCTCATCTCATCTCATCTCATCTCGGGCCTTTGGTTCCGCTGCCAGTTACCAACATAGGTCTTCGTTACGCGACACGAGGTAGATCCGAACGGATCCGAAAGTTCAACAGTCCTTTTCAAAAGAGGCAACAGGCAAGCAGAAGCCCAACTACGAGTACACAGGAGCAGCCACGATGATAAGAGCAGCAAGAGAAAGATGGACGGTTTGGAGCCTGCAATTATAGTGCAAAATCTTCCGTTTCCCGCCCAACTATAATGTCCATTCTTTTGTTTAAGGTCTGGCGCTCAAATGTCTTGTATG
This sequence comes from Squalus acanthias, assembly GCA_030390025.1. Classification (NCBI taxonomy): domain Eukaryota; kingdom Metazoa; phylum Chordata; class Chondrichthyes; order Squaliformes; family Squalidae; genus Squalus; species Squalus acanthias. Next base: position 88,345,607 of record CM059434.1, on the reverse strand, counting down.
GGTGATCTCCGTTCTTAATGGGTTTCGGGGCTACTCGTAAATGTCTGAGTACCTGTTAATATTTCTCCCATTGTTAAATCGGTCGGTGTTCTCCCTGGAGGGGTTTGGGGCTTCCAAGTGTCCTGTATAACTACCTGCTAACGGCTCTCTCATCGTAGAGTCGTTGGGATTTTACATATTAATGTCTTTTGGATCGGCCCTTGATTACTTGGTACAATGGCTTTCCTTTGTACCTGGGAGACCGATTTCAGTATTTATGTGTATACTGCAAACCCATAATGTCTCGTGTATTATCTTCACTGTGCTGACTCTTAATTGATCTTGCACAAATGTTTATTGGAACGCCATCTTGTCTGCCTGTTGAAAAGTCTAGAATGTTCTGTCACGAGGTGCGGCGGCCATTTTACAGGCTGCTTGTGTCCACTTTAAACCTGTCAGCATTCTGCTGAAATAAAAGCTGTTTGAACGAAACTCTGTGTTTTCTCCTTATTAATAAAATCGCGATATATTGCGAATTCTACACGGATGAGTGTAAGAAGGGACAGAAAGATTACGAGGAGTTAAGGAATGAGATATTGGAGGCCATGGGACTAAATGATGGGAGTCCGTTCGCCCGAGTGGAAAAAACGGTACAGCTCCCCGGGGAGTCCCTGCAGGCATTCGCAGACAGGCTGTGGCCAGTCTACCGGAGCGCGTGCCCGGGAACACCAGTGCGGACGTTCCTCAACAGAGACCAATTGGCCCACTGGCTCCGTTGTCTCATGACAAACTGCCTGCCCCAAATCCGAGCCCAGACTGCGGCCTGTTTTGACCCCCGAAACCCCCAGACCACCGAAGAAATGGTGATCCGCCAGCTCACGGTAGCATTTAGAAATAACGGGAGGGGAATTGAGACGCCCCAGTCTAAAGGGAAAGTCCACGAGGTTAAACCTGGGGGCCAGAATAAGAAAGAGTGGCACCAGGAGGGAAACCGCCCCTCCCAGAATACGTTAAACTGCTATGGCTGCGGGAAGGACGGCCACTGGCGCAAAGATTGCAAAAACCCCTGGAAGGACACCAAGGGAAAGAGCTCCACAGCTCCAGGCCCAAAGGTAAACACTGGGACCCCCACAGTAGAGAGCGTTCTTGAATCACTGCGGGTTCTCCTGACCAGTCCGGGGAAGGTAGCTACAGCCACTGGTGCATTGATCCCATCTGCCCCCCCTAACACAGACCTATGACTAGAACCAGCGCAGCCTGTCCACCTGTGTTCCCCGGGATACAATGGTAAGATGGGGGTGGAGAAAGTGCAGGGGAGATGTTTGGTGGACAGCGGAGCTGCCAGCATGGTGGTCCATTCGGAAGGCCTGACCAATTCACCCAGGTCTAACGGGGTCCCGTACAGTTTAATGGGATTCACAGGGAACAAGCAGGCTGGGGCAATGTCCAAAATCTTTGGACATAGATTTAGGATCCCTCCATACCATGTGGGAGGGTAATCAAAAGGCCAACAAGTTGACCAAGCAGGGGGCCAGGGAAGGAGAGTTCTGGGATCCCCGTAAAGCAGGTCCGGTAACCGCAATCCGGGACAAGGGAGGCACACAGGAGGTAGCTTTGGCCCCGGACTTAAAGCAGGTCCAAGCCCAGGATCCCGTCCTTAAGGCCGTCCTGGTAAAGAGAGAGAATGGGGAGTCCATAGAAGGTCCGTTTGAGGCAACGGACAAGGTTTTAAAACAGGTTCACTGGCAGGCTGCTAGCAGCATTAACCAGTGCAAACTGTTTAAACCTGACAAAGGGGAGGAGCCAGCAAGGGTGGACCTCCCCGAGGTTAGAAGTCCTCAGCTCCCAGCAGGTCTCAGCTCACAGGCAACACACGCAGGTACAGTTGCGTGCGTTGAGGGAGGAGTCACCCAGGCCCCTGTTCAAACCACTCCCCCTCTCTTCTGGGACTCAGGTGGGGAGGAGGAGGAGCCCGAACCAGATAGCCCTGCCCCCGACCCAGGTTTTGAAGGTTCTGGAGGCGAGGACTCTCAGCCAACAGCAGCAGGCAGCGAGGGATTGCCTGTCCCCAGCTCAGACTTGGGAGGGGAGGAGCCATGGGGGAAAAGCCCCCAGCCCGCGAGGACTGCGACCCACGGCAAGGGTCCACTCGCCAGCGTAGCCCCACCTATAGCACTTCCTAGGAGGTCCCCTCGGACACCACAACCTAGGAAGGCATGGTCGCCGACTCTCCAGTTTAAAGGGGTGACCTCCCGAGCTACAGTTAAGTCAAAAGACAAAGGTCCCCAGCCAACAGTCGCAGGCTGTGAGGGACCAGAAGTAAGGATGTATACAGACACGCTGCAGGGAGCAGCCTGCCGCAGTCCTAACAGAGTTTAAGCTAGCCACTCGGAGACGGGCGGCAAATGTACAGAACTTGGTCTGAGAAGTTTGTAGTTTTAAGTTAGATTGTTGAGTTTGATTTTAAGGTGCGGAACCGTATAGCAGTTTTAAGATGGAACCGTTCCAGTGTATGTGTGTTTGTCCATGTGAGCTGAGGTCGAGGGACCCGCTCACACTTCACCCCAGCCAAGGAGCCTATAGGGAGCCTGGCTAGATGTTCTTTATTTTTTTTCAGGCAATTAAAAAGGGAAATGTTCAGAGGCCTGATCTTGCTCACCCTGTCTGGGCTGAGCCTCGCGAGAAGGGGCGACACCGAGGACCACCGCATCTTCGGATGCTCCGGAAGGACGGCACCCCTAGCCCACGATGGAAGTGGCCTACGCGAGGCGGATGAAATTGCCTCGTATACTCACGAGGGGAGCTGGCCTGGATGGCTGGGGTCAAACTCGACCCAGTACTCGAGCCAGACCGGTTTTACATATGGGGAGGCCTCCCTCCAGTGCCCGAGGATACGGATCGTCACCCCAAGGATTAGCGTCACCGTGGGCAAAAGGATTTGTTTATCATGTAAGGGCAACGTTCCCCTGGATAGGTGGTGGTGGCTCAGAAAATTAAGCAAAGACATGGGGAACCCCAGGGTAGAATGGGAAAGGTTAGGGAACGACACCCACAGGACCATCACGGGGACCCAGGGAGGGTTAAGTGTGTGCTGGGACAAATGGTGGGAACTGGATCAGGGGATCTATGTCTGTATGTGGGGTTCAGAGAGAGTCTGCCCCATGGGCATTTCCATCATTTTCCACAGCCAGTGGCAGGATAACGGGAGGGGGATGGACTGGGGGTCGCGCCTGGATGCATGCGCGATCCCATACTCCCCAATCTCGGTTAATGCCACTGAATTAGTGACCCGTCCCCGACAGCCCCTGCCCACGACCCTGACGTCACGGACTGTAGCAGAGGGATGCCCCGCCACCACCAAGGGACCAGGGAACGGCCTGGTGCTGGTACCCACAGACCAGGTGCTCTATCAAGGGGTGCATTACGCGGTGGCCTCAGTGATCTTAAATCTCACTGAGGTGCACTTGCCCGCGTGGTGCCCTGCAGAGACCGCTAAACTATATCAAGCCCTCTTAAGGGAAACATTTCAAAAGTTTTACGAATTCGATTTTGCGGAGATCGATAAGACCAAATTGTATACACATAGCCACGAGGCTTGGGACGGGGTGGGGAGACAGAGAAGGGGTATTGTTAATGATGTTTTAACGGGTTTTAATGCGGGGTCTTCAGTTATTAATAGTTTAGATGACATTGAACTGCAGACGCAGATCAACGGTCTGAAGACCCAATTAAAGAAGGTCTTAACTGATGAGAATAAGGTAGTGGGTTCGGAACTGCATGAAGACCAGGCCATGACTCTCCATCTAAAGGCGATCATAGCGGAGCTGGAGATACATGCAAAGACGGTGAATGCGCTCATTAGGGAGGATCGGAATACGTCTGACCAGGCTGCGCAAAACGAGGTGTGCGTACTGTACGGGGCATGGTTGCTGGGCGAGGGCCGCAGAAATCTGGAGGACTTAAAACAGGGTTTGGTCCCCTCCTGGATCAGCAACAAGCACCTCGCAGCCCTCCACCCTTTTGAGAATGCATTAAGCCCGTGCCAGCTCCGACTAGCTTCCGAGGCCTACCCAGTCCCAGTGGACTGTGGACGTTCCAACCACACTATCATGGGGATAATAGTAAGGATGCCGGTCATGGGCGGGACGGCTTGACCCGCACCGGTATACAGGGTGGAGAACATTGGTGTCATTCAGGGGGGTGTACACGTTCGTTTTACAGCGGTCCCGCCCTACGTCATAAAGTGGGATCACGCTATGATGGGTACTGACCTCTCGGGGTGCCGTAGCCGGGGAGCACACATCATCCTGTGTCCCCAGCACTTGAATGCCTATTCGAAACCACAATGCGGGTTCAGAGCTGCTGACGCGAAACCTATAAATTGTACCATGGAAGCCATGGCACAAGGCCATGTTCCCCCACAGGTAGCATATATAGGAGGTGGGACATATTGCGTCACCACAGGAGCGTCTCACTACCAGCACGGACAGCACAGCTGGTGCGCGGTGAGTGACAGCAGCTTCTGCTTTAAACCCAAGGCAGAAGTTCACGTGGCCCAGGAACTAATTGTCCCCATTCCTGAACCATCCACGGTTCACATAACTGTAAGAGAGAATTTCACCAACCTCCAAAAGTATGTGGCTCACTTCGGCTACCAGATTCCCCCTCTCCCAGAACACCTCATTAAACTATTAAGAGCCGTAGTAGTGTCGCAAAAGCATTTTTATACACTGGAACAGAAGACTATCCAGATAGGGGGCCGATATTCTGGATATTACGACCCCACCCTGGTGGGACATCTTTGAGAATATCAAGGTCCCCTCCTGGATTCGTCTGGCATCACACGCGCTCGTAATTTGTCAGCTCGGGATCGTCCTCTACCTGGTTTGCGTCCAGTGTAGGAAAAGGGGTCCCGAGGCAGTAGCAAGAACCCAAAGGGTTTGGAGGGACCAGTATGCTCGGGTAGACAAGACACTCGCGTGAATTCCGTGTCGCACCACTTACGAGTGATGGCGGCCTAATTTTATTATTTTTAATAAAGATGGTCCCCTCCGTTTGTTGTTTTTTTTAATTAAAAAAACTGTTTTATCCCAAGTGGTGCAGGGGTATGTTGGACCCCCTCCGTGCTGGGATTACTGGAAAAGAATTTGTTTCCTATCTAAAATGCCTGCTGTACACTGCGGTTATTCTCCAAGTGGGGGAATGTACGTGTCGGGGGAATTGGAATAGGTAAATAAAGGGGAAGGTTGTTTGCGACAGTCAGAAATTTTGTTCACCTCGTATGGACACTTCAAGCAAGTTTAAGACTCCACAGGGGGGACTGAAAGGATTCGCAAAATTTCATGTGTCCCCTCCCCCCCCGAAGATTTTTTTTTGGACTTATTAATAAGGAACCCTGGTCAGACTGAGTTTTAAAATCCAGGGCATGGCTGCGGTCAGACCTTGTGACCAAGAGCTTTTCAGACGCTGGAAAACTATCAGCTTGTGTATTCCAACGCAATGGGGACAAACCCAATCAGGTCTACGCATAAGGCTTTCAAGGTGTTTGCTCAAATAATCAGTGGGGACATTGAGACTGGGCTGGCCCCCATCAACGAACCTGTCGGACAAAGGGGGGGCAGTTGAAGAACTGGTATGATGCAATTACCGGCCATCTAACATGATGGGCCAAGATCAGTACCTTTTGTTAAAATTCATCATGCCCAGATCAGACAATAGAAATGAGCTGATCTGAAGGGAGATTAGGACGACCGCGAGGGTATAACTGGGAAGACCCAGCCTCTCTCTCTCTCTGCCTGGATCCTGGTTCGCTCTGTCTGTCTGCTAGCAGCCCAGAAAGAAGACGGCCAGAAACTTCGTAGCCACATTTCGACGGCAGAAACAGAGTACAGGGCCAGGTTTTTCCATCCATTTCACCGGTGAGCATTATCTTCTTCTGGCTGTCGCAAGACAATTTTAGTTAGGCATAAGGGTGGGAATTAATGGGGATATTGCTAAAATTGTAATTTTAGGATTTTCCCTCGATGTGTCCGTTCTCCTCCCATGTTAAGTGTAAAACCGTCTTCATATGATACTGTTTCTCTGTAGTTTTACTTCTGTAAATAAACATTGGTTTTCCTCGCACCAATCCACGGGTCTGTTCGTTTGTCCTTATCGCCGCTCGATAAGTCCTGGGCTCAGAACTAGGAAGGGGATAGCGATTCGCAACCGCACAGCGGGCAGACAGCTCAGGAAAACATAACTGGCTGACCTACAAATAAGCCCGAGACAAAAACCCCTTACATTGTAACTGGCTGCTTTACAATTACGTCATTTGCTGTAAAATAAACTAGTTTTAGAACAGAAAAATGTGAGAAAAAGGAGGGTTTTTTTTTTCAGAACTCTGGTACCTTAACTCAGGTTCAGCAAATGAATCTATGTAGGCTGTGTGAACTGCACCATTTGTAATGTTCTCTCCAGTTAGAGCAACTCCATGGAGGCAACTTTTCTTTGTGTTAGCAAAGGAGCAAATAGGTTAGCAACAAAACTAACATTTTTGCTTAGATTTGAGATGTGCTCACTAGTAACGTTATAAACATTTCTGCATTTTTTTTTCTTTTCAGAGTTCATCTACTGACCATATTTTATCCATATCCAGTATATCCCACTTTTAAAAAAATACTGAATACCTGTTGGGCCAAATGGCCTGTTTCTGAGCTGTAAATACAATGTATACTGTAGCTTTAATTTCACATAAAAAACTGACTACCGTTGATTTATTGCAAAGGATGCTTTAAAATCCTTGCATGGAAGCCTTCGTGCACCGAAGGAGGCTGCTATACTCGTCTTCAGGAAATCTATTAATTACAAAGATATTGGATTCATACACATGCTTCCAACAATCCCTAACACGTTTATGTTTTAATGTCCTTTAGCCATTAAACAGAGAGAATGGTCCAAAATTTGCTGTTAAAATAACGGTGAGGCTAATAGCGCTCGCTGTTATTTATGCACAAATTTCACAGCAACTTCAGGCGAGGGCAGATGCGCGATTAAACACGGAAATCAAAAAGTTGCTGTCGGAGTTGCGCCGCTCCACCATTAGCTTCGTTAAAACAGTATCTTGCTGTTTGGCTCCCCATTCAAATGCATTCAGTGGCGTGAAGTTGCTGTACTTGCATGATAGATATGAACTAAACTCCCCACAGAAAGTTAAGTCAAGTCATTTCAAGTCTAAGTACCCTTTTAACGACACGATAAGTGTTCATTTCTTCCAGTCAACCTCGCTGGCACTGAAAATTATTTATTACAAATGTGGAGTCTCATTCCTTCAGGTTTTAATTGTTGTTGCAGTTTTTTTTTTAATTACTTTTTTTTAACTTTTTCTTTATCTTTTTTTTCCCTCTCTTAATTGAATTTTTCTTTCTCCTTCTTTATTTCTCTTTCTGTACCTGATTTGACATTGAATTCACCATTCTAAATTTCACTTCCTTCTCAGTCTTTGCGCTGTTAACAAATCAGATTGAAGGATTCTGAAATTAAGGAGATGCACAATTGCTTGCCCCGTTCACACAGATCACAGATGCCCTGTAGAGGGCATTGCACGTTTCCATCTCACACTTCCAACAACTTGCAGGGCAAAATATCGTCAACATTAAACGGGCAAGGGCATGTCTAACTAACAGCGGGCACTGTTCGTTGGCCTGCCACAGCAATTTTTGTGCCAATATGTACAACTAAGCATCATATTTGCAAATTGTGAATGTAAAATAAGAAAAAATGGGCTAATATGACTGGAAGGTAATTATCTCCCAATTTCATATGCATAAATAGTATAGTGAACAGTCATTTGTAGGCCACTATCTATTCTATTCAGGTTTGCAAGCCATTCAATCTTATTAATGAGTTGATTTGGTAATCTCTGACTCTGTCCATTTTTCCATGAAAACTAAATCTGTGACCTTGATTATACATTCCTTTAGCTATGTACTCTATTTTAATTCTTACCTTTGTAAAGCCAAGATTACACAGTAAGATGGTAGGCAATATGAGGATGACTGGAAGTAAATATCTTGCATCTAGCAGCACTGGGAGAAAGCCATCAGGTTTAGCAGCACTGGGGTTGCTACACTTTCACAGCACTGAGAGAGGGGTGATCCTGGGGTTTGGCAGCACTGGGGTCCGTTTCCTGAGGTTTGACAGCATCTCACTCTAGCTCTAGATTCTGCTTTCTTGTGTTCTCCACAACAAACCTTGTGCTCCACATCACACACTCTTGACCTGAACTCTGCTCTCTCCAGCTCAGGATCCTGGTCTATCAGTCTCCCCTCCACTCTTTCCCTTGTGTATGCAACCTAGGAACCATAAATTTTGCACAACATCTATTTTACAACTTAATTTCAAACAGCACATCTTGAGGATGTGTTATAGTGATATATAAAAGTTCATTCTCATGTCCACACTCAAAGATTTATGATTGCAATATCATTACCGCAAGTTTACTGAAAACTGATTTCTAAGAAATCATTTTATACAGAAGACATGTAGGAAGCAGTGTCAATGTTGTCATACATTAAGCAATTCAGAAGAGGCCATAAAATGCAACAGTGAACTTCTGAATTATTCACATATAAAAGTTTACTCACAATTGTTCAATATCACAATTTTCACTCTTGAAATCAGTAATACATTCCAAACAAGCAGATTTAGCACAAATTAATTTTGTTATACTCTTTAGCTTTGACACATTAAATTAGAAAGTGTTTTAAGTTGACTTTGAAGCATTTCTTTAAACTGTCATGCTGTTTACACTGCTGCCTATTAATCACTATGTAAATTTTCCATTACATAAGAACATAAGAAATAGGAGCTGGAGTGGGCCATTTGCCCTTCGAGCCTGCTCCATTCAACAAGATCATGGCTGATCTTCTACCTCAACTCCACCTTCCCGCACTATCCCCATATCCCTTAATTCCCAAAAATTTATTGACCTCTGTCTTGAATATACTCAATGACTGAGCATCCACAGCTCTCTGGGGTAGAGAATTCCAAAGATTCACAACCCTATGAGTGAAGAAATTTCTCCTCATCTCAGTCCTAAATGGCCGACCCCTTATTCTGAGACTGCGACCTCGTGTTCTAGATTCCCCAGCCAGGGGAAACATTTTCTCAGCATTAACCCTGTCAAGCCCCTTAAGAATTTTATATGTTTCAATTAGATTACCTCTCATTCTTCTAAACTCTAGGGAATATAGGCCTAGTCTACTCAATCTCTCCTCAAAGGGCAATCCCCCCATCCCAGGAACCAGTCTAGTGAACATTCGTTGCACTCCCTTTGGTAAGGAGACCAGAACTGTACACAGTACTCCAGCTGTGGCCTCACCAATGCCCTGTATAATTGTAGTAAGACTTCTTTACGCTTACACTCTAATCCCTTTGTAACAAAAGCTAACATACCATTTGCTTTCCTAATTGCTTGCTGTACCTGCATGTTAACTTTCCATGATTCATGTACAAGGACACCCAAGCCCCTCTGAATGCAAACATTTCCCAGTCTCTCACCATTCAAAAAATATTCTGCTTTTTTGTTTTTCTACCAAAGTGGATAACTTCACACTTCCCCACATTGTATTCCATTTGCCATGTTCTTGCCCACTCAGTCAACCTGTCTATATCTCTCTGCAGCCTCTTTGCATCCTCCACACAGCTTACTTTCCCACTTAACTTTGTATCATCAGCAAACTTGGATATGTTACACTCAGTCCCGTCATCAAAGTCATTAATATAGATTGTAAATAGCTGAGGCCCAAGCACTGATCCTTGCGGTACCCCACTAGTTAAAGCCTGCCGAAAAAGTCCTGTTTATTCCTACTCTCTGTTTTGTCCATTAACCAATACTCAATCCATGCTAATATATTACCCCCAATCCCATGAGTCCTAATTTTATGTAATAACCTCGTGTGGCACCTTGTCGAATGGATTTTGAAAATCCAAATACATTACGTCCACTGGTTCCCCTTATCCATCCTACTAGTTACATCTTCAAAAAACTCTGTAACAGATTTGTCAAACATGGTTTCCCTTTCATAAAACCATGTTGACTCTGCCTAATTATATTACGATTTTCTAAGTGCCCTGTTACCACATCCCTAATAATAGATTCTAGCATTTTGCCTGCTACTGATGTCAGGCGAACTGGCCTATAGTTCCTTGTTTTTTCTCTTCCTCTTTTCTTAAATAACGGGGTTATGGTTGCTACCTTCCAATCCTTGGGAATCTAGGGAATTCTGGAAGATTAATACCAATACATCTACTATCTCTGCAGCTACCTCTTTTAACCCTAGCATGCAGGTCGTCAGGTCCAGGGGATTTGTCACCACTTAGTCCCATTAATTTCTCCAGTACTATGTCTTTACTTATACTAATTTATACCTTTACATAAATGGCCCAATACATGGGCAGTGTGCAAATTTCTGTAATTTGCTCTCCACTTGTAGTATCGGGGTTTTTTTTAAGTGTCACAACAATTGGTTGTTAATGTACATTTCACGTGATTACCTAATGTTGGTAATTGGGTGTAGAAAGAATGAATTTGCAAATATATAGCACCTTTTCACATTCTCAGGATATCCTGAAGCACTTACTACTTTAGAAGTACAAGTGTTATGTGCAAACACAGCAGTCAATTTTGCAAACAATGCATGAGATGAATGACAATTCATTGTTTTTGGTGATGAAGAACTTTTTCAGGGCTTTTTGAAAGTAAATGTACCACATCATATGGGTTGCCACATTCTCAATTTAAGATTGGTAAAGCAGAATCTGAACCCATGTTGTGGCTAATTACTAGGTTATTGTTATGTAGATAATACTCAAGTTTACTTCTGATATTTGCTGCATGTTACTGATCAAAAAATAATGGGGATCTATAGGGTCCTAAATTAGATTTGTCACCTTTTTGAATTGGGGTATGGCATTAGTTCATTTCCAATCCAGTGAAACCTCTCCGTTGTTCAATTATTCCCTCATGGTAACTGTTGGCACTTCACAAATCTAATTCCTTATTTACTTTTGGGCAGGGGTCCTATTTTGTAGTAGGCCAGTGGAACTGTAGGGCACAAAAAGCCTAACCCTACTTGGATTCATACAAATCTCTCCCCTTAAAGGGATGACACCACTAAAATTCCAAGTAGGCTGGCCCACCCAAACTGTTTTCTTTCCAACACGAATTAGTTAAAATAACAAATTAAAATGGTAAAGGCAAGGAAAATTAGAACAAAACTTCTATGCAGTGCTCTTGGACAGGAGGTAAAGTAGAAGATGGTACAGCCGGAGATAACATGAGGTATAGCCATTTTAACTCATCAAATTTAAGCACATTCTAGCCTTTTGTGGACCTTCTTCAATTCTGTTTCTTCGGTATCTGATTTACCAGCAAATGCTTCCAGGCTAGTGCTTTTCCTTGTTAGTGTGGGTAAGTTTATCTTTGTCGATTTTTTTTGCTAAGATTTCTGCTTCCCCCCCCACTAGCCTTGCTGTCATCTTTGCTGTTGGTCTCCCTGCTGAGCTGTCCCATTCTGCCCAAGCTTCCCGCCCTTTGCTCTGCCTATGCTGTCCCCCTTTCCCTCCCCCTGGGCTTCCCTTGCTGCTGGGTTGGTTATGCTCCCTCACCAGTGGACCTACCTCCCCGCTGAGCTCATTGTGCTGTTCCTGATTCCTTCCACTACCCTGGCTATATTGCTGCAGCTCCTCCTTGGCACTGGGCCATAGCAGAACATTGCAAGAAATAAACTGGCGACAAAGTATCTTTCCAACCTCCTGTTTATTTCCATTATTTATTTTCATTCCTTAAATACAAAACCCCAGGAACATATTGAGAAATAGTTGTGGCCTTACCCTTCTGATCATGAAACCAGGACATGGGCCGCCTGCTGCCTTTGGGATAGAGCTTAATAAAGGTAAGGTCCCTTTTTGATTCTCTTTGGGGAAATCAGAAAAGTGCAGTTTGTTGAAATTGGGAGCTGGAAGAGTGAAGAGGAGAGAAGTCAGAACCTGATCAAAACAGTGCTGACAAAATGGACCAGAAGAGATTCTAAATTCAAAAACTGAACATGTGAAAGAACTGTGTATCTGTTAATGGGAGGATTCGGACGAATATTTTTGGAAGTTTGCATTGCAACACATATTTGTTATCGTTTCTGAAAAATAATAAACTGCTCTTTGACCTTATTTCAGTATGGCCCAGTACTTGCAAAATTCTAAAAATTGAACCGGATAAGATGGAAGTTACACAACACTTGGGGAAAGTAGATAGGGCGTCAGTACTTGTGTTTAAGAAATTCTACTTTAACTGCTGCTCTCAGGTAAATACCATCTGTCTACACGGATTTCTGTTTTGAGCTCTTTAAGCCTGTCTAGTATCTCCATCTTATTAATGTCAAAGTCTTTAAATATACTTGGATTATCATCTATTTATGGAGGACTTGGTACTATAGTCCTCCCAACTCAAAATAGTCAAGAGTATGTTAATTATTCTGTTTACCCTGTTTCAACCGCATCAGGATTTTACACCCTCGCTCAACAGCCCGCTTACTATTATGGTACTTGAAGACTGTTTTGCTGATGTGTTTAGCACTTGAAGCGTTTCATTTTCAAGGTTTATCTGCTCCTGATCACACATTTAAGATGTTTCTGGCAAGGATCCTGCAATATATCAAGAATGCCTAATCATGGGAAGTTAGCGAGAGAGTTCTATGGAGGGAGAGCATACAAATTCGCCGTGAAAGTGGAAAAGAGTGTGCCTGTTCAGGGGGAGGGAGAGCATACACTGTCTTTGTGAAGCAAAAATGGAAAGTGCAGTGTGTGTCTCAGTGAAGGTGAGAGAAAGGGAAGAATTTCTGTGTCAGTGGGAGTGAAGAGTATCTCTGTGAAGGGGCAACAGAGGGTGAAGGTTGAGAGAGGAAGGGAGGAGGGGGGAACATACACCCCACCCCACACCTGCCCCAGGACTCCTTGACATGTATGCATCAGTGGCACTCAGAGGGAGGGCGCTGTATTAGGAAACTTGGGGCTGGATTTTCTCAGCCCCGAGGAGACGGGTATGGAGGCGGGACTGCCGGGAAAGTTGCAGAATTTGAGGGCGGGTGGCAAACCCGCCCCCAATCCACCTCCATGCCCTCTTGCCAGGAGGTGGGAAGCCATCCTGCCACGGGTCCTGTCTCCTTGGAGGCAGGAAGGGATTAAAGCCTATTAACTGCCTGTTAACAGGTAGTTAACGGGCAGAAAATAGGATTATCCCCATTTTTCGTCCTGAAGTGCGGGCTTTCCGACCTGGGGAAACCCCGCTGGGGTGTAGGTGGCAAATAGGAGGTCTGCGGGGGTCGGAGGTGTCTGAAAGTGCGATGTAGAGGTGAGTGATGGGTGCAAGTGTGGTGTAGTAAGTATGTGAGGTGAGTGTAAAGTGTTAGAAAATGTTAACTTACCTTTGTTTCTACCTACAGCCTTCAGCCGCTGTGGAGCCGGAGTCCCTGACATCCCCATTGTAGAGATCACAGACTGGCTGTTGCATCCTCCGATCCAACAGCCAGCTGATTTCTGCAAAGTAGAAAGATTTGATGAGTCCTGAACACAAGGGCTCATCAAACTACACAGAATGTCAGTGGTTGACAGCTTCACAGAGCTGTCAAACGATGACATTTCTTCTTTCAAAAGTTCCTGACAGATGACACGTCATACGTTGACGTGCTCTGTCACTGACTTCCCCCTAATTGGCCTGCTGAGCCCGCCGGACGGGCTTAACAAGGTCAATCAAGGGAAAATCCCGCTGGTTGGCCAGAAGCTGATGGAGGCAGGACTGAAACCCGACAAGTGGGAGTACCACCTCCAAAAGCTTCCCATTCAGAAAATCCAGCCCAAGGTGTATGATTCTAAATTTGCTGTCTAAAGACTCTCTAGCTTTCACTGCCTAAGTTTTCCTCTTTGGCGGGATTACTACTGGAAATTCGGCACCAGCCACTAACCATGGTAAATTTCCAGAGTCAACTTAACTTGAAGAATCTAGGTAGGCTCCCAGCATTTATTCCCACATCTGATTAGGTGTTCACCATTGGGTGGGGTGGGACATAGTGTGCTGCTATAGGATGTGAATGTCTACAGCAGCTTAAAGGGCAAGACATCATCAAAGACCATTTAGCATGCATGTCTTACGACCATTGGGCAACGCCTGCAGGGTCTGCTGCAGCACCAAGTTTTCGGCAACATCTGCCTGATACTCCTGCTTTGGAGCCCTCCTCCTCCCGGGCCTCTGTGAGGACACTTGTCTGTAAGTTGTGCAGCACACCACCACTATCCTTGAGCCCTCGGTGGCCGATACTGTAGAGCATTCCCAGACCTATCCGAGCACCTGAAGTGCCTTCGATTTTCAATAACATGCTCTATGATGACACTGGTGACAGAATGGACAACATCTAAGGACTATTCAGCTGGTGCCCTGGTGTCACCAGATTGTATAGGGTAGTTTCGACCTCCTAGGATTCACCTAGGCACTTGTCTCTCTGGCAAAAAGAGTGAAGGCTCGGTAGACTGCCTTAAATTGAAAGCATTATGGCAGTTGCCAGGAAAGCAAGCAATTACTTGCATGAGATCGTGCAGTGGACTCCACTGCTATCCCAGCCATTTGCCGCACAGAACCTCTGTATGTGCCTGATGCTCTGCTAGCATCCTGTTCTTCAATAAAAAAGGCTTGCATTGATGTAGCGCTTTTCACAACCTCAGACGTTCCAAAGCACTTCGCTGCCAATGAAATACTTTTGAAGTGTAGTCACTATTGTAACGTAGGAAGAATGGCAGCCAATTTGTACACAGCAAGGTCCCACATACAGCACTGAGATAATGACCAGATACTCCGTTTTAGCAATGTTGATTGAGGGATAAATGTTGGCCAGGACACCGGGGAGAACTCCTCTGCTCCTCTTCGAAATAGTGCCATGGGATCTTTTATGTCTACCTGAGAGGGCAGACGGGGTCTTGGTTCCAAGACTCATCCGAATGATGGCACCTCCAACAGTGCAGCACTCCCTCAGTATTGTGCTGGAGTGTCATAGAATCAGAAATTTATGGCACAGAAGGAGGCCTTTCAGTCCATCGTGTCTGTGCCGGCTGAAAAAGAGCTATCCAGCCTAATCCCACTTTCCAGCTCTTGGTCCGTAGCCTTGTCGGTTGCAGCACTTCAAGTGCATATCTAAGTACTTTTTAAATGTGATTAAGGTTTCTGCCTCTACCGCCCTTTCAGGCAGTGAGCTCCAGACCCCCACCACCCTCTGGGTGAAAAAATTTCTCCTCAACTCTCCTCTACTCCTTCTACCAATTACTTTAAATCTATTTCCCCTGGTTATTGGCCTCTCTGCTAAGGGAAATAGGTCCTTCCTATCCACTTTATCTAGCCCCTCATAATTTTATATATCTTAATCAAGTCTTCTTTCAGCCTCCTCTGTTCCAAAGAAAACAAAACCAGCCTATCTAATCTTTCCTCATAGCTAAAATTCTCTAGTCCTGGCAAAATCCTCATAAATCTCCTCTGTACCCTCTCTGATGCAATCACATCCTTCCTGTAATGTGGTGACCAGAACTGTACGCAGTACTCTAACTGTGGCCTTACTTGTGTTTTATACAGTTCAAGCATAATCTCCCTGCTCTTATATTCTATGCCTCGGCTAATAAAGAAAAGTATCCCGTATGTCTTTTTAACCACCTTATCTACCTGTCCTGCTACCTCAGCCTAGATTATGTGCTCAAATTTCTGGAGTGGGACTTGAACCCACAACCTCTGACTCAGAGGCAAGGTGCTACGAACTGACCCACAGCTGACACTTATGGCAAGACCCCTGAGATCATCATTTGTTTTCTCTGCAGCCAGATACTGACCTGTCTTACACCTTTCCTCAACTACACCGGGCTCCACCTCTTCATCTACATCTTCTGACTTCCTTGTGCTTTGTGTCTCACCGGATGTCAATTCCTTATCTACTGAACCTGTACCTCCTCATATATGTGTCTCTGAGCTGCTATGCGAGAGGGTGAATGAAGGGGTGGGTGAGCAGTCGTCAGAGGTAGAGGGGACTTGCAGCATACCCCTTGCAGTCTCAGGAGAACAACATGTACTGTTAACTTTGGTGTGCTTGAGCAGCATTCTATTGTAATCAGCTACTTTGTGGATTTCTTTTTGAGGATAGTAGTAGCTAGAAGAGATTGAAGAATGCACAGAAACTATAAGAAAAAAAATAAGTTCTCAAGGGCTCACTGAAGGCAGTGACTCCCACATCTCCACTCTCAACTGCCAGGGTAGAGTGGAAGCCAAATATGGACATTGGATGATGGCACATCGTCCTCCAGTAGCCTGGTATTCCCTGGCATTGTGTGCTTTGTTACCTCTAGACGTGACTATTCCAACGCACTCCTGGCCGGCCTCCCTAGTTCTACCCTCCATAAACTTGAGGTTATCCAAAACTTTGCTGCCCGTGTCCTAACTCACACCAAGTCCTGCTCACCCATCTCCCCTGTGCTTACTGACCTACATTGGCTCCCGGTTAAGCAACGCCTCGATTTTAAAATGCTCATCCTTGTTTTCATATCCCTCCATGGCCTTGCCCCTCCCTATTTCTGTAATCTCCTCCAGCCCTATATACCCCGATATCTCTGTGCTCGCCATTTGTGGCCTCTTCAACATCGTCAATTTTAATTGCTCCACCATTGGCGGCCATGCCTTCAGCTGCCAAGGCTCGAAGCTCTGGAATTCCCTCCCTAAACCTCTCCGCCTCTCTTTCCTCCTTTAAGACGCTCCTTAAAACCTATCTCTTTGACCAAGCTGCCCTAATATTTCTTTATGTGGCTCGGTGTCAATTTTTTTTTGATAACGCTCCTTTGAATCGCTTTGGGATGTTTTACTATGTTAAAGGCGCTATACACACACACACAAATGCAAAAGCAAAATACTGCGGATACTAGAAATCTGAAATAAAAACTGAAAATGCTGGGAATACTCAGCAGGTCTGGCAGCATCTGTGGAGAGAGAAACAGAGTTAATGTTTCAGGTCAATGGCCTTTCCTCAGAACTGGCAAAAGGTCATTGACATTGTCTGCCCTGTTATTTATTTGAAAATACAAATATCTTTGCTGACCTAATGAGGTCATTAAACTTCTCCTGAGATGGCAAGGGGTTCCTTTGGGTTATAAATGTCCCACTCACAGCTTTAGCCACCGCCTTCAATGTGGCCTGTGCTGCTGCATGCGAGAGCCTTCTTTCCTGGTACCCAAACAATAAGCATCCCTCTGTTCTCTAATTTGGGCCAGAAACACTTCCACACCACTCCCTGAAAATTTTGACAGGTGCCTTTTTCCTTCTTTAGCTTTAGTCAGTTCAGTCCATCTTCCATGAGCCTGCTTAGCTCTTTAACTGCACAGAGCTCTTTAAATAGGGAAATTACGACCTTGTTCCACTCCTTTCCTGAATTTTTAGGGTTCCCCGTCACGTCTGGCCCCCTGGCAGAGCACCCGGCCTTGTCCCACCAACATTATTTAATGCTAACCTGAACATTTCGGACAAGTTCAGTCGCTTACAATTTCAGCTGGCATTTCCCAGTCAACTGTCCTTACCCCGGCAGAGCAGGGCCCCAGGAATTTCCAGGCCTGTATGTTTGTACTCATGTCATGGCAGGACAGCCTGAACACTTGAAGGCTGGAGATTTACCAGTCATGTGTAGAATACATACTGTAATCTTAACCTTGTTAAGGCATAATATTATCTTAAACATTCAACCTAAATCTCATACTGTAGTCAAAAGAATCCATACTGCTTAAATATTGTGATACACCAGGTATTTAAGAAGATCTACTCTCTGTCAATTAATAAAACAGGGCAAAGTATATTTATTGTAATTAACAATGATCAACCTTTTGATGGTATTAGTTGTGTAAACTTCCATGTTGTTAAATAAAGTATTAGTTGATGCAGCTCTGTCTGATGGCTGGCTAATTTTACTCAAGTGTTGCACTGCAATTCTGACAAAGGATTGACTCAATGCATAACTCTTAAAAGGATTGGCACTGAGTAATATAAGATGGCAAGCTAATTGAAGCATCTTATAAACCTTAGATGTGCATAGTAGCTTCCAGTCCAGTTTCCTTTGTGTACATGTTAGGGAGAAGGCCAAAGATTGTTCCATTACCCTATAATGTATATAGACATGAATATCAGAAATTCAGATAAAATATTCCTTACATATTGGATGGGATTTAGCATCCCTACAATCTTACAACATTGAACAAGTGGAATCCTTTCCTGTTGATGTAGATGATGGGATTGATAAAGGGAGCATGCATTGCCATGTGGGTGGAATGCATAACTCCTTGAACTTTGGGGAATCCAGTCACTCTGTAAATTTGCAGTGCCCTGACATGCTAGCACCAGTTATCCAGGGGAAAGTGAACTGGTTTGCTCTAGCAAACAATGTATCTGAAAGAAAGACTTGCATTTTACTATGGGGCAGAAATTCGGGTCCCCATGGGTGAGTACGCGCTGTGTACTCACCCGTAGGGCCACTGGAAGTGCCGGTTTCGCGCATGCACGGGAAACCGGAACTTCCGGTCTCGTGAAGGAAGGGGTTCGCGGGTCAACCGCGTGCGCGGGAGAGGCAGCGCGCACGCAGCGAACTTCGGCTTTTTTTTTTTTTACAGGTTTCTCCGTGTGGGTATGTCCCCAGCAGCTGCGCGGGGAAAAAGCAGGCGCAAGGCCTGCTTTTAACGAGGTAAGTGGTAAAATTAAAACATTTTTTCCACAGGTTTATTATTTTTAAATATTTTAAAGAAAGGTAAGTTTATTTTTAGCCCTGTTAAAAACTGTAATTAATTTTTTCAAAAATTTTAATTATTGTTTAAAATAGTTATTTTATGTAATTTACAGTTACTTTAAAAATGTGATTTTTTTAATAAAATTTATTTGAAATTTTAGTTAGATTTTGGGTCTTCCTGTCAAATCTATGAATGGAGATTCCCTGCTCCGATTGGCTCCCCATGGCCCACGTGATCCCAGGGGACGCTTCGAACTAACTGCGCCGCTGGGATCCGCAAGCACTGCGCGCCGGCAGCTGGAGGAGGCCCAGGATCCGAATTCCACGCGGGCCCACAGTAACAACGGCAGGCGCGGTAGGTAAGTGCACCCGCTATGTTTGCACCCGCGGGAAGCCTCCGACCCGAATTTCTGGCCAAATGTCTTTCATGACCTCAGGACGTCCCAAAGCGCTTTACAGCCAATAAAGTACATTTGAAGTGTAGTCACTGTGGTAATGTAGGAAACTGTGATTTGTTTAATGCATTGGTGCACAGCTGATTGACTGATGTTACCAATTTCCCCTGAGGCAGCCTGAAATGACCTTGTAGCGTACAAACTCAGTGCACTGCTGATCTTCACAGCCACCATTAATACACAGCCTATGGTGGAGATGGGCTGCAGTTTAGGTTGCAGCATGTGGCATAACTCATTGATGTCTTCCCTTATAAAGCACAACCTCCACAAGGGATGTTCCTGGGTGAGCTGGATTTAGGAGCACCTGGGTTTATATATTCTGGAGTGCAAATATCACAAGGTGGGTGCCTTACACTACCTGTGGTGTCTGACCAACTTCTCTTCCCTTCATTCCTCCTGGTCTTCCTCTAAAAAGCAGATATAGGATCATTTTCAATAAGAAACACATTATGGCCTCTTTAGAATTGGGGAGGGGACAAACATGTGAGCCCCACAGCACAAAGCACAACAACAACTTGCATTTATATAGCACCTTTAATGTAGTAAAATGTCCCATGATGCTTCACAGGAGCGTAATCAGACAAAAATTGACACTGAGTCAAAGAAGGAGACATTAGGACAGGTGATCAAATGCTTGGTAAAAGAGGTAAGTTTTAAGCAGTCTCTTATAAGAGGAGAGAGAGGTGAAGAGGCAAAGAGGTTTCGGGAGGGAATTCCAGAGTTTAGGCCCTGGACCGGGGAAGACGGCCATCAATGAAGCAGTTGTCAGCAGCAAAAATGAAAAAAATGCTGAGGGTTTTACAAGATTTTTTTTTACTGTATCTAATTTTCTCATTAAATTCTCTTCCACCTTTAACTTACCGCCTAGCAACACTGGAGACCAGTTTTATAGAGGCATGATTAATGCCCAATGTAAATGAGGTGGTAATGACAGAAAATACAATGGCCTGGAATTTGGGGTAAAAGTAACAGTGAGACTATCAGCGCTCACCGTTATTAAAGTGTAAATCGGATAGCAACTTCCAGCAACCGCACATCTGCAGTTAAACGCGGAAATCAGAAAGTTGCTGTCCGAGTTGCCTTGCTCCTCCAGAAACTGTGCGATAATGGTATCTCACCGAGAGACTCAGCATTGAAATACATGCAATGCGTGAAGTAGCTGTACTTACATGATAGATGCACACTAAACTCGCCAGAAAAAGTTGCAGGGTAAGTAAATTTTTAACGGCGTGCTAAGTCTTAATGACTGCCTCTCTGGCATTGAAAATCAACTTTTACAAGTGTGCAGTCTCATTCCTTCAGATTTAAATTATTGTTGGTGATTTAAATTTTTTTTAACTTTTCTTTGTCTATTTTATCTCTTTTTCATAATCCCATCTTTCTTTACCTCTCTTTATTTCACTTTCTGTACATGATTTGACATTGAATTAACTGTTCTAACTTGCACTTCTGAGTTCCGACTCTGCTGCTCACTAACAATTCTTCAATTTGATTGGTTCACACAGATCCCAGATCCCCTGCAGAGGGCGCTGTGCCGAAATGGCTATCCAATCACAGTAAGTTCCAGTGCAAAAGCCCATAGAAAAAGCCTGTGGTCAAGTGTAAGTGTAATGAATGCCTGGCGCTGTTGGTTCCATTCTGACCACAGAATCCAGCCCAACGTAAGGTGTCACCCTGTTATTACCAACGTATTTAAATACACTGCTGGTCCATGCTGCGCCACTCATGGGCCTCGACCTTGCCGCTGGGCTCGTCCTTGCTCCTGGGTCCCGACCTCGCTCCTGGGTCCTGACCTCGCTGCTCCTCCCGTCCCTGCTCCTGGGCCTCGACCTTGCTCCTGGGCCCCGTCCTCGCTCCTGGGCCTCGTCCTCGCTCCTGGGCCTCGTCCTCGCTCCTGGGCCACACTGCAGCCTATGAAACCCAGGCAGAGAGGACCTGCAGGAAGGAGGGAGGAGGACAGTAGGAGTATGTTTGTGTGTGTGTGCTAGGCCGATGTAGCAAAGCCTGGTCTCCAATCATCTTGGATCCCCTTGCCATTGGACGAAGACCTTGCTCTGTCAAGCCCGTCTGGTAGCTGGTGTGCAACGGCCACCCCACGTTAAAAGAATTCACGCACAGGCATCTTCCACCCTTTAAAATGAAGTTCAGGACCCTCATGGACAACCCCAACAGCGACAGACTGGTACGCCGTACTGCTATCGTTGCACGGGAGCTCAGACGTTTCAACATAGACATCGCCGCCCTAAGCGAGACCCGGCGGGCAGGGGAAGGCCAGCTCAAGGAGCAAGGCGGTGGTTACACCTTCTTCTAGAAAGGCAAACCTGAAGAACACCGCCTCCATGGGGTAGGCTTTCGCCATAAAAAATGAGCTAGTTGAACGTCTCAGAGACTCCCCTTGTAGAATAAACGAACGCCTCATGACTCTACGGCTCACCCTAGCCAGTGTGCTACGGTCATCAGTGCGTATGCCCTAACACTGGAAGCCACAGATGAGACCAAAGAGGAATTCTACTCCAGCCTCGAACAATCCCTGTCCCGAGTCCCAACGGGCGACAAGCTGATCCTCCTTGACGACTTTAACGCCAGAGTTGGAAAGGACACAGACCTCTGGGGAGGTGTGATCGGCAGAGAGGGGGTAGGGAAAGCCAACTCCAACGGTACCCTCCTCCTGACGAAATGCTTAGAACATGGCCTTGTCATAACCAACACCTTGTTCCATCAGAGAGACAAGTACAAGGCTTCATGGCAACACCCTCGCTCCAAGCACTGGCACCTGCTGGACTACATCATCGTCCGAGCGAGGGACCGCAAGGACGTCCGCATCACCCGTGCCATGACAGGAGCTGACGACTGCTGGACAGATCCGCTCTGTCATCTCCATCAACATAGCCCCAAAACAGCGGCGGCAACAGAAGCAATGCCGCAGGAAAATCAACGCTGGAGCACTCAAAGACCCTGCTAAGAAAGCCCTATTCAGCCTGCGCCTCACAACCAACCTGGCGACTCCCAGTGATTCAGAGACACAGAGTGTCCACAGCACCTGGTCTGCACTCAAGGCCTCCATAATCAGCACCTGTGAAGAGACGCTCGGTCACTCGACCAGGAAACACCAAGACTGGTTCGACGAGAACGACCAGGAAATCCAGGAGCTAATAAGCCGCAAGCTTCCTGATCTGGAAACAGCAACAGAACTCGAGAGCAAGAAAGCAGCTCTACAGACGCCTGAAGGTCGAGGTCCAACAAAAAACTTGTGACCTAAAGAACAGATGGTGGGTGGAGAAAGCGCAGGAGATCCAGCAGCTAGCCGACAACCACGACGTGCGTGGATTCTTTAGCGCAGTCAAGACCACTACGGCCCAAGCACCCAAGGTCCTACCCCACTGTGGGCCAAGAATGGAGAGGTACTCATCAAGGACAGAGAGGCAGTCAGTGCCCACTGGAAGGAGCACTTCGAAGATCTCCTTAACCGAGACACTGTCTTCGACGCGAGTGTCCTCAACTCCATCATGCGGCATGCTACCCGCCACCACCTCAGCACAACCCCAGCCCGGCATGAGGTTGAAAAGGCCATCCAACAACTGAAGAACAACAAAGCCTCAGGAGCAGATGGAATCCCCGCCGAGGCACTAAAGCATAGCGGAGTAGCACTACTGGCGCGAATACATGAGCTCATTTCTCTTATTTGGAAGGAGGAGAGCATGCCAGAGGATCTCAGAGACACCGTAAACGTGACCATCTTCAAGAAAGGTGACAAGTCCGATTGCGGTAATTACAGAGGAGTCTCCCTGCTGTCTGCCACAGGGAAAGTCATCGCAAGAATCCTTCTCAATCGCCTTCTCCCAGTGGCTGAAGAGCTCCTCCCAGAGTCACAATGCGGATTCCACCCACTAAGGGGCACAATGTACATGATCTTCACCACGCGTCAACTCCAAGAGAAATGCAGGGAACAGCACCAACCGCTGTACATGGCCTTCTTTGACCTCACAAAGGCCTTCGACACTGTCAACCGTGAGGGATTATGGAGTGTCCTCCTCAAATATGGCTGCCCTCAAAAGTTTGTCACCATCCTCCGCCTGCTTCACGAAGACATGTAAGCCGTGATCCTGACCAACGGATCCACCACAGATCCAATTCACGTACGGACCGGGGTCAAGCAAGGCTGTGTCATCGCACCAACGCTCTTCTCGATCTTCCTGGCTGCAATGCTCCATCTCACTCTCAGTAAGCTCCCAACTGGAGTGGAGCTAATCTACAGAACAAACGGGAAACTATTCAACCTCCGTCGCCTCCAGTCCAGATCCAAGGTCGTCCCATCCTCTGTCGTCGAATTACAGTATGCAGACGACGCTTGCGTCTGCGCACACTCTGAGGTCGAACTCCAAACCATCGTCAACACCTTCACTGAAGCATACGAGAGCATGGGCCTTACACTAAACATCCATAAGACAAAGGTCCTCTACCAACCTGCCCCCGCCACACAGTACTGCTCCCCGATTATCAAAATCCATGACAAGGCCTTGGACAACGTGAACCACTTTCCATACCTCAGGAGCCTACTGTCAAACAAGGGCAGACGTCGATGACGAAGTCCAACACCGCCTTCAGTGTGCCAGTGCAGCCTTCGGTTGCCTGAGGAAGAGAGTGTTTGAAGACCAGGACCTCAAACCCAGCACCAAGCTCATGGTCTACAGAGCAGTAGTGATACCCGCTCTCCTGTAAGCTTCAGAGACATGAACAATGTACAGCAGGCACCTCAAAGCACTGGAGAGGTACCACCAACGCTGCCTCCGCAAGATCCTGCAAATCATTGGCAGGATAGGCGCACCACGTCAGTGTTCTCGCTCAGGCCAACATCCCCAGCATCGAAGCTTTGACCACGCTCGATCAGCTCCGATGGACGGGCGACATCGTCCGCATGCCCGATATGAGACTCCCAAAGCAAGCGCTCTACCCGGAGCTCTGACATGGCAAGAGAGCCCCAGGTGGGCAGAGGAAACGCTTCAAGGACACCCTCAAAGCTTCCTTGAAAAAGTGTAACATCCTCACCGATACCTGGGATTTAAATACAACATCTGGCAGAAGTGACACCAGAAAGTACAACAGATGTAAAAGTGACAATGATCTGGTGCAAAGGTCACTGCTAATCAGAACACCGAGGAAAATCTACCCTTTTTTTTAAGTCTGTCTTGTTGATCCATTTCAAGCCATGTTTGTTCAGCTTGGACATGTTGGTCGAAGGAATATCTTCATCCTGCAAACTTTTCAATGTGACTTTGAAGGTATTCCAATTATTCCCACACATTACAATAGTTGGAAAAGGAAACTCATTTTGGCAATGCTGATTTCTTCATAAATCATACATTTGAATGAAAGAAGCAAGGTGAGATAGAGCAGAGGATGCATTTCCCATGACTACATGAGGGCTGACTCTATCAGCGCCCTGCCAATGAACTGTATTTCGCAAGAAGTGAAGGAAACTGTTTAAATATATATATATTAACCGAGGAGGTGGAGTATAAATCAAGCGGGAGGCCCAGAGAGAGCGCAGAACGGAGCAGCGGCGGTGGCGAAGAGGTGGAGAACCTCCAACGAAAACAACAGCAAAACAGCTAAAGTGACGTCACAACCAGGGAAGGAGCAGATTTGGAAGTAACTGGTAAGTGTTTCTAGTTAATAGTCTATTAAGTAAAGACATGGCAAGGCAGCTCAGTCCCGTGGAATGCACCTCCTGTGCCATGTGGGGACTCCAGGACAGTTCCCGTGTCCTGGACAACCACATGTGCAGGAAGTGCCGTCAGCTGGAGGAGCTCGAGCTCTGGGTTTTGGAGCTTAAGCAGCAGCTGACGTCACTGCGGTGCATCCATGAGGCTGAGAGCTACGTGGATAACACGTTTCAGGAGGTGCTTACCCCGCAGATAAAGAATGTGCAGGCAGAAAGGGAATTGGTGACCACCAGACAGAAGAGGGGGGCCAGGCAGGTAGTGCAGGAGTCCCCTGAGTGCATCTCGCTCTCCAACCAGTATTCGGTTCTGAGTACTGGTGAGGGTGATGGTTCCTCTGGGGAGTATATCCAGAGCCAAGTCTGCGGCACCACAGGTGGCTCAGCTGTACAGGAGGAAGAAGAGTGGGAAAGCAATAGTGGTAGGGGATTCGATAGTTAGGGGAGCAGATAGGCGTTTCTGCGGCCACAGATGTGACTCTAGGATGGTATGTTGCCTCCCTGGTGCCAGGGTCAAGGATGTCACCAAGCGGCCGCAGAATATTCTGAGGCGGGAGGGTGAACAGCCAGAGGTCGTGGTCCATATCGGTACCAACGACATAGGTAGAAATAGGGATGAGGTCCTGCAGGCAGATTTCAGGGAGCTAGGAAAGAGATTAAAAAGCAGGACCTCAAAGGTAGTAATCTCCGGATTACTCCCGGTGCCACGCCCTAGTGAGTATAGAAATAGGAAGATAGCACAGATGAATGCATGGCTGGAGAGATGGTGCAGGAGGGAGGGCTTTAGATTCCTGGGGCATTGGGACCAGTTCTGGGGGATGTGGGACCTGTACAGGCCGGACAGGTTGCACCTCAACAGGGCCGGAACCAATATCCTCGCGGGGAGGTTTGCTAGTGCTGTTGGGGAGGGTTTAAACTAATTTGGCAGGGGGATGGGCACCAGGATGTAACATTAGAAAGGGGAAATAAAGTGTTCAAAGGATTGGGAGAGGCAGAGAGCACTAAAGTAAGAAATAGTAAGGTATTAAGTGGGGTCAAACTAAGAGAGAATACAGGATGGTCTAAGATGGGTTTACAGTGTATGTATGTGAACGCACGAAGCGTAGTAAACAAGGTAAGTGAGCTGCAGGCAGAAATAGCCACATGGGAATATGATGTTGTGGCAATAACTGAGACCTGGCTCAAAAAAGAGCAGGATTGGGTATTAAATATTCCTGGTTATAAAGTGTTCAGGAAAGATAGGGAAGGAAAGATAGGAGGTGGTGTGGCAGTATTGGTCAAGGAGAATGTTACAGTGCTGGAGAGGGAGGATGTCCTGGAGGGGTCAAGGACAGAATCTATATGGCTAGAGTTAAGAAACGATAGAAGTGCCATTACACTACTAGGTGTATTCTATAGACCACCAAATAGTGGGAAAGATATGGAGGAGCAAATTTGCAGAGAAATTATAGAGAGGTGCAAGAACTATAGAGTAGTAATAATGGGGGACTTTAACTATCCTTTCTTGATCAGTATGTTTCCGGCCCGACGAGGGAGGAGGCATTGCTGGATCTGGTTCTGGGGAATGAGGTAACTCAAGTGGAGCAAGTGTCAGTAGGTGAACATTTAGGGAACAGTGATCATAGTATCATAAGGTTTAGATTAGCTATGGAAAAGGACAGGGAGCAATCTAGAATAAAAATGTTTAACTGGGGGGAAGGCCAATTTCAGTGGGCTGAGAATGGATCTGGCCCGGGTAAACTGGAATCAAAGATTGGCAGGCAAAACTGCAATGGAACAATGGGCTGCCTTTAAAGAGGAAACAGTTCGGGTACAATTGAGGTACATTTCCACTAGGGGGAAAGGCAGGGCAACTAAAGTCAGGGCTCCCTGGATGACGAAAGAGATAGAGAATATGATGAAGCAGAAAAAGAGCACTTATGACAGATTTCAGGTTGCAAATACATCTAAGAATCAGGCTATATATAGAAAGGTCAGAGGAGAAGTGAAAAAGAAGAGGGGCAAAGAGAGAGTATGAGAATAGAATGGCAGCCAACATAAAAGGTAATCCAAAAGTCTTCTATAGGCATATAAATAGTATAAGGGTAGTAAAAGGAGGGGTCGGGCTGATTAGGGACCAAAAAGGAGACCTATACATAGAGGCAGAGGGTATGGCTGAGGTACTAAACGAGTACTTTGCATCTGTCTTCACCAAGGAAGAGGATGCTGCCATGGACATAGTAAAGGAGGAGGTAGTGGAGATACTTGATAGGATAAAAATTGATAAAGAGGAGGTATTAGAAAGGCTGGCTGTACTTAAAAGTAGTTAAATCACCAGGAGCAGATGGGATGCATCCTAGGATGCTGAGGAAATTGAGGGAGGAAATCACGGAGGTACTGGCCATAATATTCCAATCCTCCTTAAATATGGGGGTGGTGCCAGAGGACTGAAGAATTGCAAATGTTACACCATTGTTCAAAAAAGGGTGTAAAGATAAACCCAGCAACTACAGGCCAGTCAGTTTGACCGCGGTAGTGGGGAAGCTTTTAGAAACAGTAATCAGGGACAAAATTAACAGTCACTTGGACAAGTGTGGATTAATTAAGGAAAGCCAGCACGGATTTGTTAAAGGCAAATCGTGTTTAACTAACTTGATTGAATTCTTTGATGAGGTAACAGAGAGGGTTGATGAGGGTAATGCAGTTGACGTATTGTACATGGATTTCCAAAAGGTGTTTGAAAAAGTGCCACATAATAGGCTTGCCAGCAAAGTTGAAGTCTATGGAATAAAAGGGACAGTGGCAACATGGATATGGAATTGGCTAAGTGATAGGAAACAGAAAGTAGTGGTAAATGGTTGTTTTTTGGACTGGAGGAAGGTATGTAGTGGTGTTCACCAGGGGTCGTTCTAGGACCACTGCTTTTCTTGATATATATTAATGACTTGGATGTGGGTGCACAGGGCACAATTTCAAAATTTGCAGATGACACAAAACTTGGAAGTATAGTGAACAGTGAGGAGGAGAGTGATAGACTTCAGGAAGACAGACAGGCTAGTGAGATAAGAACAGAAAATGCTGGAAATACTCAGCAGGTCAGGCAGCATCTGTAGAGGGAGAAACAGAGTTAACGTTTCAGGTCGATGACCCTTCATCAGAACTGGAAAAAGTTAAGAGATGTAACAGATTTTTAAGCAAGTGTAGGGGTAGGGAAAGGGAGGAGGGGAGGAAAGAATAAAAGGGAAGGTCTGTGATAGGATGGAAGGCAGGAGATTAAAAGACAAAAGGGATGATGGTGCAAGGTAAAAGGAGATGGTAATGGGACAAGTTAAGACACAAAAGATGACCCGAGATGAGGTGTAAATGGCAATGGCAGAATCATCAACAGCTGTCATGTGAGAGGGAAAAAAAGAAAAAAAAAGAAAAAAAAAGAAAAATAGGGGCCGAGGTTATGGTCTGAAATTGTTGAACTCGATGTTGAGTCCAGAAGGCTGTAAAGTGCCTAATCGAAAGATGAGGTGCTGTTCCTCGAGCTTACGTTGAGCTTCGTTGGAACAGTGTAAGAGGTCGAGGATGGAAAGATCAGAGTGGGAGTGGAGTGGAGAATTAAAGTGACAGGCAACCGGAAGCTCGGGGTCACGCTTACGGACTGAACGGAGGTATTCCGCAAAGCGATCACTCAATCTGCGTTTGATCTCCCCAAAGTAGAGGAGACCGCATCGTGAGCAGCGAATACAGTATACTAAATTGAAAGAAATACAAGTAAATCGCTGTTTCACCTGGAAGGAGTGTTTAGGGCCCTGGACAGTGGGAAGGGAGGAGGCAAAAGGGCAGGTGTAGCATCTCCTGCGCTTGCACGGGAAGGTGCCATGGGAAGGTGAAGGGGTGTTGGGGGTGATAGAGGAGTGGACCAGGGTGTCGCAGAGGGAGCGGTCCCTTCGGAACGCTGAAAGGGGAGGGGAAGATGTGTTTGGTGGTGGCGGAATTGGCAGAGGATGATCCGTTGAATGTGGAGACTGGTGGGGTGAAAGGTGAGGACAAGGGGAACCCTATCGTGGTTCTGGGAGGGGAAGGGGTGAGAGCAGAAGTGTGGGAAATAGAATGGACATGGTCAAGGGCCGTGTCAACCACGGTAGAGGGGAATCCTCGGTTGAGGAAAAAGGAAGACATATCGGAAGCACTAGTATGAATGGTGGCATTGTCAGAGCAGATGCAGCGAAGACTGAGAAACTGGGAGAATGGAATAGAGTCCTTACAGGAAGCGGGGTGGGAGGAAATGTAGTCCAGGTAGCTGTGGGAGTCAGTGTGCAGATTGCGAAAGCAGTTAATAAGGCTTACGGGATCCTGGGCTTCATAAATAAAGGGATAGAGTACAAAAGTGTGGAAATTATGATGAACCTGTATAAAACACTGGTTCGGCCCTAACTGGAGTACTATGTCTAATTCTGGGCACCGCACTTTAGGAAGGATGTGAAGGCCTTAGAGAGGGTGCAGAAAAGATTTATGAGAATGATTCCAGGAATGAGGGACTTCAGTTACGTTGATAGACTGGAGAAGCTGGAGTTGTTCTCCTTGGAGCAGAGAAGATTGAGAGGAGATATGGGGCCAAAAATTCATCCCGCGACACGAGAGTACGCACTGCGTACTCTCGCGTATTCTCTCTCCAATTGCCGGTTTTCTGCATGCCCTGCGCATGCGCTGAAAACCGGCACTTGGTCTTTTGAAAAGGGGGCGGTTCCTCGGTGCATCGCATGCGCGCTACAGGCTGCGCGCACGCTGTGCACTTCATGCTTTGGACGCACAGGTAAGTACGGAAGATTTTAGAAATGGAAAAAGGAGGAGTAAGACCCACTTTTAACAAGGTAAGTAGTGAATTAAGTATTTTTTTGAATTTTTTTTAACAGGTATATCTTTTTTAGAGACTTTAAAGACAGGTAAGTTTATTTTTATAACTTTTTAAAAGATTTTAAATTTTTTCAAAAATTTAATTTTTTATTTAAAATGGTTAATTTATTTAACTATACTTATTTTATTAATGTGATGGTTTTTTTTAAATTTAATTGAGGTTTAGCTGTTATTTTGGGGGGTGTAAGATTCATAGATTTCACAGCACGTATGTGAAACTTATGAATGGAAGATGGTGTGCTGCCATTGGCTCTAACTGAGTCACGTGATCCCACAGCTCGCACGAATTCACTACGCCGCTGGGATACGCAAGCACTGCCCAGCTGATGTCTGGAACATCAAGTTCGTGCGAGCTGGATCTGAAAAAGCACAAGCGGAGTGAGAGATCGCAGGGAAGCCTTACCCCCGCGGGAACAGAGCGAGATCAATTTCTGGGCCATGATAGAGGTGTTCAAAATCATGAGGGGTCTGGACTGAGTAGATAGAGAGAAACTGTTCCCATTGGCAGAAGGGTGGACAACCAGAGGACACAGATTTAAGGTGATTGGCAAAAGAACCAAAGGCGACATGAGGAAAAGCTTTTTTACGCAGCGAGTGGTTAAGATCTGGAATGTACTGCCTGAAAGGGTGGTGGGGGCAGATTCAATCACGGCTTTCAAAAGGGAGTTGGATATGTATCTGAAAGAAAGAAATTAGCAGGGCTACGGGGCAAGGGCGGGGGGGACTAGCTGAAGTGCTCTTGAAGAGAGCCGGCACGGGCTCGACGGGCCGAAAGGCCTCCTTTCCATGTTGTAACCATTCTATGATGATTCAACCAATTCCTCCTCGCAATTCTTTCCAAAGGCGCCCCAAACCCAGCCCGCCTCACACGATATACCTCAGATCTAAGAACTGAACCAAAACAAGTCCTGCAATCTCCATGGAAACCAAACTCTGATCAGCTAGAAAGACGTCAGCTGCCGCGCCCTCTCTGTCTCACCAGCCGTGGTAAAACACACGCACATAAAAGAGAACCTGCACCGCCCGCACACACAGCGGCGCCCCCACTACCTGAGCACGGTGACTTGCGCTGCCTCGGCGCCAGTAGAGCAGGAGCCCAATCGGCGCAGCGCAATCCCGCCTTCTACACCTGTAAGCAATCTGGGCAGGCGAGGGCGAGGTCGCATTCCGCGCTTGCGCACACTCATCTGTTTGCTGGATCCTCGGAGCGGGGTGGAGCGCAGAACACTTCGAGTCGGGGGACTATCCGCAGCTTAGGCAAAGAAAACCTCTGCAAACTATCCATTCTTCAGCATCAAAATGGTGCACGGTGGCATGAAGTGCGTTAAGTACCTACTGTTTGGGTTTAATTTCCTGTTCTGGGTAAGTTGTTTTTTTGTTGTTGTTGGAAAAAGTAATGTTCAGACCGACTGCTCAAAGGAAAACAAAAGAGTTTGTCTGGCTTGGATTTTGTGTTTGGCAATTAAAATGTAACCGTGTACAAAGGCATTCATTCGTTGGTTTTTGTGTGGCCAACCGCTTTGCTTTTTTAAAAAAAGAACTGTCGAATTTAAATCTCTACAATTTGAAATTGGAAAGTTTATTTTTAAACCAATCTGAATTTGTAATTGTCCGAGACCTGCAGTGAGATGTAGCATTTTCGCGAACTTTGCTCAGCTCTGACTAACTTACTGCCCCCACTTTCCTAAGTTCCGAAAACCGTTTCATTGTGGCACTTATTTGCTTGTGAATTGGAAAATAGTTCACATTAGTCTGAGATGTGCTGGTATCTGCTTAGAATCTCCAAGTGAATGAGTGTTAAAAGCAAACATGGCTGTTACAATGAGAGAGAGCATATCCTCACCAGTTCAAGTGTGGAAATATTGGTTTACAGATGGCGGGTTCAGGTTGGCTGAAAAGTAGGAATGTTCAGCAGAATGCTCATTAGTCTTGACTACAAACTCCTGACTTCATTAAGTAAACCTGATTGTTAACAATTGATTGCCAACATTTTCTGTTTTTATTTCAAATTGCTTTTGTGTGCTTGGCTGACTTTTAATCAAGTGCACAGGGTGTTCAGTATGGCATTTCTGTAAAGTAACAACTCCTGTTGCTTGACTAATGACTTAATTATCACTTAATGGGGGTGTGCTATTTTCTGTCCCTCCTGATGTCCAAAGACATGATGTCAATTCCAGATATATGCTGACTACATCCAGCTCGACCCCTCCACTACCTCCTGTGTTGTCGGACTGCTTGTTCAACATACAGTCCTGGATGGGCTGCAATTTCCTCCAGTTAAACATTCGGAAGACTGAAGCCATTGGGTTTGGACTCTGCCGCAAACTCCATTCTCTTGCCACTGATTCTATCTCCCTCCCTGGCCACTATCTCTGGCTGAACCAGACTGTTTGCAACTTCGGCGCCCTATCTGACTCTGCGATGAGCTTCTGACCCTATAATCCCCTCCATCACACAGACTGCCTACTTCCACCTCTGACATCGCCTGTCTCTGTCCCTGCTTCAGCTCCTCTGTTGCTGAAACCCTCATCCATGCTCTTTGTTACCTCCAGACTGACTATTCTAATGCTCTCCTGGCTGGCCTCTCCTTCCACCCATCACCCCTGTGTTTGCTGACCTACATTGGCTCCTGATCCACTAATGCCTTGATTTTAAGATTCTCATCCTTGTGTTCAAATGCCTCTGTGACTTCCTCCAACCCTCCAAGAACTATGTTCCTTCAACTCTGGCCTCTTGTGCATTCCCCCCTCTGTTTGCTTCACCATTGGCAGCCAGGCCTTCAGCCATATAAGCCCTAATCTCTCCATCACACACTTCTCCTTTAAGACACTCCTTAAAACCTAACCCATGACCAAGCTTTTAGTCACCCCTACTAATATCGCCGCCTTTGGCTCAGTATCAATTTCTGTCTACGCTTCTGTGAAGTGCCTTGGGACATTTTCCTCAGTTAAAGATGCTATATAAATATATTCTGTGTGTGTATTTATGTTTGAGAAATATCTCTTAAAACTAAGGAAAGAGGGAGGGTCAAATATCTGATCTTGACTCAAGTGCCTTCACTCTACTAAGTTCTTTTGTTAGATTTTCTTTCGCCAAAGACTGCGCTCCATTTGGATTAATTATTTTGTTTCTTTATAAATGCACCATGTAAATGGTAGTGCTTCATTGTATGACATTCTGACAAGTTAAACTGTTTTTTGGTTTCCATTTTGAACAAGCATGCTGAACACTTCGTGCCAAAGAGTTGAGCCATGTATTTTTTTTAAGAAAATGAGTCACCAAGGTTTGCACTGAAGTTGATCTTTTTGAATATTAGTGCAATTATTTATCCATTATTTCAAGAGGTGCTATTTCATTAAATAGTAAACCATGGAGTTCCAGACAAATATGTTAAACATTTCTTTGCAGAGGAGCCCAATTCTAGGGCATTAGTGTACAGTAACTACTTCTCCAAAGATGACAGCATTTTTTTAATGCTGGATAGAACTCAGAACTTTCTTTCTGTAGCCCAAACATCATGGTATAATAGTGTGAATTAGCATTTCTGCACATTCTCAACCTTAAAGTAGTTGACCTTGAGGGGATTTTATACACATAATGGAGTTTTTATGCACACAAGGTGTTTTTACAAAAACTAGCATGATTAATATAAAACAAATTCCAGTCCCTTTTTTATGTTGCACAATATTGATATCTTTCCCTCATCCTACTTTTTTTTGGAAACTACAGAGAATAGATTTTGTTAACCCTGCAGATATGCAAACATCTTGGAGAAATATCAGAAGGTTTCATAATTTGCATCTGTTTCTCCTCCTCCCTCACTGCACACACATTAGCCCCTAACTCGGGGAAAACCAAACCGAAACTAATCACATTTGAGAGAAGCTGACTGCACATAACCATAAATGAACAAACAATTCTTTCATAAAGAAAAAGGGGACTTTTTAAAATATTTTTAAAGAACAAATTGAGGTTGAGTTGAAACTCTTAAATTTAAATAGAATAGAAAATAGAACAGTCCGTCTACCAGTATTGAAGGATGACCTGGTGATTAAAAACCAAGGTGGCTGGAATGGAGTATTTGATGTACGCACCTTGACCAAAATTGTCACTATCAGGTGTGAAATCCAGTCGGCGAGGGGCAGGAGATATGTAAAGGAAGACAATTTGCGGCTGTTCCATCTCGCTTATGGTCTTTGTTTACTTTTTTAAAAAAAGAAACGTAGTTCTAGCTGTTCACTTTCAGTATTGGAAAAGGCAGTTCGGGCTCTGGTACGTCATCCACATGCAACGTCCTGCCTTGAACATGAGTTTTCTGCCCATTGACTGTAATGGGCTAGCATCCCAAAGGTTGGGAATCGGAATTCAATAAATTTGTGGGCTGGCATCAGAAACTATAGTGAAAGCTACCAGATTGTCATTAAAAATCCAACTGGTTCACTAATATCTTGTGGGGAGGGGAAGGGACATGCCACTGCTACCATGGTTCACTCAATACCCTCTAAAATGGCCTAGCACGCTAATCAATTGTTTAAAAAAAAAAAAGTAGACAGCCCACCACCTATTCAGGGCAACCCGGGGTGGGTCGTATATGCAACTTTGCCAGTGTTGCCCACATCCCAAGAATTTTTAAAAAGCAACTTTCTAGCAAATGGGTATTTAAGTGTTGCACTTTTCTTGTATCATGTTATGTCTATTTGCTTCTGTAGATCATTTCATTTGTAACTGAATCTTGATTTAACCAGTACACATTGATCTGACCGCAGGTTCTTACCTTCTGAGGTGATAGAACCTTTTGGGCATCCCACATATTCTATAGTGAGTTATTTATAAAGATTGGGTGCTAATTTTTAAATCAAAGTATGCTGACTGGAGACACCTGAGAATAAAGATCTAGGTTTGGGTTCATAATTCACTCAGTTTGCTTACAGCAGCTATAGGTTAGCTGCAAACGAGGAAAAAGAGGGGGAGCCTAAACTGCATTGTACTAGTTTTTTTTAATGTACGATCCATGTGTCAAAGGGATTGAGTGAGGATCATTTGTTACACTTTCTATCATTGCATTTGGTTCCCTTCTCGCAGCCAGTGATCAATGAGACCACACCTGGTGTATTGTGTACAGTTTTGGTCTCCTTACCTAAGGAAGGATATATTTGCCATAGAGGGAGTGCCACAAAGGCTCACCAGACTGATTCCTGGGATGGGGGGAATTGTCCTAGAAGGACAGATCGAGTTGACTAGGCCTATATTCTCTAGAGTTTAGAAGAATGAGGTGATCTCATTGAAACATACAAAATTCTTACAGGGCTTGACAGGGTAGATGCAGGGAGGATATTTCCCCTGGCTGGAGAGTCTAGAACCAGGGGTCACAGTCTCAGAATATGGAGTCGGCCATTTAGGACTGATGAGAAATTTCTTCACTCAGAGGGTGGTGAATCTTTGGAATTCTCTACCCCAGAGGGCTGTGGAGGCTCAGTCATTGGGTATATTCAAGACAGAGATTGATAGATTTTTGAATATTAAGGGAATCAAGGGATATGGGGATAGTTCAGGAAAGTGGAGATGAGGTAGATCAGCCATGATCTTATTGAATGGCGGAGCAGGCTCATAAGAACATAAGAAATAGGAGCAGGGATAGGCCAATTGGCCCCTCAAGCCGGCTCCTATTTCTTATGTTAAGTGTTTCTGTTGCCTATGTGGCTGTTAACACTCAATGCTAAGGTACATTAACTCTCAATGCTAAGGTACATTAACATACGTAACAACATTTAGGTATCTACCCAGTTTTTTCCCAGTCTGCAGTAAACACATTAAAGTGATTATCACTTACAAAAATCTCATTAAAAATGTCTTATGATTGGAATCAAGGCAGATCTCTGAGCAATCACACAAGGTATAACCAGACACGAGCCCAATCTATAGCTACTGATCTTAGACCAATATAAGTGCAGCCTTATTGTGCTGCAATGTTTCTGATGTCCTACCACCTATACAAACATCAATTGCTTTTAAATCCCCAAAATCTTGGAAGGTTAAAAAAAATTGATCTTGCTGCTACACCTTTGCTGTTTGTATAGCTGGTAGGACATCAGAAACATTAAAGCATGATAAGGCTGCCTGCACTTATATTGATCTAAGATCAGTTTTAACACTTTTTTTTTTTAATGAGATTTTTGTAAGTGACAATTGCTTTAATGCTGACTGGGAACAAACTGGGTAGATACCTAAATGTTGTCATGTGTTAATGTTCCTTAGCATTAATGAGTGTTAATTGGCAAGTCCACATAGGCAACAGAAACATTTAACATTGATCACGGGTAACAAGAAAGGAATCAAATTAATCATATGATTGTACTATCAATCCGTCTTGCCAGGAAAGCCCTCACAGATGGCCTTGTCGTAAAAGGGGGTAGATGGCGGGAAACCAATTTCTGAGAGATGCCTTTGAATCCTCTTGAGTGATGGTTATATTTTACTTGATGCTCTTCTATTGGGTTAGATAACCTAGCAGAACGTGGAATAATGTAACTAGGCTCTTGAGTAAATTTCTACTTCACCAAACTAACTATTGTGAGCGTTTCCTGAATAACCAATTTTTGTGTAAATTTTGCAATACAAATGCTAATCCAAGTTAAGTGTCATCATGGAGAACCTCCAGACTTCTGAGATTTTTTTTATTGCTTTGGAACTGGGGCTGTAAGTTTTTGTAATCTAGTGAAATCTGCTGCTATTGCTTCTGTTAATACTTAATAAAGCTAGTAGTTTACAGGTTGAGATATCGGACCTGCCAGAATGTTTTGCTGTCAATTGGAGAGACTAGGAGAGTACAAGGCAGCTGGTACTATTTACAATGAGCTTATCAGCAACATAAGGAGTTTATTGTTCACGCAAAGGCATGCTACCTCACATTTCAGTTTGCAGGAATTGTGGGCTTGCCTGTGCAAATAGTCCATTTTTACTAGGAATGAGGAGTAGTATCTGGAAGCCACCTGGGTGATGGCACCCCCTTTTGTAGTACCTGAATCATATGCTTAGGAATATGAGAGAGCTCTGATTTACAAATGCATGGAGCTCCACTTTCTGCTCTTCAATTTCACAGTGAGAATGTGCTCACTCAACATTAAATATAATTTAACTTTTTCATAAAATGCCCTTTTGAACAGATTTTAAACCAGGTTTGACCAAATGGTGTCAAACCCAAATGGTTGGGAATTGCTCCCTGGGCTGTGCTCCTCATTCAGGACTGGAGTTATACCACTATTTTTATGTTTCTGTGACATGGAAACCAGTTTACAGCAAACTAAAATACTCACTACCAGTAATATGAGTGGTCTATCTAAACTAAAATTGTATGTGGTTTAAATTAAAATTTGATCTTCGTGGCCAATGATGGGACCAACATCCTGCGGTGCCCAGCAGTCGTGGCAGGCTTCAAGCGAACTTGTGGATGCCACGTGATCTCTTTCCAGGGTTATAGGTTGCTGGATAGTAAACAGGAGCCTTTGCTTTTTTTTCTACTTTCTTTAGTCACAGAATGGAGATCACACTTGGAACTCTTCAGGTCTGTGGTATATCAGTACAATCTGCTGTATTTACCAATTAAACCTTTGCAGAGGGAGAGGCAGCATAGCTTTTTATGTTGTATTTCAATGATTGTGAACCCTTTTTAAAAAAAACCTTCCCTTGTCTCTCTCGATCTTTACCCTTTTGCATCTTCCAACACTTGGGTTGCTTAATGTAGTGGGTGTAATGTAGTAATCTAGACACAAAAAAGGCATCAAGGGGTATGGGGAGAGCAGGAATATGGTATTGAGATAGAGGATCAGCCATAATATTGAATAGTGGGGCAGGCTCGAAGGGCTGAATGGCCTGCTATTTTTCTGTTTCTAGCAGTTCCTATTCATGTTTCTCAGAGTTGAAATTGCCCCACAGGAAGGGCTATTGCTGTCCTCTCTACCAGTAAGCATGAGTTAATTGGCATATATCCAAGTAACTTTGTGCAACAACAGCTCACTGTTCCTAATGTTGGCAATCATTGTTAGGCATTGCCTCCTCTCCTGTGTAGTCAACATTGACTGACGTTCTACCTTTCTAATACATTGTATAAAATGGACGATTCCTGATAAATTAACCACAAAGACACTTATTTTAGTTTTTCTCATAATGCCAAGTCAGACCTGTCATAGTATTATGAACTATCTGGAATGGTGATCTATGTTGCTACTCTGCTTATTTAAAATATGTAATATATATTTTCCATTCTTCGTGTAAATATTTCAAAGGCCCATTATTGTGCTTTACTGAAGTCCAAATGACCATACTGCTGTGGATATAGGCCTATAAATGCCATCTATGATGAGCATGTTGGAATTTACAAATACTGGCAGATCTCCACTTTCAAGCCATTTAAAGCTGTTTACTAAATTTTGGGTCTGACTTTGAAGCTCAGGATACAAAGGAAGATGGTAGGGGAGATGTTTGATGTTGCATGTAGGTTGGAGGTGTGTAGTGTAATAGTTGGGGGAGGTGACATAGGTTTTGTGATAATGGAGTGCTGAGATGAGGATTGGGGACTGCAGTGTGCAAATCTGAAGTGGGGGTGGGTAACGGCCTGGCAAGCTTAGGGGGAGGGTGAAACATGGTGGAATGGATTTTCACTTCCCACTGACATAAGAACTAAGTGTTAATTCATTAAAACGCACTAGCAGTGGGCCAATGCTTCAGTACTGGAAGAATGTTGGGAATGTGGCGGGTGGAGAAAGAGGTCGATAGACTGGGGGGCTTGGGGACAGTGCAGGAACAAATGTGCAGCCTGATGCATAGTTGTACATGCAAGAGTCCAAACAGGAACAATACAGAAGATATTAAGATGTGGGCAACAGGAGGTGTGATGGGAAGTAGGTTCAGTTGGGAAAGCGGCCTGATGAGACCAGGCTGATGCAGG
Organism: Squalus acanthias; assembly: GCA_030390025.1. Taxonomy (NCBI): domain Eukaryota; kingdom Metazoa; phylum Chordata; class Chondrichthyes; order Squaliformes; family Squalidae; genus Squalus; species Squalus acanthias. Next base: position 88,306,805 of record CM059434.1, on the reverse strand, counting down.
TGGTGGTGGAAGTGGCAACAGGGAGGAGGTCTGATTGGGTAGAAGGCCAGGAACAAGTGGCTGGAAGGGCCAGGGATGTGTTAGAATCAGCCGCTTAGAGGTAAGAAGTAGCGATTGTCTACATTGGAATACATTTTTGGATAAATAACAATGACCATAAGCATGAATGAGAAGCATTGCAGGAAGTGCATGCGATGTGCAAAACCTTTAATGTTGATGGATCTTTGATTGTGTTGCTCATGGAAAGTTGGAGGATACAGTGTTTATAAGGCTAGAAGGATTATATCAATATAATAGTGAATGGTGAGTTAAATTGTAAAATAGTTTAAATTGTGTACATGTGGAAATTGTGTCGATGAAGTTAATGAATGGAGAATTAGATGTATGTGAAAAGCTTGGAACTTCATGGGTTTAGTAATATGGGGAGTTTTGGTTAAAAGTTGATGTGAAATTGTAAATTAAATATATTTATGGTACTTAATGGAAAATATTTCACGTAAATTGTATAAAGTGTGTAAATATTTGTATTTAAGTTGTAGATGCATGTTATAAGCACCATATGTTCTCTGTGCCAGGTGATTTTTATACTGGATTGGTGTGTAGCACGCTCAATGTTAAAATGGAGAATGGCTGTGTTCACTAGCTGCCTGTACAATATTGGCCCTCTATAGGAGAGACAGACAAGATGATGTAGTCTTTTTGGGATCCACAGTGTGGACTTTCCAGTTCGACTTGACCCCATGGTAAGAGCCTGCTCTGTAATTGCATCTTTGGGATGACTCCAGTGTATGTGATGGAGGGGAGGCTGCTTTCTGTGTTCTTCAGTGTTGTGGTGGTTGCCTGTGTGTGGGGAGGAAAGTGTGTGATATGTCTGTTGCTGTCGAGAGAGGGGGAATGCTGCTATCGCTAGTTTTCAAGTCCTACAATCTAGACTCAAGTGACTTTTTCATGGAATCAAAGACTGCCCCCTGGCTACCTGCCCACCATGGGTAAAAGGTTGTAATCTATTCCTTCTGCTTGTAATGGACTTATTCACGTTAAACTGTACTACTGAGCTGTAAATTCAGTGGGTAGGAGGAATAAATGTTTACAGAAAGAAAATAGATTTTTTTTTTCATTAACTTAAAATTTAAAGAATAAAGTGAGTCACACTCATCAGACAGTCAGGAGGATCAAGGCTGGGAGGCACATGTTAGAATCAGCTGATTGGGTAAATAGAATAAATTTGCAGTTGATCAAGTCCCACTCCAGAGATTTGAGCACTTAATCTCATCTGACACTTAAGTGCAGTACCGAGGGAATTCTGCAATGTGCTATCTTTTGAGATGAAACGTGAAACAGAGTCCCATCTGCCCCATCAGGTGGTAAAAGATCCCATGACCTGATTCAAAAGAGCAGGGGTGTTCTGCCAGTGTCCAGGCCAGGGGCAGTTGAAGGGTATGTTTGATAAGGGGTGAAGGATTATTATAAGTGTGGGTATAATGTTATGGTGGAAGACATCATGTTTCCAAAGGATATGGGGTTGTGTTGGGAGCCTGTTACATGAATATGAAGTTGGCTGTGTGATCGGTGGAGAGGGAAGGTTTGGGGATTGGCTGATGGAAACTTAAGATTTAGTGGAATCACGAGGAGGAAAATATGCTGCAGAGGCTGCTGGCAGCATGTAGGTAGTGGCTATGAAGGAAAGAAAGCTAAGGTCTGTGTCTCTCTCTCTCTCTCCTCTCTCTTGGTCTCGGTCTCTCTCGGTGGTCTTGGGTTCTGGAAGCGCCAGGAGTAGCAGAGATGATGCTGGGATTTTGGAGTATTGGGGAGGAGTGTCCCAATCTTTGGGAGAAGATTGGAGTTTTGTGAGATGTGGTACCCTGGTTGTGGAAGTACTGGATTTTTTTTTATTGGGATGTGGGCAGCACTAGTGAGGCCAGATGTATTGCCCATCCCTAGTTACCCTCGTGGTAGGCCATCTTGTTTCTTAGTGATTGATTTAGAGCCATGTGGCTTGGAGACCACCACAGACCATATTAAGAATCAACTACGTAGTGTGCAACTGGAGTTGTGTGTAGGCTTGATCATGTAGGATTGACTGGTTTATTTTCCTGAAGGAGATTAGGACAATGGTCAACCACAGTATACCAGATTTATTGAATTCAGTTTCACAATTTGCCATGGTGGGATTTGAACTCCTTGCCTCTGGGTTGCTATACCATAATCACTACAGTCTCTGTAGAAGGAATGGGTAGAAGGGTCTTGGGATCTGGGAGTATGAAGAGGGGTTTGGGTCTGGTAGCATTGAGGGGGATGGAAACTTGAAGCAATTTGGTGTGACCTCCATCTGACCCCTTTTGGGCCCTCTGCCTCAACCGTATTGCTGCCACTATGGTGTGACCTTTGGCCCCAAAAGTGAGGCTGTTGCTGAGTTCTGGCATTGGTTTATGTGGAATAGCATACTCCATGGTGTACATGTATCTATGATTTGTGCTACTGAAGCAAATAGCATGGAACTTTTCTTAACCATACGAAGTAAACATTGAATTATGCTTACACGTTGCTCTGCGGAGTTCCTTGCTACATGGTTCAAACTCCACTACTTGTGAGGATGGAGGGGGTTTGAGTGAAAAGACCCTGATGCAAGGCTGGGGTCATGATGGGGAAGAGGAGCGCAAGACCTGGAAACATTAGGGTCCTAGATATTTGGGAACACTGGGAAAGAGGTCCTGGTATCGGGGGGTGAGGGTAGTTTGTCTGGTCTGCCAAAAATTGGGAGGGTGGATCTTGGGTGTTGGCGCATTGGAAATGGAGGGATCCTGTAATCTAACAACATTGTGGACCTGAGATTGTGGGGGTGGGGTAAGGGGAAACAATCCTGGGCTTAGAAGGAATGGGGTCCTGTGGTATGAAGCATAGGGAGAATTTCAGGAGGCAGAGTCTGGAATATGGTGCTTGGTGTCTAGTTATGCTGAATGGGGCGGTTGGTGTTGGAAATGTTGTTAGGATTCCTGTTCTGGCATTCCTGGCCACCAGCTAGTTTTCCCATTTCAGTGAGCTTAAAGTATGGAAGTGCTCAGCTAGTGTTTGCTGACTGCATACAACAACCTCTTTAGTCTCTACTGCAAACCCATAGGAAGCAAGAAAAAAAAATTACAGGAAACTCTATTAACCGGGACCGGCGTGGTGCCGGTTTATCGAAAGTACTGGATAACGGAGAGTTATATCTACCGAGGCTATTTTTAACAAAGAAAAATAAATAAATCAAGAAATGTGCAGTATACAGTATTTGGGTACTTTTGAAAACTACCCCTACTGACTAAATTGGCGTACTCTGACTCGGGATCGGCAACATTGCCGGTTATTTGAGAGGAGTTTTCGGAGTACTCTGCGTTCGCGGAGACTCAACTGCGACTCGGCAACATTGCCGGTTATTTGAGAGGAGTTTTCGGAGGATGATTTTTGCCGGTTGAGCGCGAATTCCGGATATTTGGGTGCCGGATAAACACAAGTTTCCTGTAATCATATAAATAATGGGGGGTGGGAAGAATGGAACATTGAAGAAATAATGATGTACGGTTAATGGAATTAATGCTTACTGTACAACACTCCTTTTAGGGATTCTTCATAATGCAAGTTCCTTAGATGATATGGGGGAGAAATCTATCCTTGAATTCCATCTTATGCTTTAGTCACTGGAGTATTTAGATTCATTGTAAAATAAGTGTCTGTTATCTCCATTATTCTGTAATTTTAGAGATGCTCAATATAACTACTAAATTTTCTTCAAATTTACTGTAGTGTTTTTTCCCTTGGGTGGGTGGGCCAGTTCTCCTCCCACCCCAGAGTTTTCTCCTGCTTCACACTTAGTCGATTGAGTTTTTAAATTGTCAAATTAAAAAACCATTTTAATGATCCTTGGTTATGTGATGACATTCTCCCCCCCCCCCCCCCCCCTTTCAATTTTCTGTATTAGAGCAATGGGGCAAACCACTGTTGTCTAGACTGTGGAGGGATCTCAATAAACATCAGGAACCACTCCTGGTCCCAGAATACCTGTGAGCAATGTCACAGCAGATGATCCAGTGTAATTAAAATACTTATTTATGCCACCTTATCTCCCTACCCAGTTCCTCTCCTGTCCCACACCCAAACAGTTACATCACCATAAATATTGGTTCTCCGTAGCTAGGGGACCAAATTACTGCTTCATTTCACCCAGAACAACTTTCCCATGAGGGTTGAATAATGTTCTGAGTTTGTCTTTTGACAGTGCTGCTGCCGTATTGGATTTCTGGCTTCTGGAATTGTACGAATGAGCTGATTCACTTTGCAAGGGTGGGGTACAGTTCCTTTTCAAATCATTTTAATTGTAAAATTGTCAAAATTTGAGTCACCTTCAAATTGTGGCAATCATCATTGTGCTGTATTTCCATGTGGGCACAATGATGAAGGAGAAATCAATGTACCAGAAATTTATTTTTACAGCAGCCTGCCTCCCAGTTCTTGAAAGCAGTTTTGCCTGAATTCAAGTGTAGTAAAACAAAAAATGAGTTGGGAGTTGGTGCAGATTAGAACCCAGTAAGAGATAGCACTGCAGAATGTAGGCTTTGTCAGTACATGCTCTTATGAAAAGCCCACATAAAAACTCAGAACTGCAATGTGAAACATTCCGAATCCGGGTCTGAAGATACACTCACTTTCAATGCTTTATTTCTAGCTTTAATTTTTTGGGGGAAATGCTACAGTTTTTTTTCCACCCTTGTCATTTAATCGTCAACTTCATTTTGTACATTAGCTCCCAGACACTAAACGGAACTTATGTAAATCTCCTGTTTTCCAGAACACATTCTTGTTACTGCCCATGTAAGATTACAGATTGCTTCTGTACTTGAGGCAATTTGTGGTAATAGTTCAATGACTTGTATGTTAGTCAATAGCAGGTGTCAATATGTAATCTAGTTGCTTTCCTAACAGGAATCCATTATGACTAGAGCTACATCAATCTAAATGTTGTTGTTTAAAGGCTCCTTATGTGCAATCAGTCATTTTTAGTTGGCTTTCAGTGATTGTAGGCCTGTATTCTAATGTGAGGCAAAATACTGCAGATGCTGGAAATACTCAGCAGGTCAGGCAGCATCTGTGGAGAGAGAAACAGTTAACGTTTCAGGTCGATGACGACCTTTCATCAGAACTGGAAAAAGTTAGAAATGTAACAGATTTTAAGTGGGGGCAGGAAAGAACAAAAGGGAAAGTCTGTGATGGGGTGGAAGGCAGGAGAGATTAAAAGACAAGGGATGATGGTGCAAGGCAAAAGCAGATGGTAATGAGTCTAGATGAGGTGAAATAGGATTGGCAGAATCATCAACCGCTGCCATGTGGGGAAAAAATAGGGGCAGAAGTTATGGTCTGAAATTATTGAACTCGATGTTGAGTCCAGTAGACTAAGTGTCTAATTGAAAGATGAGGTGCTGTTCCTCGAGCTTACGTTGAGCTTCATTGGAACAGTGTAAGAGCCCGAGGTCGGAGTGGAGCAGTGAATTAGTGACTGGAAGTTCAGGGACACGCTTATGGACTAATGGGAGAGTCTATTGAAGTAATTGAATTCATTTAAAAAAAAAAATACATAATCTCTGTAAAATGGAAGCTGCAGAAGAATCCAGTTTTGCTACTTTAGCTTCTCTAAGCAAAATGTACAGTCACTTCCTTTTGAAGATAATTCTCTTTTTTTTAACTTCATTCTTCTCACCAACCTGGGGAATTGGCTAAGAGAAATTTTAAACACTTGACACAAGCCAGCTGATCTTCCATAAACTGTTCAGAGCAAAAGTTTGGGCTAACATCTGTCTTTTTACTGGTGTTAACTTGTCTCTCTGTTTAATTCAGTAACTCTTCAACAATTTTTTTGGGGGGGCTGAGGAGAAAATATCCCAGAATTTGGATTCTCTTTTTACACATGAAAATGAGGTGAAATTGGGAAAAGTTTTTTGTAACTTTTAAAATATACAGCGTAAGTCAGTATTTTTAAGTGTAGCTGGTCAGGGAAAATATGTTTAAGCAAGATAGAATGAATTTATGTCCAATAGGCAGAGAATGTGCAGATAGCATGCAACTATCTGAGGCCTGATCCTAGAAAACCTAGCTATATCTACTGTACAAGATATGGCATAAAGGATGTACTGTTGCTGATACTTGAGGCTCTTCTCTCTGTATTTCTAATAATCCATACCGCAAACCACAATAACAGTGCAAGGTTGCCTTCGTCACTGAACCACACACAGGATCTTGAAGGGAAAAACATACATTTCCAGAAGAATTTTGGATCTAAGGTGATGGCAAGCTTTAGAAAGTCACAATTTCAATGTCTTGTGGGAGGCATCGTTGTTCAGAGATTATTAGATGAGGGACCTGAAGATTTCTGATGACTCTCCTGAACAAAAGGTTTTAATCCGTAGCACTATTGTTTTTAGTGCTTTCTTGGAAACCAGAATTATAATCCATCTACATTCTATCATAATTGTACTTGAAATTCTGTGCTTCATAGTTCTCGTGTTGCCAATTTATGACGAGTGGAATTGTTCCAGTTTTGCATGGTTTTTAACATATCTTGGGGGAGGAAAGATTAGTTGTAAAGGAATGGTTTGACCAAGATGTCAAGAATTACAGTGAAACACTTTTGTGACTAGTCCAGTTATGGTGCATGTGTTACATTTCAAAGTTTGTATCTATATGAAATGTAATACTGCATCAAGTATACAAATTGTATGTCTGATAAAGCTGGTCAGTTTTTGTATCTAAAGCCATTAATTTGTCTTCTCCCTATTTTGAGTAAAAGTTCTCTTTTACAACAGCAGTTTTGACTACTTGCAGTAGTAATTCTGCTAATTAAGCTTGGACTGCTTTTTAAAAAAAAAAAAAGATTTTTCTTGCTGACAAAAATTGACGATTTTACAAAAAGACAGACTTGCATTTATATAGCACCTTTCACTACATCCAATGAAGTACTTTTGAAGTGTAGTCACTGTTGTAATGTAGGAAACATGGCAGCTAATTTGCCCACAGCAAGATCTCTCAAACAGCAATGTGATAATGACCAGATTATCTGTTTTGAGGTGTATATTGATCAGAGAATGCCCCTGCAGTAGTTCAAAATAGTGCCATGTGATCTTTTACGTACACCTAAGAGGGCGGACAGGGTCTCGGTTTTTTAACGTCTATCCGAAAGACAGCACCTCTGACAGTGCAGCACTCCCTCAGTACTGCACTGAAGTGGCAGCCTGGATTATGGGCTGAAGTCTCAGGAATGGGGCTTAAACCCATGACTCTTGGGTTCAAAAGTAAGAGTGCTACCAACTGAGCCATGGCTGACACAGTTCACTGTTCAAATACTAATGGGTCTCTGGTGTTCCTCATGGATAATAAATTTGCTTAACTACCTGTTCTCCGCATTCACTAGGTTAGTTAAATAAATAAGTGCCTCTCGTACTGCGCAGTTACCTAACTAAACCTGAGCACATAACATGATGCAATTGCAAAAACAAGTAAATGTATATTGCTCCCCTGTTGCAGTTGCATTAAAATTTGTGTTGATCTCAACCACTTCTGGCATTGACTAACTGGTGAAAGCATGGATGAGCTTGAGAACTGGGTGCAATGTAACCTATAAATGGAATACTTGTACATGTAATAGTGCATTCACATGCAATTTTATAAAAAGGCCTTTTAAATATACTGCTTACGGAAATGCATTATCTTGTATCCTTTTCAACTTGCTGTTCCTGATTCTAGGAAAAATATAAAGCCAGAGTTTTCTGCTTCTGTACTCATCAGCTTGTGGTTTCTCATCCATTAAAGTGAATGGATGAAAAATCACAGGCTGGCAAGTAAAGAAATGGAAATCACTAGTTAAATGTCTAAGATGGAATTGTTTTTGGAAGTGTGACTAGTCCAATAATACTTGATCTGTTTCTCTTGTGTCTCAGCTTGCAGGAACTGCTGTCCTGGCAATTGGATTATGGCTTCGTTTTGATCCAAAAACAAAGGACATATTTGAAATTGAAAACCATCCTTCTACATTCTATATAGGTAAGATATCAAATCTTGGAGGGGGAGAAGAAGAGTTCATTTATATTTGATTCCTATTGCATGACATACACAAAACATAAAAACTTGATCTTCCAATGGGTGCTATTCTAATGCCGGCACTGACTGATTGGAAAAACCAGGCTAAAATGTTATGTGAATTTTGGAATAGTGCAAAAAAAAATAAAAAAAAATCCGATTGCACTCTCGATTGTAACTCCTATTCGCAGGTCACCCAAACTACACAAAGATGTAACTTGCATCATCTTCTATAGTAAGCATGACATCTCTGGCTTTATTTTCTAAAGCTTTGTGTAGATGGCAACTCTCAAATTAGTGCAGTGGTTTGAGTTTACACCTGTGTAATAATAGTGTATGAGCTCATGTTGGAAAGTTGGCTCTGAAAAAAGATTTATTTTAAAAGGTTGCAGTAGCCCCTTTACATCAGCTGACACAAATTGAGCATTTCACTTATTTGCCTTAAAGATTTTTCAGAACTGAAAGTACTCCTGACATTCACTCGGAAATAGCTTTCTTTACACTGTATTTACAAATGGGTTGCTACGGTCCTGTTTAAATGGACAGCAGCCATTCAAAATGGGTTATACTACGTTCGACAATAGAACTTGTTCAACTTCTTTGTCTATGCAGAGCGGTTTATGTTGTGTAATTGATACAGTATGTTGTTTATGGTCTCAAAGGGTGCAGAACATTTTGCAGGGGTAAGAACAGCTGAAAGTCATGGTTCATGTTGGAAACAGTGACCTAGGTAGGAAAGGTGTTGAGGTCTGACAGTTTCAGGAGCTAGGGCGGAAGTTAAAGATGAGGATCTCAAAGGTAGTAATCTCTGGATTACTCCCAGTGTCACATGCTAGTGAGTATAGGAGCAGTAAGATAAGACAGGTTAATGTGTGATGGAGAAATGGTGTAGGAGGGAGGGCTTCAAATTCCTTGGGCATTGGGACCAGTTCTAGGGCAGGAGGGACCTGTACAAGAGGGACGTGTTGCACCTCAACAGGGCTGGAACCAATGTCCTTGCAGGTAGGTTAACTAGTACTGTGGGGGAGAGTTTAAACTAATTTGGCAGGGGGAGGGGCACCAGGATGAATCATTAGCGAGAAGATACAAGGTGCACAGAGACAAACCGCATTAGAATAAAGAAATGGGAGGCAATGCGAGGCAGACTGACATAAATGCATGGAGCATGGTAAATAAGGTTGGTGACCTGCAGGCGCAAAGTGCCACATGGGATTATGATATAGTGGCAATAACTGAGACCTGACTCACCGCAAGGGGGGAAATGGGCACTTAATATTCCTCTACAATCTACTCGAACGATAAGGAAGGAAAAAGAGGAGGGGGTATGGCAATATTGATCAAAGATACTGTTACAGCACTAGGATTACATAGGATATACGGCACAGAAACAGGCCATTCGGCCCAACCAGTCCATGCTGAATGGGATGATGTATTGGAGGGTTGAAATAATCTATTTGGTTAGAATTAAGGAACAATAGAGGAGCTGTAGGGTGTATACTATAGGCCACCAAATAGTGGGAAGGAGATAGAGGAGCAAATTTTCAGGTGAATCAGCCTAGTACTGATAATGGGGGACTTCAATTATCCTAATCTAGACTGGGAAAATAACAATGTAAATGGCAAAGAGGGGGAGGAATTCCTGAAAGTTTTACAAGAGAACTTTATTTAACAGTGTTTCTAGCCCAACAAGGAAGGAAGCCGTGCTGGATGTAGTTCTGGAGAATGAAGTGGAACATGTTTCAGTGGGAGAGCATTCAGGAAATAGTGATCACAATATCATTAGGTTTAGAGTCCTTGTGGAAAAGGACAAGGAAAAAATCTATGGTGAAAATACTCAACTGGAGGAGAGCTAATTTCAGTGAGTTGAAAAGGGATCTGGCCCAGGTGGATTGGAATCAAATTGCCAGGTAAAACAATAAATAAGCACTAGGAGGCCTTCAAAGGGGAGAGAGTTCAGGTACAGACAAGACACATTCCTATGAGGGAGGGGAGGAAGGGCATCCAAAGCTAGAGCTCCCTGGATGACTGGATATAGAGATTAAAATGAAACAGAAAAAGGAGGCCTATGATAAATGTTGGGTTCATAATTCAGTAGAGAACGAAGCTGAATACAGAAAGTACAGGGGAGGACTGAAAAAGGAAATGAGGAACAAAGTGTATGAGAATAGATATGGGGTAACCTAAAAGGAAACCCAAAAGTCTTTTATAAACATATAAATAGTAAAAAGGTAGCCAAAGGAATGGTGGGCCAATCAGGGACCAAAAAAGAGATCATCATGTGGCAGCAGAGGGCATTGCTGAGGTACTAAATGAGTACATTGCATCTGTCTTCAGTAAAGAAGAGGATTCTGCCAATGTCACAGTAAAGGAAGTGGTAGTAGATAATTTGGATAGGATGAAATAGATAGTCGAGTTATTTAAAAGGTTGGCAGCGCTCAAAGTAGAAAGGTCACCCAGTCCGAATGAGATGCATACTAGGTTGCTGAGGGAAGCAAGGGTGGAAATTGCGGAGGCTCTGGCCACAATCATCCAATTCTCCTTAGATATGGGAGTGGGATAAAAAAATGGGAGAGTCATAAACCTGGCCAGTCAACCTAACATCGGTGGTGGGGAAACTGAGACACATTAATCCAAGCCAAAATTAATTGGCACTTGGGGAAAAATCTGGCTTAATAAATGAAGGTCAGCACGGATTTGTTTAAGGCAAATCGTATTTGACTAACTTGATGAAGTAATGGTGAAGATTGGTGAGTGTAGTGTGTTTGATGTGTATATATGGACTTTCAAAAGGCTTTTGATAAAGTACCACATAATAGAAATGTTAGTAAAGTTGAAGCCCAGGGGATTAAAGGGACAGTGGCAGTGTGGATATGAAATTGGCCAAGGGACAGAAAGCAGAGAGTAGTGGTGAAAAGTTGTTTTTCAGATTGGAGGGAAGTATGTAGTGGTGTCCCCCCAGGGGTTGGTGTTACGGGCACTGCTCTTTTTGATGTACATTAATGACTTTCATCCCTGGTACCATTCTAGGAAATCTCCTCTGCACCTGCTCTTAAGGCCTTGACATCCTTGGGTATACAGGACATAATTTCAAAGCTTGCAGAAGACATGACACTCGGAAATGTAGTAAATAGTGAGGATGATAGTAACAGACTTCAGGAGGACATTGACAGACTAGTGAAATGGGCAGACACCTGGCAGATGAAATTTAACGCAGAGAAGTGTGAAATGATTCATTTTGGTATGAAGAATAGAGGGACAATATAAACAAAATGGTACAATTTTAAAAGGGGTGGTGGAAGCAGATTCAATAATAATTTTCACAGGAGAATTGGCCAAATACTTGAATTGGAAATATTTGCACGGCTATGGGGAAAAGAGCGGGGTGGGGGTGGGACTAATTGTGATAGCTCTTTCAAAGAGCCGGCATAGTTGTGATGAGCCGAATGGTCTCCTTCCTTCTGTGCTGTATCATTCTATGATTGTATCACAAGGCTACGTGTGCAAGCTTCCACATGTTTTGGGTGGAAGTGCTGGGCACTTGAAAATTGAATCTGGTGGTCAAATGGGTGTCCAAGGCCCACACCAGCTTTTCCTTTGTTGGTCGCCCCTGATGCCTCTGAACTTGAGTGGTGCTGCATGTTGAGGTGATGGCCTGCTCAGTAGCACTAGGCCCTGGCTCTGCTTCCTGTGGAACACTAGAGGAACAAGGTTTACAATGCTATCCTTGATGAGGTCCTTTCAGATCTATTTTTCAGCAGAATTGTGCTTCAGTGTTTGGTGCTAGGCACTTGGTGAGTGAATAAGGTGAGAAGAAAGAGCAGAAGGTTGCTCGTACTAACTGAGCAGACAGCAGGACTCTTAATTCCCCACCCTCTATTTGTCAGTGGGCTCCATGCCTGGAATATCTAGGGCTGTCTCCTTGTATGAGGTAGGAGGACATTGGTTGGGGGCTCTCCTCTGTGTGTAATAGTTCCCTTTTGTTATTCAGTCTTCAGCAAATAAAGTTGACGCATTCAAATTGTTAGGGCATACAGAGATGCACATGTCACCATTCAGCCTGTAAAGGGTGGAACTGTATTAAAGATTAGTGGCAGGAATTGCCTTTCCCTTTAAAATGTTGCAGGCCTTCAAATCCTGCAGCAGCACCCAACCTTTTGCCTGCCACACTCCAGGCTTCCAATGACTAACCCCAGAAATTCTGGCGGGGACAGTATACCAATGGTCAGGGGACGCGATAGTTACACAATACCCAACTCCCACCCGGTTAGAGACCTGACCCTACACTACTACATCCATTAATTGCGGAGCAGCATTAAGCCAGGCAAATAATGCTGAGCCATGTTACTAAATCAGTAGAGTACAGGCCTAGCATGTAGAAGCTGTATAGTGCTGTGATCAGGTTGCACTGAGTGCAGTGTTCAATGCTGGTGACTGAGCCACAAGGGAACCTTCAAAGCCTGGAAGGGCATAAAGAAGAGTTGCAAGGCAGATCCCTTGTGTCAATAGGACTGATTTATAAAGAAAAGTTTTTTGAAAAAGATGAACTCTTCAGCTTGGAGGTGAATGAAAGGGAATCTCTGCTTTATAAAAAGATAAGTGGAATAGAAGGGTTAATCTGGAGCAATGTTTCAAATTCAGCCAAGGCTAGGGAACATGGGTGCAAATTGGTAAAAGGCATGTTTAGGAGTAATATCAGGAAACATCTCCCACACACTGACTTAATATTGGGAATAGGCTTCTGGGTAGGATAGTGTAGGCTAAAGATTAGAACTGGATGCTGTGATGGGAGAGTTGTCGGTTTCTATGAAAAGATGGGCAAAATGGCCTCTTGCACTTGTTGCATTTTTTGGGGGGGACATTTCAGACTAAGTAGATAATTGACCAATAAAAAGTCATTGCTGCATGAGACCAGCTGAAAACTAAGTTCGAAAGTGCGTAAAAACTATTGTCATCAGGCAAGCTCCCATAACCAAGATGAGGTTCCAAAAATGTGCAATTTTTAACTTTACTTCCACCTAAATATGTTTGCAAATGTACCTGGTATACAAGTTTGCCTGAGTGCACAAGCCTCCCCATGGAAGCATTGGTCTCAATGGTATGGGAGCAAGGGAACACTTAGTTTTTACAAGACAGGTCATTCTGCAATCCAACACTTAGCATGTGCACATCCTGAGAAATCACAGGTGTGCAGCCCATGACTTTCCAACTATTTAAATGAATGGATGGATGGAAAATCCTCAGCTGCGCACCCAAGATGTGCTTCATGGGAGTGCCAAACCATGGAATCGCCCTACTATCTGTCTACTACTTTCACTACACTAGACCGGTTTTATGTTTAAAAAAAAATTACGTTGTTTTGTAAATGTTTACAATTGCAGTTTATGCAAGGTGTGACCTATCCCTGATCACCTGTGATGGTTTTATTTTTAAATGGGGGGGGTTTTAACTTTCATATAGATTGGAATAAGCAGACTAGCTCATGTCAGAAAGGTAGTGAATACCTTGAGTGTGTTCAGGATAGTTTTCTGCAACAATGGCCCAGAAATTAAAGACTGTTGACGCGGGGGTAAGGCTTCCCCGCGATCTCTCACTCCGCGTTGGCTTTTTCAGATCCAGCTCGCACGAACTTGATGTTCTAGACATCAGCTGGGCAGTGTTTGCGTATCCCACCGGCGTAGTGAATTCGTGCGAGCTGTGGGATCACGTGACTCAGTTAGAGCCAATGGCAGCACACCATCTTCCATTCATAAGTTTCACATACGTGCTGTGAAAGCTATGAATCTTACACACCCCCAAAATAACAGCTAAACCTCAATTAAATTTTTTTAAAAAACCATCACATTAATAAAATAAGTATAGTTAAATAAATTAACCATTTTAAATAAAAAATTAAATTTTTGAAAAAATTTTAAATCTTTTAAAAAGTTATAAAAATAAACTTACCTGTCTTTAAAGTCTCTAAAAAAGATATACCTGTTAAAACAAATTCAAAAAAATACTTAATTCACTACTTACCTTGTTAAAAGTGGGTCTTACTCCTCCTTTTTTCATTTCTAAAATCTTCCGTCCTTACCTGCGCGTCCAAAGCACTAAGTGCACAGCGTGCGCGCAGCCTGTAGCGTGCACGCGGTGCACCGAGGAACCGTCCCCTTTTCCAAAAACCAAGTGCCGGTTTTCAGCGCATGCGCAGTGCATGCAGAAAACCGGCAATTGGTGACAGAATACGCGAGAGTACACAGTGCGTACTCTCGCGTCGCGGGACTAATTTTTGGGCCAATATGTCCTAGAACCAACAAATGGGCAGGCCATATTAGATTTAGTAATGAGGCATATTTAGTTAACAGCCTAACTCTGGACATTTATCTAATAGCGATCATAACATAGTCCAACGTAGTGTTTAAAAGGGAGAACTGCAAAACGGCTACTAAGATTCTAAATTTAGACAAGGCTGACTTCAATGTGATGAGACAGAAACTGTCCACAGTAAACTGGGCAAATCTGTTAATGGGTAAAATGACAGAAAATCAGTGGGCGGTGTTAAAAGAATTAAAGGTGATACAGAACCAGTTTATACCCCTAAGGAGCAAGAGCACTATTATTTTTTTTTAAAAAGCCATCAGCCATGGATGACTAGAGGTAAGGGACAACATAAAACCAAAAGAAAAAGCATACAAAAATGTAAAAACTAGCACGGATCCTGGCAACTGGGAGATGCATAGAACAAGAAAAGGTGACAAAACAGATAGGAAGAGCTGCAAAAAGGGAGTATGAAAATAAACTTGCAAGGGATATCAAAATCAACACAATTACAATTATATTTGGAGGGGGGGGAAAAGAGGGTGGTCAAGAACAATGTGGGCCCTTGAAAACTGGTAATGGTGATAATCAATGAAAATAAGAAATGGCAGACATGTTGAATAATTACTTTGCATCAGTATTTTCAGTAGAGGAAGAGGATAGCATGCCAGACATCCCAAGAAAGCTAATATTGAATCAGGGACCAGGCCTCCCCAAAATTAACATAAGCAAAATAATGGCACTAAAGAGTGAGAAATTCCCAGAACCAGATGGTTTCCATCCCAGGGTTTTAACAGAAGTAGGTGAGAACACTTCAGATACCCTAACTATAATCTTCCGAAGTTCTCGATTCGGGATCCGTTCCTTTACATTGGAAAAGTGCGCATGTCATGCCGTTTAAGAAGGGCGAGAGAGAAACCAGGGAGTTATAGACCAGTTAGCCTAACATCTGTTGTCTGGAAATTACTAGAGTCTAGAAGTATAGTGACTGAACACCTTGAATTTTCAGCTGATCAGAGAGCCAGCATGGATTTGTAAAGGGTAGGTCATGCCTGACAAACCTGATTGAATTTTTTGAGGAGGTGACTAAAGTAGTGGACAGGGGAATGTCTATGGATGTTATTTATATGGACTTCCAGATGCCATTCGATAAGGTACCTCCTAAGAGACTGTTAGCTAAAGTTGAAGCTCATGGAATCGAAGGCAAATTAATGACCTGGTTCAGAAATTGGCTGAGTGGCAGGAGACAGTAGCGATAATAGGTAGGTACTCTAATTGACAGGATGCAATTAGTGGTGCCTCGTAAGGATCTGTGTTGGGGCCTCAACTATTCACCGTATTTATTAACTACTTAGATGATTGGATAGAAAGTCACATATCCAAGTTTGCTGATGATGCATTGTAAGCAGTGTAGATGGAAGCATAAAATTACAAAGATATTAATAGCTTCAGCAAATGGACAAAACTGACAAATGGATTTCAATGTAGACAAATGAGGTCATCCACTTTGGACCTAAGAAGGTTAGAACGGAGTGCTTTCTAAATGGTGAAAAGCTTGCAACAGTGGAGGTCCAAAGAGACTTGGGGGTCCATGTTCATAGATCATTAAAATGTCATGGGACAGGTACAGAAAATAATCAAAAAGGTTAATGAAATGCTGGCCTTTATATCTAGAGAACTTGAATACAAGGGGGTGGAAGTTATGCTACAGCTATACAAAGCCCTGGTTATACCACACCTGGAGTACTGAGAGCAGTTCTGGGCGCCACACCTTGGGAAAGATATATTGGCCTTGGAGGGAGTGCAGCATAGATTTAACAATGATACCTGGACTCCAAGGGTTAAATTATGAGGAGAGATTAAACTAAAGTTGTATTCCCTAGAATTTAGAAGGTTAAGGGGTGATTTGATCGAAGTTTAAGATATTTAGTGTAGATGGGGAGAAACTCTCTGCTGGTTGGGGAGTCTAGGACTAGGGGGCATAGCCTAAAAATTAGAGCCAGGCCTTTCAGGAGTGAAGTTAGGAAACACTTCTACACACAGAGTGGTAGAAGTTTGGAACTCTCTTCCGCAAACGGCAATTGATGTTGGATCAATGTTAATTTTAAATCTGAGATTAATAGATTCTTGTTAACCACAGGTATTAAGGGATATGGGGCAAAGGTGGGTATAAGGAGTTGGTCACAAATCAGCCATGATCTCATTGAATGGCAGAACAGGCTCGAGGGGCTAAATGGCCTACTCCTGTTCCTATATTCCATTGGTTTGTAGTTGATTTTTAATGGTAATGGCTGGAACATTTGCAACTGCTAAAAATAGAGCAACCTTGTACATTAGACTTTACTGTTCTTTGTTGAAGAAAGGCTTTGTGGAAAATGTTAATCATTTACAGCAACATGCTAAATTGTACTTCTCATACAGCTGTATGTTATGCAGGAAGTACAGTTTGGCTTTTCCAGAACATTTGACAGTATTGTGTTTTAATTTTGGGGACTTTTTTATGAAGTGGTTGTATTGAGATTAATTCTTAGAACTGCAAAAATGTTGATCAAACAAAATACTTTTTGGCTTGTACATAGTGCTGTTTGACGATAGAAATAGGCAATTCATTTTAGGATGAGTGTATGGTAGCTGTAAGTATGTAAATATAATTAAAAATAACAAAACATTAGCCTGCAGTTAATTGGTTTCAGACCAGTATCTGTGCATGTGATGTGCAGTCAGTTGACTAGTTAACTCGCTGCTTCACATAGTCACGAGTTGCACTGAGCTCGGCCGCAAAGGAAATCTGGACACAGCTGCTTGGATGCATGCACAATGTTATTTCCCCAGTGGTTAATTCTTAATGTTAGAAAGTGCACACTGCTGTCTGAACTTTCCAATGGGCTGTCTGGGCATTTTAAAACGCTGCTTTTTAACCTGGCTGGAGTTGTACCGAACCTGATACAAACTCGAACTGGGGAGTCACATTACTTGACTTTAGTGCACTTTTTTTTTAATTGTCGGGATATGGGCATCGCTAGCATGGCCAGCATTTAATGCCTATCCCTAATTGCCCTTGAGAAGGTGGTGTGAGCCTACTTCTTGAACTGCTGCAGTCCGTATGATTAAGGTGCTCCCACAGTGCTATTGGGTTAGGAGTTCCAGGATCTTGACCATGGGGCCATGAAAGAACACTGATACATGTCCAAGTCGGGATGGTGTGTGACTTGCACCTTCCCATGCACCTACTGTCACTCATGGTTTATGCATTTCCTTATAGGTGTCTATATCTTGATTGGAGCTGGTGCGTTGATGATGATTGTTGGGTTCCTAGGATGTTGTGGTGCAATTCAGGAATCTACATGCATGCTTGGATGTGTAAGTAGAAATTCATGGTGTAAATCTAGTAACGTTGTCCTATGAGCAGAAGCATTCTTGTATACGGGTCAGTTTTACGCACGTGTACGTGCGGTTTAAATGATAGAAGTTAAAGGTATAGTCATACCTTTTGTTGCCTTTTTTAACTTTGGTCTGAGATATGCAGAAATGATTAGGATGGGGGTGATTCTCAAATCCAAGCTACTGACAAATCCACATAGGTTGAATTTCTGTGTGCCCAATAGAGTGTATGGCTTTCCCCATACAGACATCTATGTACAGGGAGCTTAGGTACAGGTTGGCAGTAACAAGGCTTAGGGACTCCCAAGTGTGCTTCAGGTCCTACTGGAGTTTAACCAACTAAATCCATACTCTACCAGCACATCACTAAGCTTTCTACTGCTTGTCCAGCTAAGACCACACTACCCATTAAGGCATTGACCTAATGGTTATCTGGAGCCTAGTGGAAATGAATCCAGGCCCTTCGCAACAGGTCTACCCTTCTGGGTTCCACTAGGGAGCTGGATTAGCTGGTCAATTATCAACAGTTCCCTGTGGTACTGTGGACCTGCCTGGTTCAGGTATTGAATTACCAAGTCTGCCAGAGTGTTGACTTGGATATCAGTTTGCACCACCAAGTGTATCATCTTGGAGCCACTTCATCCCCAAAAAGACTCACTGCAGCCAAGAAGGATAATCACTGGATGTCTGTTAGACAACTGATGAGCATGGATTCAAACTCTCTGGTGAACAGCAGATACTGAAAACACCTTGCAAGCAGTAAGGTGAGCAGCACATCTCATCATAAAACCCATGAGTGCATTGCCACCATCCTCCTGACCACAGCATGGACACACGCCTAACACTATACCCCATTGAATGGACATGCAAGAGGTGCAGTCCTTCGGCACCAGCTACTTGCCTCTCTGCAACCCTTTTGTAGTAGGGATAAGGGCATGTGTGCTACTACCCAGCCTTCAGATAAGATCTTCCACCACTTGTTGTCCCAGGTCTGTTTTGTCATTTGCTATACAAAGAATATCTGCCTTCACCATGTTAGAAGGCAGTCCAACCTGGTACTGATGTGATGCCTCCACAGTTGAATAGATTGACAATACATTTGTACAACTCCAAGTGAAGACTGCCCACTTCGAGTTAATATTGCTTGCAAAACAGTATCCTAGCTGTGCTCTGTTCAGAGGTGGAAGGCTAAGGGGAGAAAATCCTATTCGGAGACTCAGTTGGCTGCTTTCAACTTGCCAACCATCAGTGTCCTACCCAGGTCACAATGAGATCAATAAGTAACCTGTCTGACAAATGTCCAGTGTGATTTCAACAGTGAAAAGTAAGTTTATTCTGAAGGTTGAGAAGTAACTGGAGGGCAACTTCAAAGTACATTTAATAAAGGATTGAACTTGCCATGTTTTCCACTACTGTTAATTGAAAGCACATGAGGGTTCAGGCTAGTGAAGCTGCTCCTTTACTTGCGTTCTTTCCTCCCTTGCACCTCAGTCCCCACCCGCCTGTCTATCTGATCCTGCATTGTGGTTTCTATGAACTCATCTGGGCCAATAAAAGTGGCTTTGAAGTGTCTGCAGAAATCTTAAGTTACTGTAGGAAATTGTGGGGGGGGTTTAAAAGTGTTTTGATGACCATGAGTATCTGATATTTCTTTAAATTGGACTTCATACATTGTTTGCTATTGAGTCAACAGAAATTTTTCCTACACTTTACTAAAATGAAATACTCTATTTGCTGGAGATTTCTGACCACTATAACCTTTTCTTCAATTACATGATCCAAGCCAAGAATAATGGTGCATTCACACTACAAGTTTAGTGTTGGGGTCAATTGGTTTCCACTTCACATCAACACCAAATTTCTAGAGTATAAATTGGGTGACCAGACCTGAATTAATTTTGAAGTGAAGCAGAGTTGGGGAGCCTCCTCCAGAGAGTCTTGCTCCATTGCTTTCCGGTCAGGACCTGACCTGGATTAAGGTTGCATTCACACTAACTGCAGCATCGATGTAAAGTGGCTTTCCTTTAGACGCTAGTTATAGTATGAATGCATCCTTGGAAATATAAACTGATTTTATTTTTATATAGTTCATATGTAATAATCTAACACTCTTCTCTTTCAGTTCTTCTTGTTTCTCCTCATCATATTTGCAGTTGAAATAGCAGCTGGCATATGGGGCTTTTTGAATAAGGACAAGGTATGGATCTATTTCTACTTTAAACCTGTCTGATAGCTTTATTACTTTTTGTGCTGATCAAAGTAAGCGAGGTTGGTACTGGGGAATTGAACACTAACCTGTTTCAGGCACCCATTGTCACCAGCCACTTCCAGGTTCGACGTAATTAAACTTCCTCTACTGTACCACAACAATGTGCCCTGAATCTGTTGGGGCATGTGCCATTTTTCTATTTCCCACATCAATCATCCAACAACCTCTCTAAGATTGTCAAATTGCTGTGGTTGGGGCTGTTGGTCCATAACAATTAGGAACTGGACTGAGATTGTCCAAGCTCTCCCATGTTGGGACTCTCTTATAGACAGCAGAGAGAAGAAGCTTTCACACCATTAGTTTGAGCTGAATTTAGAACCAAAAGTGGGAGGCCAATGTATAACCCATGGAACCACTTGGTTCTCCCTCACTTAAAACAGTTTTGTTTTTTTCCAGCATCTCTCTGTCCCCATGTCTCTCTCTGGACCCATTTTTTAAAAAACTCACTGAATTGGCAAACTCGAAGGCTTGCTGTGGTTTTTGTTATGAATCTAGGGAAATTCCGATCTCTTCACACATATTTCTTTTTAAATTTTAAAAATTCAGTGATCTGAAAGCAAACTTAAACATTAAGTTCACTCAGTAGTTGCTTGGTTACTGTATGAGCCCTAAACAACAAAACATTTGAAATAGATGGTTGGTACAATTAATTGAAACAGGGTCGAGGACAGAATTAAATGAGACATTTAATCCCAGTAAAATTGAATAAATTATGAGACTACCAAACATAGTTATGTACCCCACACACATTTATTTTAAAATTATCCGTAATGAAACTAAAACCTGAGTGTTAGTTTTCATTGGTTGGAGGTAATGTATGGATAGAATTTTTATTGTCTCAATATTTTAGAGTGCCAAAAAGGACCAGGAAGTTTAAAAAAAAAATTGAACTAGTTTCAAAGAATTTTTTAAAAACTTATACTATCACTTCACTTCCTCGATGTGGTAAAGAGGTGTAGTAAATTGAAGACTACAGCGTTTTTTTTGCTTTATACATTTATCATCTGTAATGCTGTCTCGTCTGTAGTTAATTCATAATGAGGATTAAACTGCTTTTAATGAAACTTGGCTGTGATTTGAAAAGCAAAATACTGCAGATGCTGGAAATCTGAGACAAAAAACAGAAAATGCTGGGAACACTCTGCAGATCGGGCAGCATCTGTCGAGAGAACACATTGCTATTTTGGGTACTGAACTCTTCCTCAGATTTCTGCTTTTTTTTGGCTGTGATCAAATTGTCTTAAGGTTGTAAAGCAGCCAATTTTTTTTTGATTGCAGTATCTATAATACAGTAGGCAACTGTTTTAACTTGTCATACATTTTGACTTCAGTCTCAATAATTGTACTTTGAATAAATCGCCATGTTCTAATTGTATCCTGCAGGTCACTGATGAAGTGAGGCAGTTCTATACATCTCTGTATACTGAATACGTCAAAACAAAGGACGATAGCAAAAAAACAGCTCTAATTGCAATGCAGAAAGGAGTAAGTTATTAATCTCCTGATAAATCAGTTTTTTTTTTTTTGTTTTGTAACTGATCTCCAGTTCTTCAATTGAAGAACTGATCATTCAGTCCTTTTTAAAAAAATATATCTATATCTATCTTTCAGCAACTTGAGGTACATTTGCCTTCACGTTGACTGTAAACTTGTGTAGTATATATCAGTGTTGAGGCCTGAACCGGCTTTGGGGTGCAGTGCAGTGAAACTCTCCAAGTTGAACCCTGCATTCAAGCTGTACTTTCAGAAGAAAAATAGTTTGCATCAACACTAAAGCAGTGTAAACGCTTCCCAAATTTTATCGATTATAGGCTGTATAACTTGGCAACCACCGTCACTTCAAAATCATGACTGTAAGGTTGCATTTATTTGTCAATATGATAATCAGACCTTCTCTGTAATCTAAGAGTACAATGCCAATTTTCACCAATTTAAAAATGGCCTGTCAATTGAAGTTCCAGTACCTCTGAAAATTATTTTAAAATTCATTCATCTTCACCTTCACCAACATGCCCACCCCACCCCCCAAAAAAACACAATTTCACTTTATCTTGTATTGGAAATGTTGCATTTCTGGTTATTTTAAAGCTACTGAATGTGCAATGTCCTTTTTGATATTTAAATGAGTAACATTCACGTTCTTGAAGGGCAAATGCCAGGAATGCAGCGCTCAAGTGTTTTTGAAAATATATATATGGTGAGGTGCAAATTGAGGTTTTGTTTTAGAATTGGCTTTAAGGTTTTGAAAACCTGGGAAGTTGCTGAAGGGCAACATTGGAGGTACTGAGTGGAAAATTTTGGACAACTGTATTATCCGCTGGCGAGGGGAGAGAATAAAGCTCTGAAAAGGATGAGTATGAGCTTTAGCAGAAGAACTGGAGTACATTTGCAGTCCTAGCATCTCCAAGTTGCCTCATGGGGCTAATGGTATGTCATGCAATGGCTGTCCTGGTGCTGGCAGTGATTCTAGTGCAGGTGCAACATTTGGACCAACAACAGGTCAATTAAAAAATGTGCAGGGATGCCACCACATGTAACAGACACACACTTGCATCTCTCAGCATAGGCTTTTTTGATCGAACTTTGATCATCGACCCCTCACTGGACTAGCTCCACCCTGCAAAATAAAGTACAGTTGTGTACGTTTCATGTCTGCCTATGCTTGTGCCGGGTGGGTAGAACTGGATTACAGCAATAAATGATTTGAGGCTCAAATACAGTAGTGAGGTTTGAGTAATTAGTCGTCTAAACTCAGAGGGGATTGTGGCACTAAGTGATTTTAATAATAAATGTGGAAATGCTTGTGGTTTGATGGATGTCACTTGTAAATCCTGTGTTGCAATGTGCAGCTTTGGTTCTCTTGAATGCTAAACTAAAATGGTATTGGCTGCTTTCCAAAAATGAGAATTTACATGCAATTAGAAACATAGAAGATAGGAGCCAGAGTAGGCCATTCGGCCCCTCGAGCCTGTTCCGCCATTTAATGAGATCCTGGCTGATCATCCAAATTCAGTACCCAGTCCCTGCTTTCTCCCCAGATCCCTTTAGCCTTAAATATATCTAACTCCTTCTTGAATCTATTTAATGAAATGGCCTCAACTGCCTTGTGTAGTAGAGAATTCCACAGGTTCACCACTCTCGGTGAAGAAATTCCTCCTCATCTCAGTCCTAAATAGCTTACCCTTTATCCTTAGACTGTGACCCCTGGTTCTGGACTCCCCTGCCATTGGGAACATCCTTCCTGCATCTAGTCTGTCTAGTCCTGTTAGAATTTTATAAGTTTCAATGAGATGCCCTCTCATTCTTCTAAACTCTCGCGAATATAAGCCTAATCGACCCAATCTCTCTCCATACGTCATTCCTGCCATCCCAGGTATCAGTCTGGTGAATCTTCGCTGCACTCTCTCCATGGTAAGAACATCCTTCCTCAGATAAGGTGACCAAAACTGCACACAATACTCAAGGTGTGGTCTCACCAAGGCCCTGTACAACTGCAGCAAGACATCCTTGCTCCTGTACATGAATCTTCTCGCTATGAAGGCCAACATACCATTTGCTGCCTTAACCGCCTGCTGCACCTGCATGCTTACCTTCAGTGACTGGTGCACAAGGACACCCAGGTCTCATTGCACTTCCCCTTTTCCCAATCTATTGCCGTTCAGATAATCTGTCGTCCTGTTTTTGCCACCGAAGTGGATAACCTCGCATTTATCCACATTGGGCAGATGCATGGCAAATGCAGTATAATCACCCAACCTGTCCAAATCATACTGGAGTTTCTCTGTATCCACCGAGCACACGCCCACCCAGCTTTGTGTCATCATAGATATAGATAGCTGGGGTCCTAGCACCGATCCCTGCGGTACCCCACTAGTCACTGCCTGCCACTTGGAAAAAGACCCATTTATTCCAACTCTTTGCTTCCTGTCTGCCAACCAGTTCTCTATCCAAGACAGTACCTTACCCCCAATCCCGTGTGCTTTAACTTTGCACGCTAATCTTTTATGCGGGACCTTTATCGAAAGCCTTCTGAAAGTCCAAATACACCACATCCACTGGTTCTCCCATATCTATTCTACCAGTTACATCCTCTCAAAATTCCCGTAGATTAGTCGAGCATGATTTACCTTTTGTAAATCCATGTTGACTTTGTCCGATCCTGTCACTGTTTTCCAAGTGCTCTGCTATTACATTTTCTATAATGGACTCTAGCATTTTCCCCACTACCGATGTCAGACTTCCCGGTCTATAATTCCCCGTTTTCTCTCTACTACCTTTTTTAAATAGTGGGGTTACATTAGCTATCCTCCAATCCATGGGAACTGTTCCAGATTCTATAGAATTTTGGAAGATGACCAGCAATGCATCTACTATTTCTAGGGCCACTTCCTTAAGTACCCTAGGATGTAGATTATCAGGCCCTGGGGATTTATTGGCCTTCAATCCTGTCAATTTCCCGAACACCATTTCCCTACAAATGCTGATTTCATTCAGTTCCTCCCTCTCATTAGACCCTATGTTCCCTGACATCTCTGGGAGGTTATTTGTGTCCTCCTTTGTGAAGACCGAACCAAAGTATGTATTTAATTGGTCTGCCATTTCTATGTTCCCCATTATAAATTCCCCTGATTCTGACTGCAAGGGACCTACGCTTGACTTCACCAATCTTTTTCTCTCCACATATCTATAGAAGCTTTTACAGTCAGTTTTTATGTTCCCTGCAAGCTTACACTCAATCTATTTTCCCCCTCTTAATTAATCCCTTTGTCCTCCGTTGCTGAATCCTAAACTGCTCCCAATCCTCAGGTTTGCTGCTTTTTCTGGCCAAATTATATGTCCTCTCCTTGGATCTTATGCTATCCCTAATTTCCCTTGTTAGCCACAGTTGAGTCACCTTTTTTTTTTATGCCAAACAGGGATGAACAAATTCTATAGTTCATCCATGCGATCTTTAAATGTTTGCTATTGCCTATCCACCGTCAACCCTTTAAGTAATGTTCCCCAATCCATCCTAGCCAATTTGCGCCTCATACGATCGTAGTTTCCTTTATTTAAATTCAGGACCCTAGTCTCTGAGTCAACTACTTCACTCCATCTTAATGAAGAATTCTATCATATCGCTCCTCCCCAAGGGGGCTCGCACAACAAGATTGCTAATTAATCCTTTCTCATTACATAATACCCAGTCTAAGATGGCCTGATCTCTAGTTGGTTCCTCGACATATTGATATACACTCTAGGAATTCCTCCTCCACAGTATTGTTACTAATTTGGTTAGCCCAATCTATATGTAGATTAAAGTCACCCATGATAACTGCTGTGCCCTTATTGTGCACGTCTCTAATTTCCCATTTAATGCCATCCTCAACCTCAGCATTACTTTTTGGGGGTCTGTATACAACTCCCACTAATGTTTTCTGCCCCTTGGTATTTCTCAGCTCATACGGATTCCACATCATCAGAGCTAATATCCTTCCTTACAATTGTGTTAATCTCCTCTTTAACCAGCAATGCTACCCCACCTCCTTTTCCTTTTTTCCTGTCCTTCCTGAATATTGAATACCCCTGGATGTTGAATTCCCAGACTTGGTCACCCTGGAGCCGTGTCTCCGTAATCCCGTAATTGAAAATTTTAAACTTGATATGTTGTCTTTGTGCTAGTTATGCAACACTGAAGTTGTTTTCTATAATCTTAATGTTTGAGAAAATTGTCTTATTTTAGCTGAACTGCTGTGGAATTGGAGGAACACTGGAACCGCTTGTTCGAGACACCTGTCCAAGTACAGATATTGCTGGAGAGTTTACTAGACAGGTATTACGATTTGATTTCCTTATTTTGGTTTGTGTGATACAGTATAGGTTTAAACTTGTACTTTTATACATCAACAGTAGCTTTTTTTTTAAACTTAATTTCCTGTAGGCAACTTGCTCTCTACTAAAAGCAATAATTAAATACAAGTGCCTGTTTTGTTGTGTGGCTCTGAAGAGCCTACCTAAAGCCACCTACTCTACCAGAATTATTGAACTGCAAATGAGGGTACTGGTGGGTCAAGAGGTAGATGGCTAAAAACAAATGTGCTCTCCTGAAGCAGGAAATATTTCGGGGGCAATTTTAACTTAACCCGCCCGTCGGGGAAACTGACTGAAATGGGTGTAACTGCTGGCTTTGCACCCTGCCCTATTTTACTCTCCATTGAAGTCAATAAGTAATATTGGGTAGGGTGTAAAACCGATGCCGTGGTTTTTCCACCCAGCGAGTTAGGTTATAATACCACCCCCCCTCAGTTTCACCAAATAACTGCCAATCCAATTAGATTAACAAAACAGCCATACTTGATTGTCATCTGCTGGTAAAGCATAGAGGTGCAGTACAATTGGCTGCAAAGACTAATGAGGGTGATCTGTTAAGACACCTGATCCCAAACAACAGTCTGTTAATATTAGCTATGCTTTTAGTTTAGTCAAAAACTTGAGAATTACTGAGCAGTCTGGGCCTTTCTCATCTAAAATAATCTGACTCCACTCTGAACAAGGAGGTGGTGCTGGAATAATAATATCCTAGAAGTGGATTAGGATTTTTAATGCTGACTCAAACTCAGCAGTGACCCTTGCTATTTGTTTTTTGTTTGATAGTACTGTTCCTAATGCGTAAAATGATTTAAAACTAGTTCCACGGTTAATCTTTAGGGAGGAAAAAATACTCTCTGGTATCATGGTAACACTTTAAATCCCAAAGACTCAATGGGGTGAAGGGAGACCGAATGGGATGCAGTACTACCACATCCTGATGGAATATCCTGTAGCTTAATTTTAAGGAATTCGCATTGCAAAAGTGCAGGTAACAGCAAAGCTACAGTTGTCCCAGTGTTGTATGCACTTGGCAATGTGACACATCTGACCTACCCTTGTTTTGGCAGCAGAGATCTACGTTTACCTGGATCTCCAGATCTGCTGCCAACACACCAACCTTTTAAATGCACTGAGCCATGTTACTGTGCTTACATTGTGAAAAATTGTCATAGCATGAGCATGTGTGACATGCTGACCCAGCTCAGCAACTGTTCCTAGCTTGTTACATGTAGCTTAGGGCTTTGTTGAACAGTATTTCCCAGAGCCATTTGTAATCCCAAAATACATGACATGGTTTAAGCCTCGAGTTCTGAGGTGCAGCTCTAAGTTGGAGGGTCCAGAGAAGAACCAAGAAATGATGCCCAGGGCAAATTGAATGAGTTTTGAGCAAAATTAGACATGCTTAAGTTCTACAGTCTACAAAGAATGTTTAAAGGGCTCCTCATTTGAGATGTATATTAAATCTAGTCATTATGATCCAGAATATTGAAGGTTAGTCATGGTATGAATACATGTGAATATTAAATTAATGAAAAGTACTTTTTAAAATCTTGGTAATTTTTTGGAATGACCTACTGCCAAAAACATTGTGGAGTCAAAGGTTTTAGAAGTTTGAAATGTAGTTGGATTCTAGGCAAGAATGAAATATTGGAAGCATGAGATTGGATAGGCTGAATGGCCTTTTCTTCTTGACTTTCCCAAAACGTGTTCCACTTTTTCCTGTCCTAATGTACATATTACAAATTCTGCAGGTGTACTTGTTTCCACGTTAATTTAGAGAGGGTGGAGTTTATTTGAACATTCCTTGAGTTAAAAGTGCTTCCTCTGCTTTATCTCTGAGCAGATTGGGCTTGTGGGCAAATTAAGTCCTTCCAGTTGCTGCTAGATTTTCTGTTCGCATAGCTTTAATTTTTTTGGAGGTACGAGTAAATTTTGTGTATATAATATATATTGACACAGCAAGATTGAATGGGAAATGTTGACAATATACAATGGGAAATATTAAACAAGAAACTTGCCTTTATATTGCACTTTTTACAGCCTCCAGATGTTTGAGCGCTTCACAGCCAATTAAGTACTTTTGAAGTGTGTTATTATTGTAATATAGAGCTGTGTTGACAAGTGCAACCAAAAATTGTAATGCAAAATAAGATTTGTGGAGAGGAGGTGTATGCCCTACAAGATTTTTTAATAACCTCTAGATATATTTAATGTGCATACAGCTAAATTATGCTCTGGATAGCCATGTGAAACATCGCTTTATCCAAGTGATAAATGTACAACAGCCTCCAGTTTAAATTAAATAAACTCTTGTAATTTTTGATTTTGTGTGCAGTCATGCTTGACAGCTATTGATGAAATATTCAACACGAAGCTTTACATCATTGGGGCCGTTGGGATTGGCATTGGAATTATAATGGTAAGTAATGCAGGCTCAACACCAGCTTTTGGAATAGATAGCTCTATTGTGAAGTTTCACTTAAGTTATGTAACAAAAATAGTAACACTTTGTTTCCTTTCTCCAGATTTTTGGCATGATTTTCAGCATGGTGCTGTGCTGTGCCATCCGCAACAGCAAAGAGATGATTTAAAGAGTGGCTAAAACAATCATGCCATTCAGTGATGGAATGCATTTTTTGCCTAATTTGCTTCTTTTTGTTAACAGCTTAACTTTAGTAAACTTAATTTTTTCACATTTTTTGTATTCAGTTTAAAATCTCTGGATAACTTTTTTTAAAAAGACTTCATCTGTTTAATATGTTCACATTTTGTTTAACGTTTCATTGTTTAACAAGTTGAGAGAAATTCAAATAGTAAACTTTGACATCTGAAGTTACCAATAATTTTAAAGATATATATTTGTTGTATCTGTTTAAATTGGAAGTGTTTGAAGTTCTAGAAGGGATGCCGACTTTAGATTCAGAATTTTGAGATGCTGAACTAGTTAAGCTAAATAGGTATCACAAATGTTAAATGTTTTGTCAAATTGTGATGACTCAAAAGAGCAAATGCTTATGTTGAATCTTGTCCTTACCAGAGTTTAATAAATTCTTTAAAGTATTTTGATTGTAAAGAAAATGAGAAATACAACTTGTAGATACCAGATTTGCCATTTTTCTTTGAGAAAATAAAGTTTAAATTTGAACCTTCAGAAAATGAATCTTTTTGAATGTGTAGAAAGGAAACTGGCATGGGGGAAGACATTATTTGGCCTATCAAACACAATCCTTCCATATACTCTTGTGACCTCTGCCCTATCTATTTAATTACCTGAAGGGAAAGTCTTCTGTATAAATATCCCCCAAACTCCAAAGATAATTGAGCAAGTCAGTCATAATGGCACAGAAGGAGGCAATTCGGCCCATCGAGTCCATGCTGGCTCTCTGAAGCAATCCAGTCAGTCCCATTCCCCTGCTCTATCCCTATAGCCCTGCAAGTTTATTTCCCTCAAGTGCCTATCCAGTCTCCCCTTGTAAACATTGAGTGTCTCCGCTTCCACCATTTCTGTCGGCAGCAAGTTCCAGGTCCTCACCACTCACTGCGTTTATAAAAAAAAAAAAAATGTTTTTCCTCGCAATTCCCCCCCCCCCCCCCCCCGTATCTCTTGCCCAAAACCTTACATCTGTGTCCCCTAGTCCTTGTACCATCAACTAGTGGGAACAGCCTTTCCCCGTCTAGCCTATCCAAACCAGTCATCATCTTGTACACCTCTATCAAATCACCCCTCAACCTCCTTTGCTCTAATGAAAACAAATCCAGCTTCTGTAAACTGTCCTTGTAGCTAAGATCCCCCCATTCCCAGAACCATTCTGGTAAATCTCCTCTGCACCCTCTAGGGCCTTCACATCCTTCCTAAAGTGTGGTGACCAGAACTGGACGCAATACTCCAGTTGTGGCCTAACCAGCGCTTTATAAAAGTTCAGCATAACTTCTCCACTTTTGTACTCAATACCTCTCTTTATGAAGCCAAAGATCCCATATGCTTTGCTAAACACACTCTCAATATGTCCTGCCACCTTCAGGGACCTATGCACATTAACTCCCAGGTCCCTCTGTCCTTGCACACTCTTTAAAACTGTGCCATTAAGTGTATATTGCCTCTCCCTGTTCCTTCTACCAAAATGCATCACCTCACACTTCTCTGTATTAAATTCCATCTGCCACTTGTCTGCCCATTCTGCTGGCCTTTCTATGTCCTGCTGCAGTCGCTTGGTATCATCACTGTTTGCCACAGCCCCAAGTTTGGTATCATCGGCAAATTTAGAAATTCTACTCTGTATTCCAATATCCAGGTTATTTATATCAAAAAAAGCAGTGGCCCCAGCACTGACCCTTGGGGAACACCACTGTCTACCATCCTCCAGTCTGAAAAACAGATATTTACCACAACTTGCTGTTTTCTGTCCTTAAGCCAATTCCTTATCCAAGCTGCCACTGACCCACCTATTCCATGAGCCTCAATTTTGTTAATCAGCCTTCTATGTGGTACTTTGTCAAACACCTTCCGAAAATCCATGTAGACAACATCCATTGCATTCCCTTCATCAATCCTCCCTGTTACTTCATCAAAATATTCAATTAGATTAGTCAAACACAATCTGCCTTTTACAAATCCGTGTTGGCTCTCCTTAATTAGCTTAAACCTCTCCAAGTGCCGTTAATTTTTTCCTTGATTATTGTTTCTAAAACTTTACCCATCACTGATGTTAAACTGTAGTTACTAGGATTGTCCTTACACCCTTGAACAATGGTGTCACATTTGCCACTTTCCAATCCTCAGGCACCTCCCCCGGATCTAGGGAAGATTGGAAAATTATGGCAAGCCCTTCTGCTATCTCCTCCACCAATTCCCTTAGCAACCTGGGATGCAAGCCATCTGGGCCAGGTGACTTGTCCATTCTAAGCATACCCAGCCTTTCTAGTATATCCTGTCCATCAATTTTCACCCCTTCCATTGCTTCTACCGTTTCCACTTCTACTGAGATTTTGTCAGCATCCATCTCCTTAGTAAACGCCGATACAAAGTACTCATTGAGTATTCTAGCCTTGCCCTGCGCCTCTAAGCATATATCACCACCTTTGTCTCTAATAGGCCCCACCCCGCCTCTTACTACCCACTTAATGTTTACATGCCGGTAGAAGATTTTTGGGTTCCCTTTTATGTTAACAGCCATTCTACTCTCATTCTCTTTGCCAATCTTATTTTCATCTTCACATCCCCTCTCAATTTACTGTATTTGGTCTCGTTCTCCCTTGAAGAATTCACCTGACATGCATCATGCACCTTTTTTTTTGTTTCATCATCATCTTCTCTATCTCCCTCGTCATCCAAGGAGCCCTTGCTTTGGTTCCCTTACCCTTCCCTCTTGTTGGAAGGTACCTAGCCTGTACTTGGAACATCTCTTCCTTAAAGATCACCCATTGTTCCATTACAGTTTTTCCTGTCAGTCTCTGGTTCTATTTTACCCTGGCTAGATCCTTTCGCATCCCATTGAAGTTAGCCCTATTCCAGTTTAGAAGTTCCACTCTAGATTGTTCCTTGCTCTCTATTGCTAATCTAAATCTTATATGATGATCACTCGTACCCGTGTTCTCCCACAGACACCTCTCATCTCTCTCAGCATTTTAAAGGTTATGCACATATTCTCTTCAATCTTGCTTCCAAGAAAGAGTTTTGTTAACTTAGGAACATAGGATCAGGAGTAGACCATTCAGCCCCTTGAGCCTGTTCCTCTATTCAATTAGATCATGGCTGATCTGTGTCCTAACTCCATTTACCTGCCTTGGTTCTGTAACCCTTAATACCCTTGCCTAACAATTTATTAATCTCAGTTTTGAAATTTTCAATTGCCCCCCAGTCTCAACAGCTTTTTCGAGGAGTTCCGCTTATGCTTTGTGAAGAAATGCTTTCTGACATCACCCCTGAATAGCCTAGCTCTAATTTTAAGGTATTGCCCCCTTTTGTTCTGCACTCTCCCAGAGGAAATAGTTTCTCTCTATCTACCCTATCAAATCCTTTAATCATCTTAAACACTTCAATTAGATCAGCCCTTAATCTTTATTCAAGGGAGTACAAGCCTAGTCTATGCAGCCTGTCCTCATCATTTAACTTGTTTAGCCTAGGTATCCTTCTGGTAACGCTGCACTGCACCTGCTCCAAGGCCAATGTATCTTTCCTGAGATGTGGTGCCCAGAACTGAATGCAGTACTCCAGATGTGGTCTAACCAGAGCACTACAGCTGTAACATGACTTCCACCTCTTTGTATTCCAGCCCTTTTGAGATTAAGGCCAACATTCCATTAGATAATGAAGCAGTCCATGCCCACATGCAGCACGACCTCAACATCCAGGCTTGGGCTGATAAGTGGCAAGTTACATTCGTGCCAGGCAATGACTCTCTCCAACAAGAGAGTCTAACCATATCCCCTTGACATTCAATGGCATTACCATTGTTGAATTCCCCCACCATTAACATCCTGTGGGGGGGGGGGGTGTCACCATTGACCAGAAACTTAACTGGACCAGCCACAAATACTGTGACTAAAAACAGGTCAGAGGCTGGGTATTCTGTGGCGAGTGACTTGCCTCCTGACTACCCAAAGCCTTTCTGGGATCTACAAGACACAAGTCAGGAGTTTGATGGAATACTCTCCATTTGCCTGGATGGGTGCAGCTCCAACACTACTCAAAACTCGACACCATCCAGGACAAAGCAGCCTGCATAATCGGCCCCCCCATCCACCACCTTAAACATTCACTCCCTCCACCATCGGTGCAATGTGGCTGCAGTGTGTACAATCTATAAGATGCACTGCAGTAACTCGCCAAGGCTTCTTTGGCAGCACCTCCCAAACCCGCAACCTCCACCACCTCGAAGGACAACAGCAGCAGGCGCATGGGAACACCACCTGCAAGTTGCACACCATCCGGACTTGGAAATATATCGCCATTCCTTTGTCGCTCGGTCAAAATCCTGGAACTCCCTCTCTAACAGCACTGTGGGAGAACCTTCACCACACGGGCTGCAGTAGTTCAAGAAGGCAGCTCATCACCACCTTCTCGAGGGCAATTAGGGATGAGTAATAATTGCTGGCCTTGCCAGCGACGTCCACATTTTGTGAATTAATTTTTAAAAATTCATTAGCCTTTTAAATTTTGTTTTTGTACTTGTCCACTAGCTTTTAGTGATTTCTGTGTTTGGACTCCTAAATCTCTGCTCATCCACCGCTCCTAGCTTCTCACCATTTAGAAAATACTCTGATCTATCTTTCTTCGCTGTGATTATTTGCACGAACACCTTGGTGGCCTTCTGCGCATGCATGTGGTATACCGGAGCTGCGCATGCGGCCTGCACCGTGGGCCGCGCTTTACTTGGCTCTGTGCGGAGAAGGTCATGGGATCTGTTGGTGGCCAGCGGATGGTGGAAGAGAAAGGGGCAGAAGGGGAGAGAGGGAATCTGAGGTGGGGGGGAGATCGGAGGTGGGGAGAGGAAATCGCAAGTTGGGGGGAGAAGGTCAGGAACTCGCAGGGTGGGGGGAGAAGGTCAGGAACTCGCAGGGTGGGGGAGGAGGTCAGGAATTCGCAGAGTGGGGGTAGAAGGTCAGGAACTGCAGGGTGGGGGGTGGTAGAAGGTCAGGAACTGCAGGGTGGGGGGGGGTAGAAGGTCAGGAACTGCAGGGTGGGGGGGTAGAAGGTCAGGAACTGCAGGGTCGGGGGGTAGAAGGTCAGGAACTGCAGGGTGGGGGGGTAGAAGGTCAGGAACTGCAGGGTGGGGGGAGAAGGTCAGGAACTCGCAGGGTGGGGGGAGGTCAGGAACTCACGGGGTGTGGAAGGCAATCAGGAACTCGCAGGGTGGGGGTGAAGGTCAGGAAATCGCAGGGTGTGGGGGAGGAGGTCAGGAAGTGCAGGGTGGGGGAGGAGGTCAGGAAGTGCAGGGTGGGGGTGGAGGAGGTCAGCAACTCGGGCGGGGCGGGAAGAACATGATCCAAGTCTAAAGGGGTTGGTGAGCGCGACAACGTGATCCAAATGGGAAGACGGATCAGGTTCACGTCAGAAACTCACAGGGTGGGGGGAGTAGGTCAGGAACTCGCAGGGTGGGGGGAGAAGGTCAGGAACTCAGGTTGGGGGGGGAGAAGGTCAGGAATTCGCAGGGTGGGGGGAGAAGGTCAGGAACTCGCAGGGTGGGGGGGAGAAGGTCAGGAACTCGCGGGGTGGGGGGCAGAAGGTCAGGAACTCAGGTTGGGAGGGGAGAAGGTCAGGAACTCGCGGGGTGGGGGGCAGAAGGTCAGGAACTCGCGGGGTGGGGGGGAGAAGGTCAGGAACTCGCAGGGTGGGGGGAGAAGGTCAGGAACTCGCGGGGTGGGGGGAGGTCAGGAACTCGCAGGGTGGGGGAGAAGGTCAGGACTCGCAGGGTGGGGGGAGAAGGTCAGGAACTCGCAGGGTGGGGGGAGAAGGTCAGGAACTCGCAGGGTTGGGGGAGAAGGTCAGGAATTCGCAGGGTGGGGGGGTAGAAGGTCAGGAACTCGCAGGGTGGGGGGAGAAGGTCAGGAACTCGCAGGGTGGGGGGAGAAGGTCAGGAACTCGCAGGGTGGGGGGAGAAGGTCAGGAACTCGCAGGGTTGGGGGAGAAGGTCAGGAATTCGCAGGGTGGGGGGGGTAGAAGGTCAGGAACTGCAGGGTGGGGGGGGTAGAAGGTCAGGAACTCGCAGGGTGGGGGGAGAAGGTCAGGAACTGCAGGGTGGGGGGTAGAAGGTCAGGAACTCGCTGGGTGGGAGGAGGTCAGGAACTCACGGGGTGGGGGTGAAGGTCAGGAAATCGCAGGGTGTGGGGGAGGAGGTCAGGAAATCGCAGGGTGGGGGGAGAAGGTCAGGAAATCGCAGGGTGTGGGGGAGGAGGTCAGGAACTCGCAGGGTGGGGGAGAAGGGTCAGGAACTTCAGGGTGGGGGGAGAAGGTCAGGAACTCGCAGGGTGGGGGGAGAAGGTCAGAAACTTCAGGGTGGGGGGGAGAAGGTCAGGAACTCGCAGGGTGGGGGGAGAAGGTCAGGAACTTGCAGGGTGGGGGGAGAAGGTCAGGAACTCGCAGGGTGGGAGTGGGGAGAAGGTCAGGAACTGCAGGGTGGGGGGGAGAAGGTCAGGAACTCGCAGGGTCGGGGGAGAAGGTCAGGAACTTGCAGGGTGGGGGGAGAAGGTCAGGAACTCGCAGGGTGGGGGTGGGGAGAAGGTCAGGAACTGCAGGGTGGGGGGGAGAAGGTCAGGAACTCGCAGGGTGGGGGTGGGGAGAAGGTCAGGAACTCACAGGGTGGGGGTGGGGGGGGGATAAGGTCAGGAACTCGCGGGGTGGGGGTGGGGGGGGGAGGAGGTCAGGAACTCGCAGGGTGGGGGGAAGAACACTGGGGTTAAGGGAAGAACATGATCCAGGTCTAAAGGAGGTGGTGAGAGCGACAACGTGATCCATATGGGAAGACGGATCACGTTCTTCCAACCCCACTCACACCATGCTCTCCCTCTCCTCCCCCTAGACTTGGTTGATTTCTCGGAAAGCCTGTGCGGCAAGTGACATCATTGGACTGGACGAAATCCCGAAGTCATGACACTGTCATTATTCACTTCATACCCAGTAAACATATTAACAATCTGTGACCCACACTCAATGCCCCATCTATGGGGTGGGGGTCGCGGGGTGGAAGGTCAGGAACCCGGGGTGGGGGGAGGGGCGGAAGGTTAGGAACTTGTTG
The DNA here is from genome assembly GCA_030390025.1 of Squalus acanthias. NCBI lineage: Eukaryota > Metazoa > Chordata > Chondrichthyes > Squaliformes > Squalidae > Squalus > Squalus acanthias. The sequence continues at coordinate 88,271,171 of CM059434.1, read as the reverse complement.
GGGGGCAGGACTTGTTTGGGGGTGAGAAGGTCCTAATCTGCGAGGGTGTCTGTTCTCTGAGCTCTGTCAGGGATGACCTCACAATTTCCCACATTGAACTCCATCTGCCACAGCTCTGCTCACTAAGAATCTATTACTGTCCTTTTGCAACTTTCTGCTTCCATCTACACTATTTACTGTGCCACCTAACTTGGTGTCAGCAGCAAACTTAAATATACGGCTTTTTGTTCCTTCATCCAAGTCATTTATAAATATAGTGAAAATCTGTACAGATCCCTGGGGGACACCACTAGTCACATCCTGTTGATTTGTATACATCTCCATTATCCTTACTCTCTGTCTCCTACCATAGAATAGAATCATAGAATGGTTACAGCACAGAAGGAGGCCATTCAGCCCGTCGAGCCCGTGCCGGCTCTCTGCAAGAGCACTTCAGCTAGTCCCACTCCACCGCCCTTTCCCCGTAGCTCTGCAAAAAATTTCCTTCAGGTATTTATCCAATTCCCTTTTGAAAGCCACAATTGAGTCCGCCTCCACCACCCTTTCAGGCAGTGCGTTCCAGATCATAACCACTCGCTGCGTAAAAAAGTTTTTCCTTATGTCTCCTTTGGTTCTTTTGCCAGTCACCTTAAATCTGTGTCCTCTGGTTCTCGACCCTTCAGCCAATGGGAACAGCGTCTCTGTCCAGACCCCTTATGATTTTGAACACCTCTATCAAATCTCCTCTCAACCTTCTCTGCTCTGAGGAGAACAACCCCAGCTTCTCTAGTCTATCCACGTAACTGAAGTCCCTCATCCCTGGAATCATTCACATAAATCTTTTCTGCACCATCTCTAAGGCCTTCACATCCTTCCTAACGTACGGTGCCCAGAATTGGACACAATACTCCAGTTGAGGCTGAACCAGTGTTTTATAAAGGTTCATTATAACTTCCTTGCTTTCGTACTCTTATGCCTCTATTTATGAAGCCCAGGATCCCGTATGCTTTTTGAACTGCTTTCTCACCCTGCCCTGCCACCTTCAACGATTTGTGCACATATACCTCCAGGTCTCTCTGTTCATGCACCCCCTTTAGGATTGTATCCTTTAGTTTATATTGCCTCTCCTCGTTCTTCCTACCAAAATGTATCACTTCGCACTTTTCTGCTTAATTTTCATCTGCCATGTGTTCGTCCATTCTACCAGCCTGTCTATGTCTTCTTGAAGTCTATCACTATCCTCCTCACTGTTCACTATACTTCCAAGTTTTGTGTCATCTGCAGATTTTGAAATTGTGCCCTGTACTCACAAGTCCAAGTCATTAATATATATCAAGAAAAGCAGTGGTCCAAGTACCGACCCCTGGGGAACCCCACTGTATACCTTCCTCCAGTCCGAAAAACAACCGTTCATCACTATTCTCTGTTTCCTATCACTTCGCCAGTTTCGTATCCATGCTGCCACTGTCCCTTTTATTCCATGGGCTTCAACTTTGCTGGCAAGCCTATTATATGACACTTTATCAAAAGCCTTTTGGAAGTCCATATACACCACATCAACCGCATTGCACTCATCAACCCTCTCTATTACCTCATCAAAAAACTCGATCAAGTTAGTTAAACGCAATTTGCCTTTAACAAATTCGTGCTGGCTTTCCTTAATTAATCCACACTTATCCAAATGACTGTTAACTTTGTCCCTGATTATCGTTTCTAAAAGCTTCCCCACTACCGAGGTTGAACTGACTGGCCTGTAGTTGCTGGGTTTGAACAAGGGTATAACATTTGCAATTCTCCAGTCCTCTGGCACCACCCCCATATCTAAGGAGGATTGGAAGATTATGGCCAGTACCTCTGCGATTTCCTCCTTAACCTCCCATCCGGTCCTGTTGACTTATCAACTTTAAGTACAGACTGCCTTTCTAGTACCTCCTCTTTATCAATGTTTATCTCATCCAGTATCTCCACTACCTCCTCTTTCACTATGACTTTGGCAGCATCTTCTTCCTTGGTGAAGACAGATGCAAAGTACTCATTTAGTACATCAGCCATGCCCTCTGCCTCCACGCGTAGGTCTCCTTTTTGGTCCCTAATCGGCCTCACCCCTCCTCTTACTATCCATTTATTATTTATATGTCTATAGAAGACTTTTGAATTCCCTTTTATATGAGCTGCCAATCTATTCTCATACTCTCTCTTTGTCCCTCTTATTTTCTTTTTCGCTTCCCCTCTGAACTTTCCTTATTCAGCCTGATTCTCACTTGTATTCTCAACCTGACATCTGTCACATGCGCTCTTTTTCTGCTTCATCTTACTCTCTATCTCTTTTGTCATCCAGGGAGCTCTGGCTTTAATTGCCCTACCTTTACCCCTTGTGGGAATGTATCTTGACTGTAATCGAACCATCTCCTCTTTAAAGGCAGCCCATTGTTTGATTACAGTTTTGCCTGCCAATATTTGATTCCAATTTACCCGGGCCAGATCTGTTCTCAAGCCACTGAAATTTGCTTTCCTCCAATTAAGTATTTTGACTCTAGATTGCTCCCTGTCCTTTTCCATAGCTAACCTAAGCCTTATGATACTATGATCACTGTTCCCTCAATGTTCCCCTACTGACACTTGCTCCACTTGACCCACTTCATTCCCCAGAACCAGGTCCAGCAATGCAGGACCAGAAACGTACTGATCAAGAAAGTTCTCCTGAACACACTTCAGAAATTCTTCTTCCCTCTGCCCTTTACACTGTTACTATCCCAGTCTATATTAGGATAATTGAAGTCCCCCATTATCACTACTCTATAGTTCTTGCACCTCTCTGTAATTTCCCTGCAAATTTGCTCCTCCATATCTTTCCCACTAGTTGGTGGTCTATAGAATACACCTAGCAGTGTAATGGCACCTCTATTATTTCTTAACTCTAACCAAATAGATTCTGTCCTTGACCACTCCAGGACATCCTCTCTCTCCAGCACTGTAACATTCTCCTTAACCAATACTGCCACCCCACCTCCTTTCTTTCCTTCCCTATCTTTCCTAACACCTTATATCCAGGAATATTTAAAACCCAATCCTGCCCTTTTTTGAGCCAGGTCTTCGTTATCGCCACGCCATCATATTCCCATGTGGCTATTTGCGCCTGCAGCTCACCAACCTTATTTACCACGCTTCGTGCATTCACATACACGCACTGTAAACCTTAGACCTATTTGTATTCTCTCTTAGTCTGACCCCATCTAATACCGTACTATTTCTTACTCTAGTGCTATCTGCCAATCCTTTGTGCACTTTGTTTCTGCTTTCTAAAGCTACATCCTGGTGCCTATCACCCTGCCAAATTAGTTTAAACCCTCCCCAACAGCACTAGTAACCCCCCCCCCCCCCCACGAGGACATTGGTTCCGGCTCTGTTGAGGTGCAACCCGTCCGGCCTGTACAGGTCCCACCTTCTCCAGAACTGGTTCCAACGTCCCAGGAATGTAAAGCCCTCCCTCCTGCACCATCTCTCCAGCCACGTATTCATCTGCTCTATCCTCCTATTTCTATACTCATTAGCTTGTGGCACAGGGAGTAATCCAGAGATTACTATCTTTGAGGTCCTGCTTTTTAATCTCTTTCCTAGCTCCCTAAAATCTGCCTGCAGGACCTCATACCTCTTTCTACCTATGTCGTTGGTACCGACATGGACCACAACCTCTGGCTGTTCACCCTCCCCCCTCAGAATCTTCTGCAGCCACTCAGTGACATCCTTGACTCTGGCTCCAGGGAGGCAACGTACCATCCTGGAGTCATAGAAACATAGAAACATAGAAAATAGGTACAGGAGTAGACCATTCGGTCCTTCGAGCCTGCACCGCCATTCAATGCGTTCATGGCTGAACATGCTACCTCAGTACCCCATTCCTGCTTTCTCGCCATACCCCTTGATCCCCCTAGTTGTGAGTGTTATATCTAACTCCCTTTTGAATATATTTAGCGAACTGGCCTCAACAACCTTCTGTGGAAGAGAATTCCATAGATTCACCACTCTCTGGGTGAAGAAGTTCCTCCTAGCTCAGTCTTAAATGGCTTCCCCTTAATCCTTAGACTGTGACCCCTGGTTCTAGTTTTCCCTAACATTGGGAACATTCTGCCCGCATCTAATTTGTCTAAACCAGTCAGGATTTTAAATGTCTCTATAAGATCCCCCCTCATTCTTCTGAACTCCAGAGGATACAAGTTCAGTTGACCCAATCTTTCTTGATATGTCAGTCCGGCCATCCCAGGAATCAATCTAGTGAACCTTCGCTGCACTCCCTCAATAGCAAGAATGTCCTTCCTTAAGTTAGGAGACCAAAACTGCACACAATACTCCAGGTGTGGCCTCACCAAGGCCCTGTACAACTGCAGCATCACCTCCCTACTCCTGTACTCAAATCCCCTTACTATGAAGGCCATCATTCCGTTTGCTTTCTTGACTGCCTGCTGCACTTGCATTCCCACCTTCAGTGACTGATGTACCATGACGCCCAGGTCTCGTTGCACCTCCCCTTTCCCTAATCTGCCACCATTCAGGTAATAGTCCGCCTCTCTATTTTTACCACCAAAGTGGATAACCTCACATTTATCCACATTGTACTTCATCTGCCATACATTTGCCCATTCACCCAACCTGTCCAAGTCACTCTGTAGCTTCCTAGCATCCTCCTCATTGTTCACACTGCCTCCCAATTTAGTGTCATCCGCAAATTTGGAGATATTACATTTAATCCCTTCATCCAAATCATTAATATATAATGTAAACAGCTGGGGTCCCAGCACCGAACCCTGCGGTACCCCGCTGGTCACTGCCTGCCATTCTGAAAAGTACCCATTTACTCCTACTCTTTGTTTCCTGTGTGCCAACCAGTTCTCAATCCACGTCAACACATTACCCCCAATCCCATGTGCTTTAACTTTGCTCACCAATCTCTTGTGTGGGACCTTGTCGAAGGCCTTCTGAAAGTCCAAATACACCACATCTACTGGTTCCCCCCTGTCCACCCTATTGGAAACATCCTCAAAAAATTCCAGAAGATTTGTCAAGCATGATTTCCCTTTCACAAATCCATGCTGACTTGGACCTATCATGTCGCCACTTTCCAAATGGTCTGTTATGACATCTTTAATAATTGCTTCCATCATTTTACCCACGACCGATGTCAGGCTGACCGGTCTATAATTCCCTGCTTTCTCCCTCCCTCCTTTTTTAAAAAGAGGGGTTACATTGGCCACCCTCCACTCCATCGGAACTGATCCAGAGTCTAAGGAATGTTGGAAAATGATCGTCAATGCATCCACTATTTCCAAGGCCACCTCCTTAAGTACTCTGGGATGCAGACCATCAGGCCCCGGGGATTTTTCAGCCTTCAGTCCCATCAATTTCCCCAATACCTTTTCCCGACTAATAAGGATTTCCCTCAGCTCCTCCCTCTTACCAGATCCTCTGACCCCTTTTATTTCCGGCAGGTTGTGTGTGTCCTCCACAGTAAACACCGAACCAAAGTACTTGTTCAATTGATCTGCCATTTCCTTGTTCCCCATTACGACTTGCCCTGTTTCCGACTGCAGGGGACCTACGTTTGTTTTTACTAACCTCTTTCTTTTTACATATTTATAGAAGCTTTTGCAGTCCATTTTAATGTTCTCTGCAAGCTTCCTTTCATATTTTATTTTCCCTGCCCTAATCAAACCCTTCGTCCTCCTTTGCTGAGTTTTGAAGTTCTCCCAGTCCCCGGGTTTGCTGCTACTTCTGGCCAATTTGTATGCAACTTCCTTGGTTTTAATACTATCCCTGATTTCCCTTGTTAGCCATGGTTGAGCCACCTTCCCTTTTTTATTTTTACGCCAGACCGGGATGTACAATTGTTGTAGTTCATCCATGCGATCTCTAAATGTCTGCCATTGCCCTTCCACTGATAGCCCCTTAAATATCGCTTGCCAATTTAACCTCGCCAATTCACGCCTCATACCATCAAAGTTGCCCTTATTTAAGTCACGTCTGCGGCCACAGAAACGCCTGTCTGTTCCCCTAACTATCGAATCCCCTACCACTATTGCCTTCCCGATCTTCCTCCTCCCCCCGCTGTGCAGCTGCGCCACCTGTGGTGCTGTGGACTTGGCTCTGGCTGTACTCCCCAGAGGAACCATCGCCCTCACCAGTACTCAGCTGAATACTAGTTGGAGAGCGAGATGCACTCAGGACTCCTGCACTACCTGACTGGTCCTCCTTGTTTGTCTGACGGTCACCCATTCCCTCTCTGCCTGCACACTCTTAAACTGTGGGGTGACCACCTCCTGAAACGTGCTATCCACGGAGCTCTCAGCCTCACGGATGCACCGCAGTGACGCCAGCTGGTGCTCAAGCTCCAAAACCCAGAGCTCGAGCTCTTCCAGCCGACGACACTTCCTGCACATGTGGTTGTCCAGGACATGGGAAGCGTCCTGGATTTCCCACATGGCACAGGATGTGCATTCCACGTGACTGAGGTGCCCTGCCATGTCTCTATTTAATAGACTGTAAATTAACTTACAGAAATAAACTTAAGTTTAAGGGGGAAAAATTGAGTCGCGCCCTCTTTGGGGAGCTAACTTCGCCGCGGTACTGCAGGCCTTCCTCCTCTTCTTAAAGTGGACGGGCCCAGCACAGCATGACCCGGGACCCAGCTGGGCCACCAGGGATCGGAGTACCGGCAAAAGAGCCCGGCACTCAAGAGAAATGCCGGGCTTACGGAGCACAGCCGGCACTCCGCGGGGGGCTGCTGAGGAGGCCGGGGATGGCAACGGGGGCAGGTGCTGGCAGGCGACCAGCAACAAAAATGGCCACCCGGCACCTCGCCTTTAATTAGCGCCGCCCCGGCGCAGGTAGGCCCCCCTGACCCCGTCGGACATAGCGTCCGGCGGTAAGTCAGGGGGCGCTATCGAAGATCGCGGCCAGGGCGCGAGTGGGGCGCTGTGCACGGCGATGACGTCATCGCCAGCGGCGCAGGGCGCTAACGGTTACCATCGCCGCTAACCTCCCGCTGAATTTCGCGGGAGGCGTTGGCGGAGCTGCGCTCGGGCGCTAGTTGCTTTGCGCCCCGTTAGCACCCTCTTAGGGCGCTAACGGGAGGCGCAAAGCAACTGAATTCTTAGGCCTAAGAGTCTTAAAAGTTGGGCCTACCTTTATCTCCGGCCGCTTCTCCCGCTCTCTTAGTTAAAGTCTTTATTCACACGATTATTTATAGTTATATTAATTTGTTTATCTAGTTAAGTTAGAGAGAATAAAACGCTAATACTCACCCACTAATCACCAACCTGCTGTCCTGTGACTCCTTGATTTTGCTGTTCTTTTGGAATTCACTGGATTTGGACTGCTGCCTCACTGCTGCCAACTCCTTTGAGGTCCACACTGTTCTCGGGTCCCGCTCCCTTTATTCTCTGCCACCTCACTGCTGCCGACTCCTTCCTAACCAAATCCTTATCTAAGCCTATAGGTTTCCTCCAATTCCATGCGCTCTCATTTTTGTCAACAGTCTCTTATGTGGAACCTTGTCGAATACCTTCTGGAAATTTGGAGCCTTATATCCTGGAATTATTTTCATTAGCCCTCACCCATACCCTTTTAGGGTAGGATGCTCAAAGCACATACGCTATTGCAAGCCTCAACAAATGAGCCTATGGGCTCGATTTTGCTAAGCACGAGGAGACGGGTTTGGAGGCATGTGAGGTGGTAAAATCGCAAAAAATGGCGGGCGGGCCCGATCCCGCCTCCATCCCGCCTCCGAGCAATTTTCCCACATGCGTGTTTTCTGACCCCCTTTCCATCCCGCCTCCAAGAGGTGGGATAGGCCCTTAAGGCCCTTAACAACCACTTAATTGCCTCTATTATCCCATTTTGAGAGGCCTTTCTGATTTTTAGACATTTCCCCCATCCTACACGCCTCCTCTGGAACACGCCAGGTAATCCTGGCGGCCTCACAATTGGATTGTTTACTAACAGCTGCAGCTCCACCATTACAAAGGAGTTTTCACTGATGATCATTTGCAGGTGGCAGAACTTTGTTGTCTCAGGTCTGGGCGAACTTTAAGCAGGCATACTCATTGTTGTGGAAGTTTGGAGCCTGATGCCCATCTCCAGTGTGACCTCCTGGGAAACCTCTCTCCCCACCTTGACTGAGCGCTTCCTCAACTGAGGCATATACCAGAAGCATGGCGATCATTTAATTCCTTTCCTCCTGGACATCAGATTCAGACGAAGACCAGCCGCGGCAGCAGCAGAACCATGAACAAGAGCAGCACCAACAGCAGGAGCATCAACAGGAGCGCCAAGCTGCTAGTCACCCACCTGAAGCTGCACAGGCCAGAAGGCGCCAGCGTGCGACACCATTGCTACCTGGTTGCAAGGGACGCACTCCTCTTGGCCAGATTTGGTGAGCCTGCACAATCAAACACTTTTGTCTCACACATTCTTACCAGAGCATCGACAATGGACAAGAACCTGCGGATTCCTATCACTCTGACCACCATACTGACAATTGCAAGGCGCCCTAAGCCCTCAATGTGAAAGTCCCATTTGCGAAATGACACAGGCCACAACTTCAACAGTTTGCCATCAAATCTGTTTATAATACAATGACAATGATGGCTGGTCCAAATACAAAACATCACAGCACCCAAGTGACTACCCTTGTGACTACTTGTGCTTTATCTTCCTCTTACGCGTGCTCCTACATGGTACTTCCCCTGTGGCTTCAGCAGATGTGGAGGCCCCTTTCTCACTTTCTTGCTGCTCCTGTCTCGACACCTTTGGCGGTCGTCCTCTGGGGTGGCGAACCTGTGCGGGCTCGCCAACAGTCTGCTGCTCCTGCGGCTGTGCAGGGGCTGAGACGCCCATCTCAGTTGGGTAAGGACTCTGGTGGGGCTCTGACTGAGGGCTCTGCAGTGGCATGGTCATGTGAGCGCTTGGCGAGGAGCCCCCATTTCCTTCTTCTCTGCCACCAACATCCCTCTCATGGGTCAGCCCCACTTCAGAGCTAGCAAGTGGCTGGACAGCACCTTGCTGCACTTCAGGGGGGCCATGAGGACCCGTTTCTGTACTGGAAGTCTTACTCCAGAGGACTTCCATGAAGGTCTGGTTTGTATGCTCAATAGCTGACCATCGCTCCTCAAGAGATGTCATTCTATTCTGAACAATTACCATGTTTTCCGTACCCTGGCGACTAAGCTCCTCCCTGGCCATAGCCATCCTCTCCTCTACTGTAGCTATCCTCTCCTCTACGGTAGCCAGCCTTACCATGGAGTTAGCCATCCTTTCCACGGAGGTTGCCATCCTTTCCGCGGTGAAGCGTTCATGCGCCAATGCCTCCACAAAGGCTCTGCTCATGTTAGTGATGGACTCCTCCATTCGCTCCACACTCGCAGCGACCCTGGAGACAAAACCTGCCAGAGACTCCTGCACCTGTTCCTGGAGTTCCAGCACCGCTCTCCTTCTGGATGGACCCGGAGGCACAGGGTCGACATGCAGCTGAGCCGAGCTGGCAGAGTCCTGTGCCCTCCGACGAGGACTCTCCACTGCTGACCCTATCTCCACCATCTGCTAATGCTCACTTGTGAGCTGTGATACACCAGGTGCCAACACTACTCTATCTCCCGAAGGTCCCACCGAGGTGTGAGTGTCTACGCTGGTGCTGGGTGCGCTGAATTCTGCTGACGCTGCATCCTCAGAGGTTGCAGCTTCCTCTGAGGAGTCTGGAAGCTCAGGCTCTTCCTCCTGGACAGTGGGGACAGGGGCTTTTGATGGTCCTGTGGGGGTGTAAAGGAAAGAGTTAGAGATGTGAGGTCAAGGTTACATGCACACTGAATAGTGCAGATGATCATAAGTCAATCTGTTAGAGCATCAGATTCATTATCAGTGGCTCATGCAATGTCAATGAGAGAGATGCCAAACTATTCTGTCACCAGCTTGCTGTGATGCGCCCGTCTGTCCGTCCCCCACTTGGGAATCCTCCTCGATCCCGGCGATTTCCAGGGCCACCTCCTCCCAGGCGGTGAGCTGGGCTACTGAGGGTGGCCCTCCTCCTGTCATGGCTCTTTCCCTCTTATTGTGGGCTCTCTTTTCCTGCAATGAGGGACACAAGTGGAGCTTGAGTGAGAATGAAGGAGTGAGTGTAGAGAATCCATAGCATAGATGCTTAGAAGGAGACAAAGGACCCTCCCTATGTGTTGTAAGTTGTTGTCATTGCATCACAGTGATAGGTAGTGTGAGGGCTGCATGGTCGAATAGTTAAGTGAATGTGACCATAGAGAGAGAGAGGGAATGGGTAAGGGTGCAGGCATGTAAGTGTCAAGTGGGATGTGGAGGAAGAGGTTGGCAAAGCAGAGTGCTGGTGAGGAGAGGCGATGGGGATCAGATTGAGGGTGATGGGAAAGTCATACTCACTTTTCCTGTGCGGAGAAGGTCATGAAACCTCTTTCTGCATTGCAGCCAGGTTCTGCGGCTCATTGATATGGAGTTGACCTCCTCGGCCACTTGCAGCCACATAGCTTTAGTCTGCTGGGGTGGCTTTTTTCTCTTTTAAACAAAAATGGCAGGGGGTTGGGAACCTGTGCAGGGAAACAGAGGAAAGGGAAGCAAGGATAGAAGCAAAAGACAGGAAGGAGAAAAGCAAAAGTGGAAGGCAGAGAAATCAAGGGTGTAAATCAAACAGGGCTACAGTAAATAATAATTCTAAAAGTACTAAGTGTGTTAAAAAAAACAAGCCTGAAGGCTTTGTGTCTTAATGCGAGGAGCATTCGTAATAGAGTGGATAAATTAGCTGCGCAAATAGATGTAAACGGATATGTTATAATTGGGATTACGGAGACATGGCTCCAGGGTGACCAAGGCTGGGAATTCAACATCCAGGGGTATTCAATATTCAGGAAGGACAGACAAAAAGGAAAAGGAGGTGGGGTAGCATTGCTGGTTAAAGAGGAGATTAACACAATAGTAAGGAAGGATATTAGCTCTGATGATGTGGAATCTGTATGGGTAGAGCTGAGAAATACCAAGGGGCAGAAAACGTTAGTGGGAGTTGTATACAGACCCCCAAACAGTAATGCTGAGGTTGGGGATGGCATTAAACGGGAAATTAGAGACACATGCAATAAGGGCACTGCAGTTATCATGGGTGACTTTAATCTACATATAGATTGGGCTAACCAAATTAGTAACAATACTGTGGAGGAGGGATTCCTAGAGTGTATACGGGATGGTTTCCTGGACCAATATGTCGAGGAACCAAGTGGAGATCAGGCCATCTTAGATTGAGTATTATGTAATGAGAAAGGATTAATTAGCAATCTTGTTGTGCGAGGCCCCTTGGGGAGGAGCGATCATAATATGATAGAATTCTTCATTAAGATGGAGAGTGAAGTAGTTGATTCAGAGACTAGGGTCCTGAATTTAAATAAAGGAAACTACGATCGTATGAGGTGCGAGTTGGCTAGGATGGATTGGGGAACGTTACTTAAAGGGTTGACGGTGGATAGGCAATGGCAAACATTTAAAGATCGCATGGATGAACTACAGAATTTGTTCATCCCTGTTTGGCATAAAAATAAAACAAAAAAGGTGACTCAACCGTGGCTAACAAGGGAAATTAGGGATAGCATAAGATCCAAGGAGAGGACATATAAATTGGACAGAAAAAGCAGCAAACCTGAGGATTGGGAGCAGTTTTGGATTCAGCAAAGGAGGACAAAGGGATTAATTAAGAGGGGGAAAATAGAATATGAGAGTAAGCTTGCAGGGAACATAAAAACTGACTATAAAAGCTTCTATAGATATGTGAAGAGAAAACGATTGGTGAAGTCAGAATCAGGGGAATTTATAATGGGGAACAAAGAAATGGCAGACCAATTAAATACATACTTTGGTTCTGTCTTCACAAAGGAGGACACAAATAAACTCCCAGAGATGTCGGGGAACATAGGGTCTAATGAGGGAGGAATTGAATGAAATCAGTATTTGTAGGGAAATGGTGTTAGGGAAATTGATGGCATTGAAGGCCGATAAATCCCCAGGGCCTGATAATCTACATCCTAGGGTACTTAAGGAAGTGGCCCTAGAAATAGTAGATGCATTGCTGGTCATCTTTCAAAATTCTATAGACTCTGGAACAGTTCCCATGGATTGGAGGATAGCTAATGTAACCCCACTATTTAAAAAAGGTGGTAGAGAAAAAACGGGGAATTATAGACCGGTAAGCCTAACATCGGTAGTGGGCAAAATGCTAGAGTCCATTATAAAAGATGTAATAGCAGAGCACTTGGAAAACAGTGACAGGATCGGACAAAGTCAACATGGATTTACAAAAGGTAAATCATGCCTGACTAATCTACTGGAATTTGTTGAGGATGTAACTGGTAGAATAGATAAGGGAGAACCAGTGGATATGGTGTATTTGGACTTTCAGAAGGCTTTCGATAAGGTCCTGCATAAGAGATTAGCGTGCAAAGTTAAAGCACATGGGATTGGAGGTAAGGTACTGATTTGGATAGAGAACTGGTTGGCAGACAGGAAGCAAAGAGTTGGAATAAACAGGTCTTTTTCCGAGTGGCAGGCAGTGACTAGTGGGGTGCCGCAGGGATCGGTGCTAGGACCCCAGGTATTCACAATATATATTAATGATCTAGACGAGGGAACTTTCTGACGAAAGGTCATCGACCTGAAACGTTAACTCTCTTTCTCTCTCCACGGATGTTGTCTGGCCTGCTGAGTTTTTCCAGCGTTTTCTGTTGTTATTTCGGATTTCCAGCATCCGCAGTATTTTGCTATCGTAGATGTAATATCTCTAAGTTTGCAGACGACACAAAGCTGGGTGGGCGTGTGTGCTGTGAGGAGGATGCAGAGAAACTCCAGTATGATTTGGACAGGTTGGGTGATTGGGCAGATGCATGGCAGATGCAGTATAATGTGGATAAATGCAAGGTTATCCACTTTGGTGGCAAAAACAGGAAGACAGATTATTATCTGAATGGCAATAGATTGGGAAAAGGGGTAGTGCAACGAGATCTGGGAGTCCTTGTGCACCAGTCGCTGAAGGTAAGCATGCAGGTGTAGCAGGCGGTTAAGAAGGCAAATGGTATGTTGGCCTTCATAGCGAGAGGATTCGAGTACGGGAGCAAGGATGTCTTGCTGCAGTTGTACAAGGCCTTGGTGAGACCACACCTTGAGTATTGTGTGCAGTTTTGGTCGCCTTATCTGAGGAAGGATATTCTTGCCATGGAGGGAGTGCAGCGAAGAGTTACCAGACTGATACCTGGGATGGCAGGAATGGCGTATGAAGAGAGATTGGGTCGATTAGGCTTATATTCGCTAGAGTTTAGAAGAATGAGAGGGGATCTCATTGAAACTTATAAAATTCTAACAGGACTAGACAGACTAGATGCAGGAAGGATGTTCCCGATGGCGGGGGAGTCCAGAACCAGGGGTCACAGTCTAAGGATAAGGGGTAAGCCATTTAGGACTGAGATGAGGAGGAATTTCTTCACCCAGAGAGTGGTGAACCTGTGGAATTCTCTACCACAGAAGGCAGTTGAGGCCAATTCATTAAATATATTCAAGAAGGAGATAGATATATTTCTTAAGGCTAAAATGATCAAGGGATATGAGGAGAAAGCAGGGACAGGGTACTGAATTTGGATGATCAGCCATGATCTCATTAAATGGCGGAGCAGGCTAGAGGGGCTGAATGGCCTACTCCTGCTCCTATCTTCTATGCTTCTATGCTTCTCCCTGAGGAAGGGAAGAGCACCTCCTTATTAGATCTTGCTCCCTGCACCAGAGCTTGGAGGGAGGGCTCATCAAAGCGAGGTGCACACTTTTGCCTGCTGGTGGACATGGTCGGTAAATGAAGTCCTTCATACAATTTCCAAAGCGTTTCCAGTCTCCAGAAGAAGCAAGGCTGCTTGCAGGCCTTAAATCCAACAGCATTGATGACGTCATCAGAGGCGACTTTCTGTATGAAAAGACTCATTGGGCCAGGGGTTCCCACACACTGGAAATCAATTGCCTAATTAGGGCAAAATCGCAATTTTTCAACACTTCACTTCGGAGTCAGGGTCCTGACACAAATCCCACCTGACATGCCCCAGCCCGCCCACACTGGCAAAATCGAGCCCGATGTGTGTGTCTGAGCTGTACCATCCTCTGTGGTCTTATCTAAATTAGAAATGTAGTGGGGTTAAGGCCCAGTTAGTAATTGGAATTTAAAAGAAATGAAGGCTTTCCAGTACTGCCTCTTCAATCTATAATTCTTTAGCCCATCTGATTAATGATGGAGATACATACGGTTTATCTCATTATGGCTGCTGAGTTTGAATGCCCACACAGGTTGTATGTTTGGATATCTGTCCTCATAGATGGGCAGAAAAGGGGTAAATAAGTGTGACTGATAAGCTCAAGTTAGTATTGCAGATTTTCAGAATAAGCTCTATTGCAGGAAAACTTGTGTAGTATTTATCAAAGGGCAGAACCAAGCCAACTGCATATGCCATTCAGGGAGTATGATTGTAAGTGGGGCGGAGGGTAGGAGGAGTTGAGAGAGATCCAGCCTGCACTTTATATCTGGGCTACAAGTAATTTTAATAAACAATATTTTTTTGTAACATTTAAAATTCTTAAATGCTAACAGAGCAAAATTAAATGATTTGAGATCCCGAATGACTGTATAACATACTTGCGCTGGTAAACTCGTGCATCAACTAAGCCTGTATCTGCCTGCGTGACAATCCAAGCCTTTGTGTATTGAGTTTAACCTACCAAATTACAAATCATGTTTGAGCTCTAGTCCCAAATGCCTGCTTAGAAAATATGAGTTCAAGTTGCATAGATCAACTTACTCCATATCTGCAATCTATCACAGGAAATTAGTTACAGGAAACTGAAGATGACTGTGCAACACGGACTTCCACAGTGTACTCTGCTTAAAGTCTTTCATTGGAGTTTATCTAGTCGTAGATTTGCTCATCTGGAGCTTGATATTTGTTTAGTATTTTTTTTTTATCCCAGGTCATTAAAACTTTTTTAAATTGACATTTCTGAACTAGTTCCATAACTGTTGAGCTGGGTGCCGCCGGTACTGTCTTGTGACTGGCAGTTCAAAATCAGTGACGACTTTGAATGCTAGCAGAGTAAAGGGCATTCGAGTCAAAAGCTTACGGGCTGTAAGTTTCTTTTAACCTTCCCTCTCCCCCGCCCCCCGCCAGCTGTGTTGCTGCCAAACGTGCAGTGATTAAGACATTTTTCCACTCCTCATTAATACTGTGCCTGGATGCTTTGGAATGTGCAGTGCCTGGGGGTTGTAGGTCACTCTTCTCCTAATTGATCTGACATTGAAGTTGAGGGAAAGTGGGGATGCTCATGTTTACTCATAGACATTTCTCACAATCTAAGAGCACTTCCATGAAATGCACCAGATTAATCCCCCCCCCCCCCCGCCTCCCCCCAAACAATGCTTTATTCTAAATGTATCAGCGCTGTGGAATGTAATTAACATGTAGTATTAGCTTTTCTGATTTTAACGTGGAACTATTTGTACTGGCGGTTGAAAATGGCAGTATATGGCTGTTGCAGTTCTAAACGTACCAGCCTTTCTCGATGCAAGTGTTAATCATTGCTTCATTTCACTGTGCATATGACTGCGGTACTTGTTCACTCTGGCCTGTTGTCATGGTCTGTGGTTTTTTACTGTACAGTCTATTCCAGCCCAAAGTCTCCCATTTTCATTCCACGGTGATTCAAGATGTTTTGCATGCAGTTCGTGCTTTGATACTTCTCCAGTAACTGCTGGACACTGGTAACACTTAACTTGAGCCACAAATTGCCATACTGGGAAATTAACTTCAATTACTCCAGTATTTTTGTGACTTGATTATAGAGCAGTAGCAATCATACTTTATTTCTCAGTTTAGGAAAACTGAAGTATTCAATGGAAAATTAGAAAATCTTTGGCCTACGCCACATGTTAAATTACTGTGCAGAAAGCTTTTTCCACTTAATCTTGTATTTGCATGGTTGCAGTATATTCTATAAATCTATCTGGAAATAAAAGTTTTGGTGACTACTTTCTTTTTTATATATGCAATTTCTGTCGCACCTGATTGGCTCATATTTCCTATTCATAAAACAGCAACAAATTACAAACGGGTAAGGAACATACCAATCAGGAGTGAGTGCACAAACACCTAATTAAACTACTAGGCATGTATGAAAACAGTCAAATCAACAGTGGGATTCAGCAAATGGTAAATTGCTCCAAATATCCTTTTGCCTACTATCTTGATTCCTTATTAAACTGGGAAATGTAGCATTAGAAATGCTGATAGTAACATAATAAAAGCTAAAATAAAATGTGTGTATGTATATATGTACAGTAGCATTGGTGTATTTGAAGCGTCTCTACTAAGCTTTCCATTAGGAGCCTGTGTCTCTGAGAAGCCAGGACCTAGAATTTATGGAGCTTCCCAAACAAATGAAGAGGCTACCAGACTAAAACATTCATAATGCACCAGTCGGTGTAACCACTCTGCCTATAACTCCCAGAATTTATTTTTGATTGACAGCAGGACTATGCATTGAAAGTGTGCCATCCCCAATTTTGTAAGCCCAGCCCCCTGTCCAGCAACACACTCCAGGGAAGTCATTTATTGGGTAAGATAACATGTCAAAACAATATAAAATGTGAACTTTAGAACTTTATCTACAGTAACTTTTTAAATAAACAAACCTTTGAATATAGTAGTTATTTTTCCTGGCAATCATACAGCATGTTATATGCATGCCAAGTGAAACTTTGCATTTTGAAATGTTGCTATTTTATATATTCCAAAAGTTAGATCAGCTGCATTTCTTAAATTAATTAGCTACCTTATATATATATACCATGACAACGTCACTAATTCACATTTAAGTTCACAGTGCTTGCAGTATGTTGGGAAGTCCAAGTACCAGATAAGCCTCCTTATAATGTAGGAATGATTGATATGTGTCTAAGGTTTAATATACAATACAGTATTTAGTTTGCTTATGTTTTCTTGCATTAAATCAACTTGAATAACATGAATTAAATTAAAATTATTTTGGCAACAGCTCGAGTGTTGAAAGCTTAGCTTACTAGAGATCAATGAATGAATAGTCAGAGTATCTCTCAAACTGCATAAGCTTCCAACTCCTAGCCTGTAAAAAGTCTCATTCACCGAAAATACCATCTTTACTGAACTCCATTGGCTCCCTTCCCCTTACTGTCCAACTTGAAAATCCTCATACTCATCTGCGAATCCCTGCATAGTCTTGGTCCTAGTTATCTCTGGGAAAAACCTCTCACCCTAAATCACTGTTCTACCACCTTGCATCCACTTTCTGGAACCATCTATCTTGGTTCAACCCTTCCACCTTGCAGTTTCCTTAAAACCTACCTCTTCAACTGTGCTTTTGGTACAACCCTTTTTCTCCTCCTACTCTGATCCAATCCAAGATGTGAAGTGTCAATGGATGTTATTACTACATTAAATATATAAATGCAAGTTCTACTTTATTTGCTTAGCTTTATGCATGTAAAGATTGCATGGTTAGCAAGATAATCAACAGAATATCTACAATAATGTGTTTGAGTCACAACAGTTCAGGAATAGCTGGATTCACCTTGATGTGATATAACTTTCAATTTAGCACCTTCAACACACACAGAATCCCATGGTATTAAAATAAATGGAGATTTTGCCTATTCCTATGCTATCCCACCCATTTCACTCAAGGTTACACAGGGCCTCTATGCCTGTATTGCTGGGAATATTGACCTTTTGTGCACCAGTAGTTAGAGCATTTGCTGCAGTAAGATTTTCAAAGTGGTTTATATGATATTTGAACTGTATTAGCACATTTGCAGGCAAGTTAAAGAATGTGCAAGTCATATTTTGGTCATTTTTCCACAGAACAGATTTGGAAAAAGATACTCGAAAGGTTGTGTTTTAAAGCAGTGTAGTCCTGCAAGTTTTTTTTTAAAAAGAGGGAGGAATCTGAGACGATACATAGTTAAGCGATCCCACAATCAATGGATCAGATCAAAGCTCTGCAGTCCTGCCACATCCAGTCGTGAATGGTGGTGGACCATTAAACAACTAACGGGAGGAGGAAGCTCCATGAATATCCCCATCCTCAACGATGGTGGAGCCCAGCACGTGAGTGCAAAAGACAAGGCTGAAGCGTTTGCAACCATCTTCAGCCAGAAGTGCCGAGTGGATGATCCATATCGGCCTACTCCTGAGATTCCCACCATCACAGGAGCCAGTCTTCAGCCAATTCGATTCACTCCACGTGATATCAAGAAACGGCTGAGCGCACTGGCTACAGCAAAGGTTATGGGCCCTGACAACATCCTGGCTATCGTGCTGAAGACTTGTGCTCCAGAACTAGCCACACATCTAGTCAAGCTGTTCCAGTACAGCTACAACACTGGCATGTATCCGACAATGTGGAAAACTGCCCAGGTATGTCCTGTCCACAAAAAGCAGGACAAATCCAATCCGGCCAATTACCGCCCCATCAGTCTACTCTCAATCATCAGCAAAGTGATGGAAGGTGTCATCAACAGCGCTATGAAGGGGCAATTACTCACCAATAACCTGCTCACTGATGCCCAGTTTGGGTTCCGCCAAGATCACTCGGCTCCTGACCTCATTACAGCCTTGGTCCAAACATGGACAAAGGAGCTGAATTCCAGAGGTGAGGTGAGAGTGACTGCCCTTGACATCAAGGCAGCATTTGACCGAGTGTGGCATCAAGGAGCCCTAGTAAAACTGAAGTCAATGGGAATCGGGGGGAAAAGTCTCCACTGGCTGGAGTCATACCTAGCAGAAAGGAAGATGGTTGGGGTGGTTGAAGGTCAATCATCACAGCCCCAGGACATCGCTGCAGGAGTTCCTCAGGGCAGTGTCCTAGGCCCAACCATCTTCAGCTGCTTCATCAATGACCTTACCTCCAACATAAGGTCAGAAGTGGGGATGTTCGCTGATGACTGCACAGTGTTCAGCGCCATTCACAACTCCTCAGATAATGAAGCAGTCCATGCCCGCATGCAACAAGACCTCAATGACGTTCAGGCTTGGGCTGATAAGTGGCAGGTAACATTCGTGCCACACAAGTGCCAGGCAATGACTATCTTCAACAAGCGAGAGTCTAACCACCGCCCCTTGACAATCAATGGCATTACCATCGCCGAATCCCCCACCATCAACATCCTGAGGGTCACCATTGACCAGAAACTTAACTGGACCAGCCACATAAATACTGTGGCAACAAGAGCAGGTCAGAGGCTAGGTATTCTGCAGTGAGTGTCTCACCTCCCGACTCCCTAAAGTCTTTCCACCATCTACAAGGCACAAGTAAGGAGTGTAATGGAATACTCTCCACTTGCCTGGATGAGTGCAGCTCCAACAACACTCAAGAAGCTTGACACCATCCAGGACAAAGCAGCCCGCTTGATTGGTACCCCATCCACCACCTTAAACATTCACTCCCTCCACCACCGACATACCGTGGCTGCAGTGTGTACCATCTACAAGATGCACTGCAGCAACTCGCCAAGGCTTCTTCGACAGCACCTCCCAAACCTGTGATCTCTACCACCTAGAAGGACAAGGGCAGCAGGCGCATGGGAACACCACCACCTCCAAGTTCCCCTCCAAGTCACACACCATCCTGACTTAGATGTATATCGCCGTTCCTTCATCGTCGCTGGGTTAAAATCCTGGCACTCCCTACCTAACAGCACTGTGGGAGTACCTTCACCACACGGACTGCAGCGGTTCAAGAAGGCGGCTCACCACCACCTTCTCAAGGGCAACTAGGGATGGGCAATAAATGCTGGCCTTGCCAGCGACGCCCACATCCCATAAAAACAAATACATTTTAAAAATATGCTAGGAGCTAGCTTTGATGTTTCTTTAAGTAAAGTAACTTGGCTCTGTATTCAATGAACACCTCATACCCATTTTTTAGGGAGTTGCTGGCCCTGAGCTCTCGACGGGACACATGGCAAGCTTCCTTTTTTTGGCAGCAAGAGATAACACAGACAAGAAGGGTTTTTAAAACGGCAAAGCAATGGAACCCAGCAAAAGACTGCGAGAAGGATGCTCGAAAGGAGGTGTTAGAAATGAGTTTGTTTCAGTCGAGCAAGATCACTCACTGATATGGAGAAGCATAGAGTGCTCATTATTTCTGAATTATTTACAGGAAGTTAAGTACTTATCTACAGTACTTGTATCTGATCATAACTGCTTTTCTTGTATGTTCACGCAGCTTAATGATTCATATCAAGCTTTGTCTCACCAAGTATTTTCCTTCAAACAGCTTGAAGAAGTACACATGCAAAAGATACAAATATCCAGTTCCGGTCACAAGGAAATACTATTGTTACACCCCAGGTTACGCTATTGTGCAAGTCGATATAGAACATTGTGAGTCAACTTCCATAAAAATAAGACACTCAGATCGCTTATGGGAGCACTGATGCCACTACATCTGAGAAGTTATCAATGGCAAACTCAAATTTGTAGCAACTACAGGAAACTTTCGTTTATCCGGCATCGACGGGACCGGCGTGGTGCCGGTTTATCGAAAGTACCGGATAACGGAGAGTTATATCTACCGAGGCTATTTTTAACCTAAAAAAATCAAGAAATGTGCAGTATACAGTATTTGGGTACTCACCTACAGAATGTTGTGTTAAATGGATAGTGGAAGATGCTTGATTAAGTACAGTACTGCCAGTTGAGGGTAATCCATAACTCTTTAATTACATAACAGTAAAACAAAACTTATAAACGACTGTCTACAGTACTGTAGTTGACTGTACACTTATACCGAGTCATCTGGTTCATCAGAAATATCCGTATCCGTGCCAGCTGGGTCAGCAGGATCACGCAGTTCCACCGATGCCACAGATTCTTCAGACACTTCCGCTGCTGTGACTCTTTTGGAAGCTTTCTTAAACATGTTGCGGATGTCAGTTTGCTTAGTGGACTCTTGCCTTTTCTGTAGAAAGGTGGAATGCAGAATATGGAGTTGCATAACTTCTTGTGCAGAGTAGCAATTCTGCCTTTCAGCAAATTTGAGGATTGTAGAAAATCCTTCTGCAGCTTTAGCCCAAGAAATCTTCTCTTCTTCAGAAATCTCATCCTCTTCACTTTCCATCTCGCTTTCCTTTTCTTTCTTTGGATTCAAAACATTCTGAATTATTTCATCATCACTTAGCATATGCACAACACTAACTTCTCTATCTGCATCAACCCACTGCTCGATATCACTTTCACTGAGGTGACGTAGAGGGTTTGCTGGGCCTGCATTTTTCACCATTCCAGCCATTTCCATTATTGTACTCTTCTTGGGACGAACACTGAACCCATGAAATTCCTCCTCTGAAGAAGAACCTTCAGCAAACATTACAGAAGGCCACAATTTGCGCCAGGCTTGCCTCAGAGTGTGACCTTTCACCAATTTCCAGGAACATGCAACATTATAGATGGCATCTTTAATATTGTATTCCTTCTGCAAATCTTGAATATTCTCATCTTGGCTTAGCAGTTTACGTAGGAAGTCTTTCTTGTAATGACACTTCAGATTTTGGATAACGCTCTGGTCCATGGGTTGGATGAGAGAAGTTACATTTGGTGGCAAATAAATGGTGAAAATATTTCCCGAAACCAACTGGGATTCATGCGGATGGGCTCTGCAATTATCAAGCAATAAAATGCATTTGCTATCTTCAGGTTTCCCTATTCTGCGGAAATGTTCCTTCACAGATGGAACAAAAATATGATGGAACCAATCGGAGAAGATTTCCTTATCCATCCAAGCATTTTTTTGAGCTTTGTACTCAACAGGTAAGTGCCTCACATTTTTAAATGCACGGGGATTTTTATACTTCCCGATAACAAGAAGTTTAACCCGGTGTGATCCAGCGGCGTTCGCACATGTTAGCACGGTTACACGATCTTTATTTTTCTTGTAACCTGAAGCATTAGCCTCACTAGCCCCAGCAAGCGTTGATTCTGGCAAAAACCTCCAAAACAAGCCAGTTTCATCGGCATTGTAGATCTGTGCTGGCGACAAATCATGTTGCTGCACAATCCGATTGAAATAATCGCAGTATTCTTCTGCGGCTTCGTGATCAGCTGATTTCTTCTCCCCGGAAATATCGAGTCGTCGTATCCCGTGCCGTAACTTGAAGCACGTTAGCCATCCATCGGAGAAAGCACACTTGTCAGTGAGCTCCATCCTTTCGTAGAAATCCTTTGCTTTCTCGATTAGCATGGGTCCGGAAATTGGAACACCCTCTGAACGCTTAAGAGAAAACCATTCATAAAGCACGGTATCCAGCTCTTCAAGCTTAGGCTTACGAAGCGTACACCGTTTCTCTACACTCTTGCATGTCTCCGAGCTTGAATAAAACTTGAGCAGCTTATCCTTCTGCGATTTGATGTCGTAGATTGTTGACGAACCGATTTTGAATTCATTCATAATGTTGATACGCTTCTCTCCCCTTTCTAGTCGTTGGCATATCTCGATTTTCTGTTTTAAAGTTAAGACCACTCTCTTCCTTTTGCTTGGACCAGCTTTTGGGAATTCCATAATGCAAGATGGAGGAGATAATTGCCGATGAAGATGGAAAGACACACAGAACAATGGTGGCTAGGAAGAGACTACCAGCAGCGTGGCAGACACACAGCAAAATGGTGTATCAGAAGAGACTACAGTACCAGAAGTGTGGCAGACACACAGTAAAATGGTGTATCAGAAGAGACTACAGTACCAGCAGCGTGGGAGACACACAGCAAAATGGTGTATCAGAAGAGACTACAGTACCAGCAGCGTGGGAGACACACAGCAAAATAGTGGATCAGAAGAGACTACCAGCATCGTGGGAGACACCCAGCAAAATGGCCGATCAGAAGAGACTCCAGGCAGCGCGGGAGAATCTACTCCTGCTACTGCAATGTTTCGGACTTGTGACAGCGCCAGGAGGCCGAGTAGTGGCACTTTTGAAAAGTACCCCTACTGACTAAATCGGCGTTCGCGGACTCGGACTCGGACTCGGGATCGGCAACATTGCCGGTTATTTGAGAGGAGTTTTCGGAGCACTCGGCGTTCGCGGAGACTCGACTGCGACTCGGCAACATTGCCGGTTATTTGAGAGGAGTTTTCGGAGGATGATTTTTGCCGGTTAAGCGAGAATTCCGGATATTTGGGTGCCGGATAAACGAAAGTTTCCTGTACAAATAAACTGTTAACAGTTAATGAAAACTAAATGACCTCAAGAAGGTGTCAGCCTTGGTTCTGTGGTCCCACTGTTGCCTCTGGGTCAGAAGGTTGTGGGTTTAATAATCCAAGCTGATAGTTCAGTGCAGTACTGTGGGAGTGCTAAACTGTCGAAGTGCCGTCTTTTAGAATCATAGAATAGAATCATAGAATGGTTACAGCACAGAAGGAGGCCATTCGGCCCATTATGCCCATGCCAGCTCTCTGCAAGAGCACTTCAGCTAGTCCCACTTCCCCGCCCTTTCCCCGTTCCCTGCAAAAAATGTTTCCTTCAGGTACTTAGCCAATTCCCTTTTGAAAACCTCGATTGAGTCTGCCTCCACCACCCTTTCAGGCAGTGCATTCCAGATCATAACCACTCGCTGCGTAAAAAAGTTTTTCCTCATGTCACCTTTGCTTCTTCTGCCAATCACTTTAAATCTGTGTCCTCTGGTTCTCGACCCTTCCGCCAATGGGAACAGTTTCTCTCTATCTACTCTGTCCAGACCCCTCTTGATTTTGAACACCTCTATCCAATCTCCTCTCAACCTTCTCTGCTCTAAGGAGAACAATCTCAGTTTCTCCAGTCTATCAACGTAACTGAAGTCCCTTATCCCTGGAATCATTCTTGTAAATCTTTTCTGCACCCTCTCTAAGAACTTCACATCCTTCCTAAAGTGCGGTGCCCAGAATTGGACACAATACTCCAGTTGAGGCCGAACCAGTGTTTTATAAAGGTTCATCATAACCTCCTTGCTTTTGTACTCTATGCCTCTATTTATGAAGCGCAGGATCCCGTATGCTTTTTTAACCACTTTCTCAACCTGCCCTGCCACCTTCAACGATTTGTGCACAGATGGAGCAGATGTTTAGAGCAGATATTAAAGCAAACCCAATCTGCCCTCTCTGGTGGAGGTAAAAGATCCCATGGCACTTTTCAAAGAAGAGCAGAGGAGTTCTCCCAGTGCCATGGCAAACATTTATCCCTCAAAGAACATCACTAAAACAGATTATCTGGTCATTATCACATTGCTGTTTGTGGGAAGTTGCTGTGTGCACATTGGCTGCGACGTTCCCTTACATTACAACAGTGACTACACTTCAAAAGTACTTAATAGGCTGTGTAGTACTTTGGGATGTCCTGAGTTCATGAAAGACGCTATATGCAAGTTCTTTCTTTAGCAATTTTTAAATGGTATGAATTAGACATAATTAGATTTGTTGGGGGCACATAACATTTTATTTGGTTCGGTGGTCCTTCATAATTTACTCCATTTTAGATACTGGGAGTAAATGCCTTATTATATTCCGTCCTCTAAACTAACTGTTGCAGTTAATTGTACTGACCGTCTATTTCATATGTTTGCTATTGTTGTTTAGGGCTCATACAGTAATAGAGAAACTCCTGAGTGGCCTTAATATTGTAATAGTTTGCTTCTGGATCACTGTATGAACTTAAAACTAGAATGTCTGAAGGAGACTGGAATTTCCCTAGATCTGCAGTTTAACAATTTGTCTAAATTTCTATCTCTAACTCGATACTATTAATATTTTTTTAAATTATCAGTAATTAAATTAACTAAACTCTGAGTGTTACCTGTTTTCATTGATTTGAGGTAAGGTACTAATAGAATTTTTATTCTTTTAATAGTTAGAGTGCCAAAAGGACCAGGGGGTAAAAATTTGAACTAGTTCCACATCAGGTTATTAAAAGAGAAAACATGTACTGTCATTTTCTCAAGATGTTCCAAAATCCTTTACAACCAATGGATTATTTTTGAAGCAGTCATTTATGTTTTATAGTCAAACTTGGCAACCAATATGCGCACAGCAAGGTCCCCCAAAAAACAAATTGTAAGGGATTTTGTCTCTCTGAACCTGTGAGATTCGCGTGGCTCTGTGCAGCCTGGATGCTAGTGCGAGTTTAGGCCTTATTGCCTGTTCTGGTCTCCAGCCAGTCTGGGAGCACTAGACACCTGTGAGTGGTTCGACCCACTCGCCCTTACGGTTCTGACACTGGACTTAGATGCGAGAGCAGTAATGGAGATAAAACTCAGGTAGACCCGGTTGAATGGTACGAAATGGAAAATCTTTATTGCATATTATTTAAGATTACGAAATACATGTCATAAGCACAGATTAATGACAGTACAATCTTACACGCAGTTATGTAACTAATTTCAGGGAAACGAGGAACGAACGACACATCGTAAATGGGGGCACACATTACAATTATCCTTAAAACTTAAACCCTCCCCTATCAATATCTGCCCTAAGCTAGATTTGTAGGATCGAGACTCATGCTCACCACTCGTGATAACTCGGAGAATTCCGAAAACTCTGATCGGATGTTTTTCACCGCAGCACCCACGTGTCGATCAGGGGGTCTCTGTACCCCACTTGTTTACTCGTTTCTGCTCCGGCTAGCAGGCTGGAACGTCTGCTGTCATGAAGATCTGTGTTGTCCTCGGAGTTCCGACACTGCTCAAAGAAGAGTCTTCCTTTGCCCTCGCACTGATAAAATTCGAAGAATAGTCTTCCTGTGCCAGTTCTGTAGAACTCAAAAGAAGTCTTCCTGGGCAAGGAAAGTGTCTATTCGACCTACAGGCGCGGTCGGAGCTTACTGACCGTGGCGATACGTATGGTCTTCTTCTCTTCTCATCTCATCTCATCTCATCTCATCTCATCTCGGGCCTTCGGTTCCAACACCGTTTACCGACTTCTCGGGATGGTGCGCCCGCTTCAAGGCTTCAGAGCCCAGTTCCACACAGATCTTCGCGGCACGCCACGAGGTAGATCCAAGCGGATCGTAAAGTTCAACAGTCTTTTGAAAAGAGACACGAGGCAGGCGGCAAGGAGTCGAAAGGATAAGAGCAACAGGAGCAGCCACGAGGATAAACACCAGCAAGATAAGAGAATAAGAGTCAGCCGAATAAGAGGATAAGAGAAAGATGGACGGTTGGAGCTTGTAGTTATAGTGCAAAATCTTCCTTTTCCCGCCCAACCTTAATGTCTTTTCTTTTGTTAGGGTTTGGCGCTCAAATTTCTTGTATATGGTGATCTCCGTTTTAATGGGTTTTGGGGATACTCGTAACTGTCTGAGTACCTGTTAATATTTCTCCCATTGTTTAATCGGTCGGTGTTCTCCCTGGAGGGGTTTTGGGGCTTCCAAATGTTTTCTGTAACTACCCGCTAACGGCTCTCTCATCGTAGAGTCGTTGGGATCTTACATATTAATGTCTTTGGATGGGTTCTTGATTACTTGGTACAATAGCCCTTATTCGCACCTGGGAGACCGATTTCAGTATTTATGTGTATACTGCAAACCCATGATGTCTCGTGTATTATCTTAAATGTGCTGAGTCTTGATCGATCTTGCACAAATGTTTATTGGAACGCCATCTTGTCTGCCTGTCGAAAAGTCTAGAATGTTCTGCCACGAGGCGTGGCGGCCATTTTACAAGCTGCTTGTGTCCACTTTGAAAACCTGACAGCATTCTGCTGAAATAAAAGCTGTTTGAACGAAACTATGTGTTTTTCTCCTTATTAATAAAATCGCGATATATTGCGAATTCTACAAAATGAAGGAATGATTTATCAATACAATTATTGGAGCTTAACTATTCATTTTTAAGAATATCAGCAGGATTTTCAGAAGTCAATCTCACTGACAAAAGTGAAAGCCACTTCATGTATGGGCATGAGACATATAAAGTGCCTTATGAAGTTAAAATCTATTATCTTATCAGATACCAGAGTTTTAGCAGAATTAGAATGTTTAACTTAGGTTTTTGAATGTGAACTTTATCAAATGTCAATGAAGCCCACAGAACTCAGTTCTGCCTCTGATTTTGGTAAGCCATTGGTTTCTGTCATAATTTGTGAATATATGTCCAAGGGGGCTGTTTCTGGACTTGGTCAGGAACATCTGCCCATGGGATTGGCTCTGTTCTAGTTGTCTATTTCCTTAGTAGTTTTAGGGTGGCTAAGTGGAGGGTCTCTCTTGAAGCTCCATTTGTAGTACTCTGTAGGATTTCTGTCCCTGACCTCTCTTTTACTCAGTGACCGACCGAGCTCTCCAGCCTCTCTTAGACTGGTGGTGAGCAGAAGGTCCTGATATTAGCCTGCTGCATTTTAAGTAGCTGTCAGTTGTAGTTTATAAATAAATAAATAGCATCTTTGTAGCTGAAGTTCTGACCAAGAACTTGGTCAAAGAGGTGGGTTTTAAGTAAGCTCTTGAAGGAGGAGAGGGATGTGGAGAGGCAGAGGAGTTTAAGGAGGTAATTCAAGGGTGTGGGGTCTGCACAGCTGAAGGCACAGCTGCCAATGCTTGGGCAAAGAGAGAGGTGGATGCACAAGAGAATAAAGCAAAACATAGGAACATGGGTAGCCCATTCAGCCCCTCGCGCCTGCTCCACCATTCAATTAGATTATGACTGATCTGTACCTCAGCTCCATTTTCCCACCTTAGCTCCATTTCCCGTGATACCCTTACCTAACAAAATTGTATCGATCTCAGTCTTGAAAGCTCCAATGATCCCAGCATCCACAGCCTTTTGGGGGAGAGAATTCTAGATTTATAATACCCTTTGTGTGAAGGATTGCTTCCTGATTTCCCTGAAATATGCTAGCTCTAATTTTAAGATTATGTCCCCTTGTTTTTGATTCCTCAATGTCTTTTGACCTCCCCAATGTTTAACTGGAGGAAATGGTGGCTCTTCCAAGATTAGATTTCCGAGAAGCAGACTGAGAAGACAAAGGTAGTGGAAGAAATTAAAGAGGTGGTGAAGAGGTAGAGCCGGGTGTTGTCAGCATACATGTGGAAGCTGGCCCCATGTCTTCAGACGATGTCACCAAGGAGCAGCATGTAGATGAGGAAGAGAAGGGAGCCAAGGACCAATCCTTGGGGCACACCAGAAGTAACGGTGTGGGGGTGAGAAGAGAAGCTATTACTGGAGAATTTCTGTGTCCGATTGGATAGATAAGAGTGGATCCGTGTAAGGCAATCCCGCTGAGCTGGACAACGGAATAAAGGTTATGGAGGAGGATGCTGTGGTTGGCCATGTTGTAACAATCAAAAAAGAAAGACTTGCATTTATATAGTGCCTTTCACGATCACCGGATGTCCCAAATCGCTTTACAGCCAATGGAGTACTTTTGAAGTGAAGTCACTGATGCAGGATTTCATTTGTGACTTTGATTGGGGAACGTTTCACGCTGTGGCAGGGGCACAAACCTAATTAGAGAGATTCAAAATGGAGTTATGGAAAAGATGGCTATGGATTTGGGAGACAACAACATGTTCAAGGACCTTGGAGAGGAAAGGAAGGTTGGAGATGGGGTGGTAGTTTGTAAAGACAGGGGGTCTATGGCAGATTTTTTAAAAGAGGGGCTGATAGAGGTTTTGAAAGGAAGGGAAAGACAATACCTGAGGAGAGGGCACCATTTACAATGTCAGGGTGGCCCCAGTCAACAAAGGTTGACAAAAAATTTCACAGGGAAAGCCCGTCCCCAGGTCTAGTGGCTAATGCACCAGAACAAGTCTTACTCTCCTTTCTATGAGCTCCCAGCACCAATGGTGGAGATTGCGGTCTCTTATATACTGGAAGTGTATACTATGAGTAAAAACTTCCGTTTTTGTAAGAATTCTTAGAGGTCACAATCCCTGCCATTAGCACTGGGAGTGGTATGGCAAGGAGAAAAGGACTAGTTCTAATGCATTAGCTACCGACTCAAGGAGAAGCTGACAGGCGAAATGGAGGGCAATGAAGGAGAAGGGGACAATGGGCAGCAGTGAAGGGGAGGGGAGAATTGACAACAGTGAAAGGGGAGGAGGGCAATGGATGGAAATGATGGGGAGAGGGAAAGAAAGGAGGAGCTGGTACTTGTGCTTTGGCTGGGGAGGAAGGAAAGATCAATGGGGAGAGAAGGTGCCAGCTTAAACTGGGACAGGGTAAGAGTGTCAGGATACATCCTGGAGGGAGGGCAGTGGGCCAGCTTGAACTGGAAAAAGGGGGTTGCCGATAATGCAGCGCAATGCAACCATTCACTGGGACACTCGGGGAATCTCCCAATCCCGATTTCCCATATGGCCACACAGGCCACGAGTGCTCACTGACCTCTGCAGACATTTTCTAGTCATCAAACAAGTCAAAAATGAGAAATTAAAATGACCTTCGCCTCTGGTGGTGTGGGAATGAACTGTAGTATAACAGCAAGTTCTATAGCTTTGTGAGAGACAGTTTTACTGGCTTTCTAAAGATAACAACTAAAGGGAAAAATCCAGCCTACAACCCAGAACACTATTCCTGTCTCTAGTTGATGGCAGTGATCCATTCTTTAACTCTACACGGCCAAAGCCTATTTCAAAGTGAGTGTTGTTTTTTTTACTGGGAACAGCTGCCTTTTATCAGTCGATGCATTAATTTCCACTTGGATGGACATTGTTGTTGTCCTCGGAATCTGGTACTGTCTGTCACTATTGCCCTATTCCATTCTAGAGCTTTTTTAAAAAAAACCTAGGTAGACAATTTGTCTTGGTGTTTAATGATCATCTTGCGCTGTGCTGATGGAAACAAAGCACATACAGAGCTGCAATCTCCTGCATTTCAGGCAGCAGAGAAAGAGGGGAATGAAGAGAAGCCCAAGGCATGTTTGTGTATTAAATAGCAATTGTTGAAGTTTCCTTTAAAGCTGCCACACCCAGATTTTCCATGCGCACATCAAAGTGGAATGCAGTATTCCAAATTAAAAGAAAGTTCAAGGTAGGAATATATCGCCTGTGGAAGCAATTTTCTGCACAAATTATGGACACAAGTTGTTGGAACAAGCGATTAATGTTTATTATACAAAATCAGGAGCAACCTTCTCAGTGTTAGAATCGATTTTTATACTGATATGAAAAGGCTTATTTTTCTTCAGATCGTAAAAAATGCACGAAAACAGTGCTTTCTTGCCAAAAATGTTGCGTGGGATATCATGTGATCTTGTGTGAGCGAGGGCACTGTTTGTCCCAATGGTGTGATCAGCAAACAGCCGAAGAACTTCCCACTGAAAGAAGTCAGGCAAATTTTAAAGCCACATTCCCTGTTGGTGTGGTATTCAGCTACCTCTGTGATAGGACAGAAGTATGACGGTCGAAGATAGTGACGTTTGTAACTGTAACCGTAACAACCCAGATTTCCTGTTGCATTTCACCCAATTTTGGGGCACGGATTGGGAAAGAAATGAGATGGTAATGATACGGTAACAACGCCCACCATTTCCCATCACTTCTGTCTCATTTTGTCTGAATCATGGCATCATGAAATTGACATCCTGAAAGCAAAAGTAAGTTTAAAAGAGAAAATTATTCAGATACTGCGGCTATTAGAATCTTCTTACTATGTTATTTTTGTTGTTCTTTTAACTGTGTTCACCTACTTTGCCGTCTGGTTTTTGCCATTTGCTTTGTTGTTGCAGGGAACAATGAGGTCCCCACTAGGGATTTCTCTCTCTCTCTTTGCTTCTTGGAAGAAGAGGAAAGCACCAAAGGAAGGCTACACTGTTGAGTCTGCAGGCACAGTCCACTCACCCACCTGCCCACCCCAGGGTTTGCAGGCAGAGGTACATTTGAACCAATGAACAGTCCCTGCAGAGGCTTTGCTTTACAAAGGAAGCTGTCACAAAGTTATGGTACATTCTGCAGCCACTTCCACTGAAAGCACTGCTTGGCCTGTGGCTGATAAAAGTGAGAAGTCGCACAACACCAGGTTATAGTCCAACAAGGTCACCCTTAGCTTCTATGCCTCAGGGTATTCGAGGCTGCCACTGGGGATATTTTGTAACATAAGTCAAACAGCTATGTATAGGTGGATCAAGCAAGTCACAGATTCATTGCTTTCTACAGCAAGCAATTTCATCAACTTCCTCATGGACGGCAGGTGACAAGTAGGTGAGACAGTTTAGCTTTACTGAGTTCTCCCAAGGTCCAAAGAGTCCTGGATTACTTCCACAGGACCATATAAGCAGCCTTTATCAATGGAAAAAGAAACATCAGTTGAAGGAAAACAGTCTCTCCATGTGCAGCTTGGCTGCAACCCAAGCCAAGCCATCATGCAAATAAATACTGGCTTTATTGACAATCTCTAACCACTTCCTAGTATAGCTCACCACCTATATCCGCCTATCCTCTTCCAACCCCATTTCCTTCTGCATCTGTCCCTTGAAAAAACTCTTCTCCCTCCCCCACCACAAGTCACTCTCCTATGGACGACCAATGACATTAAGACTCCCAACCGCCTAGCCTTTGCCCCTCTGTTTACCACACTAGATCTGCAGTTGTTGATCTGCTCATTTTTGACTCCCTTGTCCCCAGCAAACCCTTTACTGTTTCTCATCCCTGTTGTTTCCCCAGTATGGCCCCCATCTTCACTCCCTCAAGTCCAAGGGGTGCAGATTTGAGTGTTTCTGGTGGACTATTGGCTTAGCCATCCATCACTGATCTGGCTGGACCACATCTAGCTCAACTGAAACCTCTGATAAAACCATCCAGTACTCTAAGATCACCCTGGATAGCAAAGATAACCCCCAGCTTCCTTTCTCCACTACCAACTGCCTCCTTAAACCCTTCTTCCCTGCCCCCTCTACCCTTACCGCTAACAACAAGTGCAGAGTTCATAGAGTTCTTTGTCACCAACAAACAATCCATCCATTCAGCTGCCTCTGCTGCTTCCCCTTGCCTGCCAAGTGAAACTGCCCCCCCCAATCATCCACCTTAGCCCTGAACTTCCATTCGCTCTACTTAAAGTAATAGTGGAACCAAGCAAGGGGAATCCCATTGAGCTGGACAGATTTCCATTTGTCACACTGGTAACGCTGTGCCTTCTAAGTGAGGTTACCAATTTCCTATCAATTAGTATTAAATTAGGGTTAGCTTTGTGCTGTGCAACAATGTCCACTGAGAAAGTGGGTTGAGACTGTACAAACTCATTTCACGCCACACAGGGCCCTTGTAGCCAGCAGAAAGTCCAGGCTTTCGACCCTCCTGCATTTGACCCTATTTCAAAAGAGTGAAAAGTCCACACTCAAATCTTTCAAATCTAATTTCTCTACACCACAAAGTCCCCAGGATTTTTAATTTAAAACCTTTGCTGCTTTTTTTCCATTTAGATCATTCCAGGCTCTTTCATGAATCTGTGCTTCTGAAATTACCTTCATGGTGATTGGGTAAGTGGTACAATAAAGTTTTCTTTTTGTTTTTTTTTTAGATATACTTTCATGATCTTAAGATGGATGGCTGTGAAGCACAATAATTTAGTGGTAAAATGTGTGTCCTCTCCCCTCAACAGTTTCAGTGAGTTAATTGGCATGAAGTGTGGTAACGTCAATATTCATTCCTAGGCAGCTGCGAGTCTGTGCTTGTATTTGGCATGGAGGAAGGGAGGTGATCGTTTCAGATGCCTTGAACTTAAACAGATTTGCTATCTGTTTAGGTGAGATTGCCAAATGAGAAGCAGTTTTGTCTTCTGGGCCCACCTCCACCAGGAAGAAGTTTGAGACTGCCCAAGCACGTTTCAACTAAGACTTATAATGAATGCTGAAAGAAGATCTTTAATGAATCACTGGGCTGGATTTTCATGCAGAAGGCGGGTTGGGGGTGGGGGTGCTCCGAAGCAAGTGGGAAACCTGGGAGAACGGGTTTCCCGCAGGTCCTGCCGACTTTAACAGCCGGGCCTGATTTGCATCTGAAGCCTCTGTTTCCCACCCGCAGCCAGCCAGATGGAGAGGCTGGCTGGCTATGGGCGGGTAGGCCTGCGGCACTAGGCCGCACAGAGGAGGAAGGGAGGGAGGGATTGGGTGGTGGCCGGTGCAGGCCTCCGGAGAATAGGGGTGGGGGGGAGAAGGAAGATCAGGGCCTGTGGAGTATCAGGGGAGGGGGGGAGAAGGAAGATTGGGGCCTATGGAGGATCACCACCTTTGATGCCCTAGTCCCTATTAAAACAATTACGCTCTCTCACCCTGGCCGTTCCCCCTGGTATGGCTCTCATCTTCTCTCCCTTAGGTCCAAGGGATGCAGACTTGAATGGATATGGCGGGCAACTGGTTTAGCCATTCACCACCAGATCTGGCTGAACCACATAAAGCATTATCAGGTCCTGCTCTTGTCTACCAAAATTGCTCACTATTCCAGAATCATTCTGGAATGCAAAGATAAACCCCAGCTCCTATTCTCTACTGCTAACCATCTTCTTAAACCCCTCTCCCCTGTCTTCTCCACCCTCACCTCCGACAACAAGTGTGAGGAGCTCATGGACTTCTTTGTCTCTAAGATTGAGACCATCCGTTCAGCTGCCTCCGCCACTTCCCTTCCTTCCCCTAGCCCACCGGGCCAAACTTTCTCTAAGGTTCCCCCCTGCCCTAGCCCTGAATTCACATCTTTCTCCAGTTTCTCTCCGATCTCCCCTCATGACCTCTCCATCCTCATCTTGTCCATGAGAGCCACCTCCTGCTCCCTCGACCCTATTCCCACCAAACTGCTGACCACCCAACTTCCTTTTCTGTCTCCCATGTTAGCTGACATTGTTAATGGTTTTCTCTCCTCAGGAACTGTCCCCCTCTCCCTCAAATCTGCCGTCATCACCCCTCTCCTCAAAAAAAACCCTTGACCCCTCCATCCTTGCAAACTACCACCCCATCTCCAAACTCCCTTTCCTCTCCAAAGTCCTTGAACATGTTGTCGCCTACCAAATCCATGCCCATCTTTCCCACAATTCCATGTTTGAATCCCTCCAATCAGATTTCCACCCTTGCCACAGTACCGAAACGGCTCTCATCAAAGTCACAAATGAAATCCTTTGTGACCGTGACAAAGATAAATTATCCCTCCTCGTCCTTCTTGACTTGTCTGCAGCCTTTGACATGGTTGACCACTCCATCCTTCTCCAACGCCTCTCCACCGTAGTCCAGCTTGGTGGGACTGCACTCGCCTGGTTCCATTCTTATCTATCTAATCATAGCAGGAGAATCACCTGCTCCCGCATCGTTGCCTCTGGTGTCCCCCAAGGATCTATCCTTGGCCTCCTCCTATTTCTCATCTACATGTTGCCCCTTGGCAACATCATCCGAAAACACAGCGTCAGTTTTCACATGTACGCTGACGACACCCAGCTCTACCTCAATACCACGTCTTTCGACCCCTCCACGGTCTCTAAATTGTCAGGATGCTGGATGAGCAGAAATTTTCTCCAATTAAATATTGGGAAGACTGAAGCCATTGTTTTCGGTTCCCACCACAAACTCCGTTCCCTAGCCACTGACTCCATCCCTCTCCCTTACATCTGTCTGAGGCTGAACCACACTGTTCACAACCTTGGTGTCATATTTGACCCTGAAATGAGCTTCCGACCACATATCCACAGCATAACTAAGACCGCCTACTTCCACCTCTGTAACATCGCCCGTCTCCACCCTTGCCTCAGCTCATCCGCTGCTGAAACCCTCATCCATGCCTTTGTTACCTCTAGACTTGACTATTCCAACGCACTTCTGGCTGGCCTCCCACATTCTACCCTACGTAAACTTGGCGTCATCCAAAACTTGGCTGCCCATGTCCTAACTCGCACCAAGTCCCGTTCGCCCATCACCCCTGTGCTCGCTAACCTACATTGGCTCCCCGTTAAGCAACACCTCGATTTCAAAATTCTCATCCTTGTTTTCAAATCCCTCCATGGCCTTGCCCCTCCCAATCTCTGTAATCTCCATCAGCCCCACAACATGCCCCCCCACCCCGCCCCAAGATATCTGTCCTCCTCTAGTTCTGCCCTCTTGAGCATCCCTGATTATAATCGCTTGACCAATGGTGGCCGTGCCTTTATAACAAGAGGATTTGAGTATAAGAGTAAAGACGTTTTACTGCAATTATATAGGGCCCTGGTGAGACCACACCTGCAGTATTGTGTACAGTTTTGGTCTCCTTACCTAAGGAAGGATACACTTGCCATAGAGGGTGTGCAACAAAGGTTCACCAGACTGATTCCTGGGATGGGGGGAATGTCCTATGAGGAGACATTGAGTAGACTAGGCCTATATTCTCTGGAGTTTAGAAGAATGAGAAGTGATCTCATTGAAACATACAAAATTCTTACAGGGCTTGACAGAGTAGATGCAGGGAGGATGTTTCCCCTGGCTGGGGAGTCTAGAACCAGGGGTCACAGTCTCAGAATAAGGGGTCAGCCATTTAGGACTGAGATGAGAAGAAATTTCTTCACTCAGAGGGTGGTGAATCTTTGGAATTCTCTACCCCAGAAGGCTGTGGAGGCTCAGTCATTGAGTATATTCAAGATAGAGATCGCTAGATTTTTGGATAAAGTTAATTGAGGGATATGGAGATAGTGCAGGAAAGTGGAATTGAGGTAGAAGATCAGCCATGATCTTATTGAATGGCAGAGCAGGCTCTAGGGGCCAAATGGCCTACTCCTGCTTCTATTTCTTATGTTCTTATGTTCTTCTGTTGCCTAGGCCCTAAGCTCTGGAATTCCCTGCCTAAACCTCTCTGCCTCGCTACCACTCTTTCCTCCTTTAAGATGCTCCTTAAAACCTACCTCTTTGACCAAGCTTTTGGTCACCTGGCCTAATTTCTCCTTATGTGGCTCGGTGTCAAATTTTTTGTCTTATAATACTCCTGTGAAGCATCTTGGGACGTTTTACCACGTTAAAGGCACGATATAAATACAAGTTGTTGTTGTTGGATCGGGGGGGGGGGGGGGGCGGGGCGGGGAGGAAGATCGCGGCCTGTGGAGGATCGGTGGGGGGGGGAGGAGAATTGGGGCCGGCCACCAGAGGATCGTGGCTGGCCTCAGACTCATCGATTGGGGCGGGTGGGGGAGGTCCAGGAAGGCGATCGAAGGCCTCGTGAGGGGGTCTCCAAACGCAGGGGGTGGACTAGGCAGGGACCCTGGATCCAGAGCGTAGGTATAAAAGGCGCTTACCTCCTGAATTCAGCAGTCCTCGCCTTGCTGTAACTGCTGGGTTTTACGAGATGCGTAAAACCCGTCCAGTTAGAGTTAAAAACAAAATGTAAAGAAGATTGCAATATTTAAATTGGCGTCCCGCCTCCTGGCAGCGGGTTGGCAGCCCGCCCCCATCCCAACCGGAAGTGGGCGAGTTGGAGGCGGGTTCAGGTCGGGATTCTGATTTTTAACAATTCAACTATTCCCACGCTCCAAACCCACTCTTTCTTTAAGTTAAAAATCCCCCCAATGTATTTGATTCCTACCCAGGACCATGGGTCTAACCCAGTGCACCATAGGAATTGCTAGATGAAAAAGAACCATCTAGTTCACCTCCTACCATCCTGGTAGTCGCATGATACAAAGATAATGGAGTTGTTGACTAATCATAGCAACTAAACGCACCATGCAGACTCCCAGGAACAAAAGATCATTCCAAGCATTTTGGCATTCAAAAAGGTGCACTAAAAAATCTAAAATACCTGGTCTAATAACTCGCCTGTGCTACTGGTGCCCACTCCTCCTAATTGGTTGACCAGGACAATAATAGGAGCAGCAAAGAAACACACTGGGAATTAAAGGATGCAGTGAGAAATATATTTGTACTGCACCTCAAAAGTATGGTGACACACAGCCAAAGAGAATACAAAATTAGCAGCAGAGCACAAAATATGCTGATGCTTTGCTGATATGAAAGGTTAGATTTACCAATCCCATGTTCTCAGCAGGATGCTACACTCAAAGAGAATTGGTGTGATAGTGTTATCTCCCTATCTCCGATCCATATGAGTATACCCTGTGTCACACTATGGACATTCACAGCTCAACATATTTCTAACTGTAGATTTAAATTATAATCAGGGCTACGCATACAGACAGCAGGTTCTTGATTCAGTCATGTCACAAGCACAGCTTTCTCAGATCAGTTCTTGCATCTCAGCTGTGGCTCAGTGGGTTGCACACTCGCCTCTGAATCAGAAGGTTGTGGGTTTAAGTCCCACTCCAGGAACTTGAGCACATAAAGCTAGGCTGACACTCCAGTGCAGTGCTGAGTGGTGCTGTCTTTCAGATGAGACGTTAAACCGAGACCCCGTCTGTTCTCTCAGGTGGACGTAAAAGATCCCATGGCACTATTTTGAAGAAGACCAGGGGAGTTATCCCCGGTGTCCTGGCCAATATTTATCCCTCAACCAACATAAAAAACAGATTATCACATTACTGTGGGACCTTGCTGTGCGCGTTTTCCACATTACAACAGTGACTCTACTTCATTGGCTGTAAAGCGCTTTGAGACATCCGGTGGTGTGAAAGGCGCGATATAAATGCAAGTCTTTCTTTTTTTCAATGTTTCAAACCACGGATTTAAATTGTAATCAAATGAATTAACAGGAATTGTGAACAGGCAGCCTGTTGAAAGAGACTTTGATAGTTGTGAGGTCTGCCCTGCATCATGTTATAAAATGTCTCTATTATATCTATTCCTGTGAAGGTATAGCTAAACCAATGTAGAGACATTTTTTTAAAGGAGCTTTGACAGCTGTTTCTGATGAGATTCCCTTTGTCCTTTGTCTTGACAGCCGATGGGTGGAGTACTAAACAATATTGGTTAGAGGCCTTTCGTGGAGAGCCTGATTATAGCGTGTTGTGAGAAAGCCCAAATTGTAGCAGAAGTCATGGATCGAGCTGTTTAATCAGGACACAATCCTTAATTCTGTTGTACAATAAACAACAACAACAACTTACATTTATGTAGCGCATTTAATGTAGCAAAACGTCCCAAGGCGTTTAACAAGAGCGATATCAATAAAAACATTTTTGACACTGAGCCACAGAAGGACAAAGAGGTAGGTTTTAAGGAGCATCTTAAAGGAGGACAGAGAGGTAGGGAGGTGGAGAGGTTTAGGGAGGGAATTCCAGAGCTTAGGGCCAAGGCTGCAGAAAGCACGTCCGCCAATGGTGGAGTGATTAAAATCCAGGATGCGCAAGAGGCCAGAATTAGAAGAGCGCAGACATCTCGAAGGCTTGTAGGGCTGGAGGAGGTTACTGAGATAGGGAGGGCCGAGGCCATGGAGGGATTTGAAAACAAGGATGAGGATGTTAAAACTGAGGCGTTGTCGGACCGGAAGCCTGTGAAGGTCAGCAAGCACAGGGGTGATGGGTGAGCGAGACTTAGAGCGAGGTAAGAGACAGGCAGCAGAGTTTTGGATGAGCACCAGTTTATGGAGGGTGGAAGATGGGAGGCCGGCCAAGACAGCATTGGAATAGTTAAGTCTAGAGGTAGCAAAGGCATGGATGAGGGTTTCAGCAGCAGATGAGCTGAGGCAGGGGTGGATCCGGGCAATGTTACGGAGGTGGAAGTAGGCAGTCTTGGTGATGGAGCAGATATGTGGTTGGAAGCTCATCACTGGGTCAAACACAACACCAAGGTTGCGAACAGTCTGGCTCAGTTTCAGACAGTTGCCAGG
Source organism: Squalus acanthias (assembly GCA_030390025.1). NCBI lineage: Eukaryota > Metazoa > Chordata > Chondrichthyes > Squaliformes > Squalidae > Squalus > Squalus acanthias. The sequence continues at coordinate 88,232,407 of CM059434.1, read as the reverse complement.
GATGGAAATGGTGGCCAGGGAATGGAGTTTGTGGCGGGGACTGAAGACGATGTCTTCAGTCTTCCCAATATTTAGCTGGAGGACATTTCTGCTCATCCAATATTAGATGTCGGACAAGTAATGTGACAAATCAGAGACAGTGGAGGGGTTCAGAGAGGTGGTGGTGAGATAGAGCTGAGTGTCGTCGGCGTACATGTGGAACCTGATGTTGTGCTTTCAGATGATATCGCCGAGCGGTAGCATGTAGATGAGAAATAGAAGGGGGCCAAGAATAGATCCTTGGGGGACAGTAACAGTGCGGGAGTGGGAAGAGAAGCCATTGCAGGTGATTCTCCGGCTATGATTTGATAGGTAAAAATGGAACCAAGCAAGGGCAGTTCCACCCAGCTGGACAACGGAGGAGAGGCATTGGAGGAGAATGGTGGGGTCAACTGTGTTGAAGGCCACACATAGGTCATTAAGGATGAGGAGGGATTGTTTATCATGGTCACAGTCACAAAGAATGTCATTTATGACTTTGACAAGGGTCGTTTCAGTACTGTGGCCAGGCCGGAAACCTGATTGGAGGCATGGAATTGCGGGAAAGATGGGCACAGATTTGGGAGGCGACAACACATTCAAGGACTTTGGAGATGAAAGGGAGGGTGGAGATGGGGTGGTAGTTTGCAAGGACAGAGGGGTCAAGGGTGGTTGATTTGAGGAGAGGGTGATGATGACACATTTGAAGTGGGTGACAATACTTGAGGAGAGGGAACCATTAACAATATTAAAGTGATTGGCAAACGAACCAAAGGCGACATGAGGAAAAACATTTTTATGCAGTGAGTGGTTAGGATCTGGAATGCATTGCCTGGAGGGTGGTTGAGGCAAACTCAATCATGGCTTTCAAAAGGGAATTGGATAAGTACCTGAAGGGAAAAAACTTGCAGGGCTACGGAGAAAGGGCGGGGGAGTGGGACTAGCTGCAGTGCTCTTGCAGGGAGCTGGCACCGGCTCGACGGGCCGAATGGCCTCCTTCTGTGTGGTAACCATTTTATGATTCTATTCTATATCAGCTAATGTAATACTGACATTAAAAAACATTATTTCCATTCAATGGACACTGCATGAAATAACCCATTTTGTTGTGTTATCCTGCAGTATAATCTCCCTTGGTGACTTAATTGCGTAGAGTCTAAGTCAAACATTTGAAACAGGGACATACATTTGCCTTATAGTCTTCCTTTTTAGAGGAATTTGTTACTCATTTTTGTAATTAGTTTTCTATCTTTTCTTGCCTCCCCAGATTGCCTTTACTTAAACAATTTTATTTTTACGGAAAACGTTCTTCTATTTTAGCCTTTTATCTTTTTGTCTCATCTTTATTTTTCTAACCTTTGTTTTTTTTAAAAAGGCAAATATTTGCCTTGTGCATTTTGGCAGAAGAGTTGACCTTGCATGATTTGGCAATGTCGGCTTGTACAAATAATGTGAACACTTTCCCTGGGTGGATTGGCCTCGGGGCCACCTGTGTGAATGGGACGTCTGGCAAACCAACAGTTGTTAAAGGGCTTCTGGGAACATTAAATCAAGTGGGGCTAAAAAGTGTTCGAGTCCTCCCAAAGGCTGAAATCAGTTTATTAGCCTTTCCAAAGGCTATGTGGGGGAGTGGGGGTGGGGAGTGCAAGGGAAGGAAATTCCAAAGTAGATGTAGAACACAGAGTCTGTAGGCAAGTAGCATAGTGACACAAAACCCAACCCCCTTGTCTGATGGCTGGTGAAGTGGAAATGCTGCTGCATTTGAACCATCTCCAACAGATCGCAGTGCGCCATGGCTAGGAGGAGCCAGCGGCCAGATTCAATGTACTTGCAGGACCTGGAACAAATGCAGGATAAAATGGAATACCTTAAGGAACCTGAAACAATGAGATTACCCAACAGTAACATGTACTAGGTAGATGGCCTAACACTACATGCCAAAAACCTGTCAATCTGTTCCATATTTACAGATTGCCCATGCCAAGACCTCAAAAAACCTTACAGCTAACCTCACAGCATCTATTGCATACCAGTACTTCAGCAGGGCACACACTGAAGCTGCAACTTACAATTGAAAATGTTGACACACTGACATCTTCCAAGGGCTTCATACATCAAATCTTTGCAATACAATCTACATGATACGTAGTCACATATTGACTTACAGAATGGACTGCAGGTTGGGCATATGTCTGTCACTGTGTATGTGCTCCTTTAACTTCTGGATAATATGCCTTTGTTTCCATGGCAGGGTCACACCTAGTTCAAGGGAACAGTCCTGAATTGGAGAAGTGGTCAGAAATCACAAGGTCTTAATTTCCCGAAAGGAAACCATCTTGGACATTCTTGCAATAGGAGAGATTCGAGAAAGGCAAATCAGCAGAACTCTGCTAACTTATGGCGAGTACTACCCTGCCCTATGTCGTTTCCCCTTTCTTACTCACTTCCAAACAAGCATACACACAACCACACAAACATCACACAGAGTATCTTGGAAGGCAATCTCTGTTTGAAGGTGTGTCTTGGAGCCAGAATTTAATATTTAATCCTTTTGCGTCATTGTAAACCTGAAAGACAGCCTGTCAGCTCCTCATAGCACCTTTCATCAACATTTGCAAGTACCAACACAGCTGCATACATCTTGGAGATGTAGTTAGTAGGCTTCAGGAAGTAGCACTGTGTGAGTCATAGATCATAGGTGATGGGAGCATGTGGTGGTGGCAAGGAAGAGCAAGAACCTGCTTGCTAGATGGGAGGCCTACCATCAGCGACCCCCCAGTACTTTCTCAAATGTAGCAGTAATTGGGCAGCTGATGTTTTGCTTCTGTTGCTCTTCAGTAGCAAAGAGGTTGAATGCACTAGCTATGCTGACTGGTGCATCAGGTATCTGTTTGATCTGTGTGTTGACAGCACATTAGCTGATGCAGCAGCACTAACCTGGAATGAACTGGAGGCAGAAACATTGGGTGCAGTAGTGATCTTGACCGCCACTGGCAGTGCTGAACCTACCTTGAAGGTTGGGTGCAGATGTCTTTGTAGCAGATGTCAAGGGTCTGCAACTGGCTTTCTGATGACCTGGAGCCTGCAGAGGCAGTTGACCTTGGTCATTGGTAAGTAGGTGTGCTACAATCTGGAGATTTGGTTAGTGGCATAATGACGGTTACAGCAGTGTGGCTTAGGTGCCTGCTGATTCTCATGACATACCTTCTTTCATCATGTACATAGGATTACATAGGATATACGGCACAGAAACACACCATTCGGCCCAACCAATCCATGCCGGCGTTTATGCTTCACTCGAGCCTCCTCCCTTCTTTCCTCATCTAACTCTATCAGCATAATCCTCTATTCCCTTCTCCCTCATATGCTTGTCCAGCCTCCTCTTAAATGCATCTATACTATTCACTACAACCACTCCCTGTGGTAGCGAGTTCCACATTCTCACCATTCTTTGAGTAAAGAAGTTTCTTCTGAATTCCCTATTGGATTTCTTGGTGACTATCTTATACTGATGGCCTCTAGTTATGCTCTTCCCCACAAGTGGAAACATTCTCTCTGTATCCACTCTATCAAAACCTTTCATAATTTTAAAGACCTCTATTAGGTCACCCCTCAGCCTTCTTTTTTCAAGAGAAAAGAGACCCAGCCTGTTCATCCTTTCCTGATGTGTATACCCTCGCATTTCTGGTATCATCCTTGTAAATCTTCTCTGCACCCTCTCCAGTGCCTCTATATCCTTTTTATAATATGACGACCAGAACTGCACACAGTGTGGTCTAAGTGTGGTCTAACCAAGGTTCGATACAGGTTTAGCATAACTTTCCTACTTTTCAATTCTATACCTCTAGAAATAAACCCTAGTGCTTGGTTGCTTTTTTTTATGGCCTTGCTAACCTGTGTCGCAACTTTTAGTGATTTGTGTATTTGTACTCCGAGATCCCTTTGTTCCTCTACCCCACCTAGACTCGCACCCTTCAAGTGATAAGTGACCTCCCTATTCTTCCTACCAAAATGTAATACCTCACATTTATCTGTGTTGAACTTAATTTGCCAATTATATGCCCATTCTGCAAGTTTATTAATGTCCTCCTGTAATTTGCTGCAGTCCTCCTCAGTATTGACTATCCCCCCCAATTTGGTGTCATCCGCAAATTTAGAAATTGTGTTTTTGATTCCAAAGTCTAAATCGTTCATATAAATTGTGAACAACAATGGTCCCAGCACTGATCCTTATGGAACACCACTACCCACCTTCTGCCACTGTGAATAGTTACCTTTTACCTCTACACTCTGCTTCCTGTCTTGAAGCCAGCTAGCTATCCATTTTGCTGCTTGTCCCCTGACTCCACATTCTCTGACCTTGTTCATCAGTCTATTATGGGGTACCTTATCGAAGGCCTTTTGAAAATCTAGATAAATTACATCTACTGCATTACCATTGTCTATTCTCTCTGTTACCTCTTCAAAAAATTCAATTAGGTTGGTCAAGCAAGACTTTCCCTTTTGAAATCCATGCTGACTATTCATTACTATGTTTTTGGTTTCTAGATGTTCTTCTATTTTCTCCTTTAGTAGGGATGCCATTATTTTTCCTACCACCGATGTTAAGCTGACTGGTCTATAATTCCCTGGACATGTTCTATCCCACTTCTTAAATATAGGTATTACGTTAGCTATCCGCCAGTCTTCTGGCACTACACCTTTTTCTAATGAATTATTAAATATGTGTAGTAATGCCTCTGCTATCTCTTCCCTAGATTCTTTTAAAATTCGTGGATGCAATCCATCCGGACCAAGGGTTTTATCCTCTTTGAGTTTGATTAGTTTATTTAATATATCTCCTCTTTTTATTTTAAATGCACTCATCTCATTACTAATCTCATCATCCAATGTCATGTCCACCTGTTTTATCTCCCTGGTACCAGTTCAACCATAAAATACTGTATTTGCGGGGCATCCAAACTAACCCTTATCATTAGCTTTACTTTAAGGTGTTGCTGCCAAGGGACTCTGCCATTTTCATATCGATACCTTATGACTTGCTAAGCCCTAAGAGCAGCTTTTTACTTGCCCCCTTTTTTTCATCTGTTCCTGTTCTACTGAAGCCCTGGAAACACTGCACTTACAATCTGCCTTCTAGTGACCTAATGGGTAGTAATTTTCACCCCCTTGATATTTTAGGGCAAACTAAAGATAAGCTCACTATAATGAGTAATTAAAAATTGTATCCCGAAAATGTATTCCAAAAATAAATTCCAGAAATATTGTAAGATTCCTAAAAAAAAACAACAGTACCAAAAAAGTAGAGTAATATTCCCAGAAAAAACCCCACAAAGTCTGTTCCTCTTTAAAGATCTCCATCGTGCATGGAGCCTCCCTTGTACCCATTCAAAAAGGGCTTTGAAGATAAAAGGCATAATTCTAGGAAACTGCGCCAGGTATTCATTTCAATGTTTTTGCATGCATTCTGCGGACTTAATGAGGCTATGAAACAAAATACGCACAAGCACTCTAGCACACAATTGCAGGCAGGAGGAATCGGGCTGCTCACACAATCTTCAGATCTAGGAACATGGGAATAAAGGAACAGGATTAGGCCATTCAGCCCCTCAAGCCAGTTCCGCCATTCAATTACATCAATACTAATCTGTACTTTAACTTCATCTTACCTGCCTTGGTTCTATATCCCTTAATATCCTTGTTGAACAAAAATCTATCAATCTCAATTTTGAAATTTTCAATTGACCTAGCCTCAACAGCTTTTTACAGGAGAGAATTCCAGATTTCCATTCCCCTGTAAAATTCGCAAATTATCGCGATTTTGAAATAATGAGAAAGAGACATACAGTTTCGTATAAACAGCTTTATTTCAGCAAAATGCTGTCAGGTTCAAAAAAGGACACAAGAAGCCTGTAAAATGGCCGCCGCGCCTCGTGGCAGAAGGTTCTAGACTTTCAGTAGGCAGACAAGATGGCGTTTCAATAAATATTTCAGCAAGATCGGACAGGACTCAGCATATTGATATAAGACAAGACACGATTGTTTTGCATTTTAACACCTAAGAAATATAAGTGCTGGAATCGGTTTTCCATGCACAAACAAGGGCTATTGTGCTGGGCAATCAAGGGCCCATCCAAAGACATTGATACGCAAATTCCCCACGGCTCTACGATGAGAGAGCCGTTCGCGGGTACTCACAGCAAGAATTCGGAGGCCCCCAAAACCCCTCCAGGGAGACTCCTAGCCGGTTCCACAAGGGGAGAAATATTAACGGGTACTCAGACAGTTACAAGTATCACCGAAACCCATTAACGACAAGTACCACCCCATACAAGAAGTTTGAGCACCAAAACATGACAAAAGATGAACATTAAGATTGGGCGGGAGATAAGGAATTACAGTACTATAACTGTAGTGTCCAAACGTCCATCTTTCTCTTATTCTTTACCGACCACCGACTCGAGCTCTTGACTCTTATTCTCTGATCCGCTGATTTTCCGGGAGTCAACCTCGTGGCTTGCCGCGAAGATCTGTGGAGAGCTGGTCTGCGAAGGCCTGCAAGCGGGCGCACCATCCCGAGAAGTCGGTAAACGGTGTTGGAACCGAAGGCCCGAGAGGAGATGAGATGAGATGAGATGAGAAGAGAAGAAGACGGCTACACGTGCCGCCGCGGTCAGTAAACCCCGACCGCGCCCGAACTATAAAGACTATTTTCAGGTTACCACACAAATTCTACTGCCAACCGGTGTCGGGCACAAGAAGACTCTTTTTCGAATTCTACAGGCAACCGGTGTCGGGCACAGGAGGACTCTTTTTCGAGTTTTATCAGGAGTCCGAGGTCAACCCAGATCTTCATGGCAGCAGATGGTCCAGCCTGCTAGCCGGAGCAGAAGCGAGTAAACAAGTGGGGTACAGAGACCCCTGATCAACACGTGAATAGCCAGGTGTTGTGGCGAAAACATCCGAGCATCGTTTTAGAATTCTCCGAGTTATCACGAGTGGTGAGCATGATTCTCGATCCTACAGATCTAGATTAGGACAGGTATTGATAGGGGAGGGTTTTTGTTTTAAGGATAATTATAATGTGTGTCCCCTTTTACGATGTGTCGTGCGCTCCTCGTTTCCCTAAACCTAGTTTCATAAATGTATGTAAGCTTGTACTGTCATTAATCTGTGCTTATGACATGTATTTCGTAATCTTGAACAATATGCAATAAAGATTTTCCATTTCGTACTATTCAACCGGATCTACCTGAGTTTTCTCTGCATTATTGCTCTCTCACCTAAGTCCAGTGTCAGAACCGTAAGGGCGAATGGGTCGAACCACTCACAGGTGTCTAGTGTTACCAGGCTGGCTGGAGACCAGAACAGGCAACAAGGCCTAACCCCGCACTAGCACCCAGGCTAAGCACAGAGCCACCGTCCGAATCCTTACACCCCTTTGTGTGAAGAAGTGCTTCCTGACATCACAACTAAACGGCTTAGCTCTAATTTAAGGTTATGCCCCATTGTTCTGAACTCCCCCACCACAGGAAATAGTTCGTCAGTATCTACCCTTTCAATTCCTTTAATCATCTTAAACACCTCAACTAGATCTCCTGCACTTGCACAACCACTGCGGCCATTGTGAAAATATACCTTTAAATCTTTTGGAATAAACAGGTGCAATATGTAGAGGGACATTTGCATGCACTGAACATGAAAGATTAGGCCGATAGTAAGGTGATTTGTACATTTCCACCGTAGCCCTTGAACTATCAGAGGATATTTTCCTGGGTCTGTGCTCAAGGTTCACTGAATCACCTGGGTGCAGCCAGTTTGGGGAAATTGTGTGAGTTGGAGAGCACGCCTGTAAAACAGTCCGCCCGATTTTCCTTCTGTTGAAATTATTCCATCCCCTCCCCTCTGTCTTGTTTCAGCAGCATCCATTCCCCTGGGTTGTCACCGGAGAACCCTATTGGGAACTTCATGATTGAGAAGTATTGTCCAAAAAAAGACCTCAAAGTTTCACCTGGTCACTTCAATATCAAATTTGAAATGTCCATCTCCTGACTGGCTGTAAAATGAGCCGTACATATAAGGGCTTGAGATCTGAGTTTCAGAATATACTGCAAGTCACTGGAGGCAGAAGAAAAAAAGGCAAAGAAAGGAAGTGAGAAAGACTTATATTCATATAGCGCTTTTCACGACCTCAGGACGTCCCAAAGCGCTTTACAGCCACTTTTGAAGTGTAGTCACTGTTGTAGTGTAGGAAATGCAGCAGTCAATTTGTGCAGATGTGATAATGACCAGATCATTTGTTTTAGTGATGTTGGATGGAAGATAAATATTGTTTTAAAGAAACCTCTCCCTTTTGTTCTTTTCCTGCCCCCCCCCCCTTTCCCTGGCTCTGTATTTGCTTAAAAGCTGTCCGTCTCTAACATCTTCCAGTTCTGATGAAAGGTCATTGACCTGAAACGTTAACTCTGTTTCTCTCTTCACAGATGCTGCCTGACCTGCTGAGTATTTCCAGCATTTTCTGATTTTAGTTGAAGGAGGTGAGGCTCAATCCTCAGGAAGAAGCACCAAAGCTGCCTGGCTCCCGTAATAAAAGACATTGGCCCAGAAATTAAACATCGATGGTTGCCGCGGGGGTAAGGATCCCCCGCGATATCGCACTCCACGCCTACCTTTTTGTTTCGGGCCCACACGAACTTCAGTTCAAGGGCCTCTCCCTGTTGCCGGCGTGCAGTGCTTGCGTGCCCCAGAGGCGCAATTAGTTCGTGCGAGCTCTGGGATCACGTGGGCCAGTTAGAGCCAATGGCAGCACACCATCTTTCATTCATAGTTTTGACAGCAAGGGCTGTCAAAGCTATGAATACAACAAGCCCCCAAAAGAACAGCTAAACCTCAATTAAATAAAAAAAAAGCCATCACATTAATAAAATAACTATAGTTAAATAAATTAACCACTTTAAACAAAAAATTTAATTTTTGAAAAAATTTAAATTCTTTTTAAAAGTTATAAAAATAAACTTACCTTTCTTTAAAGTCTCTAAAAAAGATAAACCTGTTGAAAAAAATGTAAAATAACACTTAATTAACTACTTACCTTGTTAAAAGGGGGTCCTACGCCTGCTTTCTTTATGTGTAAAATCTTCACCACTTACCTGCGCGTTCAAACCTGAAAAAAAAACTAAGTGCACTGTGTGCGCATAACCTGTAGTGCGCACGTGGTTCACTTAGGAACCGCCCCCTTCGCCATACACGAAGTGCCGGTTTCCCGCACATGCGCAGTGCATGCAGGAAACCGGCAATTCGGGACCTAATACGCGAGAGTACACAGTGCGTACTCTCGCGTATTAGGTCTAATTTTCGAGCCATTATACAACAGCGCACATCACCGGCCGACATGAACTGACCCTCCCTCCAGTTTGTGTTTCCCTCTTCTACCTCCCCCCCCCCCCCACCCCCCACACTCTCCAGTTTAGGTTTCTCTCTCTCCATGATCAGGACTCACAGAGTTTCCAAGTGATTTTCACTGGCCCCAAAGCCGCCACCTGCACAACCGATAAGGAAGCGGTGTGCTCCGGAGAGCGGGGTGACCAGCAGGGCCCAGTCAATGCGGATTGGTTGCAAGCCATGACAGCCAGGGTGCTGTGCCTGCACGAACCACGCATGCAAGAACCATTTCTCCCAGGTCACCAGCAGCAGCGCTCGGGAGACTCCCGCCCAAAGCAGGAGGCTTGGCAACCCTAAGCCTCACCCACCAGGAATGCACTCCCATGATTTGCCAACATACAAGGCTTGGCACTGGGAGAGCACATTTGGAGAATGAGTCCTTAAAAGTAAAATAAGTAAGAAGAAACATTGCCTTAAAGGATAACATTGTGAAAACAGAAGCTAGCAAGACTAGAGAAAAAGAGCCAAGAGGTGGGCAGAAGTAATCCTTATTTTTAATTTTTTAAATTTTTATTTGTTTAAGTAATTTTGTTGTATAAAGCATAAATTTTACAGAAGTAAAGGTATAGCTAATTCATCAGTAGAATTATAGGAATCCATGAGGGGATTTTTCAGAATCACACTTTGTGAGTTAAGCTCTCAAAAATGGCTCCATGGACCACAGAATTCCCTAAAGCTGCCAGTAGTCGAAGGGTTAATAACCAGCAATCAGCCATGTTGATGATTGTAAATCTTGTCCTGCTTACACACAACACAGGCAGTGAATGAGCATGGCGTCCCAACTAAAGCAAGCACATAAATCATGTCGCAGAGGCGGGCGGAGGCAGGAGTTCAGATCGTAGGGAGCCCGGCAGTTGCTGGCAGTGAAAAAGGAGGAGTGGAAGAGAAGGCTGAGGAGCAACAGGGTTTAGTGGTCAGAAGGCATGCCAGGAACTTTTCAGACTGGGTGGAGTGAGGCCCGGGGTAGGTCCAGGAGAGCACAAAAACCAAAGGAAGGATCATTAAAAAATAGAAAGCTAAAAATAAAAAGTAAGTAAAATGACGGCCTTATGTTGCAATGATATATTTTGAATTATACAGATATTTAAATCAGACTTTGTAACTTAGGCTGTATTCACACTATAACTGTAGCATTGCTGTGAAGTGGTTTCACTTTGCACAGACGTTACAAGTTTTTAAGAGTAGATTTGACTAAATCACGACTCCCGGCACAGAGTTTCACCTCCCAGGAATAAGTGCCAGGAATTCAGGCAGAGGGTCACGCAGGATTAAGAGATGGAAAATCCCACTGACTGCCCCTCCTGACTTCCTGATGCGTGACACCGGCTGGGCAAAGTTCCATGCTGGGAGTGTGAATTCAGAAGGTTTACCATTTAGTATAAATGCGGCCCTAGTAACAGCTCCTTAACAACCAAACTGACAACAACAACTTGCATTTATATAGTGCCTCTAATGTAGCAAAACATCCCAAGGCACTTCAGAAGAGCGTTATTAATCAAAATTTGACACCGAGCCACAGAAGGAGATATCAGGACAGATGATCAAAAGCTTGGTCAAAGAGGTAGGTTTTAAGGAGCATCTTAAAGGTAAAGAGGTAGAGAGGCGGAGAGGTTTAGGGAGGGAATTCCAGAGCTTAGGGCCTAGGCAGCTGAAGGCACGGCCGCCAATGGTGGAGCGATTAAAATTGGGAATGCGCAAGAGGCCAGAATTGGAAGAGCACAGAGACCTCATGGGTTGTAGGGCTGGGAGAGGCTACAGAGATAGGGAGGGGCGAGACCATGGAGGACTTTGAAAACAAGAATGAGAATTTTAAATTGAGGCATTGCCATTCCGGGAGCCAATGTAGGTCAGCGAGCACAGGGGTGATAGGTGAATGGGATTTGGTGCGAGTAAAGATACAGGCAGCAGAGTTTTGTATGAGCTCAAGTTTATGTAGGGTGGAAAATGGGAGGCTGGTCTGGAGAGCATTGGAATAGTCAAGTCGAGCGGTAACAAAGGCATGGATGAGGGTTTCAGCAGCAGATGAGTTGAGACAGGGGTGGAGCCGGGCGATGTTACGGAGGTGGAAATAGGCAGTCTTGGTGATGGAGCAGATATGTGGTTGGAAGCTCATCACTGGGTCAAACACAACACCATGTTGTGAACGGTTTGGCTCAGCTTCAGACAGTTGCCAAAAAGAGGGATGGAGTTGATGGCAAGGGAATTAAGTTTGAGGCAGGGCCGAAGACAATGGCTTTGGTCTTCCCAATATTTAGTTGGAGGAAATTTCTGATCCTCCAATACTGGATGTCGGACAAGCAACATGACAAATCATAGACAGTGGTGGGGTCCAGAGAGGTGGTGGTGAGGTATGCATGTGGAATGTCACTGAGGGGCAGCATTTAGATAAGAAATAGGTGGGGGCCAAGGATAGATCCTTGGGTGACTCCAGAGGTAATGGTGTGGGAGCGGGAAGAGAAGCCATTGTAGGTGATTCTCTGGCTACGGTTGGATAGATAAGAATGGAAGAAAGGTTGAGCAGGTTGGACCTATACTCATTGGAATTTAGAAGAATGAGAGGTGATCTTATTGAAACATATAAGATACTGAGGGGGCTCGACAAGGTAGATGCAAAGAGGATGTTTCCCCTCGTGGGGAAATCTAGAACTCAGGGGCATAGTTTCAGAATAAAGGGTCGCCCTTTTAGAACTGAGATGAGGAGGAATTTCTTCTCTCAGATGGGCGTAAATCTGTGGAATTGTTTCTGACACCAAGTGGTTAATGTCATTTAAAAACTGGCAATGGTGCATGACCATAACACAATACAGATCCTTGGCACATCCACTCAACACTTCCCTCCCTGTTCTGACATCACTCTTCTATGAAGTAGTTTTTGCATTCTAACCTTCAGCCAATTTCTTATCCATTTCTTGAATCCTCAGTTCTTTAAGCTTAAGGGGGAAAAATTGAGTTGCACCCCCTTTGGAGTGCTACTTTTAGCGCCCCGGACAAATTAGCGCCCCCGCGGCCGAAATTGAGTGGTAGCGCCCCAAGAGGGAAGCGGGGCACTACTGGAAGCCCCACCTCCCTCTTGAGGTGCTGAGTCAATATCGCGGCGCTACGTGCCGCGGTATTGCAGGCCTTTCTCCCCTTCTTAAAGGGGAGGGGCCTTGTGCAGCGCGACCCGGGGCCCAGCTGGGCCACTGGGGATCGGAGCAAAAGAGCCTGGCACTCAAGAGAAGTGCCGGGCTCATGGAGCACAGCCGGCACTCTGCGGGGGGGGGGGGGGGGGGGGGGCGGGTCAGGAGGCCGGGGACGGCAGCAGAGGCAGTGCTGGCAGGCGGCCAGCAACAAAAATGGCCGCCCGGCACCTCGCCTTTAAATAGTGCCGCCTCGGCCGCAGGTAGGCCCCCCTGACCCCATCGGACATAGCGTCCGGTGGTAAATTAGGGGGCGCTACCGAAGATCGCGGCCCGGGCGTGAGCGGGGCGCTGCACATGGCGATGACGTCATCGCCGGCGGTGCCGCACCGCGGGGCGCTAATGGTTAGCGCCGCCGCTAACCTCCCGCTGAATTTCGCGGGAGGCATTGGCGGCGCCGCGCCCGGGCACTAGTTGCTTTGCGCCCCATTAGCGCCCTCTTAGGGCGCTAACGGGAGCCGCAAAGCAACCAAATTTGTCCCCCCAGGACTTTGACACAGAACTTGGTGACAAAAGCTTTTTGCAAGTGTACATAAAACAAGTGTAGGGATTTCCACAGTCCACTTGAGATGCCACTTCCTCAAAAAGTTTAAAGAAGATAGTTAGGCAGAACCTGCCCCTTGATTCTATCAGATGCCATCTGTGCTAAAAATGTCCATCCTCTGTGCTGATGGGTCACGGTCATGCACCATTGCGTCCGTTCCTTCCTCAGTTAATTTCTCTTAAAATCTGTCTACAATAAATCTTCCTGTGTAATACAAAATGGCAGCTAATAATGAAGGGTGAAAATATAGAGTCACTGCATTTGAATTGTGCTTGCACTTTGGACTAGGCTAGCAGAATTCCAGGAGAAAATGTAGCCCAAGTGCCTAATCAAAGAAGCGAAATGATTAAACAGGGCAGCAGTTTCTTGGCCCATTCGCTACGCTATAAATGATAGGGGCACTGTGACTTCTGCAATAATATACTGCCCACATTGTGTGAAAGAAGAATGAGCTTTTTGTAAACAGAGGAGGTTGTACTGGTGGAACGGGTTTGAGTCGCAGTGCCAGTCTAGTGATTAATAGATACTTTGTATTTGAAGATTATGAACAACTGAACATTCCTAGCATGCCTTCACACACCTACAGTAAATAGAAACTAGGTATTTACTTAGAAACGAAACCCAATAATGACCTATTCCAAAGTAATGTTGCTGCACGATGCTTTATCACGGTCTTGTCATCACAGACTCCTGCATGCAATATCAGACCTGTAATTACATCATTGGGTCATCAAGCATGTCTGTCACTTCATGTTACTTCGTGGAAAACATACAATTTATAATGTCAACGCTCCAGCAGAGATAGCAATTCATCTGCTTCACTGCAGGTTTAGCACAACAGCTATTTGGCCAAATCTCATTTAATATCAGACATGTGCAAACACAATGCTTGGGAGGAGGCTGCTGATCACAGAATTTGTACCATCCATGAGTAAGACTTACAAAATGAACTCACACGCCGTGTCATTTGTGGTTTGACCCCCTGCTTCTGAGGATCCTCACTGTGCCATTCAGAGTACACAATGCCATGCTCTTCTGCCACTCAGCATTCAAGTGGAAGGGCAAGAGCGCAAAACATAATCACCAATAAGGTTCCACGTGCGCTGGGAGGAAAAAGAAAAACAAAATGGAAGCAGTCACCCACAAAATGGACGGGGAGCTTTCAAGTGGGCATTTCAATTATGAGCCTCCCATAGAGTCAGACCAGGCTTATGAGGATCGATATTTCTAATCCGTGTTTCCAAGACGGAACTTAATATGCCAGGATGGCACACTGGGAATTTGGGCACAGGGGACAGAGCGCCGTGCAGGATTTTCCAATCATTAAAATGAATGGGGACTGAAAATTGTGTGGAGCCCATTGACGCCCCCCACTGCCTTGTTCTAATACATCTCGCAGCCTGTAAATCTCCCTTCTGTGGAGCATGAATTCATAAAGACGATGCTGTGGCCTCTGCACTGCACAGTAAGGTCCGGTGGCCTGCTATTTGTCTGTGGTGTTGTGTTTATTAGTCTTGGTCACAAATGTACTGGTCAAAGTCTTTATTTATTTATGTTTGCAATGTCCTTAATTTTGCCATTGACAGCGTTCGAGAGTGAGAGATGTCTGCGGCGGCAGGGCTACCCCAGGATTCATAGTGATGGTGATTGATGCAATTAAATCTACAGAGCACTATAGAGTGAAAGCAAAAGAAAAGAATTGCAAATTCCACAGCCGAGTAACCCGTTTAGGAGGAGGAGAAATAACTTAATAGGAAAATATAGAGAAGAAAGCAAAAGATATAGGAGGGAAAAATACATTCATGCCACTTTTCTATATACTATAACCCCCGTGCCAGCGCAACTTACCATTTGGTCCCCTCAGATATATGCCAAGGAAAATCTCACACTTTTATTCTGTCCAATATTGGCTAAAGAAATTGAACAATCAGTGGCAGTTTGGAATAGTGCTGATCACCGCGAGTGAACTCAGGTTCTGCACACAGTTGTTGGGTCACTGTGGCCAAAGTTCTGTGTATTTATTACTTTAATTCCTCAAGCCAGTTGATTCTAATCAAGAAAGACTTTGGTGCTAAATTGCTTCATAAAAAGGAGAGAAATGGGGGGAGCAAGCAGAAGAGTGACAGCTAACAGAGTGACAGGAGCAGAGAGTAGTGGTGAACGGTTGTTTTTCGGACTGGAGGACGGTATACAGCAGTGTTCCCCAGGGGTCAGTTCTAGGACCACTGCTTTTCTTCAGCCTTCGGTCGCCTGAGGAAGAGAGTGTTTGAAGACCAGGACCTCAAACCCGGCACCAAGCTCATGGTCTACAGAGCAGTAGTAATACCCGCCCTCCTGTATGCCTCAGAGACATGGACCATGTACAGCAGGCACCTCAAAGCACTGGAGAGGTACCACCAACGCTGCCTCCGCAAGATCCTGCAAATCCATTGGCAGGATAGGCGCACCAACGTCAGTGTTCTCACTCAGGCCAACATCCCCAGCATCGAAGCTTTGACCACGCTCGATCAGCTCCTCTGGACGGGTCACATCGTCCGCATGTCCGATACGAGACTCCCAAAACAAGCACTCTACTCGGAGCTCCGACACGGCAAGAGAGCCCCAGGTGGGCAGAGGAAACGCTTCAAGGACACCCTCAAAGCCTCCTTGAAAAAGTGCAACATCCCCACCGACACCTGGGAATCCCTGGCCCAAGACTGTACAAAGTGGAGGAGAAGCATCCGGGAAGGCGCCGAATACCTCGAGTCTCTTCGCCGGAAGCCAAGCGCAAACAGCAGAAGGAGCGCACGTCAACCCAAGCACCCCACCCACCCACCCCTTCAACCACCGTCTGCCCCACCTGTGACAGAGACTGTAGGTCCCGCATTGGACTCATCAGTCACCTGAGAACTCATTTTTAATGTGGAAGCAAGTCATCTTCGGTTCCGAGGGACTGCCTAAGAAGAGAAGAGAAGAAGCTTTTCTTGATATATATATATTAATGACTTGGACTTAGGTGTACAGGGCACAATTTCAAAATTTGCAGTTGACACAAAACTTGGAAGTATAGTGAACAGTGAGGAGGATAGTGATAGACTTCAGGAAGACATAGACAGGCTGGTGGAATGGGCGGACACGTGGCAGATGAAATTTAACGCAGAAAAGTGCGAAGTGATATATTTTGGTAGAAAGAATGAGGAGAGGAAATATAAACTAAAGGGTACAATCCTAAAGGGGGTGCATGAACAGAGAGACCTAGGGGTATATGTGCACAAAACGTTGAAGGTGGCAGGGCAGGTTGAGAAAGCAGTTAGAAAAGCTTACAGGATCCTGGGCTTCATGAATAGAGGGATAGAGTACAAAAGCGTGGAAGTTATGATGAACCTGTATAAAACACTGGTTCGGCCTCAACTGAAGTATTGTGTCCAATTCCGGGCACCGCACTTTAGGAAGGATGTGAAGGCCTTAGAGAGGGTGCAGAAAAGATTTACGAGAATGATTCCAGGAATGAGGGACTTCAGTTACGTGGATAGACTGGAGAAGCTGGGGTTGTTCTCCTTGGAGCAGAGAAGAGTGAGAGGAGATTTGATAGAGGTGTGCAAAAATCATGAGGGGTCTGGACAGAGTAGATAGAGAGAAACTGTTCCCATTGGCGGAAGGGTCGACAACCAGAGGACACAGATTTAAGGTGATTGGCAAAAGAACCAAAGGCGACATAAGAAAAAACTTTTTTACGCAGCGAGTGGTTAAGATCTGGAATGCACTGCCTGAAAGGGTGGTGGAGGCGGACTCAATTGTGGCTTTCAAAAGGGAGTTGGATAAATACTGGAAGGAAAAAAATTTGAAGGGCTAGGGCGGGGGAGTGGGACTAGCTGAAGTACTCTTGCAGAGAGCTGGCACGGGCTCGATGGGCCGAATGGCCTTCTTCCGTGCTGTAACCATTCTATGATTCTATGAGTGAGATTAGACTAGCTGCCTCATGTGGAGCAACCACGGCATAGACCTGATGGTCTGAATGGGCTGTTTTCGCACTGTAAAATTCTTTGACTCTATGATAAAGAAATGTGCTCTTCCTGTGTAGCAATTTTAATTCTACACTGTAGCTGTTTATCATACTAGCAACTCCCAGAGGGACATCCTATACTTCACTATTGATGCAAAGTTGCAATTCAATATTGATACAACTTTCACTCTTTTTAATTTGTAGCTGCACAAATTCCATTTCATTTCTCTTTAATAAAAACAGAAAATGCTGGAAATACTCAGCAGGTCAGGCAATATCTGTGGAGAGAGAAACAGAGGTAACATTTCAGGTCGATGACCTTTCGTCAGAGTTCGGAGTCAGATGCTGCCTGACGTCTTCTTCTTTTGTATGGTAATAGCAAAGCAAATCAAATGTCAATATCTGAGTCAGATATCCAGGCCAAAGCTTCCGGTGTAACAGCGTGGATATCTTGTAGGCTGCCTGCGAATTTCCTCTGAGGGCAGTGCTCAATGACGTGCTCCAGGGTCTGATTAGGAGCTCCACAGTCACATGATTGTAGGCTGCCTGACCTGCTGAGTATTTCCAGCATTTTCTGTTCTTATTTCAGCTTTCCAGCTTCCGCAGTATTTTGCTTTTGTAATTTCCCTTTAGCATCATATCTCTGTATGAGATGAAACTGATTTATCTTGTTTATTTCACCGTGTCTCTGAGATATTTGCCTGCCCGCCATGCTGCTTTCGATCCTGACACTTAGCCTGGGCTTGTTCTATCTGGCATTGTGTCTTGGCCTGGGCTTGTCAAGTCTCCCATTTTGAATAGCGTGAAGTACAAGAGTGGATTGTGGCTGTGGGCAGGTTGAGACTCCTCTCCATCCTGGTCTACACTGATAGCAGCCGTGCCCCTGTCACCATCATCAACAGCTGCAGTCCCTTTCCCTGAAGGAAACTTTATTATTGGAGCCACTGCCGTAAGCCTCTTTAGAAGTATTAATACTTCATTCCTATAGTATCCGTCATTATGCAGTCAGTTTGATACAGGAAATCCCCAAAGAAAAAAAACCAGGCAGGCACAATGATTTGAATATCTATGACTTGGATATAGGCCTAGAGCAGGGGTGGGCAATTATTTGGGCTGGAAGGCCACGTAACAAGTTTTTGGTGAGCTGTTGAGGGCCGCCCACCAATGTTCCCGTTAAGCTGCGCGGCCGTGCAATGGTCTGGAGGTCCCGCGCAGGCCGCTCAGCAGCTTTTAAATTAATAGCTGTGTAATTAGTACAGCAATGAGCACAATTAAATTGCTCACCAATTGCCTAACGAGCAGAGGGTGTTAAGTTAGTGAATACATTTGTTAACTAATTTACTAATTATCGGTGTTCAATAAATAAATTTGAGATCATTAAAATGCTAATTAGTAAACACCAATCAGTTTTGCATTAATTAGTTAGGTGGTAGTTAATAACTGGTTAACAGGTAGCATCCATCAGTCACCCCATCACTGGGGGGTTAGATAAATGTAACCTGATTTCGGGATGCTTCAGACACGTTGTGACATGATAATAATATGTAATGAATCTGCTTTGCTGTAATCTGTCACATCTACGCCACACCCTTCCCTCAACAGTGAGCTCAAACACCATGTGGTCTTATACAAACTCTCACAATGCTTCAGTAGAACAGTTAGTCTGCTACCTGACATCCATTCTCCTCGGCAATGAAATGAGGCAGTATCAGATTTCCTTTAGTCCCTGATGGTCAGTGACAGACAGCCTGGGCTGGGGGGGGTGGGGACGGGTCTGCACCCTCCCAGCTGCTACACTCTCCACTGGTTTAGGGGCTGTGCTGCCGTCAATAAAAGGCCCTTACCCGGGTGGCCGTGGCCAAATGTGCGACTCACGGCTGCCTTCTGTCCATGTCAGCCGCTGGTCTCCGTATCTTCAGCTCCCGTCTCGAAGGCCCATTGCTGGACTCCCCTGCTGCCTCGGAGACAATGACCCGCCTCCTCACGTTACATGGGTCGAGGTCAGGCTAGGAGTCAGGTGCGTCAGATGTTTGGCCTCGAAGCCAGGCCTTGGCAGGCCGGATATGACCTGCGGGCTGTATTTTGCCCACCTTTGGCCAAGAAGAAGTGGTGTAAGAACATAAGAAGTAGGAGCAGGAGTAGGCCATACGACCCTTCGGGCCTGCTCCGCCATTCAATAGGATCATGGCTGATCCGAACCTAGACTCACATCCACTTCCCTGCCCGCTCCCCATAACCCTTAATTCCCTTATCAGCTAGGAAACTGTCAGATGATACCAAACTTGGAGGTATAGTTAATTCTTTAGGAGACCAATGGAAACTTCAAAGGGATATGGGGGAATGGGTGAAAAAAAAGCAGATGGGATTCAATATCAGTAAGTGTGAGGTGATGCATTTTGGTAAAAGAAACAGCAGTAATTATACTCTGAATGGAAGTAGACTCGGTGCTGTGGAAGAGGAGAGTGAGTTGGGGATACAGCGTCACATGACATTAAAGGCAGTGCCTCAGGGTGATCAGGCTGTTAAACAAAAAGCTAATGGTATTCAGGCCTTAGGCCCCTAATTAACATATTGAAGAACCCCTCCGTAAAGTTAGTGGACGATGAGTGCAGTAGGCATTGGTCCTGCCCCGCTCAGAATTCAAGTAAGTATAATTTTTGAAAACCCATCCCACGACTCCACAGGCTCTAAATTGGTTTCTCCCATCGGGCGAGCTGCCTGTGGAGGTGTGACTGGCATCGGCAGCTCGCCCCGAGTATGTAGATGATGCCCGAGGGCCAATTTCTATCGATCCTTGGGCCTCCACCTTGGGGACTAATTTCTACCTCCTAATGTGTTCATACTACATTCCTGTGTGCTGTTTTCACACAGGCACTAACCCATCTACAATATATTAAAACAATAGCAAAATACTGCGGATGCTGGAAATCCGAAATAACAACAGAAAACGCTGGAAAAACTCAGCAGGCCAGGCAGCATCCGTGGAGAGAGAAACAGAGTTAACGTTTCAGGTCTGACGAAAGGTTTTCGACCTGAAACGTTAACTCTGTTTCTCTCTCCACGGATGCTGCCTGGCCTGCTGAGTTTTTCCAGCGCTTTCTGTTGTTATTACGATATATTAAAGATCGTGCACCTGTCTACATTTCCTGTAACTGACACTGAGTTGATGCAACACTTTTTCTGTCATGCTATTTTCATCATGCTGTTGTTGTTGCACTTGAATTTTCCTATTGAATAGTGGTGCTTATTTAGTCCTCCTAGCTGAAGCTCCCTGCTGGGTGGCGCTGTGGTGCCAATCTTTTCTTGTAAATACCTGTAATTGGCTGGAGAGGATCATGTGACAGAGTTCACCCAGCCCTGCTGGAGAGGATCATGTGACAGAGTTCACCCAGCCCTGCTGGAGAGGATCATGTGACAGAGTTCACCCAGCCCTGCTGGAGAGGATCATATGACAGAGTTCACCCAGCCCTGCTGGAGAGGATCATGTGACAGAGTTCACCCAGCCCTGTTGGAGAGGATCATGTGACAGAGTTCACCCAGCCCTGCTGGAGAGGATCATGTGACAGAGTTCACCCAGCCCTGTTGGAGAGGATCATGTGACAGAGTTCACCCAGCCCTGTTGGAGAGGATCATGTGACAGAGTTCACCCAGCCCTGTTTTTTTCCACTCAGCACAAGCCTTAGCCCTGCTGAGAAATTTAGAAAACTGCCGGGTATTTTTTTTAAAGAAACATTGCTCTTGGCGCTGGGTTTTCTTTTTCTGCAGTAAGTGATGATTTGAGGCAGATGTCATGCTATTTCCATCAATAGCAGTGTTTAGTGAAAAAGAACTTATTGTTCTACAGTTGCCTGTCTTAAAATTTGTAGCCCCTTTCAAAACTGTCAACTTTTAATTGCTGCCTCAGTAATCTGAACTTTCAAGACATATTTCAAAACCGCTTCCTCCCAAATGCTAGGACCATGCACCCAAAACCCATGGTACAGCCTGTAGTGATCTAGATCCATGAGCCATGATTGATGGTGGTTCAAGATCCCAGCAATCCTGCTGCTATTCCCTTCCAGGGTTCCCACCCTGACCTGCTGCCCAGGGCTTCAAGATTGTAGCACCAGCTCTGCTATTCCAGATCCCAGAATATCACTTGCTGCCCATGGGACTGCTTTTCCAGCAGTGTTACACCCCAGAATGCAATCTCACACTGCACGGTCCACTCCCACGACTTCTATATTTTGCATCAACCACATGACTGCGCGCAAACTCCGGCAACTCCTTCCCTGCTGCTCTCGGGCTAGGAAGCTTCTGTCTAAATGCTGGCATATCATGGTCCCTCAGGCTTCCAAACATCTGAATCATAGTCCCCACTGCTTCCTTTTTAGTTTTAATAGATGATGACTCAAACATGCCCTTTGACTCATTTACATACTGGGAGGTCCCTTTATCTGTCTGGGAGCATATCAGATAGTTAAAGCATGAGTCTTCATTTCCATAGAAAGAGGCATCAGTGGGTGTGAAGGTTAATGTCATGGATTTATTACTTGTTGATGTGGGTGATGCTGGCATAGCTGCATTTATTGACCATTCCTACTTGCCCTGAGGAGGTAATAGCGAGCCTTCTTCTTGAGCTGCTACACCTGGTGGTGAGGGTGCTCCCATGGTGATATTAGGTAGGGAATTCCAGATTGTGACAAGAACAATAAGAATATTTCCAAGTCAGGATGGTCTATAACGTGGAAGTGAAAATGTTCCCAAGACATTGCTGTTGTTGTTCTACCAAGAGATAGAAGACATGGGGCTGGGAGGTGGAGCTCAATCAAGCTTAATGAACTGCGACAGTGCATTTTGAAGATAATGCATACTGCAGTCGCAGTAGGCAGCTGGTGGAGGGATGCATATTGTATAGAGTGCATGGGCAGTGATGAAGTGGACTGCTTTGTCCTGAATGGTGTTGAGCTTCTTGAGTGTTGCTGCTGCACCCATCCAGGCACATGGAGAATATTCCATCACAGTCCTGACTTGTCGATGGTGTGGAGATACTTTGAGGGGTCAGGAGGCGAGTTACTTATTACAGAGTACACAGCCTCTGCCCTGCAGTTTCGATATGGCTGCTTCAAGTGAGCTTAAGGTAAATAGTGATCCCTCAGATCTTGATGATGAGCGACTCCATGACGATGGTGATGCTGAAGCTCAGGGAGAACTGGTTGGACTTTTTCTGCTCGAGAAGGTCATTGCCTGGCACATATATGCTGCTGATGTTACCTATCACTTGTAAGCCCAAGTCTAGATGTTGTCTGCTTCCTGTTGTAGGCTGGCACGGACTATTTCATTACTGGATGAGTTGTGAATGGAGTTGAACAGTGTAGAATCATCAATAAACCCCACTCATGACCTTCTGATGCTGCAACTGACTGGAGTCAGGTTGCCTGGTGCAGGGAGGTGTACTCTACTTTGTTGCAGAATTACTTGGTGAACGGACTCGGAAGTTATACTGCAGCTTTTGCGCTGGTGTTAAGTTGGAACCATTTAATCATTAAATTGTGTAAATGTGCACTAATGTACTCGGTACGTGATTTTTCCAGACTTAAAAAGTATAATTCCTGTTCGTTATCTGGGCCTCTGCAATTTTTTACAGGTTCTTTGGGGAAGAATTGTGGTGATTCTGTCCATTCGTCTGTGAAAATTGTACGTCAGTGGAATTGAATAGAGTTGACTTTTATTGTATGTGTTCCTGCGTTTGAATATTGATATATTAGAGTGTGGGGGACTTGAGACAATCTAACAAGCCTCCACTATCAAGCTTTTAGAATCAGGTGCACTCTAGGTCCCTTCAGTTTAATTATTGTACTTATTTTCTTATACTTAATGTAAATTTATTCAAGGAGTGTGGATTATAGTCTCACTCTATAAATTACTGAACATCACTGAGAATGTTTCATGTCTCTCTCATAGGCAGTCTCTCAGAACCGAGGATGACTTGCTTCCACGTTAAAAATGAGTTCTCAGGTGACTGAGTCCAATGCGGGACCTACAGTCTCTGTCACAGGTGGGGCAGACGGTGGTTGAAGGGGCGGGTGGGTGGGGTGCTTGGGTTGACGTGCGCTCCTTGCGCTGCTTGCACTTGGCTTCCGCTTGCTCCCGGCGAAGAGACTCGAGGTGTTCGGCGCCTTCCCGGATGTTTCTCCTCCACTTCGTGCGGTCTTGGGCCAGGGAATCCCAGGTGTCGGTGGGGATGTTGCACTTTTTCAAGGAGGCTTTGAGGGTGTCCTTGAAGCATTTCCTCTGCCCACCTGGGGCTCTCTTGCCGTGTCGGAGCTCTGAGTAGAGCGCTTGTTTTGGGAGTCTTGTATCGGGCATGCAGACGATGTGACCTGTCCATCGGAGCTGATCGAGCATGGTCAAAGCTTCGATGCTGGGGATGTTGGCCTGAGCGTGAACACTGACGTTGGTGCACCTATCCTGCCAATGGATTTGCAGGATCTTGCGGAGGCAGCATTGGTGGTACCTCTCCAGTGCTTTGAGGTGCCTGCTGTACATGGTCCATGTCTCTGAGGCATACAGGAGGGCGGGTATCACTACTGCTCTGTAGACCATGAGCTTGGTGCCGGGTTTGAGGTCCTGGTCTTCAAACACTCTCTTCCTCAGGCGACCGAAGGATGCACTGGCACACTGAAGGCAGTGTTGGACTTCGTCATCGATGTCTGCCCTTGTTGACAGTAGGCTCCTGAGGTATGGAAAGGGTTCCACGTTTTCCAAGGCCTTGTCGTGGATTTTGATAATCCGGGGGCAGTACTGTGTGGCGGGGGCAGGTTGGTAGAGGACCTTTGTCTTACGGATGTTTAGTGTAAGGCCCATGCTCTCATACGCTTCAGTGAAGGTGTTGACAATGGTTTGGAGTTCGACCTCCGAGTGTGCGCAGACACAAGCGTCGTCTGCATACTGTAATTCGACGACAGAGGATGGGACGACCTTGGATCTGGACTGGAGGCGACAGAGGTTGTACAGTTTCCCATTTGTTCTGTAAGTTAGCTCCACTCCAGCGGGGAGCTTACTGAGGGTGAGATGGAGCATTGCAGCAAAGAAGATCGAGAAGAGCATTGGTGTGATGACACAGCCTTGCTTGACCCCGATCCGTACATGAATTGGGTCTGTGGTGGAACCATTGGTCAGGATCACGGCTTGCATGTCGTCGTGAAGCAGGCGAAGGATGGTGACAAACTTTTGAGGGCAGCCGAATTTGAGGAGGACACTCCATAATCCCTCACGGTTGACAATGTCGAAGGCCTTTATGAGGTCAAAGAAGACCATGTACAGTGGTTGGTGCTGTTCCCTGCATTTCTCTTGTAATTGACGTGCGGTGAAGATCATGTCCATTGTACCCCTTAGTGGGCGGAATCCACATTGCGACTCTGGGAGGAGCTCTTCAGCCACTGGGAGAAGGCGATTGAGGAGGATTCTTGCGATTACTTTCCCTGTGGCAGACAGCAGGGAAACTCCTCTGTAATTACCGCAATGGGACTTGTCACCTTTCTTGAAGATGGTCGCAATTACAGCGTCTCTGAGATCCTCTGGCATGCTCTCCTCCTTCAGATAAGAGAAATGAGTTCATGAATTCGCGCCAGTAGTGCTTCTCCACCATGCTTTAGTGTCTCAGCAGGGATTCCATCTGCTCCCGAGGCCTTGTTGTTCTTTAGTTGTCGGATGGCCTTTTCAAACTCATGCCGGGCTGAGGTTGTGCTGAGGTGGTGGCGGGTAGCATGCTGCGGGATGGAGTTGAGGATACTTGTGTCGAAGACAGAGTCTCGGTTAAGGAGATCTTCGAAGTGCTCCTTCCAGCGGGCACTAACTGCCTCCCTGTCCTTGATGAGTACCTCTCCATTCTTGGCCCGCAGTGGGGTAGGACCTTGGGTGCTTGGGCCGTAGGTGGTCTTGACTGCGCTGAAGAATCCGCACACGTCGTGGTTGTCGGCTAGCTGCTGGATCTCCTGCGCTTTCTCCACCCACCATCTGTTCTTTAGGTCGCGAGTTTTTTGTTGGACTTCAGGCATCTGTAGAACTGCTTTCTTGCTCTCGAATTCTGTTGCTCTTTCGAGATCAGGAATGCCTTGCGCTTGTGGCTTATTAGCTCCTGGATCATGTACTGCTGGGTCGAGAGGCTAGATTTTTTTATTTATGTTTTTTAAGAAATTGTCAATTTTAACATTGCTAATTGTTTGATTTTAATATGAGCATTTGTTTTCTTTCATATTTGATCTAGATGTTAAGAAATCATTTTCATTTTAAAAGAAGTGGCAAAGGTTGGGCTTCTGATTTACGGTATGACTGGACGAGAGTGATTGGCGCCACTGAATCCAAGAAGGTATCTACAGTCGACCCTAATTTGTAAGTTACTTACAGTAAGAAATTAACAATCAGGAAGCCTAAAAGTAACAAACTACTAAGATGTCATGAGTATGGAGTCATTGTAGTGCTTTAAACAGGAACTTGACAGAGCAGCAATAAATAATGCATGTTAATGGCCCAGAATTTGTGGTCGGGGTGACAGTGATCCGGCAGAATTCGCTGTTATTCCGCCTTTGTAACTGACCACAACTTCGGGATTTGGTGTGGGCGCGGGCAGAAACCCCGAAGTTGCGGTCAGTCATTGACCGCTCCAAAACAGGTTGTGCTTTGCACCCCTCCCACAGAGCTGGCAATCTGTGAAATCAGCCAAATCATTGAAACTGACCAAACTTGGGCTCTTCCGCAGTAATTACGCTGTTAAATTCCCCACTCAAAGTTAGACCCAAAGGGATTAGGTGTAACTGGGGTTTTAACAGCGTTATTACTGCTAAACAAATGTTCAGGGCCTGGAAAACTAATTTAAATTTTGTGCAGTGTGAAATTTCTCCATTTTAATAAAAATGAACGTTTTTAAGAAACTTTTTTTAAGTTTGTCCATCTTTATTTTAGGTTTGCCTTTTCCCTGTGTGAGAGCCCCAATCTTTGTTTTGCACTCTCTAACATTTTTAAAAAGTTAGAATTTTAAGAGCTTGACCACTTCCTTGTTCGCTACCTGTGAGAATTCTGCGTTTTGATTGGCTGCTCAGACAGCCTGTTGACATCACAGCAGCTCACACATAGGAATCCCCACTACAGTCTGTTGAATTGAATTGAAGGTCGGAAAACCCAAAGTTTTCGACACGGGGATTGCGAGATCCTTGTGCTGAGCGTACTTCGCTTCGCTGCTGACCACAAATTCCGGGCCATTCTGTAATGCCAAATTATTATAATACAAGTCTGAGGTCATCATGGTGCAGCCTGTTTAATGCTCTGGCCAAGTCACAAGACCTTGAATATTGCATTCAGTTTTGATCACCAAGGCATAAGGAAAACATTGAAGCCCTCGACTTGATGCAGCGATCACAAGGCTGATCCCTAGTGTCAGAGGACTGAGTTATGAAGAAGGGTTTAATAAACGCAAATTCTCCTTGATGAAAGGAGGTGAATGAGAAGTATCTGTGCCCTTCTTACAGTGTTCGTAACTGCCGAGAAAATCACCCCACATTAAATTATAAGAATGAAGCATTTCCCATCATAACAACCCTAGTTCTGTAATGCTTATATAGACTGTGGTTTGACTAATTTGACATTCATTTTCCCATGGGTATTAATGAGATAAACTCTTCTGGCCTTTTACCTTTAAATTAATTCTGCCTTTCACAATTTTCAAAATTGTCCAAATTAAGTCTGTTTTAAAATATTTTGGCCATGATGCGGAGATGCCGGTGTTGGACTGGGGTGGACAAAAGTGAGAAGTCGCACAACACCAGGTTATAGTCCAACAGTTTTATTTGAAATCACAAGCTTTCGGAGCGGCTGCTCCTTCGTCAGGTGAAGTGATGAAGGAGCAGCGCTCCGAAAGCTTGTGATTTCAA
This sequence comes from Squalus acanthias, assembly GCA_030390025.1. Taxonomy (NCBI): domain Eukaryota; kingdom Metazoa; phylum Chordata; class Chondrichthyes; order Squaliformes; family Squalidae; genus Squalus; species Squalus acanthias. The sequence goes on along the minus strand of CM059434.1, from coordinate 88,205,335 downwards.
ATAAAGCTGTTGGACTATAACCTGGTGTTGTGCGACTTCTCACTTTTAAAATATTTTCAACAGGTAATATGAAGTTCTGTACTTGCCCAGTGAGATTGCTCAAGTTAGATGGGGAAATTGGTATCTGTTCTTTGTCAACCTCCCCATGAGTCACATTTCACAAGAAAGTACAATGCCATTGCACTGACTGTGCCTGCAGAACGTTCTCCTATATAAAAGAAACATGTACTATACTCTGACTTTTCGGAATTCTCTTAAATATTCAGTCCACTACTTATCGTAAGGCCTGGTAATTGGATCATTTTGCCTCAGTGAAATCAGTACATGCATTCCAGTGCAGGCCTTGCACTCGGCTCTGATATTGTGCCACCCTTGTCGCTGACTGACATTTTCGAAGCTCTGGCCAACACAATTGCCTCTTTGTGACCCGTAATTCCTGTTTCTTTGGAAATCTCTGTTTCTATCATATCCGTTCCAATAGGTTGATTTCCCTCGTAACCATGGCTACTGAAACTTCCCTGATTTTATGACTGATAATTCAATTGCCACAGCTCTGGTTCATCTCACTGACGTCTGTTTGTGAAGTTTCCGTTACTTCATCTCTCTCTCTAATGAGTCAAGTATTCTGCTGATGGCATCAGCACCAGCTCGAGAGCTGCCCTTCCTAGTCTCTGGAACATTCACCATGCTTCCGGCACTTTCTCTGTGATAAGTTAACTTGAGGAGTCTTGTTTGGAAGAGGAGCTTTTCTTGAATATTGGAAAACAAATTACTGGGAAATACTTTAGAAAACTTTCTTTTCCTCCAGTGTGATTGCACCCTTTTCATTAAGGAATATTGAACATAGTTCCCGGTAGCAGTTTTTATTTGGGTCCTCACTCTGTTGTTTTGTGTTGGTGGCTGTTATAATTGCCTCACCTGCAGTAAACAATCTACATTCATGCTATCGTGTACTGAGGACTGCAATGCACCTAAAGCATCCTGTGCGCCCCAGTGCAAATGGTGGGTGAAAATGGGGCTGGGGGCCTGTACGCAAGCTGCCAGCTGGGCTCACTCAGCTTCTGAGTTCTATTATGGTTGTCCCATAAAGTGGAAGGAGTCCCTGTGCAATGCTCCAGCTGCACAGTGCCCATTTGGAACAGGCAGTGAAGGTCAGGCAGCATTGTTGGCCAGCTAATTCTGACCCAGCTTCCTACTGAGAGTGAGGGATCATTCAGTTTTCCCTAATATTTGAGTTTTAAGTCAAATTCCTTTTTGAGTCTGCTGGGTGTACTGTCCCTTTAAATCCTAGGTGAAACAAAATGTTGGCTATAACCGCTTCCTGCCCTTTGTAACTTCACCCCTACTTCAATCCGCATAAAGCAGGTTATTAAACTTTGCTCATCAGCTAAACAACGTGCATTTTTAACTCGGTAACACTGCATTAACATTTCTACGTTTAACTTGTTGCTGTGACACCTTTAAAAAAAAACTTCTGCCACAGTAATCATTTGCTTGACACCTCACAGCGGCAGCGAGTTACTTTTGGGCTGATCTTAGTTAATTTGTGCCTTTGATAAAACATTATAGCTTGTCAAACATCATTTAACAGACAGCCGTTACTCTTCATTGGCTCATTTTCAGCTCTGTTAAGATAGTTCTATGTTTTCACAAGCACCATGGGCCTGAAACGAGTGGGTGGAAAGAAACCCTGCCCAGAAGTGGAAAATCAGGACAGTGTGTCTTAGAAATATATGGGCACAGTAAAGTTGCGTCTAGGAGGCAGTGCACCCAAAGTCATTCTTAGTAGAAACAGAATCAGGCGTGTTACTTGGATATAATCATTGGCATCAAGAAGTAAATGAGGGATAAACGTATGAATCACCCATTGAGAACTCAGCAACGCGTCAGTCTACTCCCCGCTATCACCTTTACCATCGGACGTACGAAAGAGAATTTAAGATCAATCTATCGCCAAGATTGGAGGGTAGCTAATGTTACCCCACTATTCAAAAAAGGTGGTAGAGAGAAAACGGGGAATTATAGACCGGTAAGCCTGACATCGGTTGTGGGGAAAATGCTAGAGTCCATTATAAAAAATGTAATAGCAGAGCACTTGGAAAACAGTGACAGGATCGGAAGTGTCAACATGGATTTACAAAAGGTAAATTGTGCTTGACTAATCTACTGGAATTTTTTGAGGATGTAACTGGTAAAATAGATAAGGGAGAACCAGTGGATGTGGTGTATTTGGACTTTCAGAAGGCTTTCGATAAGGTCCCGCATAAGAGATTAGCGTGTAAAGTTAAGGCACATGGGATTGGGGGCAAGGTACTGACTTGGATAGAGAACTGGTTGGCAGACAGAAAGCAAAGAGTTGGAATAAATGGGTCTTTTTCCGAGTGACAGGCAGTGACTAGTGGGGTAGCGCAGGGATCCGTCCTAGGACCCCAGCTATTCACAATATATATTAATGATCTAGACGAGGGAATTGGATGTAATATCTCCAAGTTTGCAGACGACACAAAGCTGGGTGGGAGTGTGTGCCGTGAGGAGGATGCCGAGAAACTCCAGTATGATTTGGACAGGTTGGGTGATTGGATATAATGTGGATAAATGCGAGGTTATCCACTTTGGTGTCAAAAACAGGAAGGCAGATTATTATCTGAATGACAATAGATTGGGAGAAGGGGAAGTGCAACGAGACCTGGGTGTCCTTGTGCACCAGTCGCTGAAGGTAAGCATGCAGGTGCAGCAGGCGGTTAAGAAGGCAAATGGTATGTTGGCCTTCGTAGCGAAAGGGTTCGAGTACAGGAACAAGGATGTCTTGCTGCAGTTGTACAGGGCCTTGGTGAGACCACATCTTGAGTATTGTGTGCAGTTTTGGTCGCCTTATCTGAGGAAGGATGTTCTTGCCATGGAGGGAGTGCAGCGAAGATTCACCAGGCTGATACCTGGGATGGCAGGAATGACGTATGAGGAGAGATTGGGGCGATTGGGCTTATACTCACTGGAGTTTAGAAGAATGAGAGGGGATCTCATTGAAACTTATAAAATTCTAACAGGACTAGACAGACTAGATGCAGGAAGGATGTTCCCGATGGCCGGGGAGTCCAGAACCAGGGGTCACAGTCTAAGGATAAGAGGTAAGCCATTTAGGACTGAGATGAGGAGGAATTTCTTCACCCAGAGAGTGGTGAACCTGTGGAATTCTCTACCACAGAAGGCAGTAGAGGCCAATTCATTAAATATATTCAAGAAGGAGTTAGTTATATTTCTTAAGGCTAAAGGGATCAAGGGATATGGAGAGAAGGCAGGGACAGTGTACTGAATTTGGACGATCAGCCATGATCTCATTGAATGGCGGAGCAGGCTCGAGGGGCTGAATGGCCTACTCCTGCTCCTATCTTCTATGTTTCTATGTAAGTGAAATTCCTGGAGTGAGAAAATCTAGGAATCGGATGTCCCCTACTGGACCATCAATGTCCAGATCTCATTAAAGTACGAGATCTCAACTATGGCAAAAAAATGTTTTAATATTTCTATTTAAAAATACATTTGTTTTTTATTAAGTGATCTTTGTTCCTCTGCTTCCTTGGCAAGCACGAGCCATCATGAAGGGGAAATGTTTGATGGTTGAGAAATGTTGTACCTCCATGCGCGGCCACTGCAATAGCAAGGCATTAAAAATGTGGTTGTATATTTGCAGAAGGACTCTTTGGTCAGAATCATCCCATCTGGAGTAATGTTACTATCTATAGCAGTTTGGTCATTTTGGCACCAATGTTATTTTTGGTCTAATTACAATGTCAGTTTAGCTCAGTTGGTTCTGGGCCAGTACTTGAGCACATAATCTAGGCTGATATATCGGTGCAGTACTGAAAGAGTGCTGCGTTGTGGGAGGTATTGTCTTTGAGATTAGATATTGAGCTTTGTTCAGGTGGGTGTAAAATGTGATATTGTTTGAAAAAGAGCATTGTTTGCCTGGTATCCTGGCCAACATTCTAACACCAATACAAAAAGCAGTTTAACTGGTCATTCACGTGGGATTGGTTGCCTTGTTTCCTTATACAGGAAACTCTCTTTTAACCGGCACCCAAATAACCGGAAATCTCTCTTAACCGGCAAAATTCTTGAGTAGGTAACCGGGGTTTTCCTTCATCTCTCCTTTAAAAATAACTTAAAAAAAACCCCCGAGGCGTTTGCCTTGTATCGGAGCGTGTAGATTGGGAGGGGAATGTGCAGCCCGGGTAGGCAGCGGACACGACAGATGGTCAGCTGGCGGTTCCCGGGGAGACGGAGCTCCGAATGCAGGCGCATGTCAATGAGTACGGGGCTCTCGTACGTTGGGAGATATAACTCTCCGTTATCCGGACTTTTTGATTAACCGGCACCACGCCGGTCCCGTCGGTGCTGGTTAATAAAGAGTTTCCTGTATAACTGTGACTGCACTTCAAAAGTAATCTACTGATTGTGAAGTACTCTGTAGATATAAGATGCAAGTTCTTTGTTTGTTGGCATTTTTCAGTTCATTAAACATAGCCACAATAGATTAGCACACACTGGCGCAATAACCAGTTAAGTCAACTACCTGTATGAAATACTATTGTATTCCATGAATGGGTATAAGTTATTAGCAAAGTACGTTAAGTACTGTTAATATGCAGAACACAACGCAAATGACTCCCAATTTTTGATTGAACAAACAGACAGAAAAGCAGAATCTGGTGCAGCATTCAAGCTATTTACAGAACCTCATATGCCATGTCTGTACTACATCTTGAGCATGTCACTGTGCAAGTAGGAGTGCAGGTTTTGCTGCATTAAGGATCATAGGGGGAAAAATTCAGTTGGTTTCACCTCCCGTTAGCGCCTTAAGAGGGCGCTAATGGGGCGCAAAGCATCTAGCGCCCAGGTGCGGCGAAGTTTGCGCCGCTCGCGAAATTAACTAGACATTTTGCGGCGGCGCTAAACACTACCGCCACGATCTCCTGCGCCGGCAGATCATGACGTCACTCGAGTGCGCAACGCCCCGGTATCGCCCCGGAGCGGATATTGAGTGGCGCCCCCTGCCTTACCGCCTGACGCGAGCAACGACAGGTTGAGGGGAGCGTTCTGCAGTCATGAAGGGAAAGGGGGAGCGCTATTTAAAGGTGACCGCTTCCTGCCTTTTATTGTTGGTGCCATTTTTGAACTACGCATTCTGAGAGAGAGAGGGAGAGACTTCTGGAGAGATTCAACATTGTGTGAAGGAGTTTTGGGTACTTAGCAGCACTTTGCAGGTTCATTTTGATTTGCCATTCCTTGTATCGATTTAGCAGAGACTGTGGGGGCTGCACTCTGAGCTCTTTGCCTGGTACTCTCCATTGTTCTTTCCAGCACATTTGATGTGCAGGTCTCTCCAGGCCGAGATTCAAGGCTGCAATGAGTAGGATGTGGATGGAAAGCAAGATTAACCATCCCCTTTAAGAACTGGCCCGTGCCATTGTGTGTGTGTTCCATTGCTGACTGACATTACATGAGCTTCGCCAGCGCTCTGAGGTAGCGCCTCGCTCCTCGGCCTTTGCGCCTTAAGACAGGTGTGAAGCGCCTGATTTAGCGCTGCAATCACCTCCAGGGGCGATAAAAGTCAAGTTTGCAGTCGGTGGCGATAATTAGCGCCAGGCGCTAATTTTTGCGCCCGGCCGATAATTGCGCCCCAAATGGGGCGATACTGAATTTCTCCCCCATAGTTTTGTAATTCTCACTTTCTCATGATGTAACAGAATTCTTTCTGCAAGGGTAGGGTTGCGGGGGTGGGGTTTGGCTGCCGTGTGACCTTTTTTTGTACATCATCTAATAGACATGTTTGCATTTGTCTCCTCCAGTATGCATAACCGTATCCTTCAAAACTTGAGAGTGATGGTGGATATAATGAATGTGCAGATGCTGATTCCTCATCAGTAACCGTTGTTACCTTAGATAATCCAGCTGACCTCTAGAAAATCAAAGCCCTGAGAAATGTCAATCATTAAACTGTACAAGATACAGATTATTTGTCCCATATGTGTCATCAGAGGTTAGCGAGCACGTAATCTGGATTGTGTCTGAAATGTACTTGTAAAGCAACTTATCGGGTTGCGGTAGGTATTGTCTTTGACAAGCTATGTGCTGTGAAACATTCCAATTATTTGTTTGTACATTTATATGCGCTTAGAGACATTTCAGAATCAGTGTTACTGTCACTAATCTCAATCATCAACCACCATCAAATACACCATGATATACATTCTGCCCATTTCCTTCTCAGCAGGTATTGATGTGATGTCCTTCCCCGGTGGCTCTGTGAGCCTGAGGAGCATTCCATTTGGAATGCGTGCTGACGGAAAGGTGTCAATTAAAAAAAAAGCACCACCCTGTCTCTGTGCCACCTCTGCCTTGTGCCTGTCTCCCTCCATTACCACAAAACCCTTTGTGGCTGGATGGACACCCAGCAGCCACTTGAAATTCAAGCCCTGGTGTTCTCAGTGCATCATGGACCAGACGCCCATAATGACAGTAAATTATTAAAGTGAGCCGCCCTCGCACTGAAGTGCACGGCCTGCTCATAGGCACTGGGCAAGGGTCTGAGCATCGGCCGCACTGTTTTTCTGAAATATTCCCGGTTTTCTTTTCCCCCAGAAGATGTCTTCAACCACTCAACAGCCGCGTCCAAGGCTATTCTTAGGGCCAGTTAATGGGTGGCCCAGTGCTGCAGGCTCAGTGTGCCGCTGTGTCCCACTGGGCTGACCTCCCATGGTACCACGAGGCTACATCATTGAAATATTTCCCTGGCCCTCCCAACACTTAACGCTTTCGGAGCATCATGGAGTTCAAGGGCCACATTATCAGGTGTCAGCAGATAGTGAAGGGCTGCTGGCTGCCCTTAAAGTGCTGGAATTTTGCTTCAAAGAAATAAAGGTGGGACACAATGACCCCATCAAAGACTGGCCTTTGGAGGCCAAACGAACAGAATTGGATAAAAGAAGAACAGCTCGATCAGAAGGACAGGGTCAGATATCCGCAAAAGGAACATTTTTATATAGGGCCTCTCCTGAAATGCCCACTGGAAGCAGATACAGAGTATCTAGAATGATAATCAGGGTTTCAGCCTAATTTAAATAAAAACCGAAGGCCTAATGAGCATCCGGGGCATACTCCACACCTGATTATATGCAGCCCCAGCAGTCAAAGTGCATCTCGATACTCTGTACCAGCATCAGCTGATACTCTCTGTCATTCAGTGGATGCGTGGCGGCCCCAAGATGGAAGTTCACCTCTTCAATAACTTATCCACAATCAATTGAAGTTCCTGATTTGTAAAACTTGGGCGTCCTACATATCTCAGCTGAAGATGCTATACTCGGCAATATTATGATGGTTGTATGGCCACAGAATAAATGATGGGGGTCAAGGGCCTACTCTCCAGTTGGTTACTCTGCCTAACTTGATCACTATATACATGTTTTATTTCATGGCTTAATATTTCTGGAGGTAAAACACCTTGTGAGAATGTGGACAATGCCACGTAATGGGTTGGGGGCTACTAGGCATGGTTAATGCAAGGTTATCACCAAATTAGCCTTTACGCACAGTTTTTGAATTAAAAGGACAAGTAGATCCAGCTCTGAAATGAGCAAATTATAGTTGGAACTGAAAACAGTAACATGTGTTGGCTAACATTGTTGGTGATAGGATCACTATTATTCAAAAAAATCCAGTAGTTCAACACAAGTGCATGTAATAGGTGCCAAAACCTGGAAATGAAATCTTCAAATTGAAGTTGTAGTCAGGGCGTGATCAAGGTACAGGCATGATAACTTATCCTGTGGTAATACGTAACCAATCCAAGTATGAAAAACTTGTGTTGAAGATCAACCAGGCATGGCCAAGCCAATCTTCAATATTCTAGGCCTTGATTGGCTGAAAAACTTACCTCGAGAACAAGTTTTCAACCAATCAGATGCCAATATATGCAACGTCCTCCAAAATAGAGAGTCAATTGGTGGTACTCTGGGTTAGAATGTGTTTGAGTTCGCGCCCCATTCAGGACTTGAGCACATAATCTAGACTAACACTTCAGTGTGCTCAGTCACTCAAGGTGCCATCTTTCAGATGAAACCTTAAACCGTTATCAGGTGGATATAGTGGCACTATTCAAAAAAGAGCAGGGCAATCACCAATGGACCGACCAACATTTATCCTTCAACCAACACAGGAGATGCATTAGTGAACAGTATACGGATTTTGCAGTGAATACAATCAAATTCCCAATGCTCCTCAGTCACGAAAAACAACAGACTCAAATGATTAACACTGACTCACCACCTCTCGTTAAACTACTGAAGTAAAGCTGCTCCACCCTTTTTAAAATGGCAACAGCTTCTTGCTGCTGCTGTGATCACCGTCTGTATCTGAGAGAGTATGAAGGCTCTCTGGAAAATGCTGCCACCTCCCCCCAAAGTCTCTGAGATAGAGGGGCAGCTTGGTCCACTGAGCTGTCAATCACAGTTACAACCCCAAAGTGAATGCCTGTGTGTGAGCAGGAGACTCCCAAACACCTGCCTTAGCTAAGCCCCAGGCAAATGGATCGGAGCAATGACTGGACAGTCGGGTGTTGCAAAGAGTTCTGATAGGTCATTGACCTGAACCATTAACTCTGTTTCTCTCTCCAAAGATCCTGCCTGACCTGCTGAGTGTCTCTCGCATTTCCTGTTTTTATTTCAGATTTCCAGCATCCGCAGGATTTTGCTCTTGCTGCAACGCGCGCTCTACTCCCAATAGCCTGAAATGCTTGGGATTGAATCCTACTGTATAACTAATCAACACTTCAAAACGCCATTATGAGACTGACTAGGCTTCAGGCTGCTGCTCTGTTGTGAAGAAAGAATGTTGCTCGAAGCGCTGTTCAGACACCCCTCCTGGAAAACACACCTGCGTGGATGTCGAGTGAGGACTAGCCGCAGTCTGGTTGTTGTATTCCTCCACAGTTGGTTAGTCAGAAGGGCAGATCACTAGGCTGATAGCTGAAAAACAACCACTTCAATGAGGAATTGGAGGGCTGCCAGGGCTCGTGGAAACTCAGAATGAGGTCATTGCTTACAGGAAAGGAGAAAATATTTTGCAAAGACTGTAAAATATTTGCAAAATGGGGAGGGGGACTTTCATGTTGATGCTTTCAATATGATGGGATCAATAGAGGATTGCTCCACCAGCTTGCCAAATATTTAGATAATTGTTTAAAACTTAAGGTGCAGTGGGGTGTTTATTGAAGTGAAGTAACAGTTCACCCAAGCATTATCTCATTTTTTTTTCATATATGTTCTCAGGATGTGGGCGTCGCTGGCAAAGCTGCATCTAGAGTTGTTTCTACCTCATTGCATTTACATTTTTCTTATTTAATTGATTGATTTTTTTCTGTATTTTTCAATTGTAAAAGTTTAGGGTTTAAATCCGGGTTGACCCTACATGATAACCCCCTGATCTTTGCCATGTGAGCAGTGGAAATGTTAACACTTGACAGTCAGCCACTTCATACTGGGAGTAAAGGCAAACTGGTCAGGTGCGTCACTCCAGCCCACTCTCATGCGCCTCCTGGTGGCCTGTTAAAGAGAAGCAGAGCCTTGGAAGAAGCACATCTGGCTCCCTCATGATTGTTAATAGTCAGCTGCCCGGGGAGGGGGAAGGGAAATTAAAGATGGAGAAAAATAAAATTTTCTGCCGTTTTCCTTGGCTGAATACAAAGGTAAAGTAGGGACAATATTCTGACCCACTCTGTTGGATTTGAGTGTAGTATATTTCAGTACAATTATTAAAGAGATACATTTTCTGAATACATTACAAGAGTAGGGAGGCAGATTCTTAGGGGTAAAAATTCACTTGGTTGCGCCTCCCGTTAGCTGCCTTAAGAGGGCGCTAATGGGGCGTTAAGCCGCTAACGCCCGGGCGCAGCGCTGTTTGCGCCGCTCGAGAACTTAACTTGAGATTGTGCGGCGGCGCTAAAACTTACCGCTGCGACCACCTGCGCGCGCAGATTGTGACGTCATTCCATGGTGCAACGCCCTTGGGGCGCCCCGGAGCGGAAATTGAGTGGCGCCCCCTGCCTTACCGCCTGGCGCTTCCAACGACCGGAAGACTGGAACGTTATCAATCGGTGTGGGGCTGGGGGGGGGGCGCTATTTAAAGGGGGCCTCTTCCTGTCTTTTTCTGTGGTCGACATTTATGCACCACTCGTTCTGAGAGAGAGAGAGAGATTCGGAGAGAGAGAGAGAGAGACTTCTACATTGACTCAACGCTTTGTGAGGTAGTTTTGCCTAGTTCATCCTAACTTTGTTGCTACTTTAGTTGCTGTACCTCATTACTTTTCTGGCAAAGAGAATATGGGGGCTGCAATGATTGGGGGCGTCGTCCTGCTCCAGCTGAATCGGAGGATACTGAGACGCAGACAGAGAGTGGCAATGATGGCCAGACGGAGGAGGGCCATCAGGCGCATGTACAGGAGAGCTTACCCTCCCAGGGTATATCGTGAACAGCTCTCCTACATCCATATGTCCGAGGAGCTGTGTTTGCGAAGGCTGCGATTCAGCAAGGAGGTGGTCACTGAGCTCTGCCACCTGCTGCAGCCAGATCTGCAGCCTCAGCTGAGGTCCAGGACGTCTCTGTCGGTGGCAGTGAAGGTCACAGTGGCTTTGAACTTCTACGCCACTGGCTCATTCCAAGCTGCTGTTGGGGACCTCGCCAATATCTCCCAGTTTGCGGTGCATCGCTGCATCCGGCAGGTCACCAATGCCCTCTTCAGAAGGAGACGAGACTTCATCTCTTTCCCTATGACCCCAGACAAGCAGCGTGACCGTGCTCTGGGCTTTGCGAGGGTAGCGGGCTTCCCCATGGTGCAGGGCGCCATTGACTGCACGCATGTGGCTTTGCGTGCTCCGCGAGAGAATGCAGAGGAATTCAGGAACAGAAAGGGGTTCCATTCCTTGAATGTGCAGTTGGTCTGTGACCACAGACAGGTGATACTCGCTGTCAATGCCCACTATCCGGGCAGCTGCCACGATGCTTTCATCCTGCGCCAGACTACTGTGGCAGAAGTTTTCGAGGCACCGCATCAGCCAGTTGGTTGGCTTCTGGGGGACAAGGGGTACGCATTGAGCACCTGGCTGATGACACCGCTCCGTACGCCAAACACCCCTGCTGAGCTGCGGTACAATGAAAGCCATCAAGCAACCAGGAACATTATTGAGCGCACAATCGGCGTGCTGAAACAACGGTTCCGCTGTCTGGACCATTCCGGAGGAGCCCTGCAGTACTCGCCTGAGCAAGTTTCGAACTTCGTAGTCGTGTGCTGCATGTTGCACAACATGGCAATCCTCAGGACCCAGCCAATGCCACCAGGCCTTGTAGCACCACCAGAGGAGGAGGAGGAAGAGGAGGAACAGGACGAGGACGATGATCATCAGCAGCACCAAGGCAGGAGGGCGGCCCACAATGGTCAAACTGCAAGGGCCGTCCGTCAACGACTAATAGCAAGCCGCTTCTAGGGCCCCTGCCATTGCTACAAACACTAATCAACCCAGCACGCAACCCCTAAGCCGGCCAAGGCACCAATAATTCCAACCACCAGCCATGTATATTTTGAATACAGAAACTTATTTATTTTACAAACTCTGTGTGTGTCAATTCCTCATGACAAACTCATAGAAATAAACACAAAAAAACAGTCAATAACATAACTGGTCTCACAACCTGGAGATAATGTCCAAAACACTAAACAAAAGTTGGACCATGAGCCTCGGCCTTTAATAAAAAAATGACCAGCATTTTGTCACACCTCCTACTTTTTGCCCTTCGAGGGTGATCTCCTTCCCTTGCGCACTTCCCCCCTTCTAACCCTACTGCTCCTCCGTAATGGGACCTCAGTGGCTGCAGCAAGGCTGGTGGAAGGCTGCTGCTCGTCAGACCCTGACACTGCAGATGCCCCTGAAGGACGGCCTCGACCAGTTCTGGGCCTGGAGGGCCCGGCTGCAGACTGCACCAACTCTGCATGGGCGGCAGCAGTCTGTCCTACAGGCGGTGGCAAGTGCAGTGGAGAAGTGACAGTGTTGGCAGCAGGAATGCTGTCATCGTGAGAGAGGCCAGCAACTCCCTGCTCGCCCGACACACTGGCACTCCCACGGGGCAGCACTTCAGCATCCGGAGCAATTTGCCGGAGAACAGATTGCTGGCCTGCTGCGGCGCGGTGACAGCCCCGGGGACATGTGCACGAACCATCGAGGTTGGCAGCAGTCTGTGCTCGCGTGGCCTCCATCTGAGTCTGTATGAGAGCAGTCAGAGGTGGGATCACGGCAGCCAGTGACTGAATTGCAGCACTAAGTGTTAGTGTGGCATCCGCCTGTGCTACAGCGAAGTGCTCCACACTCCTTGCCAGTGACTCAATGCAATCGGGCACCCTTCCCACTGCACCCATGAGCTCAGTGTGCATGCCCACCGCCTGGGTGTTCATTTCTGCAATCAGCCGCTTGTAAGGGTTTTTGTCTCTCAGCCTGTGAGATTCGTGTGGCTCTGTGCAGCCCGGGTGCTAGTGCGGGTTTAGGCCTTGTTGCCTGTTCTGGTCTCCAGCCAGTCTGGGAGCACTAGACACACCTGTGAGTGGTTCGACCCACTCGCCCTTACGGTTCTAGACACTGGACTTAGATGCGAGAGCAGTAATGGAGATGAAACTCAGGTAGACTCGGTTGAATGGTACGAAATGGAAAATCTTTATTGCATAGTACTTAAGATTACGAAATACATGTCATAAGCACAGATTAATGACAGTACAATCTTACACGCAGTTATGTAACTAATTTCGGGGAAACGAGGAACGAACGACACATCGTAAATGGGGGCACACATTACAATTATCCTTAATACTTGAAACCCTCCCCTATCAATATCTGTCCTAAGCTAGATTCGTAGGATTCGAGACTCATGCTCACCACTCGTGATAACTCGGAGAATTCCGAAAACTCTGATCGGATGTTTTTCACCGCAGCGCCCACGTGTCGATCAGGGGGTCTCCTGGCCCCACTTGTTTACTCGTTTCTGCTCCGGCTAGCAGGCTGGAACGTCTGCTGTCATGAAGATCTGTGTTGCCCTCGGAGTTCCGACTCTACTCAAAAAAGAGTCTTCCTGTGCCCTCACACCGGTTCGATAAAACTCGAAGAAGAGTCTTCCTGTGTCAGTTCTGTAGAACTCAAAGAAGTCTTCCTGGCAAGGAAAATGTCTATTCGACCTACAGGCGCGGTCGGGGCTTACTGACCGTGGCGATAAGTATGGTCTTCTTCTCTTCTCATCTCATCTCATCTCATCTCATCTCGGGCCTTCGGTTCCAACACCGTTTACCGACTTATCGGAATGGTGCGCCCGCTTCAAGGCTTCAGAGCCCAGTTCTACACAGGTCTTCGCGACACGACACGAGGTAGATTCGAGCGGATCGTAAAGTTCAACAGTCTTTTGAAAAGAGACACGAGGCAAGCATGAACAAGACGGCGAGTCAAAAGCAGCCACGAGGATAAACACCAGCAAGATAAGAGTCAATCGAATAAGAGCCAAGAGTCAAGAGAGAGATGGACGGTTTGGAGCTTGTAATTATAGTGCAAAATCTTCCGTTTCCCGCCCAACCTTAATGTCTTTTCTTTTGTTAGGGTTTGGCGCTCAAATGTCTTGTATAGGGTGATCTTCGTTTTAATGGGTTTCGGGGCTACTCGTAAACGTCTGAGTACCTGTTAATATTTCTCCCATTGTTTAATCGGTCGGTGTTCTCCCCGGAGGGGTTTTGGGGCTTCCAAGTGTTTTCTGTAACTACCCACTAACGGCTCTCTCATCGTAGAGTCGTTGGGATTTTACATATTAATGTCTTTGGATGGGTTCTTGATTACTTGGTACAATAGCTTTTATTCGTACCTGGGAGACCGATTTCAGTATTTATGTGTATACTGTAAACCCATGATGTCTCGTGTATTATCTTAAATGTGCTGAGTCTTAATCGATCTTGCACAAATGCTAACTGGAACGCCATCTTGTCTGCCTGTTGAAAAGTCTAGAATGTTCTGCCACGAGGTGCGGCGGCCATTTTACAAGCTGCTTGTGTCCACTTTAAAAACCTGACAGCATTCTGCTGAAATAAAAGCTGTTTGAACGAAACTATGTGTTTTTCTCCTTATTAATAAAATCGCGATATATTGCGAATTCTACACGCTCCTCCTCTGCGTCCATTGCAGTAGGAGTGTCTGGCATACTCTCCCTCTGGGGAGAAGGCCCCCGTTCTTCCCTACCCCCCCCCATGGCGTTGCTGCAGCCCGCTGGGTCCTGGAGCTTCACCATCATCAGCCCCTTCCCCCCTGCTCCCCTCCGGGGAAGGCGTGTTCCCAGTGTGGGCATGGGCTTCCTCGGGAGAGGGTGGCACTGATGCTCCGGCTTCCTCTTCCTCCTCAGCTGCAGCATCACTCCCAGTGGCAGCTTCAGGGCCCGTCTCCTCAGCTGGTGAATCACCATCTGAAAGCAGGGAGGTACAAGAGTGGCTTTAGCGTGAGGACAGGGTGGCAGTAAGGGAGGAATAAGTGCAGCGAGTTAGCAAGTTGGATTGAAAGTGTCAAAGGCTGGTATTGTGAGGGACAAGTGGAAGGACAGAGGACAAAAAGGTGATGACCTTACCATTGCTGTCCAGAACGGGGTCGGCGTCTCCAGTGGCGACGGGACCGATCACCCGGCTTGCCACAATCCTGTGGACGCGCTCCTCCAGATCGCTGAGGGGTTGCAGCTGAAGCCGCCCTCCACCCGTCCGTTGCTGCTGTCTCCGATTATGAGCCAGCTTAGCCTGCAAGAAAAAGGACAGCATTTGAGTAAATATACAGCCATGGTCTTGCCTGATGTGCCTCCCATAGGTGAATAGCCCTTACTGTATACAGCCATGGTGTTGCCTGATGTGCCTCCCATAGGTGAATAGCCCTTACTGTATGCAAAGTGTGGAATGTGTGTGTGTGTTTGATGAAAGGGCCATAGGTGTTGGATGAGTGTTGTGCATTGGGGTTTTAAGACCCTCTGGCCATAGAGTGAGGTTGAGATGGAGGGATGGAGAGGTATTGAGAAAAAGCCACTCACCCTGACGACCCGAGTGAGGTCGTTGAACTTTTTGCGGCATTGAACATGGGTCCTGGGCACCATGCTCCTGGAGGAGACGCTCTGAGCCACCTCCCTCCACACTCTTCTGAACTTGCGTGGCAAAGGCCTCCTGCCACTCTTCGGGAACAGCATGCATCGTCTGCGCTCCACTGCGTCAACCAGAGCATCCAAGGCCCGCTCGGTGAAGCGATGAGCGCGTTCTCTCACCCTCTCCATGCTTGGCAGCAAAATGGATTACAGGTCTCTCCAGGCTGAGATTCAAGGCTGCAATGAGCAGGGTGTGGCTGGGGAGCAAGTGGCCCCCCCCCCGCTTTAAGAAGTGTCCGGCGCCAGTGTGTCTGTGTTCCCTCGCTAACTGGCAGCAGCTGCGCTGCGCTCGTGCGCTGAGTTAGCGCCTCACTCCTTGGCCTTTGCGCCTTAAGAGAGGTGTGCAGCGCCTACTTTAGCGCTCCACTCACCTCCCGGGGCGGCAAAAGTGAAGTTTCCTGTCAGTGCCGATAATTAGCGCCAGGCGCTAATATTTGCTTCCGGACGATATTTGCGCCCCAAATGGGGCGCGACCTAATTTCTACCCCTTAGTATTGTTCCTCCCACTGTCCCTGTTGATTCTGTTTTCCAGCAGGGTTGACAGGTGTTATTAGCTGTGGGGTTGGTGTGAATGAGGGGACTTCAGTCCTTTACTGTATCAGTACTAAGTTTCTCTGTCCACAAGAATGTTGTTCTTGTCAGGACATTGAGATTAACCTTGTTCTTTCCTCTCTAATATAGAAGAAATGTTGACTGGATTGCTGGCAACACGGCTTCAGTGAAATCAGAAATGAAATGGCAGCAAGTACTATAGCACATCAGGGGCTATGCTGGGTTTTGGGTTTAGGGTTTAGTGCCCAATGCCACAGCTGCTAAACTCAGTAGAAAATTGGGGTGGCAGCAACAATTGCTGCTTCAGAGCGAAGCTTCACTGCTCTGTTCTGGAGTTAAAATCGATAGAAGGATTTTTTTTTGGTTAGTTTGAAGCTTGTTAAAGTCAATTTGATGAATTACAGGTTCCACCTACAATGCTTTCCAAGTCTCCTACTTAAAGATTCTTGTCTTTGTTTGTCCTTGCTTTAAACTATAAAAATAACAAGACTGTAGCAAATGCTGCAGAGTTCATACAATAAGCAGCATTAACAATGTTTGTATTTTGTGCACGGACACAGAAGGCAGAGCTGATAGCGGATGCAGACTTTAAAGAACCCACATTGCTTCAAGGTCCATTCGAGCTGCCAAGGACAGGAGTGAGCCATTCCTTGGTGTACTGCTATGTCCAATATGTCACCGAGGCTCTGCTAAGGTACCTCCCCCACCCCCACACTATGTGCACTTTGGCAGCAGCAGAGAAACAGGCAACCGGGCTTTGTTAATATTAATAGTTGCCTCAGGGTGCAGAGCATCATCTCCTTTTTAATGGTGTCCCTTGCCCAAAGGGTGTGGGGAGCGAGCAGGATTAGTCTAGGTGGCTCATGTGGAGTGAAACACCAGGGCAGACTTGATGGGGGAAATGGCCTGTTTTTATGCTGTAACATTCTATGGGGTAAAAATTAGGTCGTGCCCCATTTGGGGCGCAAATATCGTCTGGACGCAAATATTAGCGCTTGGCGCTAATTATCGGCACTGACTGGAAACTTCACTTTTACCGCCCCGGGAGGTGAGTGGAGCGCTAAATCAGGCGCTGCACACCTGTCTTAAGGCGCAAAGGCCGAGCAGTGAGGCGCTAACTCAGCGCGCGAGCGCAGCGCAGCTGCTGCCAGTTAGCGAGGGAACACAGACACACTGGCGCCGGCCACTTCTTAAAGCGGGGGGGGCCAACTTGCTCCCCAGCCACACCCTGCTCATTGCAGCCTTGAATCTCGGCCTGGAGAGACCTGTGAATCCATTTTGCTGCCAAGGATGGAGAGGGTGAGAGAACGCGCTCATCGCTTCACCGAGCGGGCCTTGGATGCTCTGGTTGGCGCGGTGGAGCGCAGAAGATGTATACTCTTCCCTGAGAGTGGCAGGAGGCCTTTGCCACGCGAGTTCAGAAGAGTGTGGAGGGAGGTGGCTCAGAGCGTCTCCTCCAGGAGCATGGTGCCCAGGACTCATACTCAATGCCGCAAAAAGT
This sequence comes from Squalus acanthias, assembly GCA_030390025.1. Taxonomy (NCBI): domain Eukaryota; kingdom Metazoa; phylum Chordata; class Chondrichthyes; order Squaliformes; family Squalidae; genus Squalus; species Squalus acanthias. The sequence continues at coordinate 88,188,036 of CM059434.1, read as the reverse complement.
TCAACGACCTCACTCGGGTCGTCAGGGTGAGTGGCTTTTTCTCAATACCTCTCCATCCCTCCATCTCAACCTCACTCTATGGCCAGAGGGTCTTAAAACCCCAATGCACAACACTCATCCAACACCTATGGCCCTTTCATGAAACACACACACACATTCCACACTTTGCATACAGTAAGGGCTATTCACCTATGGGAGGCACATCAGGCAACACCATGGCTGTATACAGTAAGGGCTATTCACCTATGGGAGGCACATCAGGCAAGACCATGGCTGTATGTTTACTCAGATGCTGTCCTTTTTCTTACAGGCCAAGCTGGCGCATAATCGGAGACAGCAGCAACGGACAGGTGGAGGGCGGCCTCAGCTGCAACCCCTCAGCGATCTTGAGGAGCGCGTCCACAGGATTGCGGCAAGCCGGGTGATCGGTCCCGTCGCCACTGGAGACGCCGACCCCGTTCTGGACAGCAATGGTAAGGTCATCACCTTTTTGTCCTCTGTCCTTCCACTTGTCCCTCACAACACCAGCCTTTGACACTTTCAATCCAACTTGCTAACTCACTGCACTTATTCCTCCCTTACTGCCACCCTGTCCTCACGCTAAAGCCACTCTTGTACCTCCCTGCTTTCAGATGGTGATTCACCAGCTGAGGAGATGGGCCCTGAAGCTGCCACTGGGAGTGATGCTGCAGCCGAGGAGCAAGAGGAAGCTGGAGCATCAGTGCCACCCTCTCCCGAGGAAGCCCATGCCCACACTGGGAACACGCCTTCCCTGGAGGGGAGCAGGGGGGAAGGGTCTGATGAGGGTGAAGCTCCAGGACCCAGCGGGCTGCAGCAACGCCATGGGGGGGGTAGGGAAGAACGGGGGCCTTCTCCCCAGAGGGAGAGTATGCCAGACACTCCTACTGCAATGGACGCAGAGGAGGAGCGGCTGATCGCAGAAATGAACACCCAGGCGGAGGGCATGCACACTGAGCTCATGGGTGCAGTGGGAAGGGTGCCCGAATGCATTGAGTCACTGGCAAGGAGTGTGGAGCACTTCGCTGTAGCACAGGCGGATGCCACAAACGCTTAGTGCTGCAATTCAGTCACTGGCTGCCGTGATCCCATCTCTGACTGCTCTCATACAGACTCAGATTGAGGCCACGCGAGCACAGACTGCTGCCAACCTCGATGGTTCGTGCACATGTCCCCGGGGCTGTCACCGCGCTGCAGCAGGCCAGCAATCTGTTCTCCAGCAGATTGCTCCGGATGCTGAAGTGCTGCCCCGTGGGAGTGCCAGTGTGTCAGGCGAGCAGGGAGTTGCTGTCCTCTCTCACGATGACAGCATTCCTGCTGCCAACACTGTCACTTCTCCACTGCACTTGCCACCGCCTGTAGGACAGACTGCTGCCGCCCATGCAGAGTTGGTGCAGTCTGCAGCCGGGCCCTCCAGGCCCAGAACTGGTCGAGGCCGTCCTTCAGGGGCATCTGCAGTGTCAGGGTCTGACGAGCAGCAGCCTTCCACCAGCCTTGCTGCAGCCACTGAGGTCCCATTACGGAGGAGCAGTAGGGTTAGAAGGGGGGAAGTGCGCAAGGGAAGGAGATCACCCTCGAAGGGCAAAAAGTAGGAGGTGTGACAAAATGCTGGTCATTTTTTTATTAAAGGTCGAGGTTCATGGTCCAACTTTTGTTTAGTGTTTTGGACATTATCTCCAGGTTGTGAGAACCAGTTATGTTATTGACTGTTTTTTTGTGTTTATTTCTATGAGTTTGTCATGAGGAATTGACACACACAGAGTTTGTAAAATAAATAAGTTTCTGTATTCAAAATATACATGGTTGGTGGTTGGAATTATTGGTGCCTTGGCCGGCTTAGGGGTTGCGTGCTGGGTTCATTAGTGTTGTTAGCAATGGCAGGGGCCCTAGAAGCGGCTTGCTATTAGCCGTTGACGGACGGCCCTTGCAGTTTGACCATTGTGGGCCGCCCTCCCGCCTTGGTGCTGCTGATGATCATCCTCCTCGTCCTCTTCCTCCTCTTCCTCCTCCTCCTCTGGTGGTGCTCCAAGGCCTGGTGGCATTGGCTGGGTCCTGAGGATTGCCATGTTATGCAACATGCAGCACACGACTACGAAGTTCGATACTCGCTCAGGCGAGTACTGCAGGGCTCCTCCAGAATGGTCGAGACAGCGGAACCGTTGCTTCAGCATGCCGATTGTGCGCTCAATTATGTTCCTGGTAGCTTGATGGCTCTCATTGTACCGCAGCTCAGCAGGGGTGTTGGGCGTACGGAGCGGTGTCATCAGCCAGGTGCTCAATGCATACCCGTTGTCCCCGAGAAGCCAACCAACTGGCTGATGCGGTGCCTCGAAAAGTTCTGCCACAGTAGTCTGGCGCAGGATAAAAGCATCGTGGCAGCTGCCAGGATACTGGGCATTGACAGCGAGTATCAGCTGTCTGTGGTCACAGACCAACTGAACATTCAAGGAATGGAACCCCTTTCTGTTCCGGAATTCCTCGGCATTCTCATGCGGAGCACGCAAAGCCACATGCGTGCAGTCAATGGCGCCCTGCACCATGGGGAAGCCCGCTACCCTCGCAAAGCCCAGAGCGCGGTCACGCTGCTTGTCTGGGGTCATGGGGAAAGAGATGAACTCTCGTCTCCTTTTAAAGAGGGCATTTGTGACCTGCCGGATGCAGCAATGCACCGCGAACTGGGAGATATTGGCGAGGTCCCCAGCAGCAGCTTGAAATGAGCCAGTAGCATAAAAGTTGAGAGCCACTGTGACCTTCACTGCCACCGACAGAGACGTCCTGGACCTCAGTTGAGGCTGCAGATCTGGCTGCAACAGGTGGCAGAGCTCAGTGACCACCTCCTTGCTGAATCGCAGCCTTCGCAAACACAGCTCCTCAGACATATGGATGTAGGAGAGCTGTTAACGATATACCCTGGGAGGGTAAGCTCTCCTGTACATACGCCTGATGGCCCTCCTCCGTCTGGCCATCATTGCCACTCTCTCTCTGCGTCTCTGTATCCTCCGATTCAGCTGCAGCAGGACGATGCCCCCAATCAGTGCAGCCCCCATATTCTCTTTGCAAGCAAAGTAATGAAGGACAGCAACTAAAGTACCAGCGAAGTTAGGATCAGTAGGCAAAACTACCTCACAAAGCGTTGAGTCAATGTAGAAGTCTCTCTTTCTCTCTCTCCGAATCTCTCTCTCTCTCTCAGAACGAGTGGTGCAAAAATGTCGACCACAGAAAAAGACAGGAAGAGGCCCCCTTTAAATAGCGCCCCCCCCAGCCCCACAGCGATTGATAGCATTCCAGTCTTCCGGTCGTTGGATGCGCCAGGCGGTAAGGCAGGGGGCGCCACTCAATTTCCGCTCCGGGGCGCCACAAGGGCGTTGCACCATGGAATGACGTCACAATCTGCGCGCGCAGGTGGTCGCAGCGGTAAGTTTTAGCGCCGCCGCACAAGCTCTAGTTAAGTTCCCGAGCGGCGCAAACATCGCTGCGCCCGGGCGTTAGCGGCTTTGCGCCCCATTAGCGCCCTCTTAAGGCGCTAACGGGAGGCGCAACCAACTGAATTTTTACCCCTATGATTCCAGGATGTTCTGATTCCAGACATGCGGCAAGTGTTTCCTGGCCTGAGGGTGCACTTCCAGATCCTGCCATATTTGGTGCAGCCTGACTTCTGCTGGATGAAGAAGGCCTATGGCTACAGGATACTCGCCAGCAGGAGTGACAATCATGACATCCCTTGCACAGGCACTGCCCTTCAAACACAAGGACAGACAATGTTTGGGATTGCTTCAGCAGAGAGGCCTTTCGTAGCTGCATCAGCTCCTCCTCAGGCTCCTCATTCTTTCCTCCAAAGATTCATAGTCAACCATGACAGCTCCATGCACTCTGGCACTCAATGTATCCAAAGTAGCTGTGTGTGTAGGCACTAAGCTTGTGCTCGCTGTATCTGTGCTGTTAGAGATTGGGGATTCAATGTGCATAGAACCTTATAGCACAGAACGAGGCCATGCAGTTCCTGTGCCAGGTCTTTGAAAGAGCTATCCAATTCGTCCCACTCTCTTGCTCTTTCAAGTATATATCCAATTCCCTTTCAGGCAGTGCATTCCAGATCATAACATGCGTCATGTTGAATTTGATAGAACTTTTGTTACATGGTTCTAGCCAGCTGGCTATACTCGTGGACACCTCGGTCATGCGGCCCTGAACAGTACCGAGATGTGCATTGCCACTGTGCTTCATGGTGCCAAGTGACGCATGTTCAAACATCCACTCTTCCAAGGGATTTGCACTGAGGTTTCCATCCCTAGGCAACATGGGAGTGGCAGCAGGCAGCATGGGCCTCCACAAAGATGCCTGCTGTCCTCCCGCAGCCTGCTCTGGATCCACTCCCTGGCATTGTGCTCTTGTGCCGTCCCTGGGTGAAGTACTTTTGCTGAGAAACTGAGAAAAACACAGCAGTGACATGTCGCCTTACCTCTAACATGCACAACATTAGTAGACCTTACTTACTGTACAACCCACATGCCAGAATACTTGCTGCAGAGATACGGTTTGGTCAGTCAAACGCCATCATCTCTTTTATTCTTCCAGCCTCCTCACGTGTTTCGGTGGCCACAGCAGCATTAATCACAAGTCTTAAAAAAAGAAAGACTTGCATTTATACAGCGCCTTTCATGACCTTAGGGAGTCCCAAAGCTCTACACAGCCAATTAAGTACTTTTGAAGTGGAGTCACTGTTGTAATGTAGGATATGCAGGAACCAATTTGTGCACAGCTAAGTCCCATAAACAGCAATGTGATTTTGACCAGATCATCTTATTTTAGTGATGTTGGTTGAGGGATAAATATTGGCCAGGACATTGGGGAGAACTTCCCTGCTTTTCTTCAAAATAGTGGCATGGGATCTTTTACATCCACCTGAGATGGCAGACGGGGCCTCGGTTTAACGTCTCATCCGAAAGACAGCACCTCCAACAGTGCAGCACTCCCTCAGTACTGCACTAGATGTCTACCTAGATTATGTGCTCAAGTCCCTGGTGTGGGACTTGAACCCGCAACCTGCTGACTCTGAGGCAAGAGTGCGACCAACTTGAGTCATGGCTAACACATCTGGACACCTTAGGGCCATTAGGGCATTGAATTGGTGCCCGGCTGCTCCGCTAACCTAGGCAGCGCCGAGAGTTAAATTATCCAATAGAGGGCTCAAGCCACATCCGTGTGGTCATGACGGTTGCTAATCAGTTCCCTTATTAGCAGCTTTCAACAAATCAGGAATGGAGGCATCAGCCTCTGGAATTTCGCTGTGAAACGTGGGCTATTAAAATGATTGATTTACTGTTGAAAATCAACATCTTGAAAGGAACATGCACTGATACTCTTTTTTTTCTATTTGCTTCTTTTGTATCAAACAAAAATAAATTCTACTGATTTATCAGGGCTGAACATGTTGGAAACACACAAGGAAACGAGCTTTGCTTCAGTGTTATTTGGCAAGATCTCCTGAAACTAATGGCCATGGCCGACCCTCAACCACACCCCACAGTCTGTCTTTGTTCCACGGCATTCAGTCATTGGCTCACTATCATGTTTCACTTTGTAAAATACGCTCACAGACTTGACAAGTGACAATCCCTCATTCTGATTTAAAGCCTAAACTTATTACTGTAGGTCACTCCTGAAAGTAAACAAAGCTCCATGGGTGTGCAAATTAATTCACCCTTACAAGTGACATGTCACTTGTAGCATTTCACCCATGTAGGCAGCTTTGTTCCAAGATTGGTTGTTTAATTAGGAATTTAAACAAAGCACAGGCTTGTAGTACTGTACTGTGGAAGTCCCCAAAGGATAAATTTTACTGATCCCATACTCAAAGTGAAGGTTGCCATGGTGCCGCCTTTACTGTTCCTCAGCTGGCACTGCCATCTTCAAGAAAAGTGTGCCAAGCAGCATCGGCACAATAAAAGACTGTAACTGTTCAAGATTGTGTACCGTTATTTCAAACGCCACAATGTGTGACAGTTTACAACTTAGGTTTGTGCTGCGGTTGGTGGGCCTCACAAATAAATTTGAGGAATTTAAGTTACCTTCATCCTCCTCCCGATACCAGCAAACTTCCTTCTCATTTGGGAGCAGGATGAGGAATGTGGGTGACTGCACTGACTCCATTGACTTCTGCCATGCGGATTTTACTGGAGGGTGGCCTGCAGCCCCAAGTAGGGTCCCCTTCCTTTGTTGTTTCTCCTGCAGCAAGACCTGCAATCCCTCAATATCACAAGCAGCAGTGTTACCTGTATTTGCTGTACCATTGGGACAAGGTGGTGAGAGAACCAACACGAGGGAAAAACCTACTTGACCTACTTGAAGTCACGTCCTCACACTGAGGACACCTTCCATCGTGTTGTGTGACACTACCACCGTGCTAAATGGGATAGATTCAGAACAGATCTAGCTGCTCAAAATTGGGCATCCATGAGGCACTGTGGGCCATCAGCAGCAGCAGAATTGTACTCCACCACAATCTGTAACCTCATGGCCCGGCATAACCCTCACTCTACCATTACCATCAAGCCAGGGGACCAACCCTGGTTCAATAAGGAGTGTAGAAGAGCATGCCAGGAGCAGCACCAGGCATACCTAAATATGAGGTGCCAACCTGGGGAAGCTGCAACACAGGACTACATGCATGCTAAAAAGCAGAAGCAGCATGCTATAGACAGGGCCAAGCGATCCCACAATCAATGGATCAGATCAAAGCTCTGCAGTCCTGCCACATCCAGTCGTTAATGGTGGTGGACCATTAAACAACTAACGGGAGGAGGAGGCTCCATGAATATCCCCATCCTCAAGGATGGTGGAGCCCAGCACGTGAGTGCAAAAGTCAAGGCTGAAGCGTTTGCAACCATCTTCAGCCAGAAGTGCCAAGTGGATGATCCATATCGGCCTACTCCTGAGGTCCCCACAATCACGGAAGCCAGTCTTCAGCCAATTCGATTCACTCCACGTGATATCAAGAAACGGCTGAGCACACTGGCTACAGCAAAGGTTATGGGCCCCGACAACATCCCGGCTATCGTGCTGAAGACTTGTGCTCCAGAACTAGCTGCGCCTCTAGCCAAGCTGTTCCAGTACAGCTACAACACTGGCATCTATCTGATAATGTGGAAAACTGCCCAGGTATGTCCTGTCCACAAAAGCAGGACAAATCCAATCCGGCCAATTACCACCCCATCAGTCTACTCTCAATCATCAGCAAAGTGATGGAAGGTGTCATCAACAGTGCTATCAAGCGGCACTTACTCACCAATAACCTGCTCACTGATGCCCAGTTTGGGTTCCGCCAAGATCACTCAGCTCCCGACCTCATTACAGCCTTGGTCGAAACATGGTCAAAGGAGCTGAATTCCAGAGGTGAGGTGAGAGTGACTGCCCTTGACATTAAGGCAGCATTTGACTGAGTGTGGCATCAAAGAGCCCTAGTAAAACTGAAGTCAATGGGAATCGGGGGGAAAAGTCTCCACTGGCTGGAGTCATACCTAGCACAAAGGAAGATGGTTGTGGTGCTTGAAGGTCAATCATCACAGCCCCAGGACATCGCTGCAGGAGTTCCTCAGGGCAGTGTCCTAGGCCCAACCATCTTCAGTTGCTTCATCAATGACCTTCCCTCCAACATAAGGTCAGAAATGGGGATGTTCGCTGATGACTGCATAGTGTTCAACGTCATTCACAACTCCTCAGATAATGAAGCAGTCCATGCCCGCATGCAGCAAGACCTGGACGACGTTCAGGCTTGGGCTGATAAGTGGCAGGTAACATTCGCACCACAGAAGTGCCAGGCAATGACTATCTCCAACAAGCGAGAGTCTAACCACTGCTCCTTGACATTCAACGGCATTACCATCGCCGAATCCCCCACCATCAACATCCTGGGGGTCACCATTGACCAGAAACTTAACTGGACCAGCCACATAAATACTGTGGCAACAAGAGTAGGTCAGAGGCTGGGTATTCTGCGGCGAGTGTCTCACCTCCTGAATCCCCAAAGCCTTTCCACCATCTACAAGGCACAAGTAAGGAGTGTGATGGAATACTCTCCACTTGCCTGGATGAGTGCAGCTCCAACAGCACTCAAGAAGCTCGACACCATCCAGGACAAAGCAGCCTGCTTGATTGGCACCCCATCCACCATCTTAAACATTCACTCCCTCCACCACCAGTATACCATGGCTGCAGTGTGTACCATCTACAAGATGCACTGCAGCAACTCGCCAAGGCTTCTTCGACAGCACCATCCAAACCCGTAACCTCTACCACCCAGAAGGACAAGGGCAGTAGGCACATGGGAACACCACCACCTCCAAGTTCCCCTCCAAGTCACACACCATCCTGAATTAGAAGTGTATCGCCGATCCTTCATCGTCGCTAGGTCAAAATCCTGGAACTCCCTACCTAACAGCACTGTGGGAGTACCTTCACCACACAGACTGCAGTGGTTCAAGAAGGCAGCTCACCACCACCTTCTCAAGGGCAATTAGGGATGGGCAGTAAATGCTGGCCTTGCCAGCGACGCCCACATCCCATAAAAACGAATAAAAAATATAATTAAAAAAATTGGTCAACTTTTCTGTCATCACCATAACTTGCCCTTTAAGAGCTGCCACCTCACCATATTTTGTGCTCCCCAGCCAAGTATGCTCAAGGGCAAGTTGTCTGAGCAAGCCTTTCATGCGCTAGTAGCTATTCAAATTAGGAGATAAAGGAGGACAATTTCTATAGGGTTCTCCAATCCCGAGGCATAACTTTGGAGGTTGGTGGAACCCCTGGAGAAATGGTATAAATGGCCCTTTTTAGCCATTTCTACTGATCTTCTGCCAAAGTTACTGCGGGAGATCAAAGCACAAGCAGAAATTCTCTCCCAAGTAACTGGCTAGTCATGGTTCGAGAACTGTGGGACTAAAGGTGATGAGGGGAAGATCTCTGGAAGAGATGAGAAATTATGGTTTGATGTTCAGCCATGGGGTCATAGACCAGATGGAGAGGGACTCAAATATTGGCATTAAGTTTGAGTCAGGTAGAGATCCTTCTGCTTTCTGACAACAGCATTACACTTGCCAGATGGTATAATGAGGATATCAGGGTTGGAACTGAAAGAAACGAGAGCTACAAGTTCCAAAGGAGATAGATTAAAGTGAATAAGGGGAGTAGAAAAACTAAAATGGCCAATGCCATGATGGTAGTCTCGATGTGAAGATTGAGAGAAGGCCAGAGGAAGGGAACCAAGGCATCGAGAAAGCTGAAAGCAGGAGAAGGAATCAGATTCACTGGGGAACCTCCCATCCAAAAATGAATCCACAGAGATGAAGGAGGCAAATGAAAAACTCAGCACCATGTTAAGCTCACAATTTGTTGAGGTGGGCACATGGAGGATGAAGATAAGACCCTCACTGAGGATATATCATTGAGTCAGATAGGGAAAGGACAGGAGTGGATGGTATTCAGACAGGAGTGAGCTGGGAACAGAAAATAGGGTCAAAATAAAGTGAAGGAGAAGGATCAGGGCTGGTATCAAAAGAGCAGTCCTTGCTCCCAGAAGGGAAGGAAAAAAGCATTTTGTTAAAGCCAAGGATGAGATGAAGGATGATGTAAAACTGAGGAGCAGTCTATGTTTGAGTCCATGCCATTGAAGAGAGCAGTCAACAGGATGCGCACAGCACATTGCAGAGAAGATGGATTGTATGAAGCACAGAGGAGCATTGAATAGCACAGAGCTATCGGTGCAGATCTGAAAGCAGAAGAATGAAACTTCAGCCGGACTTTGTGTGGGATGAGTTGGAGCTGCAGGCAGGAGCTGACTAAACAGATGAAGTTGTGAAAACCGGTTTCGGCAATTACAGTCACTAACAAGACAGAAAAATTATGGGGAGCCCGATGAAAGAGACAAACAAAAATCACGATGAAAGGAGGAACTGAATGTTTTCAAAGGCTGGTAATCCAGTAAGAAAAGTGGAATAAATCAATCTACACAAAAAAAGAAACAAACAATAAATGCTCAGAATCCCAGAAAATGCTGGAAATACGCTGCAGGAGTTCCTCAACAGCAACAAACAAACAAACTCCATGTCCGCCCCCACCACAGCACTAAAACAGCACTTATCAAAGTCACAAATGACATCCTATGTGACTGAGATCATGGTAAACTAGCCCTCCTCATCCTTCTCGACCTCTCTGCAGCCTTTGGTACAGTTGACCACACCATCCTCCTCCAACGCCTCTCCTCCGTCGCCAAGCTGGGTGGGACTGCCCTCGTCTGGTTCCATTCCTATCTATCCAGTCATAGTCAGAGAATCACCTGCAATAGCTTCTCTCCCCACTCCCACATCATTGCCTCTGGAGTCCCCCAAGGATCTATCCTTGGCCCCCTCCTATTTCTCACCTACATGCTGCCCCTCGGCGACATCATCCGAAAACACAACCTCATCTGTTTTAGGTGTCGGTTGAGGGATAAATGTTGGCCAGGACACTGGGGAGAAATTCCCCTGCTCTTCTTCAAATGGTGCCATGGGATCTTTTACATCCACCTGAGATGACAGACGGCCTCAGTTTAGCATCTCATCTGAAAGACAGCACCTCCGACACTGAAGTGTCAGCATGGATTATATGCTCTAGTCTCTGGAGTGGGGCTTAAATCCATGCCCTTCTGACACGGAGGCGAGAATACTACCACTGAGCCAAAGCTCAGGGGTATAAATCAGTCATGGCTATTTGTATTAGTAAGAGATTGTTGAATGAGTGGACAGGAGTATAAGCTGAGAAGAGGTAGATTCAGGCAACATGTAAAAAATAATTCAGCAAGAGAGTGGACAGTTTTATGGAACAGCTTACTGAGTGAGGTTGTAGGGCAAGTTGCTTAGCTGTGAGGACACTAAGGGGGGAATTTTCCCAGCCCTGAGGAGGCGGGTTTGGAGGCGGGACTGCTGGGAAAATGGGAAAAATTGGGAGCGGGTCCCAACCCCACTCCCAACCCGCCTCCGAACCATCTTCCCGGGAGGCGGGTCTCTGACTCGCGCAGGGCCCCGTCTCCTAGCGGCTGGAAGGGGATTAGAGCCAATTAACTGCCTGTTAACAGGTAGTTAACAGACAGTTAAGAGGCTTTTCCCCTTTTTCAGCCGGCTGATGCGGGCTTCCCGACGTCGGGAAACCCCGCCAGGGTCAGCGAGGCGAGCTGTGGGTCTGCTGCAGTGTAAGTGTTCAAATGACAGCTGCAGAGGTAGTGTGATGGGCGCAATGGTACACAGGTAAGTATGACAGGTGAGAAAATGTAGTGGGAAATAGTTTTATTCTGTTTATATGTATCTGAAGGTGACAAAATTTGATGTTTCTGTGAAGCCTCATCTGATCGGGAGAATTGACAGATGGCTTATGCAATCTCACATGCAGCTGCCATCTGTTTTATCCTAAAGAGAGAGTCATTGGTGAGTCTGGGTGCAAGGGCTCACCTTTGGACAGTGATTGTCAGTGTTTGACAGCACCTCAATACTGTCAAACACTGTCAAATCATCTGTCAAAAAATTATGGGGCCTGTCCCTTTAAGAAAACCGGCAGATGAAGCGTCATACACTGATGTCATCTGACACCGGCTTTCCCTTAATTGGCCGGCAAGCCCGCAGGGTGGGCTTAACAAGGCCAATCAAGGGAAAATAGCATCTGGTCGTCAGACGTCGCTGGGGGCGGGACTAATACCCGAAAACCAGCAGTCCCGTCTCGACCTCCGGATCTAAGGTAAAATACAGCCCAAAGAGTCTGCAAAGGGATATAGAAAGGTTAAGTGAGTGGGCAAGAAGGTGGCAGATGGAGTATAATGTGGGAAAATGTGAGGTTATTCACTTTGGTAGGAAGAATAGAAAAGCAGAATATTTTTTAAATGGTGAGAAACTATTAAATGTCGGTGTTCAGAGGGATTTGGGTAACCTTGTACATGAAACATGGAAAGTTAACACGCAGGTACAGCAAGCAATAAGGAAAGCAAATGGTATGTTGGCCTTTATTGCAAGAGGGTTGGAGTACAAGAGTAAGGCAGTCTTGCTGCAATTGTACAGGGTTTTGGTGAGACCACACCTGGAGTACTGTACACAGTTTTGTTCTCCTTATTTAAGGAAGGATATACTTGCTTTAGAGGCAGTGCAATGAAGTGTCACTAGATTGATTCCTGGGATGAGAGGGCTGTCCTATGATGAGAGATTGAGTAGAATGGGCCTATACTCTCTGGAGTTTAGAAGAATGAGAGGTGATCTCATTGAAACATATAAGATTCTGAAGGCGATTGACAGGGTAGATGCTGAGAGGTTGTTTCCCCTGGCTGGAGTGTCTAGAACTAGGGGGCATAGTCTCAGGATAAGGTGCAGGCCATTTAGGACTGAGATGAGGAGAAATTTCTTCACTCAGAAGGTTGTGAATCTTTGGAATTCTCTACCCCAGAGGGCTGTGGATGGTCAGTCATTGAGTATATTCAAGGCTGAGATCGATAGATTTTTGGACTCTAAAGGAATCAATGGATATGGGATTGGGCGGGAATGTGGAGTTGAGGTCAAGATCAGCCATGATCTTATTGATGGTGGAGCAGGCTCGAGGGACCGTATGGCCGACTCCTGCTCCTAATTCTTATGTTTCTTATATCTTCAAAGTAAAGTTGGACAATGTCTTGAAGAGAAACACATTATTGCATACAATTGTTAGAACAGCAGGAAGATAGATTAGATGAGGATAAATTTTGCGAGACCCCGCACCACTGGCAGGGTGACTGTAATATGTATTCTATTCTGTCTTCCAGCCTTGGGTTTTCTAATCCTGAGGCTCCAAATCTAGCTAACATTTCTCTTGTCTGCTTTACTTTCCAGGCAGCTTTGTAAATTGTAATGATAGAATTTACAGCACAGAAGGAAGCCATTCAACCCATCTTAGCTGTGCCAGTGTGAACTGTTCACTGGAGCTGTGTCATTCAAAATGCTGCTGCCATTAGCTCCAGCAACACCCCCTACTCTATTTCAGCACACTTCACACTTGGAATCATGGCATTGACTGACAGAATGAATGGTTGTTGTGGCGAGTTCTTCATTGTTCTGATATTTAACAGAATCCCAGTGCAAGCCCAGGTGTGGGCATGAAGGCTGCAACCTCTTCAAAAAATATCAAAGTAACATGCTGAATAAACGTTCTGATGAAAGGCCATTGACCTGAACCGTTAACTCTGCTTCTCTCTCCACAGATGCTGCCTGACCTGCTGAGTATTTCCAGCATTTTCTGTTTATATTGCTGAATAAATTACATTGGCCTGAAATTTGCAGTCAGCGGCGAAGCAAAGGCGTTTGCCGCTGTCCCCGGCGTAAGCTTCCCACAAAGATCTCGCGATCTCTGTGGCGAGAAGTTTGGCTTTTCATCGTGCAGTTGAAATCATCGTAGTGTAATGGGAATCCCATAGCGCGAGCTGCTGTGACGTCAACAAGCTGTCTTAGCAGCCAATCACAAATACAGAATTCCCACAGACAGGGAAGCAGGAAGTGAAGAAGCTCCTTTGATTCTAACTTTTTTTAAATGTTATAGAGGATAAAACAAAGATTGGGGCTCTCACATGGGGAAAATGTAAACCTGAAATGAAGGTGAACAAACATTAAAGTTTCTTACAAATTTTTATTTTTATTAAAATGGATTACTTTGACATCCCACAAAATTAAAATTAGTTTTTTAGGGCCATAGCGTTTGTTTAGCAGTTAATATGCTGTTAAAACCCCAGTTTCACCTAATCCAACAAGGTCTAACTTTTAATGGGGTATTTAACAGTGGTATTACTGCAGAAGAGGGGAAGTTTTCATCAGTTTCCCTGATTTCACAGTTACTCTGATTGTCGGCCCTGGGGAGTGGGAGGGGGTTGGGGGGGGCCACAGTACAGCCCGTGTCGGAGCAGTGAATGACTGACCGCAACTTCAGGATTTCCGTGTTAGGATGCGCCTGCGCTACATCCTGGAGTTGCGGTCAGTTTCAATGGGGTAAAAACGTCGAACGCTGTTCATTTGCTGTTATTACTCACCGCAAATTCCGGGCCATTGTTGTTACTGATACAGAAAGTTGGAGCTTCTCCTATTTATTGACTTGACGCGTTGCTAGGCATCCCATAGTTATCTCCAGCACCTGTGTTGAATAAGTCAGTGGCCTTGTTTGTGTCTGTGAACTAGCTGAGTGCCATGTGTGCCCATGCCCTGGGCAGTAACACAAAGAGATGCACAGCCTCTTCAAATAGAAACACCGAATGAACATATTTTGGAAATGGAAGGTATCAGTATATGAATCTGTCTGCTGGAAAGGAATCAATGTGTGACTCACATCAAAAACAATGCACTATCAGTAGTTCTGGAAAATGAGCCTTTCAAAAAAATTAATCTGCAAGAGTACGTGATTTTAATCACTACAAACAGCAGGAAGGCTGAGATTTCTGTGAGCTTCTGATAGTGAACTTGGGCAAGTGACTGTGAACTATTATATAACAATGAAATGAGACAAGTGCTTTGATCTTAATGTGTCTTTGCTGTTGGCTCTTTTTATTCAGCTTAGATCAAATCCAATAGATTGTGTATACAAAAGAATAAAGTACACAGAGGCAGTTATTGGGCAAAGAAGTTCAACACCATCCAGGACAAAGCAGCCCACTTGATTGGCACCCCATCCACCACCTTAAACATTCACTCACTCCACCACCGGCACACCGTGGCTGCACTGTGTACCATCTACAAGATGCACTGCAGCAACTCGCCAAGGCTTCTTCGGCAGCATCTCCCAAACTCGCGACCTCTTCCACCTAGAAGAACAAGGGCAGCAGACGCATGGGAACACCACCACCTCCAAGTTCCCCGCCAAGTCACACATCATCCTGACTTAGAAGTATATCGCCGATCCTTCATCGTCGCTGGGTCGAAATCCTGGAATTCCCTCCCTAACAGCACTGTGGGAGTACCATCACCACACGGACTGCAGCGGTTCAAGAAGGCGGCTCACACCACCTCCTCAAGGGCAACTAGGGATGGGCAACAAATGCTGGCCTTGCCAGCGATGCTCACATCCCATAAAACGAATTTAAAAAATTTTTTTAAATGCAAGGACCGCTTGTGTGACTGTAGCAGTCTAGATGTAGAGGTACATACCACACAGCAACATTCAGTAATGCAACAGAATCCAGTACATGCAATTGATCGCAATAGAGATAAAAGATACAGTGCTCATTGCACGGATCAATGGAAACCGCATGGTGATACAAAACAGGAATGTGCCAACTTTTTACATTGGGCCGGATATTCCGACCCCCACGGGTGTGTACGAGGTGTTTACGCACCCGTAGGGGCCTCACAAGTGCCGGTTTCAGGCATACGAAGCGCATAAGCTAAAACACAGCACTTCCGATCTGTCAAGAATCCTCTTGACCGATCATCTGCCTGCCCGGGAGAAGGGCCTCCGCAGGCAGGGAGGTCCGCTTTCTGCACAACTTCCGCCCGCTGAAAACCAGCATAAGAGTTTAAAAAAGTAAAAAAATTAAAATTTTTCACTCATTTATAATTTAAAAATACTTTTAAAAAAGGTAAGTTTATTTTTAGCCCTGTAAAAAACTTTAATTTTTTTTTCAAAAAATTAAGTTTTTGTTTAAAATATTGGCCCATATTTTCCGATCGCAGGCCTCCTGCGGGCGGAGGACTGCGATCTGGAAAAATCTGCGCCCTTACCTGAGGGCTCCCGAGACGCGCACAATTCCGGTGCTGGGCCTCTCCAAACTGCCGGTGTGCAGGGCCCACGTATCCCAGAGGCGCAGGCAGTTCGCAGTGTCCCTGGGATCACATGGGCCATGGGGAGTCAATCAGAGAAGGGAATATCCCTTCACACATTTGACAGGAAGACCTGTCAAATATATGAATGGAGATCAATGAAAAAACATAGTAAAACTTTAAATAAATTTAAAAAAAAATCACATTTTTAAAATGACTTGAAATTACAATAAATTAAGTATTTTAAACAAGAATTTAATTTTCTGAAAAAAATAATTAAAGTATTTTATGGGGCTAAAATAAACTTACCTTTTTTAAAGTATTTTTAAATGATAAATCAGTGAAAACATTTTTTTTAAAACTTTTTTCTACTCTTATCCTGGTAAAAGCAGGCCTTACCCCTGCTTTTACCAGGCGTAAGAATTGTAAGTGTTTTCTGCGGGCGGAGGGTCTCCAAAAAGCGGAACTATCCGCCCGCAGAGGCCCTTCTCCAGGGCAGCCGGAGGATCTGTCAAGACCATTCTTGACAGATCGGAAATGCCGGTTTCCAGCGCATGCACAGCGCGTACTCACCCGTAGGGATCGGAATATCCGGCCCATTTAATTTAATGTAATTTTAACTAATTTTAAATACGTGATTTAAAAAAATAAATTATTTAATGTTTAACTGTGTTTTTTAAGTGATTCCCCATTCATACTTTTGACAGTTCTGTGCGTACAGACCTGTCAAAAGTGTGAAGGGGGATTCCCTTCTTTGTTTGGTTCCCCATGGCCCACGTGATCCCAGGGGTGCTTGCGAACCGCCTGCGCCCCTGGGATACCTGGGCCTCTGAGCATTTCGTAGAGGAGAGGCCCAGAATCGGAAGTCTCGGGACCTACAGAGCCAGCAGGTAAGTGCGTAGATTTTTTCCGATCGGAGGCATCCGCCCGTAGGAAGACTCCGATCGGAAAATTCAGCCCCTTATTTCAAACTAATGCTCTATATTTTAATGTACGTGCTAATTCCATGATCCTGTGCCTCCAGGGTCCTTCTGTCTGTTCTGGAACTGGGACTCGCACCATTAAATAACAGCAGTGAGCTCCTACAAATGGGCTGAAAGCTGATTGAGGCTCACGGTATTAGCCTCGATTTTTAACCCTGCCTGCCCGATGTGAACAGAGCAGGCAGGCAATTAAAAAAATGGTAAAGTACAATATCGCCGCGTTCCTGAAGAGCGCCCGCCCGCTGCCATTTTAACCATGCACTTTCCGTAGGCAGGTTGGGGGGCCTCGTGAATATATTACAGCAGTGTAATATATTACAACATTACAACGTTTCCCACATTACAACAGTGACTCCACTTCAAAAGTACTTCATTGCCTGTAAAGCGCTTTGAAACATCTGGTGGTCGTGAAAGGCGCTATATAAATGCAAGTCTTTCTTTTTTATATTAAAATTGGGGTTTTCTAAAGCAATTAGGACCCTGTCACAATTTTATCTAAAAATCGCTGAAGTCCTGTCCAACGCCAGACCCGCCGGTAAAACCAGGCGGTAAGCAGATCCAGGTCCAGAAAATTAAGTAATTTTCAATTTTTCTTCCTCTTGTGGGCCAGGAGGAACAGCAGTGCTGCTCCAGGAACCACAAGAAACTTGGGGCCGCACCTGCCCCGGGGGTTCCTTCCTCCTCCCCCTGACCGCAATGCCTTTCCAGCCCTGAGGTGACTACCGGGAACCGGACCTTCAGGTACCCACTAGCAAACTCCTGCTACATGAAATTCTGCTCGCGCCCGCCAGCCAGCTCACACTCGCACAGGTTTGGGCAGGAGACTGGCAGAGCCCGTGCAGATGAGGCCCGGGAGTTCAAATTGTGAATGGAACACACAACAACCACAGCTTGCATTTTTATATGACGGAAGACATCTCAAGGTGCTTTACACTGCGGAAGAAAATAAATGCTGAATGCCCAGCAGGAGGGCAAAGGAGGGAAATAGAGAGTTAGGAGGAGGGATGAAAAGCACAGTTAAACAGGAGAGTTTTGAGGAGGATTTGGTAGAAAGGAGGTTGGTGGCAAGGCGGACGGAGTTAGGCAAGCAGTTCCAGAGGGCAAGGACAAAAATGGGTGTGCAAGCAGGCAACAATGGTAGGAGGAGATCACTAAGGTAGGGTGCGGTGAGGCTAGTGAGAGATTGAGGGCCAGGAATTTTGAAGTCCACTCACTGAGGCACAGGAACTAGTGAAACTCAGAGGGAGGAGGACGATAGGTGAAGGGTGATTATGGAAGAGGACAAGAGTGAGGGGAGTGCGGGATGTTTCACAGAAGATGCAAGATGCAATTTCGGATAAGTTGAAACTAGTTAAGGTGGGGAGCCCATTAGAAGAGTATTAGAAAGGCATGAAAAATATGGGGAAGATTCTGAGGTGTCTCGCTTGACAGGAATGGGGCTGTAGTGCCTCGAAAACCACGGGGAAGAACTTACCGTCCCATTCCTGCTGTTGCCATTTTGCCGGGCTCCAGGGTGGCCTAGGCGGCCACCTGAACCAAACACACAGCTAACTTAGGTATTAAAATCGGGGTCCTCTGATGTTAGTACGCAACTGGGCAGTGCATGCATCATGGGCAATCTGCCCAATATCAGTTGGCAGTTCAGCCGAAGAGGAGCCCAAATGTAAGTACTTAATTGTTTGTGTGGGGCCAGGAGAAGCAAGAGTGCCCCTTCGGGCTCCACAAAAATAACATGGGCTGCTGCTGCCGCACCGGGTTCTCCCCAAGTAAGGACATCCCCCCAGCACACTCCACCCTTGTCTGGGCCCGGGGTGCTTGTTTTCACCCTGATGGCCCTCAAAATAGACTGGGCCTTCCGTTGGCACTGTTGGTCAGCCAGCCACCCGAAAACCACAAGGAGGGAAATCTACCCCATGGTTTCAGCGGTGGAGGAGGAAGCAGTATTGCTGCTTGAGGCAGTGTTGCGGAGGTGGGAAAAGGTGGTCATGGTAATGGAGTGGATGTGGAGAGGAAACTGAGCCTGGGATTGAGCAGAATGCCATGGTTTCGCACTCCTGATTGAGCTTGAGGCAGTAGCAGGGAAGTTTGATGGACTCAGACTAGTGGCACGTAGGTCTGGTGGGAGCTAATAAAAGGTTGGCTTCCGTATTGCTAACATCATAGAATCATACAGCACAGAAGGAGGCCATTCGGCCCATCGTGTCTGTGCCAGCTCTTTGAAAGAGCTCTCCAATTAGTCCCACTCCCCTGCTCTTTCCCCATAACCCTGCACATTTTTCCTTTTCAAATATGTATCCAATTCCCTTTTGAAAGTTACTATTGAATCTGCTTCCACCATCCTTTCAGGCAGTGTGTTCCAGATCAGAACCATTTGCAGCGTAAAAAAAAATCTCCTCATCTCCCCTCTGGTTCTTTTGCCAATTATCTTAAATCTGTGTCCTCTGGTTACCGACCTTCCTGCCAGAGTAAATAGTTTCTCCCCATTTACTCTGTCAAAAGCCCTCGGCAGTGCCTGTCTTTTCAGTCATTTCCTGATGTTGGATGGGCAGTTTGAGAGCGTAGCCACAGCTTCTTTGATCGATGAAGTGGTCCAGCTGGACATTGTCCGTATACATGTGGGGCCCTAGTCTCACTTGGTTAATTCAGAGGTCAAACTTTTATAACTGAAAATCAAAATACTGCAAACAAAAACAGAAAGAACTGGAAACACACAGCAGGCCGATCAGCACTGTGGAGAGAACGGGCAGTTGGCGGTTTAGACTCGTGCCTTTGTTCAGAACTGAGCAATACGAGATGCACAAGCACATTAAGAGAATTGGAGAAAGGGCTGGGGAGGGAAACAAACAGAGAGGAAGCGTCAGAGGAGTGATTGTTGGATGATGGAACAGCTCATCTCAGAAAGAAGCATTAAAGAAATTAAAGACATTTAAGGAACAAAAGACGTGTGAATAACTAAGGCAGTGGGAGGCCTAAGGAAAAGGCAAGAAAATGGAGGAAATGAAAAACAGCAGTGTTTGAAGAAGGGTCTCCCCTACCCAAAACACCAACATGTCTCCCCTCTTCCCAGCCACCGACCATTAAAGAAACATTTATAAACCAATGACAGTTTAATAAAAGATGTATTTTTTTAACTGCACACACAGAGGAAAATATATCCCAAATCTTTTATTTTCCAGTACAATTTGATTCATAATGTAAGGTGGATATTTGGATTCTTCTGATTCTTTGCCCTTAGAGTAAAGCAGGCTTTGGTGGCCTGGTGACAGAATGTAAGTTAACCTTGTGGAAGCGCATTTGTGACCCAGTATCAGAAAAACAGGAAAATGGTTTCGTCAAGTCCCATTAGTCATTTTCCTTTATGCCTCACATCCTTGAGAAAACGCTTTTTGTGAAGATCAGTAATGTTACTGTAATTAAGGATTAAATGGGGTTTAGTTTCCTGGTACTGCGCAATCTTTAATATTATTTTTCTAAAGTGTGATTCTTTCCTCCATACTACAGAAAGTAAAGACTTCTGAAAAGGGCAGTTAACATTCTTTGAAGGCAATATAATCTGAGTCCCTAGTGTTCTATGATTCCACAGTCATGCAAGTCACCATGGACTCTTTTAACTGTCACACAATTGTCATGGAATTGCTCCTTGCTACTTCCTCCTTCTTTTCCCAGTTCTCCCCATTGTAACTGTATTGGAACCAATGCCAGGTGTACCAATGCCAGGTGTACCAATGCCAGGTGTACCAATGCCAGGTGTACCAATGCCAGGTGTACCAATACCAGATGTGCCAATACCAGCACCTGCTCCACTAATAACTGATGTACCTGTGCCGATACCTGATGTAAAAATAGCAATACCTGGTGTGCCAATAGCTAGTGTGCCAAAACCAATATCTGGTATACCTCTTCCAACATGCGGTTTTCCAGTGCCAACACCTGGCGCACCAATACTGAAATCAGTGTACCTATACCAATACCTGGGGCATGACCATCAATACCTGGTGTACCAGTAACAACACTGGTGTACCAATACTAACACCCAAGTAGGATATTCAGCCCCTCAAGTCTATCCCACCATTCAATTAGATCATGGCTGATCTGTACCTCAACTCCATTTACCCACCTTTGCTTCATATCACTTGGTATCCTTACCTAACAAAAATCTAATAGGAACATAAAACAAAAAACAGCAACAGAACCTGTTGTGCCAATGCCAGGTGTACCCTACTTGGTATACCAATATGTGGTGGATCAGTTCCAGTACCTACTGCACAAACATTACTAACTCATGTACCAGTAATGAAACCTGGTGCATCAATACCAATACCTAGTACACCTATATCTAGTGCATCACTACCAATATCTGCTGTGTCAACATCAAAACCTGGTCATCAATACCCAATACCTGCTATACCTGTAACAATACCAGGTGTACCAATACAACTAGAGGAGTATAGAAAGTGCACGGGGGTACTTAAAAAAGAAATTAGGAGAGCGAAGAGGGGGCATGAAATAACAATGGTGGGCAAAATAAAGGAAAATCCCAAGGTGTTTTATAAGTATATTAAGGGCAAGAGGATAACCAGGGAAAGAGTAGGGCCCATTAGGGACCAAAGTGGCAATCTGTGTGTAGAGCCAGAAGATGTAGGTGGGGTTTTAAATGAATATTTTGCATCTGTGTTCACTGTGGAGAAGGATGATGTAGGCATAGAAATCAGGGAGGGGGATTGTGATATCCTTGAACAAATTAGTATTGAGAGGGAGGAGGTACTAGCGGTTTTAGCAGGCTTAAAAGTGGATAAATCCCCAGGCCCAGACGAGATGTATCCCAGGCTGCTGTGTGAGGCAAGGGAGGAGATTGCAGGGGCTCTGACACAAATTTTCAGAACCTCTCTGGCCACAGGGGAGGTGCCAGAGGACTGGAGAACAGCTAACGTAGTACCATTATTCAAGAAGGGTAGTAGGGATAAACCAGGGAATTACAGGCCAGTGAGCCTAACATCAGAGGTAGGGAAATTATTGGAAAAAATTCTGAGGGACAGAATTAGTCTCCACTTGGAGAGGCAAGGATTAATCAAGGATAGTCAGCATGGCTTTGTCAGGGGGAGATCATGTCTGACCAATTTGATTGAATTTTTCGAGGGGGTGACTAGGTGTGTGGATGAGGGTAGTGCAGTTGATGTGGTCTACATGGACTTCAGTAAGGCTTTTGACAAAGTCCCGCATGGGAGACTGGTCAAGAAGATAAAAGCCCATGGGATCCAGGGCAACTTGGCACATTGGATCCAAAATTGGCTTAGTGGCAGGAGGCAGAGGGTGATGGTCGAAGGTTGTTTTTGTGACTGGAAGCCTGTTTCCAGTGGTGTACCGCAGGGATTGTTGCTGGGTCCTTTGCTGTTTGTAGTGTACATTAATGATTTAGATATGAATGTAGGAGGTATGATCAGTAAGTTTGCAGATGACACGAAAATTGGTGGGGTGGTAAATAGCGAGGAGGGAAGCCTCAGGCTACAGGATGATATAGATGGGTTGGTCAGATGGGCAGAACAGTGGCAAATGGAATTTAACCCTGAAAAGTGTGAGGTGATGCATTTTGGGAGGACTAACAAGGCAAGGAAATACACAATGAATGGTAGGACCCTAGGAAGGACAGAGGATCAGAGGGACCTTGGTGTGCATGTACATAGATCCCTGAAGGCAGCAGGACAGGTAGATAAGGTGGTTAAAAAGGCATATGGGATACTTGACTTCATTAGCTGAGGCATAGAATATAAGAGCAGGGAGGTTATGATGGAGCTGTACAAAATGCTAGTTAGGCCACAGCTGGAATACTGTGTGCAGTTCTGGTCGCCACACTATAGGAAGGATGTGATTGCATTGGAGAGGGTGCAGAGGAGATTCACCAGGATGTTACCTGGGCTGGAGCGCTTCAGCTATGAAGAGAGACTGGACAGGCTGGGGTTGTTTTCCTTAGAGCAGAGAAGGCTGAGGGGGGACCTGATTGAGGTGTACAAAATTATGAGGGGCATAGATAGGGTAGATAGAAAGGAACTTTTCCCCTTAGTAGAGGGGTCAATAACCAGGGGGCATAGTTTCAAGGTAAGGGGCAGGAGGTTTAGAGGGGATTTGAGGAAAAACTTTTTCACCCAGAGGGTGGTTGGAATCTGGAACTCACTGCCTGAAAGGGTGGTAGAGGCAGGAACCCGCACAACATTCAAGAAGCATTTAGATGAGCACTTGAAACGCCATAGCATACAAGGCTACGGACCAAGTGTTGGAAAATGGGATTAGAATAGACAGGGCTTGATGGCCGGCGTGGACACGATGGGCCGAAGGGCCTCTTTCTGTGCTGTATAACTCTATGACTCTATGATAACTAGGGCGATAGCAAAATACTGCGGATGCTGGAAATCCGAAATAACAACAGAAAACGCTGGAAAAACTCAGCAGGCCAGGCAACATCCGTGGAGAGAGAAACAGAGTTAACGTTTCAGGTCGAAGACCTCTGACGAAAGGTCTTCGACCTGAAACGTTAACTCTGTTTCTCTCTCCATGGATGCTGCCTGGCCTGCTGAGTTTTTCCAGTGTTTTCTGTTGTTAGTACCAATACAACTACCTGGTGTATTTGTATCAGTAACAGTATCTGGTACTATGAATACCAATACCTGGTGTACTAATACTTATACCTGTGCACTAATATGTGTACCAGTACCTGCTGTACCAGTACCAAAACCTGCTATCTGTACCAATATCTGGTGTACTAGTGCCAATCCCTGGTGTGTTAGAAATTAGGGTATCCAAAATATATGGGGTTATGTGAATGAAACTGTGACACGAATAAGACTGTGTTTACATGACTGTATTAGGACTTTAGACAAAAAGTCTCTTCAGACTAGTATCGGAATAACTTGATAGATGCTTAGAATCTGCTCGTGTTTTGGTTCTCTGTGGATGTTATAACATTCCGCACTGTGACGGATATATATAATCAAGTTTCCAAGCTAGCTATCTGCTATTTGTAAGTTAGGATTTTGATTTTGTTTAACAAAACTGCTTTAAAATGCGTAAGTTAACCAGTGTGTGAGAATAGAATAGATGATATCTTTGGAAATTTAATGATTCATTCCATGGTACGACATAATTAGTTTTGCACAGCTAAAGTTACAGGAACAGCTTGAACATAAATAACTGATAACAAGCAGCTACGAACATCAAAACATCTGAAGGCTAAGAATGGCATGTCTGACTCCAAACTTGGGAGGATCTCAACTTTGTTTTATGTATCTTTAATTTGACCAACTAAAGCTCAACTCCTATGTTTCTTCCATTATTGCTAATAATCATATTGTAACCCTAAGTTAGAAATTGGAGTTCACTTAACAAAACAGCTTGCAAAGATAATTCAAAATTAATTCGTATAAAAGATATAGGGGGAAAAATTCAGTTGGTTGCGCCTCCCGTTAGCGCCTTAAGAGGGCGCTAATGGGGCGCAAAGCAGCTAGTGCCCGGGCGCGGCGAAGTTTGCACCGCTCGCGAAATTAACTAGACATTTTGCGTCGGCGCTAAACACTACCGCCACGATCTCCTGCGCCGGCAGATCATGACGTCACTCGAGTGCGCAACGCCCCGGTATCGCCCCAGAGCGGATATTGAGTGGCGCCCCCTGCCTTACCGCCTGACGCTAGCAACGACAGGTTGAGGGGAGCGTTCTGCAGTCATGAAGGGAAAGGGGGAGCGCTATTTAAAGGTGACCGCTTCCTGCCTTTTATTGTTGGTGCCATTTTTGAACTACGCATTCTGAGAGAGAGAGGGAGAGACTTCTGGAGAGATTCAACGTTGTGTGAAGGAGTTTTGGGTACTGAGCAGCACTTTGCAGGTTCATTTTGATTTGCCATTCCTTGTATCGATTGAGCAGAGACTGTGGGGACTGCACTCTGAGCTCTTTGCCTGGTACTCTCCATTGCTCTTTCCAGCACATTTGATGTGCAGGTCTCTCCAGGCCGAGATTCAAGGCTGCAATGAGCAGGATGTGGATGGAAAGCAAGATTAACCATCCCCTTTAAGAACTGGCCCGTGCCATTGTGTGTGTGTTACATTGCTGACTGACATCACATGAGCTTCGCCAGCGCTCTGAGGTAGCGCCTCGCTCCTCGGCCTTTGCGCCTTAAGACAGGTGTGAAGCGCCTGATTTAGCACTCCAATCACCTCCAGGGGCGATAAAAGTGAAGTTTCCAGTCAGTGGCGATAATTAGCGCCAGGCTCTAATTTTTGCGCCCGGACGATATTTGCGCCCCAAACGGGGCGCGACTGAATTTTTCCCCCATAGAATAGAAGGAATTTATGGGAGTTAAGGTATCATCTCAGGATGGAGCAGCCTGTTGGATCAAAGGGAGATAGTTTGGATAACGACAGGTTGAGCAGACAGCTCTAACATGGGCCCCTGATTAAGAGAGTACAACCTTGTACTGGTTGTACCAGGGAGGATAGGGACAAAAGAGATAAGACAAATTCCAATGGAAGAGCCTTCAGGATGTATAAACAGGAAAGATAAATTGGCAAAAAGAACGTGTGACCCCTTTTTGAGGAGGGTTTTCCTCTGAGAGTTGAGATAAAGAACTCGAGGTGCCATTGGGCACCTTGGTTTAGGAAGATCCCTTACAGGTCAGATAATCCTGTCCATATTGTACATCAGGCCCACCCCTAAAAAGGGAATAAAAGCAAGACCCTAAAACTTCTTAGCACAGACGGTGGAAGGGAGAGCTATACAAGAGTGGGGCTGGTCTAACACTCTTCCAGGAGCGGACTCAACCCATTCTTGGAGGTTCTAGACGAGAGGGAGAAAGGCCGCAAGCCGGAGAACTGTCCGCGCACGCCAGCCATCTGTCCGATCGGGACCGGTAATAGTCGTATATTTGTGCTGTATAACTAGTGTGTTATATTCCATCTTAAACTCTGATTAAACACAATGGGGGAAAGCACCGAGCGCCTGGGCATGGTGCCGCTACCACCTCCTGTGAAATTCAGCGGGAGG
This sequence comes from Squalus acanthias, assembly GCA_030390025.1. Taxonomy (NCBI): domain Eukaryota; kingdom Metazoa; phylum Chordata; class Chondrichthyes; order Squaliformes; family Squalidae; genus Squalus; species Squalus acanthias. The sequence goes on along the minus strand of CM059434.1, from coordinate 88,162,228 downwards.
TTAGCGGCGGTGGTAGCCGGTAGCGTCCCATGACGCTGCGACTCGGGCGATGATGTCATCGCCGTGCGCAGCACCCCTGCCGCGAACTTGGCTCGCGCCCCCTGACCTACCACCGGACGCTATGCCCGACAGGGTCGGGGGGCGTTTTTGGCTTCCGGGGCGGCACATATTAAAGGGCAGGTGCCGGGCGGCCTTTTTTTGGGGGGCTGCCTGCCAGCTCCTGCCCCCTCTCGCCTCCCCCTGCGGGGTGCCAGCTGCGATCGGTCAGCCCGGCACTCCTCTTTTGCCGGCACCCCGCTCCCCGGTGGTCCAGCAGGGCCCCGGTGCGCATTGCCCTAGGCCCCGCCCCTTTAATCAGGGGAGGGAGGCCTGCTACGTGCCGACGCGTGTGGCGCTGTTGCGCGTAGCACCGTGATATTCAATGGGAGTGCCCCAAGAGGGAGGGGGAGCACTTCTAGTAGCGCCCCACCTCCTGCTTGGGGCGCTACCATTCAATTTTGGGCGCGGGGGTGCTAACTTTTTCGGGGCGCTAAAACTAGCACCCCGGCGAAGTTAGTGCCTCAAAGGGGGCGCGACCCAATTTTCCCCCCAATATTCCCGCCATATTGGTTTGCAGTCGCTCCTGATTATTTGAAAGATGAGAGATAAGCTAATATTAACGAATTGGCTAATCTCAACAGTGTGCTCGTGCCAATCCCTGGTGTACTAACTTTGCTCAAATATCAAATTGCTACCACTATCAAAGAACTTCAACAAAGTCAACCAATTGAAACCCTCAAATGATGTTTTCAATGCTTTCAGTGGCCATTTGTCTTTCCAACCTACCATATTATATACCCCAGAAAAATTAAATCATGAATATATGAAAAATTACGAGAAGTCGCACAACACCAGGTTATAGTCCAACAGATTTATTTAAAATTACAAGCTTTCGGAGCTGTCGCCCCTTCGTCAGGCAAAGGTACAGTGAGTGAATCTACAACATTACACCGTATATAAACACAGACACTGCAGAGATACAATCTTTCAGGGAAGGTGTCCTTACATCAAAGACATACCAGAGCACAGCCAAGACAATGAGATGTGTCACAGGGGGTCCAACGTGTCAAATCCTGCTGTCTGCAGTTGTTTTTTTGGGGGGTTTATTTTTTTTAAGTGTTTTTTCTTTAAAAACTGGAAAGACAGACAACGATGTCGAGTCACGTTCTGTAGCGTGACATGAACCCGATATCCCTATTGAGGCCATCCTCATGGGTGCGGAACTTGGCTATCAGTTTCTGCTCGATGATTTTGTGTTATCGTGTGTCTCGAAGGCCGCCTTGGAGAACGCTAACCCGCAGATCCGAGGCTGAATGTCCTTGACTGCTGAAGCATTCCCCAACTGGGAGGTAGCAATCCTGCCTGGCGATTGTTGCGCGGTGTCCGTTCATACGTTGTCGCAGTGTCTACGTTGTCTACCTGATACGTTGCAGGAAAGGATGCCCCAGAGCATGGTACATCGGCGAGACCATGCAGACACTGAGACAATGTATGAACGGACACTGCGCAACAATCGCCAGGCAGGATTGCTACCTCCCAGTTGGGGAACACTTCAGCAGTCAAGGACATTCAGCCTCGGATCTGCGGGTTAGCGTTCTCCAAGGCGGCCTTCGAGACACACGATAACACAAAATCATCGAGCAGAAACTGATATCCAAGTTCCGCACCCATGAGGATGGCCTCAATAGGGATATCGGGTTCATGTTACGCTACAGAACGTGACTCGACATCATTGTCTGTCTTTCCAGTTTTTTTAAAAAAACACTTAAAAAAAACAAACCCAAAAAAAAAACCAACTGCAGACAGCAGGATTTGACCCATTGGACCCCCTGTGACACATCTCATTATCTTGGCTGTGCTCTGGTATGTCTTTGATGTAAGGACACCTTCCCTGAAAGATTGTATCTCTGCAGTGTCTGTGTTTATATACGGTGTAATGTTGTAGATTCACTCACTGTACCTTTGCCTGACGAAGGGGCGACAGCTCCGAAAGCTTGTAATTTTAAATAAATCTGTTGGACTATAACCTAGTGTTGTGTGACTTCTCATTTTTGTCCACCCCAGTCCAACACCGGCATCTCCGCATCATGAAAAATTACATAATTTTTAAAATAATCAATAAACGTGGTCAAAAACATATCCATTGTATTTTAGAACCCGCTGCACCAATCGTCCCCACAAAGACCTGCCCCACCTCCTGCGACCTTGTAGTTTCAGTTCCGTTCCATTTCCAGAGCCAGCAGCCTTCACCTCTGTCTTCCTTGCCAGTATTTCCTGGGTTCTGTATATGCACAAGCTCAGTACCTCAAGTGCAGAGGCTATCAGTGCCCGACGCAGCCACTTTGCACATATGCATTGCAGATGCATTCCTTCCTAGCCTGACTTGTTATTTGTTCTTTTCTTCTGATTCCAGCAGAGAGAGAGAGAGATGTTCCAGAGACTCCAGGCAGCTCTCTCCCACGCCACGTGCTCCTTCAGTGCCTCCCAGTCCACTCCTTCTCCTGTGTGGGCTCATTCAGGGGCCTGCTCCACTTCTGTTCCCTGGGCTCCTCTAACGATCCATTCTGTATCCATCCACTGGTCTCCTGGGCAGAAATGAACAGAAGAGTTTGCTGCAGAGAGGTCAGGAAGAGGAATAGAAAAGGGTAAAATGTCCAATATAAAAAGATAGAGAAGTGGAGGAAGAGAGAGACAGAAACAGTAATAAAATCGGTTAAGTGAAACAAGTGACGCTTAACTCGACCTCTTGTCTGTGAACAATGTCCACAGGAAATCAACCTAATATTTAAAAAATGCTCATTCCATTTCCTTGGAATTTCCAGTTCACAGCCTGCCTTCCACCACTATCCAATGCTGTGCCTCCAGCACAATGAATACTCAAAGGCCCCCAGAATACCCACGAGCAGGAGATCATCTATTTCCTATTAAAGATTAATCTGATATCCAGCAAAACTCACTGTGTATGTAGATATGACTGTATTCTGGACTGGGCAAGTCTCAAGTACTCTACATACCACTGCAATGAGAACAGCACACGGGCTAACTTGGAGAACATTTTCAATATTGGTACAAGCACTGGGCTAGTAAAAACATTTGGAACTGGGTAACTAATAACACTAAAAGTGCAATTAAAAGACAAACTACTAGACGGGAGAGGCACAGTCAAGAATAATCTTCAAACAACTCGGTGATGTCAGCAATGGTACACAAATGTCCATTCACTTGTCAGCCAGCTGAACCTGAATACCAGCTGCTTCAGGACTATGGCCCTGATATTTGAGGGGAGCCCTGGGAAACATGGCTGGCAACTGTTAAATTTAAATCAGGCTCCCAATTGCACTGTGGGAGCCTGATTTAAATATGGTAATGAATGTTACGCAATGCCATAAAAATGGTGGCAGGCGCATAAGCAGCGGGTTGGAACGCATTCCCCATTTTTACATTCTTAACCCCCTCCCCCGCATGTTGTGGGGGAGGGGCTAATATGGAGGCCCATGTTTCCAAATGGCTGTGTTTCATTTCCCGATCTCCCTGCTCCACCCAAGATCTTAGTTGCAGCCTTTGTGTTCATTCCCTGCTTCTCTTCTTCATCTAGACAAACAAGAGAGCTACTCATGGGTGGCCAATTGAAAGTGCTGCAGTCTGTAACTGCCGGTGATGTGTATACACATTATAGGGTTGATATGCAGCCTGTGGGCCACGCTTCCCACCAGTGGCCATTTTCAGAAAATCAGCCCTTAAATTAATAAAAGCAAATTATGGTTGGACAGTCATAATAAAAGGATTACAAAAACATTCAAAGTTCCGTGGTTTTGACAAAAAGAGGCAGAATGAAAGTAACAGTCTAAGAAGAAAGTTAAGTTTCTGAATTATATATAACCAAAATGATTTATCCACATATAGTATAGATTGAGTAATGACTGAACAGGGTACAATCTGAAACAGGAACTTAACTAACAGCAATTATCAATCTCCTAGCACTTCTATCTATTGCATTTTATTCTGTTGCCTAATTAGGAGAGATTTTTGTGTAATTCATATTCTCTCTTCTCCATTTCACTCTCTAAATCTGCCCACATTGTGCACCATTGACTAGAATGATACAGGAATGAGAGGTTATAGTTATGAAGAAAGGCTTGAAAAATTGGGCCTTTTTCGATGGAACAGCAAAGGTTAAGGGGGATGTATTGGAGGTTTTCATGATTATGAAAGGTTTTAAGAGGATAATTAAGGGTAGATTTTCCAAGTCCTCATGTGCCAACAGCATGTATTGTGAATGTGTTGCCTACAATTTTCTAGCTATGGGTTTCATGAAATGAATTCACACTGGTGCAGTTGGGATTCTTGTTTCTGAGATTGGGATTAGGATCTATTGTTGGGATAGAGTACAGCCTTCTGGCAGTACTATACCTGGCACTGTGTGCCTGAAATGAAAAAAAGAGTACACAGAGTATAATTCTATTTATTGTATGACCCAAGAATTGTTATTTTTGGACGAGATGAAGATTATGTAGAAGAACTGCTGCAATCCTCAAAAGGTTAAAAAGGAGAAATAAATTATCTCAGAATCTCCAGGATCTGGGTTCAAAAATCACTTCAGAGGTTCACTACAAAATAATAAACAAGGGTCAGTGTGAGAAACTTCCTTCAACATCTGGCACGTTTTAGCAAATATTTTACCTGCGTGTCCAGCGGAGGAATGACACCAGATTTCTGCTGCACAGACTGAGCCACAATTATATAATTCACGTGGATGCTGCTCTGAAATATGATCCTTTCAGCTTTGTGACGAAGGCTTATATCCAAGCCCACACAAAGAGGAACATGGTCCAGCCTCTTTAATGACTGTGTAAGGTCTGTGGGTGTAAATGTGTTCTGACAGGTCTTAATTCAATTGGATCCTCAGTGGAAAACTCCTCAGAAGAATGAAAGTCTTAAACTGAGAGGACACAAAGTCACATGGGTGTAGTAACAGCTGTTGTTTCACAATAGGAGGTTGTTGGGAGATGCAGCAATAGGGTGGTCCACTATTGTAACATATCTAACACAAAAATGCTTGGAGAATCCTTGGAGTGAGCTGAAAATTCTTCATTACTCTGGACTTTTCACACCACAATTTTTGGTGTTATTGGACAATCTCTGTGCAACACGAAAAGTGCCTGGCTCGCAAAGGCTATGTTATCATGAGGGTGTAGCTTTATCTGGCATGGCTATGGGAAAATCAGACTGAAGAATGTATTCATGAAAAGTTGCAGTATGCCACCAGATGAAGGGTGAAGGGTGAAAGGTCAATGCAGATCATCACATTGCTATTTTGACAAGGTTTATGCAAAGAATGGAATTTCTTAATGTTGTTGCTTCAGGCATTTTTTTGTGTATCTGCAAAATACAGATTCCTAAAAAAAAATAAAGATCCAGGTTAGATACTGCATTCATTTCCCTTTCCAAATAGTTTGGCGCCTGGCAGTTTTATTCCAATGGCAGCAGGAAAAAAAATGGAACATGTATGTTGTTTTAAAATAAAAGTCTAGCTAAACAGTATCATTTCATACTAGTCACCCAAAGGTCGGGTTGGTTAAATGTGTTTTAATGATTTTAATCAAGAACTGTTTTTAATGACATGTAAACCAAGAGCCACTAAAACCACAAAACACTGCTTATGTGGGTCAAACTGAACCTTCTTCCATTCAGAAAGGGGGACAACTGTGATAAACATTTAGAAAATGACCAGGAGCTGCTGTAGTGGTATTTGTGTTGTAATTTACATAATTACAGAACAGTTGTCGCTGGAACATTTAGGTTTTAAAGAGGAACAGAATAAGAAGATTACAGTTGTTCTGCTGGACTGATAGGTCCTAATTGTCTGTGTTTTGGAAGAGAATGCTAGACACTGAACTGCTGCTTTTAAATGGTGACAACATGATCACAAAGTTAAGTACAGATGAGGGAGGCCATACAATCCATCTAGCTTATCCTTCCATAGAAATAGCATCCAACTACCTCTTGAATGACTACGGGGTTTCTGCCTCCACGAGGAACATAGGAACAGAAGGAGACCATTCAGCTCCTCGAGCCTGCTCCACCATTCATGGCTGATTTTTACCTCAACTCCATTAACCCACCTTAGCTCCATAACACTCGAAGCCCTTACCGAACATAAAACACTAGTCAACCCAGAGAGCATTCTTGGTTTTGATCATTCTTTGTGTGAAGAATTGCTTCTTGACGTCTTTCCAGAAATTGCCATTTTGTTGTTACTTTTTATTAATTTCCTTTCATTTTTGTCTGTTTTGCTTATCCGTGCTCCTACTCCTCTAGCACCATAATTATGACCAGATACAAATACTACGTGGAAACAAAGTACATACTCAGACATAAGCAGGTCCCCTGTTCACACTGATGAACCAATGCCCCGCCCCAAATATACAACACTCTCCCATTATAAATCACCACAGTACATTCTTAGTCCTTTGTTATTCTGCACAGCCATTTTTACCCAGAACAGTTATACAGGGAGGGACAGCTACAATACAGAGCAATTACTAAACCCGGCTCAACGCTATATGCTTCTCTCTTTTACCTGTGGCTTCCCTTTGACTACTCTTGACTTCAAAGAAGGGCAGCAATATGGTTTTAAATCTTACCTCATTGAGCTATAAAGATTGGCTAAGAAAATTCAAACTGTCCTAATTAGACAAAGACTGAAAGATACAGGGGCCCATTGTCTATATGACTCAGCACGACCACACCTTTAGTACTGTGTACAGTTTTGGTCTCCTTACCTAAGGAAACATGTCGTTGCCTTAGAGGGAGTCCTGATTCCTGGGATGGGGAGATTGTCCTATGTGGAGAAATTGAGTATACTAGTCTTATAGTCCCTAGAGTTGAAATGAAAAGAATGAAAGGTGATCTCATTGAAATGTATAAAATTCTTACAGGACTTGACAGAGTAGATGCTGGGAGGATGTTTCCCCTGGCTGGGGAGTCTAGAACTAGAGGTCACAGTCCCAGAATAAGGGATCAGCCAATTAGGACTGAGATGAGGAGAAATTTCTTCACTCAAAGGGTTGTGAATCTTTGGAATTCTCTACCCCAGAGGGCTGTGGATGCTCCGTCGATGAGGAGATTCACGACAGAGATCGATAGATTTTTGGATACTCTTCTCCTTCTTCTTAGGCAGTCCCTCGGAACCGAGGATGACTTGCATCCACATTAAAAATGAGTTCTCAGGTGACTTATGAGTCCAATGCGGGACCTACAGTCTCTGTCACAGGTGGGGCAGACGGTGGTTGAAGGGGCAGGGTGGGTGGGATGCTTGGATACTAAGGGAACCAAGGGATATGGGGATAGTGCGGGAAGATGGTGTTGAGGTAGAATATCAGCCATGATCTTATTGAATGGCGGAGCAGGCTCGGGGGGCCGAATGGCCTACAACTGCTCCTATTTCATATGTTCTTATGTTCCTATGTTCTAGAGAGGGAATTCCAGAGTGGGATCCAGATGGCTGAAGGTTCTGGTGCCAATGATGAGACAAAGCGAGGGGTGGGACACCCATCCTTTTCTTTTTATATTCATGTGCAAGGAAAACATTCTGAGCAAGGGGAAATATACATATCCACAGCAATAAATCAGATTTACTAAACTTTAGACAAGATTTTTGAAAAGAAAAGAGCAATTAATAAAATTACCGTAATTGAAAACAATGGACAACATGGATGGCTATTTTCCCAAATAATAATGTAAAATCATTAAGTCTTGTTTGTTTGTAATACAAAGTATGCAAACATTTATTTCCTACAAGTGATTAATAATTGATGTGTTTTGCCCTCTAATCTGTGAAATGGACTGTGTCCAGAAAAGATGACTCAAAAATTTCCAATTCTGTTTGTTCTAAGATAAAAGCTCACGACATACAGGACTGTTCCAAAGCATTCCCCAGCCTATCATTTTCTAACGAATCTTTCGACATTAGGGATCTGGATGGATGACAGATTTATTATGAATATCTGTAATGGAATAGTGATATGAGTAAATAACAGGATTCTAAAAATCAAAAGAAGCCACTCCCACTTATATACAACTACGTCTGACAATATTCGTTTTCAGCCCTTTTCGAGTATCTCAACTATTTCAATTAATGATTTACTTATGTGATGTCTCAGACAGCAGTTAGCTTTGAGAAATGGTCCAAGATAAGTCAAATTGGTGCAACATAGCAAGCGTAGCTGAGCTAAATCACCTAGTTTTATCACTATGGTCCAGCAACCTAAGCAATATCCAAAAATCTAGGCATTTGGTCAAATTCACTGAAAATATTCCCAAATCAGGAGAAAATGTGGTTAAATTGCAAGGTCTGGTGAGTTCTAGCATGGACTGACTAAAGTTAGTCATGTACTGACCTGGCTCCAATATCTCTCCTCGCCAACAAAGCCACTAGGTTGCCTAAGCACTTGCCTGAGCAAGTTTGCTGAGCCAGCACAGTCCGCTGGTGGGCAGGAGGAAAAGAAGAACTCAAGTCCCAGCAAAACAGCAGGGATTGAGAACAAGGAAATCTACAGCATACGGACTAGAAAGAAAGAACTTACATTTATATAGTACCTTTTATGACCTCAAGATGTCCCAAACCTTTTACAGCCAATTAAGTACTTTGTGAAGTGCAGTCACTGTTCTAATGTAGGGACATGTAGCAGCCATTTTGTGCACAACAAGGGCCCACAAACAGCAATGTGATAACTGACCAGACAATCTGTTTTAATATTGGTTCTGGGATAAATATTGGCCATGACACCAGGAAAACTTCCTTGCTTTTTTCCAAATAGTGCCATGAGATCTTTTACGCCCACCAGAGAGAGCAAACAGGGCCTCGATTTAATGTCTCATTTGAAAGATGGCACCTCTGATAGTGCATCAGTTCCTCAGTACTGCACTGAAGTGCCAGCCTAGATTAGCTCCCCACTGCACCAGTGTGACATGTTTTCTTGGTTCAGACTGTGACCTAAGTGATCTAATTTAGGATTTATTGACTAATGAGGCAGAAATGCTCTGAAAAACCCTTTCCAAACCTCCAAGACCGCAAAATTCATGCAGGACAAACCAGTGAGTAAGAAATAAGTACAAATAGAATTGGCTTCCCTGGGTTTTGAGGGACAGATCGATAGGGTTTGGGGGTGGCAGATAGCCCAGAGTTTTGAACACTCCTGCCCAAAGCAAGATCTAGAATGCCCACTCATACATGAGAGATCTCAGAGTCCTGCACAGACTCTCAAGCCTTAGGACAGACCAATGCACCACAGCAAAACAGATACCCTGTCCCCTCCACCAGCTACTACGAGGGCATGAGGAGAACTGAGGCTCAGGAGGATAACATTTAGTGAAGCACCCTATTCAGCATCTGTTGGGAAACATCTATCTCTGGACCACGAACCCACTCGGACCACAACAGATGGTGTCTATACACTGCAATGGCCAAATTGCTATGCAGAAATTCAATTACTCTGTATGCCATAGTTCAACCCACTGACATACTTTATCCAGCTCATTCTGTAATTTCTGATCTGCCTCTTTCGTATCCATTACCTAGTTTGGCATCAGCTTCAAATTTGAGCAATTCGTATTGAGTTTCTGAATCCCAATATTGATGTAAATTAGGAACAGCAGTGATGCCAACACTGATCCCGGGAGAAGCTCACTCAATACTTCCCTCCACCCTGACATGACACCTCGTTTAAAAACCCATTGGGGTAGATCTTGGCTTTTGGGCGACTAACCGGCGAAGTGCGTTGATCATTGCTAATTCCAGCGGCAAAGTGGCCCCCATGATTTTGAGGTTCCAGCCTCATTTACATTCGCCAGACATGCTGTAGTGCGTCAGACAGGCCACCCGATGCAGCTCGCCAGATTCAGCACAGGAAAATGAGCTGGAAAAGAAAGAAAGAAAGACTTGCATTTATATAGCGCCTTTCACGACCACCGGACGTCTCAAAGTGTTTTACAGCCAATGAATTACTTTTGGAGTGTTGTCACTGTTGTAATGTGGGAAATGCGGCAGCCAATTTGCACACAGCAAGGTCCCACAAACAGCAATGTGATAACGACCAGATAATCAGTTTTTGTTATGTTGATTGAGGGATAAATATTGGCCAGGACACCGGGGAGAACTCCCCTGCTCCTCTTCAAATAGTGCCATGGGATCTTTTACATCCACCTGAGAGAGCAGATGGGGCCTCTGTTTAATGTCTCATCCGATAGATGGCACCTCCAACAGTGCAGCACTCCCTCAGCACTGCACTGGAGTGTCAGCCTAGATTTAGGTGCTCAAGTACCTGGAGTGGGACTTGAACCCACAACCTTCTGACTCAGAGGTGAAGACAAATGTAGGTCCCTTACAGTCAGAAACGGGAGAATAAATGCGTCTTTTTCGGGGTGGCAGGCGGTGACTAGTGGGGTACCGCAGGGATCAGTGCTTGGGCCCCAGCTATTCACAATATATATCAATGATTTGGATGAGGGAACCAAATGTAATATTTCCAAGTTTGCTGACGACACGAAATTAGGTGGGATTGTGAGTTGTGAGGAGGATGCAAAGAGGCTTCAAGGCGATTTAGACAAGTTGAGTGAGTGGGCAAATACATGGCAGATGCAGTATAACGTAGATAAATGTGAAGTTATCCACCTCGGTAGGAAAAACAGAAAGGCAGAGTATTATTTAAATGGTGATAGATTGGGAAATGTTGATATACAGAGGGATCTGGGTGTCCTTGTACACCAGTCACTGAAAGCAAACATGCCGGTGCAGCAAGCAGTTAGGAAGGCAAATGGTATGTTGGCCTTCATTGCAAGAGGATTTGAGTACAGGAGCAAGGATGTCTTACTACAGTTGTACAGCGCCTTGGTGAGACCACACCTGGAGTACTGTGTGCAGTTTTGGTCTCCTTACCTAAGAAAGGATATACTTGCCATAGAGGGAGTGCAGCGAAGGTTCACCAGACTGATTCCTGGGTTGGCAGGACTGTTGTATGAGGAGAGATTGGGTCAACTAGGCCTGTATTCACTAGAGTTTAGAAGAATGAGAGGGGATCTCATTGAAACGTATAAAATTCTGACAGGGCTAGACAGACTGGATGCAGGGAGGATGTTTCCCCTGGCTGGAGGGTCTAGAACGAGGGGTCACAGTCTCAGGATAAGGGGTAGGACATTTAGGACTGAGATAAGGAGACATTTCTTCACTCAGAGGGTGGTGAACCTGTGGAATTCTCTACCACAGAAGGCTGTGGAGGCCAAGTCACTGAATATATTTAAGAAGGAGATAGATAGATTTCTAGACACAAAAAGCATCAAGGGGTATGGGGAGAGAGCAGGAATATGGTATTGAGATAGTGGATCAGCCATGAACATATTGAATGGCGGAGCAGGCTCGAAGGGCCGAATGGCCGACTCCTGCTCCTGTTTCTATGTTTCTATGTTTCTACCCACTGAGCCACAGCTGACACAGCTGGCTCCAGGAAGGTAAGTCGCAAAGGGGTGGATCGCGATCGTGGCGGGTGGAAGTCCCGGGGCAGCAGCAGACCAGATCATTTTGTGGCTTCCGAAGATATGCTCCTGCTCCTCCAAGGACCACAAAAATAATTCGAGACTTATCTTTGCTGGGCCTCTTCCATCGCCCATGGATTTGTGCAGGCTCCGACCAGTTCCTACCTAAAATGGCAATCGGGGTCCTATTTATGTCATGGGACTCCGATTTCCATCTTAAATGGGGCCTAACACCAGAGATAGGCCCTTTTTAAAATGGTGCCGACCGCATCGTCGGTGTTAACGGGCGGTAAGGCTGCTAAACCCATTTTGAGGCCATCACCATCCCATTAACGCCATTATTTTCTATCCTTCAGCCAATTTCTTATCCCTTCCTAACATTTATCCTGAATTGCAACATCTCAAGTTGTATTTAATACAAGTATTAGTCTCACTACCACTTGGAATATCTACCATAACCTTACTTGTTATTAATGTTAGGCTAATGGGCCTGTAGTTGCCCAGGCCAGATCGGTAACCTTTTAAAAATATCATTACTATGTCTGCTTACTTCTCCGAAAGCTCCGAAAGCTTGTGATTTCAAATAAAACTGTTGGACTATAACCTGGTGTTGTGCGACCTCTCAATTTTGTCCACCCCAGTCCAACACCGGCATCTCCGCACCATGCTTACTTCTAGCCCGACAAAACCATCCCAGTCCGAATGATTCCTTTATGATAACAGCCAGTGTCCCACAAATGTCCTCACCAGTATCTTTCAGAAACCTTGGGTATATACCACCTTACATCTCTTTAACTTACCTCGCCAATACTGACTTGGAAATCCTTTTATACATGCACAAAAAAATTGGATGACAAGTTAGCGTTATCCTCTTTTGTGAATACTTCTAGAAAATATTCATTTTAGCTAATATAAAAAAATTAATTGTCTTGGATGAGTTTCTAAGCAGCATGATTTGTCGTGATGGAAATGATCATTTAAAACAGCAACAGGGTGGTGTTTTTGAAAATACTAGAATTTGGCAAACCCCATCCTGTTGTGTAGAATATTCATAGGATTCTTGTAATAATGCAACCCTCTGCCTTAAACAATATTTTATTGTCAAGCTGGCAATGCACGTTGCAGCATGGAGTGGTAGGAGAAGATAGCAATGCACTGGGACAGCCCATTGGTCACAGAGTGGTAAGACTGGGAGCACTGGCATGGCATATTGCACCATGGAATGGTATAACAAGAAACTACACCCATGACGCTCCACATAGCGAATTACAATTTCAATTGTGCCATCAGAAGTGAGATAGAGAGTAAAAAATTGAAAGCCTGGCATAGTTTTCACTCAAGTTAGAGTAGACCAGTTATGTGGTCAAATACAATATCGAATGCAATTGGTTGAGACTTGGAAGCTGGTGTCAGCTGTGGCTCAGTTGTAGCACTTTCACCTCTGAGTCTGAAGGTTGTGGGTTCATGCCTCATTCTTGAGCACAAAATCTAGGCTGACACTCCAGGGTTGCAAAGGTGGAGGTGCTGCCTTTCAGATGAGATGTTAAACCGAGGCCCCGTCTGCCCTCTCAGGTGGACGTAAAAGATCCCATGGCACTATTTCAAATAAGAGCTGGGGAGTTATCCCCAGTGTCCCGGCCAATATATATCCCTCAATGAACATCGCTAAAACAGATTGGCCGCGAAATTCGGCTCCTTCGTGCCTGCTGTTAGCGCCTCCGTGGGGCGCTAACGGGGTGCAAAGGGCTTATCGCCCGGGCGGGGCACTAATTGCACCTCCTGAGAAATTCAGCAGGGCACTAGCTGAAAGAGCCGCGCCCCCGCTGGAAGCGTCCTGGGCCGCTGCGCCGCCGGCAATGACGTCATCGTCGTGCGCTGTGGCCCCATAGTGCCCCGCCGCGACCCCTTACCGCCCCGCAGCAGAAATTCGGCTGTGCCCTGCGAGGCTTCCTGCGGACGATGCCAGTGCCAGACTCGCGGGTCACGAGCCGTGCCAATCTCAGCTCACGGGGCGCTAATTCAAGGGAGGTGCAGCCGCGACCCGCGATGGCCCTTGGCCTGCTCCGTGGCCGCCATTGCGCAGCCCGGCACCGCGTCTCAATGCCGAGCTGCAGCCACGGCACCACGCCGCCCTGGTGGGCTAGTGTGGGCCATCAGAGGCCCTGCAGTGCTCGCAGCATCCCTCCCCTTAACAGAAGGGGAGGGGCGCTGAAACGCGTCAGCGCTACATGACGCGGCTGCGTAGCGCTCTGGCACTACCTCGCCTTGTGCCCCCGGCACCGCCCCGAGAGGAAGTGGAGCGCCAAAGATAGCACTCCGCTTCCTCACCGGGGCGGTAAGCCGAATTTAGCGGCCGGGTGCTAAATACGCGCCGGGCGCTAAATCTCTGGTGATAATTCAGTTACTGCCCCCAAACAGGGTGTAACCTAATTTCACCCCCATTATCTGGTCATTATCACATTGCTGTTTGTGGGAGCTTGCTGTGCACAAATTGGCTGCTGTGTTTCCTACATTACAACAGTGACTACACTTCAAAAGTTTTTAATTGGCTGCAAAGCACTTTGGGATGTCCTGAGATAGTGAAAGGCCCAAAGAAATACAAGTCTTATTTCTTTCTAGAACTCCTGCCTATCCTTTCAGTCAGGATGCTGAGTGTCACAGTCAGGTGTAGAAAGGGAAATAAATAATCTTTCATTTTTAAATGTTACAACTCACAAAAAAATCGCAAACCAACTTTTGCCACAGTTGCTTGTCACAAATAGCTTTAGAAAGTTCCAAAAAAAAATTACCTGTTGCTACTAAAGGGCAAGAAAAATATGATTTGCTCTTCAAGGAGATTTTTTTGAGCAATCACAAGGTCCAAATTTTTCAGACGGTCTATGTGCCAGAGAGAGAGGACATTTGTATGGATAAGACATTTTGTTCTTGGCATCGGAAAATGACTATTGAAGAAGTATCATATAAAGGTAACAAATGGAGCATGGCATATTGCAAATGACAAAAGCCTCCAAGCAGCCATGTGTGCAACACGGGGTATTTTAGTCAAGGTGACCACAGCAGTTGGCATTGTGCTTCAAATGATGTCATCATTCTAATAGACCAAGTGATTTTCTGCAAATCTCCTGCTGATCTGGACTGTTAAATAAAATTCAGAAGAAATGCTAACCCTTAAAACAGTTCTCAAATATTATTAAAAGCAAATTACCAATGTTCTAAAATTCTACAGCAGTTCTCGAAGCGATTTTGACATTTCACTTTATGGGGATTTAACCATCTCCTGTTTTACATTTTAGCATTTTCCAGGTCATTCCATTTCTTCTTCTCTTCCTGTGTATGTGTAGGTGGTGTGTGGGTGTGTGAGTGAGTGTGGGTGTGTGAGTGTGAGTGTGTGAGTGTGAGTGTGTGAGTGTGTGTGAGTGTGGGTGTGTGAGTGAGTGTGGGGGAGGTGGTTGTGTGTGTGAGTGAGTGTGGGTGTGTGAGTGAGTGTGGGGGAGGTGGTTGTGTGTGTGTGAGTGTGTGTGTGTGTGAGTGTGGGTGTGTGTGAGTGTGTGAGTGTGTGTGTGTGTGAGTGTGGGTGTGTGTGAGTGTGTGTGTGTGTGAGTGTGGGCGTGTGTGTGAGTGTGTGAGTGAGTGTGGGTGTGTGTGAGTGTGTGAGTGTGTGTGAGTGTGTGTGTGTGAGTGTGGGTGTGTGTGAGTGTGTGTGTGTGTGAGTGTGGGCGTGTGTGTGAGTGTGTGAGTGTGGGTGTGTGTGAGTGTGTGAGTGTGGGTGTGTGTGAGTGTGTGTGTGAGTGTGGGCGTGTGTGTGTGAGTGTGGGTGTGTGTGAGTGTGAGAGTGTGTGAGTGTGTGAGTGTGTGAGTGTGGGTGTGTGTGAGTGTGTGTGTGTGGGTGTGTGTGAGTGTGTGTGTGTGAGTGTGTGTGAGTGTGGGTGTGTGTGAGTGTGTGAGTGTGGGGGAGGTGGTTGTGTGTGTGAGTGTGTGTGTAAGTGTGGGGGTGGTGTGGGTGAGTGAGTGAGTGAGTGAGTGTTTGTGCATGTGGGTGAGTGAATGAGTGAGTGAGTGAGTGTGAGTGTGTGTGTGAATGACTAAGTGTGTGTGAGTGTGTGTGTGAGTGTGAGAGTGAGAGTGTGAGTGTGTGTGTGAGTGTGAGTGTGTGTGGGGGGTGTGTG